>CM060942.1:117487299-118128132 GCA_030765085.1 Allium cepa
TAGTTGTCTCTGACCTAATGGCTTTGGTTTTCATTGTCCACATATGTAAATGCTTTACTGCAGCTTGCTGTTTGTGTACTGATCATGTATCAATGTGCACAGAGTTGTTTGCATGTTGCTATTCTCTGTTGCATTTGCTCATCCATTTAAACTCCACTTGTACTTCTGATTCTCTATTTGGTCTGGTCTGCATACATGTGCTTTGATATTGTAGTCTCTGCTTTGGTTTAACCTGTACTTGCTTCACTTGAACTTTTATGACTTGTGGTTTGAGCCTTGATGTTTGGTCTGACCAGAACTTTTGATCATGTTGCCTTGAGTATTTGGTTTCTTGTGATTGCTGCTACACATTGTTGTATTTATTCTTGGTCTCCTCATTCATGTGTGTCTGTTGCACTTTGGTCTTTGAGTTGCTGTGTTGATTTACTTATGGTCTTGGCTTTGGTTGTTGCAGTATGTCACTGTTTTTCTTTTAAAAAAAAACTGTTGTGTCATTGTTGTCTTCACATTGTGCTTTCTATTTTGAGTTACTTCCATACTTGGTCGTGCTCTGGTTTTTCCTTTTGCATGCTTGCTTTTGTTGCCTGCGTACACGAGTTGGCGAGGCAGTGCACACGTGTATGAATGTACACGTGTGTATTGCAACCACTTTTGTTTACCTGTCCCTGATAGGAATACAAGTGTATATATCTATGTGCACGACTTTGTGTATGGTGAATTCAAATGTAAATGATGACACACAACCCAAATAACTGAGGCACCAATACAAACAAATTTATATTTTTGCACATTCAATTTTGTTTATCTTCAGATTACTGCTGTAGTTGCTAATTATACAGGTACACAGGAGACATGACTAGAACTGTAGCTGGACAATGCCGATAGATGCAGATTTATGATTTTTACAGTGTTGGGTGTTGTAGTGAGAGAAAATTTGAATATGAAATGTATAAACAAGTATATGTATATAGAGAGTGCTGAAACCTTTGTAAAATATTATATAGAATAAAAATACTGATTGAATTATATAAACTATGTTCAATAGTATACTGATTGAATTATATAAATTCTGTGCAATAGTATTATTATTCAATATGAATATTTATTCCTATATGTATATAGTACAATCTGCAAACTGATATATATATATATATATGTTCGTTATCATCAAACAAAAATTCACATCAAACAATCTCCCCCTTTTGATGATGACAAACATGTATATTAAAGATTTTGAAATTCTAATAGATGTGTTTGAGCATGAAATATTTAGCTCCCCCTATATGAATGCTCCCCCTACAACTAAGACCACTCCCTATTTGGAAGATTTTAAAAATTACAGAAGAATAAAAGAACTAAAGAAAATTAATTAACAACATTTAACAAATTTGTTGAAATATTCCAAAAAATATTTACTTCCTTATCAAAATCTTGTTCTTCTCCCCCTTTTGTCATTATCAAAAGACTGACAAAAAAACAATGGAACAGAAGGAAAAAACATAATATATCAAAACGAGATAACAATTTCCACATTGTAGAGAATGGATCGATGATTCGGTTTTTGTATAATAAGAAGAGAGATATATTAATTTGACATTTAAGCGCAAAAATAAGCACTTACTAACCACACATAACCATAAGGACTTTTAAATGGGATTAGCAGTTACTTATTAATCTAAGCATCCGGACTTTTAAGTGAGACCAGAATACTTAGTTACCATACTCCATCCATGCATAACCATAAGGACTTTTAAATGAGAATGGAGTAATGATAAAAATAATTCACTCACATGCTCCATCCATGCATAACCATAAGGACCTTTAAATGAGAATGGATGCATGAGAGTTATTATCATTACAATTTTTTTTAAAAAAAAATAAAAATAATCCACTCTTCTCATTTTACAAAACCATTATGAACGATAGAAAGATGGTAGTAATAGAAATGATCATGGAATAAGTTACCAAGTTAATTATATTATATAATATCCAATGCTGAATACCATATTCGAATCAATCTTTGGATAATATCCAAAAATGGTTTGAATCCTAGAAATTGAAGTTGAAAGTATATATATCCAAGAATATTTCAACTAAAAATGGAAAATGATTAGTCAACTTCTATAATCCCCAAATCCAAACGTAATCTGGAAAATCTGTCTTCGGGGAGGGGTTTTGTGAAAATATCAGCAAGTTGAGCCTCAGTTGAAATATATTCAATGCAAATGTCTTCCTTAGCAATGTGATCTCTAAGAAAGTGGTGTCTCACATCAATGTGTTTTGTGCGTGAATGATGAACAGAATTATTTGACAAGTCTATTGCACTTTTACTATCACATTTTAATGGAACTTGTTTATAAACTAAGCCAAAATCAGAAAGAGTTTGCATCATCCATAAAATTTGAGCACAACAACTTTCTAAAGCAATATATTCTACTTCAGTGGTGGATAATGCAACACAATTCTGTTTTCGGCTTGACCATGAAACTAATGAATGTCCTAGCATGAAACATGTCCCACTAATGCTTTTCCTGTCAACCAATGAACCTTCATAATCAGCATCAGAATAGCCAACTAAATCAAAATTTTCACAAGAAGGGTACCATAATCCAAATTTTTGTGTGTGTGTAAGATATCTCAAAATTCGTTTAGTGGCTTTCAAATGAGATTCTTTAGGATTAGATTGAAAACGTGCACACAAACACGCAGAAAACATAATATCAGGTCTATAAGCAGTAAGATAGAGAAGTGAACCAATTATCCCTCGATATTTTTTCTGATCAACAACAATTCCTTTCTCGTCTTTGTCCAACTTTGTTGATGGGCTCATAGGAGTTCTCAATGGTTTGGAGTTCTCAACTCCAAATTTCTTCAACAGTTCCAATACATACTTGGATTGTGAAATAAAAATACCATCACTGCTTTGCTTGATTTGGAATCCAAGAAAATATTTCAATTCTCCAACCAAGCTCATCTCGAATTTAGCCTGCATGACTTGTTCAAATTTCTCGCACAAGAGTTTATTAGTAGCACCATAAATAATATCATCCACATAAATCTGAACAATCAAAAATTCACTTTCATTATGTAATAGGAACAGTGTCGTGTCAGCACTCCCCTTTTTAAAGTCATTTTCCAAAAGATATGTACAAAGGCAGTCATACCAAGCTCTAGGAGCTTGCTTAAGACCATATAATGCTTTTTCTAGTTTATACACATGATTTGGAAAATCATGATTTTCAAAACCGGGGGGTTGTTCAACAAAAACTTCTTCTTTCAAATCACCATTTAGAGAGGCACTTTTTACATCCATTTGTTTAAGTTTGAAACCCTTATAACATGCAAAACTTAGCAAAATCTTGATGGCTTCTAACCTAGCCACTAGAGCAAATGTTTCATCAAAACCTATGCCTTCTATTTGGTTATATCCTTTTGCGACCAACCTAGCTTTGTTTCTAATTACATTTCCTGATTCATCAAGCTTATTTTTGAACACCCATTTAGTTCCAACAATTGGATAGTCATTAGGCCTGGGAACTAATTTTCAAACTTTATTTCTCTCAAATTGATTAAGTTCATCTTGCATTGCTAAAACCCAACTTTCATCATTAAGAGCCATTTCAATAGAATCAGGTTCAATCTCAGAAATAAAACCACTGTGGCAACAAGACGCACATAAATTTTTATCAAATGACGAGCGAGTGTGTATACCTTCTGTAGGATCACCTATAACCAATTAAGGAGGATGATTGGATTTGAACTTCAATCTACCAGCATCAACAGTTCTACTTTCAGCTTTCTCACTAGATGTTCCTTCTTCAATGCCTTCATGATCTACCCCATCGTCAACCGTCTTTTCAGTCGTCCTTTCCAGATCATATTCACTGAATTTCACATTGATTGATTCACCAATTGTTTTTGTTCGTTTGTTGTATATCCTGTAAGCCTTGCTCCTTGTTGAATATCCCATGAAAATTCCCTCATCGGCCTTTGCTTCAAATTTTCCAAGTTGATCACCTGTGTTAAGAATGAAACAAGGACATCCGAATACACGAAAATAAGAAATATTAGGCTTCCTTTCATGCCACAATTCATAAGACGTTTTGCCAAGTATTGGTCTAATCATTACTCTATTTATTACATAGCACGAAGTATTCACTGCCTCTGCCCAAAATGTTAGAGGTAGCTTATACTCACTCAACATGGATCTAGCCAAGTCCTGTAATGTACGATTTTTCCTTTCAACCACCCCATTTTGTTGAGGTGTTCGTGGGGCAGAAAATTCATGTTTTAAACCATTTTCTTCACAAAAGCTTTCAAATTCCAAGTTTTCAAATTCGCCTCCATGATCACTTCTCAAGATTTTAATTGAAACTTCCTTTTCATTTTGAACAAGTTTTGCAAATTTTGAAAAATAATCAAAAGATTCAGACTTTTTGGCTAAGAAATAAACCCATGTAAATCTAGAATAATCATCAACCAATACATAACAATAACATTTTCCATTCAAGCTTGCAATTTCATTTGGTCCAAATAAGTCCATGTGAATTAATTCAAGGACCCTTGATGTGCTAACAATGTTTTTAGGGCGAAATGATGATCGACTAAGCTTGCCCAAGGAGCATGCTTTACACACTTTATTATTTTTAAATTTCTGATGTGGTAGCCCTCTGACTAGTTCTTTCGTTTCAAGTTTTTCTAGGAGGCTCATGCTAGCATGTCCAAGTCTCCTATGCCATAAAAATGCATGTTCGTCAGTGGCTACCAAACATCTAGAAAGATTTAGATTATCAAATGAAAGTGAGTAGACATTTCCTTTTCTTTTGCCCATAAAAACAATGTTATTAGAGGATTTATCAATTATTTTGCAAGTATCACTATCAAAAACCACATTCATACCTTTGTCACATAGTTGGCTAATAGAAATGAGATTATGGCGCAAATTATCAACGTATAAAACATTAGTCAAGGAGAAAATACCGTTACCTACTTCACCTTTACCAATAATCTTACACTTGCTATTGTCCCCCATGATCACATTTCCACCTTTAAAATCCTCTAGGCTAAGGAACTTCGATTTATCACCTGTCATATGTCTAGAATAACCTGAATCTAGAAACCATTCTTGTTGTTCCTTAGCCCGCCAACAGACCTACATAGAGAGAGAGGAGGATGACCTAGAGAAACTCTTAGGTCCAATGATATTAGTGACTGAAGCATTGTGAATAAACAGTCCCTTTGGAACCCAAACTCTTGTTCCAATAGACATGAAATTTGTTTGTAGAATTCTTAGGAACCCAAACTTGTATAAATTTTGTGTTTTTGTTCCTATGATTACAATTTTCAACATGATGTCCAATTATTTCACATCTAGCAAAAACACTTTTACCTTTTGCACTATCATCAACTTGGATTTTCCCAAAGCCTAGTCCTTTTCTGTTGTTAGCAAAAATTTGATTTCCCAATAACATGTTGAATGATTTTTCTCCTCTTGAAAAGTTATTCAAAGATTTCTCAAGATTTTGGACTTTGATTTTTAGTGTTATGTATTCAGTTACAAGTGAGGTGCGTCTATTTATGAAATCATTTTTCCTAGTGTCAATGGTTTCCTTAAGACTCAAGTTTTCTTTTTCAAGATTCTCAACACTATTCTTAAGTCTTGATAATTCTGAATCTAAAATTTTACATTTTTTACAGCCTAGGCTTTGAATATTTTCATGTTCAGTTTCTAACCTAAAATTTTCACGAGCAAGTTTCTCCTATCAAATTTCAGTTTTTCAATTTTAGACTCAAGAGTATCAACTACTTTAGTAAGATCACAACACATAAAAAAAGTTCTTTATAAGAATAGTGACCTACCTCACTAGATTCCTCTGAACTTGCTTCTGAATCTGTTTTTGCCATAAGACACAAGTTAGCCTCCTCTGAGCTATTATTCGAAACTTCCTCTCCTTCTTCATCATCCCAAGTTGCTGCAAAGGCCTTCTTCTTCTTTTTCTTTCCTTTGTTGTTTTTGAGAAGTGGGCATTGTTGTTTGAAGTGGCCAGACTTGTTGCAGTTAAAGCATGTCAGTTCATTTTCGGAATTGTCAGAATCTTTTGACCTATTACCACTTGTTTTCTTCTTGCATGGCTTGAATCTTGACCATTTTCGAAGTTTATTGACAGCCATTGTAAGCTCTTCAATTGGATCTTCTTCTTCTTCATCGCTTTCTTCTTTGCACTTTAAGGCAATCGTCTTCTTCTTTGGTTCGGAGTTGTTGCGTTCCTTCTTTGCTTTTAGCTCAAGCTCATATGTCATCAAGTTTCCGATCAACTCCTCCATGCTTAGTTTACTCAGATCTTTCGACTCTTGTATTGCCGAGACTTTTGCCTCGAAGTTCATTGGTAAGACTCGTAGCACCTTCCTCACAAGCTCTACCTCAGTGAATACCTTCCCAAGCGCTCTAGCGTTGTACACCAAAGTTGAAAAGCGTCCAAACATGTCCTTTATGCTCTCGCCTTAGTCCATCACAAAGTTCTTGTATTCATTGCTGAATAGGGCTAGACGAGACTCCTTGACTTGAGAAGTTCCTTCATGTGTCACCTCCAAGGTATGCCAAATTTCCTGTGCAGTTTTACAATGAGAAATTCTATTAAATTCATTCTTATCAAGAGAAGAGATCAATGAATTCATGGCTTTAGCATTTGTAGTTTTTAATTTCTTATCGTTAGCATCCCACCTATCCTTAGGTTTAGGAATCTCAGTATCACCAACGGTTATAATGGGAGATTTATTGCCAGTTTCAATAATGTCCCAAACATCATAATCAACAGAACTAAGATAAATACCCATCCTAACTTTCTAATAAGCATAATCATTCCCATTAAATATGGGTGGCGTAGCAATAGATTGCCCCTCAGAAAAAGAATTATTTGGTGGATTCATGACTCTAGAGTTAAAGAAAAATATCTTGCTCCGATACCACTTGTAGGATCTAGATTAACCCTAGAAGGGGCGGTGAATAGGGTTATAGCAAATTTTCTCGATTTAAACATAGAAACAAACTGCATAAATAAATATGCTGAAAAGTAAATCACACACAAAATTTACCCAGCTTCAGCAACCCCTGCCTACTGTTGCATTCCCAGATTTCTATTTGAATTAAACAGTTTCCCGTTTACAAACACTCTAACAGACTCGCACACCCTGCTACCGCCTATATAGTTTTGCAAACTCGCACATCCTGCTCACTGAACTAATTCTAACTAGACAATCTGACACTACCTACAACCTAGGTGGTGATTTATCAAGGTTTGACAACCTTAAAAAAAGAATTTAAATTTAAAACAAATTTAAAAATCAAATTAAAACCCTATAAACTAAAACCCTCTTAACAAAGCCTCTTTTATAAAACAAGGCCGGCCCATTATTGTTTCTTTAACCCGATCCTTCTTTGTGACTCGTGAAGAAAAAAATGGCGGCTCTGCTGATTTGGGGATTTTGTTCCCTTGCGAAAATTAGGGCTTTGTTTCTTCGTTCGATCTTGCGCCTTGCTCTGTCGATCGATGGATCTTTTGAATTGCACTTGGCTGCTTCTCTTGATCACTCTGTGAAATTAGGGTTTTTGATGTAATCGGCTTGGTTGCTTTGAGATGCTTTTATTCGAATTCTCTCTGGTATGTGATTTTATCCTTTTGTTATCTGTATAGATTGCTTGAATTCGAGTTTCTTATCAGTGCCTATGATGATGGTGGGTTTTTATATGGATTTCGAGACACTTGGAATTGTTCGTATCCATTTAGGCGACTTCATCACTTTCCTAATTTTTTATTGCCTGATGTGCACGGCTTTCCTGATATAATTTTGACTTGATGCTCACGGCTTTGATTTTCAAACGTTTGATCCTTCTTGTGTCAAACGGCAGAAACTTTCCCTTTTTACTCTGTGACTTTTTCAAAAGTACACACACTTGGTTTCTGACTTCGATTTTGCGTCTTGATCATCACGGCACTGTTTTGATTTCGTGAATCATATCCATGGCTTCAACTTCTCACTGTAACTTGACTGTGGTTTCTGTTGACTTTGGTTACACCAATCATTATCTTATTATCCATGGCTTCAATATTTACATTGTTCATCGTTGTTTTTGCTGTAGTCATTTGGGTCTGCACATTCACCTGTTGTTGTTGTTCGACCTGATGCTGCACTGTTTACTGTATATAGTGTTTCTGGTCAAACTTTGTACTACCTGTTCATTTGAGTCTGCTTCACCACTGAGCCTCAATGTAGTTGTGGTTTCTTCTGTGCATTTTCCTGAGTCACTTGCATACTCGGTCGTGCTATCCACTTGAGTTTGAGCATTTGCTGTCATGTGTATTGGGTATCACCACTGAGTGTTGTTAGCTTTGTGTTTGTTGATTTAGTGGTCCACTTTCTTGGCCATTTTGTACTTCTGGTCTTTGTTTTTTTAACGGTTGTTACTGTGTATGTAGAGGTTGAATCTGAGCATTACTGTTGTTTGCATTGCATCACCATTGTATCATGCTTGGCTTTGTGGTCTGGTTTCACTTGGGGTTGTAGTTGTCTCTGACCTAATGGCTTTGGTTTTCATTGTCCACATATGTACATGCTTTACTACAGCTTGTTGTTTGTGTACTGATCATGTATCAATGTGCACAGAGTTGTTTGCATGTTGCTATTCTCTGTTGCACTTGCTCATCCATTTAAACTCCACTTGTACTTCTGGTTCTCTGTTTGGTCTGATCTGCATACATGTGCTTTGATATTGTAGTCTCTACTTTGGTTTAACCTGTACTTGCTTCACTTGAACTTTTGTGACTTGTGGTTTGAGCCTTGATGTTTGGTCTGACCAGAACTTTTGATCATGTTGCCTTGAGTATTTGGTTTCTTGTGATTGCTGCTACACATTGTTGTATTTGTTCTTGGTCTCCTCATTCATGTGTGTCTGTTGCACTTTGATCTTTGAGTTGCTGTGTTCATTTACTTGTGGTCTTGGCTTTGGTTGTTGCAGTATGTCACTGTTTTTCTTTTTTTTTAAAAACTGTTGTGTCATTGTTGTCTTCACATTGTGCTTTCTATTTTGAGTTACATCCATACTTGGTCGTGCTCTGGTTTTTCCTTTTGCATGCTTGCTTTTGTTGCCTGCGTACACGAGTTGGCGAGGCAGTGCACACGTGTATGAATGTACACGTGTGTATTGCAGCCACTTATGTTTACCTGTCCCTGATAGGAATACAAGTGTATATATCTATGTGCACGACTTTGTGTGTGGTGAATTCAAATGTAAATGATGACACACAACCCAAATAACTGAGGCACCAATACAAACAAATTTATATTTTTGCACATTCAATTTTGTTTATCTTCAGATTATTGCTGTAGTTGCTAATTATACAGGTACACAGGAGACAGGACTAGAACTGTAGCTGGACAATGCAGATAGATGCATATTTATGATTTTGTACAGTGTTGTATGTTGTAGTGAGAGAAAATATGAATATGAAATGTATAAACAAGTATATGTATATAGAGAGAGCTGAAACCTTTGTAAAATATTATATTGAATAAAAATACTGATTGAATTATATAAATTCTGTTCAATAGTATACTGATTGAATTATATAAATTCTGTGCAATAGTATTATTATTCAATATGAATATTTATTCCTATATGTATATAGTACAATCTGCAAACACATATTGATATATATATATATATATATGTTTGTTATCATCAAACAAAAATTCACATCAAACAACACGGGAATTGTATGGTACAATTACCGTTCGAGGTGCTATACTGTACGTGGAAACTCATTTCATTCTTTTAGGACGTTGATTAGGAAATCCGTCCACTGAAGATTAGGAGGTGATCTCCGATCTTATTTTCGTCTGTTTATTTCCTAAAGAACCGAGGTTGAGTTTACCAAAAATATTGAACATTGTTTTATTCCATTAATGTTAAGGGATAGTCCGGTCTTATGTAGCCGGGGATCCTGGCGTGGTCCTCGTACACTGTTCTAGACGTGTATTGTGATAGGTGATACCCCAATACCTAGTCATTCGTATGGAATCCATCCTCCGACAAGCGCCGCACGGTTTTGATTGTACCCAACTATGCTAAAATGCGAGATGTAAGCATTTCGGCTGTTTGAATAAGTGTTTGTATTTAGACACTATTATAATATCATAGGATTTTGATATGAAATATTTTGTTATCGTAAGGTAAAAACGCGTCGTATTTATTCATGGCGTGGTCTTACGAGATATCTTTATTTTTCAAAGAATTTTGATAAAATAAATTGAGTGTTTTCCCATGTTGGTTTTCCAAACTGACTCGGGTGTTATGTTATTATAATGCTCGCGTCAGACCGAGTACTACATGTTCAGGTTAGGATGCTATGGAGCTCAGGAGATGAGTTGGATACCGAGACATATTCTCGTACTTGTTTGTTCCGCTGCAGTGTTTGTTGAAATTACCAGCAATTATGAGGGCTGGTTGTTATGACCGCCCAGGCTGATAATTATTATTTGTGTGCTCTGAGGGGAGATATGTATAGTACAGTTTTGATTTATGTAAACAATTATTTATATTGTATGTTATTCAGTCCGATGTGAGATTCTTTTTTGTTTAATTTCTTCTTTCTTCCTCTTATTCTCTTTTTCCTTAATAATCTGTCTTTTCGATACTCGATCGTTTGGCATGCTATACGATAAGCGTATTTATGTCGATTTTGGAGGGTCGAAAGGGCGGATCGTCACCGTGGTGATATTTTCGGGAAGAATTTTCGTTTTTAAGGAAGTTGAAGCTTTTATTTCAAAAAAAAACATTTTTATAAATGTTCTGATTTGAAAATGATTGGAACTCTCCTCGCTAACAAATCCCTCATTTGGTATTTTGGATGAGTCATCCCTGTCATCAGATGAAGGAATCACTATAAGTGGATATTGGAATAAAATATTTTGATGTGATCTAGGGATTGGAATAAGATGGATTATGATATGGATTTTTACCAAAGGATCGTTGACGCTTGATGGTTTCGATGTTGCTCGTACAGCACGGCAAACGGTGCTCGAAGATTTCGATGTTGCTCGTTACATTCTCCTCCTTTAAAAGAATTATTCCCTCGTAATTCCCCAAATACAACTTTCAAAAAAATAAATAAATTTTCAACATGCACTTAATCACAAAATATGAGGAAACATATCAATAAAAATTTAACATAAAAATTGTGTATAACAAGCACAATTCATTCATGGAAATTAATTCGATTTTCTATATACTATAATACCACACGACTTCCTCAATCACACAATCTAAGCTTTAGTATACAAAAAACACTCCATCTACAAAAAGTTAAAACAATCACAATCATATGCTAGCCCATATTATGCATCTCCATAATTCAACCATAACAAAAATCAACAACAAAACATAAGCTAATGAAAAACATATACAAAAATAAATGAATATGCATAAGTCAATAACCAACATAGCCTACACATATGCTCAAAATAATACGGTATAACCACTATACTAACTTATCGACCAATAACATGTGTATGTTAATTCCTATGTTGGCTTCATATCCATTATAATATGTGTGTCCTCAAAAAGTTGATAAACTTCCTCATAGTCTCATTTTCATAATAACCAATGTACCATTTCATTTTCACACCATCTCGAATATCCAGTGCACATTTATAATTACATCCTCGAAATAACATGTGCCCAGACGTCTATATCCTTAAAATAATATATTTTAGTCATGGCTGATGCTCAATTTATTATGCCCATTTACTCATACTATAGTTGAATCAATCCTCGATCCTTAGACCTAAATTATAAAGTCTCTTCCAAATGACCACCATTTTATAAGAGGACCCTCTTTTGCCCTACCTTACGAGCAATATCAAAACATTCGAGCATCAACGATCCTTTGGTACACATCCATATCAGAATTCGTCTTGTTCCAATCTCTGTATCACATCGAAATAACTTATTCAAAAATCCTCTTATACTGATTCCTTCATCCGATGACAGGGATGTCTCATCTGAAATACCAATAAGGGGATGTGTTAGTGAGAAGATTTCTAATACATCTTCAGAGAAAGATTTATGAAAACAATTTTTTTCAAACTAAAGCTTCCATCTTCCTTTAAAACAAAATCTTTTTCTTCCTAAAAATATCGCCACCATTTGATAAAACCGTTTCTCAAATATTTTTGTCATTTTAAATTAATTAAAACTAATTTTGGAGAAAACATTATTTTATTACAACTTTATTTTGCAAAAATCTCTACAAAATCGAAAACCTTTTATTCAAAAACATTTATTTAACCTCATTATTATTCGTCTAAAACAGATTTTGAAATGCATGTTTTAAAAGTCCTTTATATGACGAACCTCCAACCCATCATCTTAATTCCCTAGTGGTATCCAGCAAGTCTTTAATCATCAAAATCCTCTAATCAATATTACTTCATTTTAAGGAACAACTTCAAATCTCTTAGTCAATTCGAATATCTAATCTTCCTCAGCTTAGGAACTATGCTATCCCATTATGATTAAATCAAATATGTCCCTTAACGTCCCACTAATTTCTCCAATGTAAACTATTTTAAAAGTCAACATTGAATAGCTAATTCATCATGAAGTTATAATACGTAGCAGATAAATAAATTATCTATATCAAACACACAACCAACAACCAACACAAGCAAAAAGATTAGTCCAAACATGCATGAAATGAATTAATAGGTGTACATCCAAAAAACAAGTAAACAAACAAATAATTAAAATAAATCATAGTTAAACAAGTAATGAGCAACATAATACATGCATAAGAAATTAATTTGAATGAGCACAACACAAAGTAATCAGAAGATATCAGAATAAGTAGCTAAATTTTCTTAATTGGGAATAATTTAACAAACGATAATGCAATACAAATAATTCAACCATATCAAGCCAATACAAGTATAAGGTCACTATCACACATAACGGAATGAACACTCTTTGCATCACATTCCCACCTCCACAAAAGGGAATAACTAGACATCTCTATAGCTCTTCAGAGAAAGTCTCACATAATAGTCATAAATGTAATATCATCATATATAGTGGGTGTTGGGCAACTCAAAACTCATCATACCCTGTCATCTTACACCCTATGATATAAAGTCTAGTTTTATTATTCTCATTTAAAACGTTTAAATCAAGTCTTTTCAATTAAAACTCTTTACTCAAGAATGCTTTTCTTTTCAAATGTCATTTTTTTAAAAGTACCCATTAAGTGAAAATCCTTAAAACCAATATTAATTTTCAGCAAAAAGTTTTCTAAAATCGAATATACTTCTTTGATAAAACTTTAACTCAAATAAATATCTTACTACATTCTTTACTTAAAATGATAATTCCCAAATAGAATACTTCCATAAATTATTTTTAAATATTTCAACCAATAATATAACTTCTCAAATAAAAATATTACGACTATATTATTTTAAAGTTTCTTCTTTTGAGAATAAATCCTTCGAAGTAAAATATATTTTTGTAATAAAAATATTTCCACTATATTAATTGGTCGTATATTAATTTCATATATTGTGGGAGATTAATTGCATAGGCTAGCAATTAATTGCACATTAATTAACATATTTCTAATTGTAGTATTTATATGTATGTATATATATAAATTGTTTATGTATTAATTTTATGTATTCTTGGAAACTAATTACGAAAATTAGTAGAGGTAAATTAAACCACTTATTATGGGAGAGTAACTGCCTATAGATTTGGGAATCAATCTTCTTTGTATAAAATGTAACTTTCTAATAAATTTTAAAACATATTCATTTGTTATTCTTCAAAGGTACGTTAAAATTTCCTCTTACCTAAGAGCTATGTCACGAGTCGAATTTCAGCGTTCGAAAATCGACACCGTACTTCACTTGTACTCGCATGCCGTAGGTTCAACCATTGAAATCCGATTCGTGCCGGAGCTTATAACACATTAAGTATAACAACACAGCAGAAGAAAAGAGTATATCATATAATTCCAATGAATACAATATCTAATGATACACAACAATGATACAACCACCTAACAAATATCCATGATATGATACAACAGATCACAGCGGAATAATAACATAAACTTGAACTCCAAAGAAGGAATCCAATACCAGCAATCTCCAACTTCAAAGCATCAATCCAGAGATAGCTAGAACTCCCAATCGAGTTGTACTGAGCAAGGCTAATCATCCAAAGACTGAATAAGATTACCAAAAACTCCAAAGACTATCGAATCTACATCTACAAGCCGGTTATATGAAAAACCCAACTTTAGACTGCCCGTGTGGAAAATTGTGGGCACCCAGTTTAGGAAGGGAACAATAAACTCCGGGTCAGCCATGGGACTGGTGTGAGCAACAAAAATAGTTTTTAAATAAAAAAACAATAAAAGAATTTTAAAACATTGAAATCCGCAATGATTTTTGGAAAATGAAACTACCATAAGGCCTCCCGGCACAACACCATGCAATCACACACTTGGGGGAGATTTCTCCTTATGATAGTCAAACATGCTTACTACGCAAAAACCATTCGATATTATTATTAGTGCATAGTGGAAAACATTTCGAAAGTATAATATTAATCTTAACTAGCATAGGTACCATTATATTATGCCAGCTATAGCTAACACCTGAGGTGCTAGGTTATACAATTGCAATCGTAAAGGGCTCGTATTGTTTGATTGGATTTCCAACAAATGGTCATGCTAAGGAACTTCCTATTGTCATATGGGAACGCCTCTGGAGGGACGCCCTGAGAACCTCTACCTGGATCTCTGCCAACACAAGGCCGATTTACTCCCTTCCCGGGAGTAACACCTAAGATATGCCATCCCCGATCGTTTGAGACCTTTATCCGATGTACCTCAACCACAAAGCAATGTCACACAGTAATAAATTTACAGTGTCCACATGAGTTAAGTATCTGGGCTCCGTAGCATGATACCACCCTTTTCTAGAAGAAATGGACATACGCTAGGGGAACGACCCCTGCAACCTTACTGCATCTTTCCTGTTTCGACCATTTCCTGGGTGTGAGGTCCTGATGCAGTCTCGTCCACAAAGTAATGCTTTTTCACAAAGCCATGCTTCGATCAACAAATAATTGGTAACATTTCGTATGCCATATTACCAAATTGAGAATTTATTACTAGTAACCATCAACAATATAACCTCTGAGCTCGTACGTCTCAAAGAAGGGTGTTAAGCTAAGAGAATAAATCTCCGCCACCAAACAGAAATGTATTTGATAGAAACCAGCTTTACATCTCAAAGTGTAACGTCAGACACACATCCATACAAGTCTGCTCTGGGTACGAACAGAACCGAAGGCACTTCCAAAGAAGCCCTTGTAATCCGGGAATTCCCAATCCCGATTAGACTTCCCATCACATATGGAGATCTCTATACCGTAGCTACTCAGTGCAGAGTCATTCGACGGGTTATCTTTTCGTTCTCAAAAGTACCCGTTGCTCACCACCGGTCTTCAAATGCTATCCATATCGTCGTATCATTATTTAGAATGGGTTATATGACACAAGGTCCTCTCCCAGCTAAACCGAATAATGAGCACAATATTTAAAAACATATGGATATTGGGATTTCAGTTAAGTCACAATTTTAAAACCCAAAACTTTCCTTTCAAATGGTTTAAACAAATTACCATTTTCAAATCTTTAAACAAAAAGATTCATTACACAAAGTTCACCCATTTTTCACAAAGATTCATTCACAAATTTCAAAACAATTCCCACTTCAAATCGAAGTAACTCATCCAATCTTTAAATCAAAGATTTAATTCATAACTTTCAAAATCATTTCCAAAGATTCATTCATAACTTGGAAAATCATTTTCATTTCAAACTTGAAATCCTTTTAACACAAATTGGAAATTCATTCCTTATATGAAAGCTTAATTATTTGGAAACATATAGTTTTTTTCATTTTGGAAAAATCAGATTTCATTTATACAAGTTAAAGCCCATGGGTTAAATTCAAATTCTCAAAACAATACCTTAAAAATGGTATAAAACCCATATTAACTTGTATATCCTTTTTAAACCATAGTTTTCAAACATAGAATTCAATTTCAAATTTTGAATTCAAATTCAAATCAAATTATTTAAATTTCAAAACTTTATCAAGTTATTAAAAATAACTTTTATTTTTAAAACTTCTTTTCAAAAGCTTTTCACTTTTAACCCAATTCCATTTCCAAAACCTTTTTGGATTCAAAATTCAATTTTTAAGAACCATTTCAAAAATCTGTGACTTAACCAATTTTCTCGTGCAATCCATATTTGTGTGTGTAAAGTGTAGTCCAGGGGGTTTGTAACGACCTGTATTTTACGTGTCGATAGATCGTAGAATTTACAGGTCGTTAGTGTTATGTTATCCCTAGCCTAAGTCGTTTGGGAGGTTAACTTGTGTAGGCAGCTTAAGCTTAGGTCGTGATGGAGTTAGGTCGGTAGAGCGACCTAAGGTAGTTAGCGACCTAGGAAGTTAGGGTCCTGAGGAACGACCTAAGGAGATAGGCCGGTTTAGGTAGATTAGCGACCTATAGGGTATGGCGACCTAAGGAAGTTGGCGAGTTAAGCTATGGCCGACCTAAGAGGGCAAGTGAGTCAACGGGTTAGCATGTGACACGAGTTAGGGTGTTAACGTGTTAAGAGTTAGGTCGGTTGAGCGACCTAAGATAGAGGAACGACCTAAGAGAGTGACCGACCTAATGGGAGTTAGCGACCTAAGATAGTGGGCGACCTATAAGGATGAGCGATCTAAGGAATATTGGCTTAGGTCGGGAGGACGAGTTAAAGATAGGTCGTGTGAAGGAGATGTGGTTAGGTCGCGAGCGACTTAGTGGTTAGGTCATGAGTCGTTAGACCCTGTGTCTGTGGTAGGTCGGGTCTGTTAGGTCGCGCTTGTTTTAGGTCGTTGGGTTTGTTAGATCGCTAAGCCGCGTGAGTCCTTAACCCAGATAGGTCGTATGTTGTTAGGTCGCGTGAAGGCCTGGGGAGTTAGGTCGTTGACTCGGCATTTAGTTAGGTCGGCATAGAGATAGGTCGGCCGTGTTTGTTAGCTCGTATGTTTCTGGGTTGGTTAGGCCGTTAGGTCGTTGGAGTGTATAGGTCGGCAGCGACCTATGTTAGGTCGGGGTTTTTAGGTCGGCAACGACCTAAGTCTGGGCGACCTAAGGGTGATTTCAGCCTATAAATAGAGGGGTTTGGCCCACTTTTTGGCACCGGATTTTGAAGCGACGAAGTGCTGCCACTTTTAGAGCTCGACTACAACATTTCTTCACTTCATTTCTCCGCTTTGATCAAGTGCTAACATCCATCCAAGATCGAAGATCAAGATCGAAGATCGAAGAGCCAAAGTTGAAGATCTTCTTCCGACGAAGCTAGATTTCACCATTTCAAGCGAGATTTCAACAAATCGATCTTGAATCCTTGCTGTCCAGATCTGAAGTGATTAGTTTTTGAAGTGTTTGGGTGATTCGGTGAGTGGTGATTATCTCTCACACGGATCCAAAGGAGTATATTGGAGTGGTGGTTCGTTTATGTGTTAAAGATAGTGATTTCTCGCATTTCTCTTAAGTCTGCATGTAGATCCATTGTTTATGAAGATGTTTACCTATGCAAGTTCATTTATCGAGTTATAGGAACAAAACCCATGTTTTATATTTGATAGATCTATGCTAGAAATCCATAATTCATGTATGATAGAGTTTCACTCATTTATTTACGAAATTGCCATTATAGTTAATATTGTTTATTAGATCTTGTTTGAATGATTGATTGTTTGAATGTATGATTGATTTGATTGTTTCAAGTTAGCTAGTAGTTGATTTGTAACAAGATGGTCGAAGATGATTCAAAAGCTAAGTGGAAAGGCTCTTGAATGGTGAAAGCTGCTTGTGGCATATGAAGCGGATGAGGAAGCTCATATGGATGGATTCGAGGACTTTGCGATGATACGAGGAAGCAAAGTATGATGATGATGGACTTTGCCGTGATATGATGAGGCGAAGCATGATATGGACTTTGCTAAGATGCGATGAAGCAAAGTATGATATGAGATAGTCTTGGTCTAGTCCAGGCGGGATCATTCCAAGCATGATGTTAACTCGGTGATATGGTTCGAGTTTTGATGGATAATGGATGGCTCGAGAGGCGCTTGAGCTAGTATGGGAATAGTCGTCGAGGAGGATGACTAGGAGGCTAAGACTTCATCGTTGTTGAAGGTTCTAGCATGCTCAAAGCAAGAGTACGTTGGGCGGCATTGATATCCCAGGCACGGGTCACGATGACGTGCTAGTACTCTGGGCAGCATTGATATCCTAGGCACGGGTCACGATGACGTGCGGAGTTATGTCTAGAACCGGGGTTACCATTAGCCCTTGACCGACGGATGAAAGAATGTGCCGTTCATTCAACTAACGATGAAATCAAGGCAATGATAACAGTGATAGCCAGAGTCATGGATGTTGGTTATATCATCATTCGGTCTCAAGAGCGGTGTTTTATGGGTGCTTATCTGATCTTGGTTTAGGCCTTGGGGGTTTGTATTTGGAAAACATCGACCTTGACTCGAGTGGTTATCGCTTTACTTTAGTTACCTGTTGCTATGCTTGCTTCTTATTAGTGTGTGTCTGAGGGCTATCACTGTAGAAAGAGGTGGAGTGGGATGATTTGGGTTCCCATTCCTTTTATCCTTTATGTTCCTTTGGTATGTTTGATTGTTGATTTACTGCTCACTAGGACTTTGTCTGACTCAAGGTTTTATGTCTCCTCTTATTACCTTGGGCTGTTCATCCATGTTTTGGGATGGGCAGACTAAGTGACGGGTGGCAGGTGCTGACCTTAGTGATTGACGATGCAGATGGCGAAGACGAGCAGGAGGATTTTACATATTATTTTCATATTCTATGTACTGGATATTTCCGCTGTTTTGTTGTTACTCCGAGTGTTTGTAGTGAGGCATGATTGTACTAACTTTCAGATGATTGTATCAAACCACTATGATGTCTATGATGATATTCTGTTTTGGAGCTTCACTATATATATTTTTCTCTATTGTATTTGATCCATGCGCTGTGAGTTCTATGATAGAGATTCTGCGATGTTTATTCTACCCTTGACGGTCACCCATGGTTGCCTGGCACACTTTTCAGCGCATTATTTCCTTATTTGGTGCGGGAGTCATGGGCGGTCGTCACATTTGGTATCGGAGCTTTGGTTAATCGATTTTAGCCAACGCTCGCTGACGTAACTACGTATGAGAGACGTAATTGTATTTTGATGGATGATTATTATATATAATATAGTAGTTTAGATGGATTTGAACTCCTTATGTAGTTGTTTCTCAAGGTGTTCTAAATCATTCCTTTTTGTAGATATTAATGATGAGTCAAAATGTGAGACAAGCTGCCAGGGAAAGCCGTGCCGCTGGGGGAGCTACTGATTATGGAGCTATGTTTGAAGCTATGATGACTTCCATTATGAGAAGGGTACCGGCTTCAGGGCCATCTGTAGATGTTGGAGTTCAAGTTCAAGCTCCGAGACCAGTGGATTTTGCCAAGCTCTGTAAGGATTATACTGCTCTTGGAGGGAAGGTTTTCTTAGGGACGGAATCTACTACTGAGGTCCAGAGATGGATAGATGCTTGTAGGAGGATTTTTGGTGATTTAGGAATCTAGGATGCAACTAAGAGGAAGCTTGCATCGAGGCAGCTTCAAGGGAGAGCTTCTGATTGGTGGAACTCTATCACCATTGATACTCCAGAAGAAGAGATTTCTTGGGAGCAGTTTCAAGCTAGGTTTGAAGCTAAGTTCATCTCTACTGCTCAGAAGTCTGTTTTGTTTAAGAAGTTTGTTGAGCTCAAGCAAGGCGGGATGTCGGTTCTGGAATATGTTTCTGAGTTTGAAGCCTTGTCCAAGTATGCTAGATCGTATATTGATTCTCCCTATCAGAAGAATGAAAAGTTCGTGGCAGGCTTGGATGCTTATCTTGGAAGGCAGCTGGTGGATCACCTGGACGATCCATTTGAGAAGCTTGTGGAAAAAGCTCTCAGGCATGAGAGTTTGTTTCCTAAGGAAGGGTTTGTTGTTGCTGTGACCAAGGAAGAGCTCAAACCACAGCAGGGTGGAAATAAGAAGAGGAAGCAGCAACAGCAGAAGGGTAAGAATGGCCAGAAGAAGCCGAAAGGCGAAGTGACTTGTTTCAACTGTCAACAGAAAGGCCATTTCTCCAGGGATTGCAAGAATCCAAAGGTATCGGTGAAGTGCCACAACTGTGACAAGCTGGGGCATATTAAGAAGAATTGTCTGGAACCATTGAGGGAAAAGCAGATTGTGAAAGCTTATGCTTTGGGGGCTGTTCCATCATCTTCGAAAGCTCCTACTGCTGAAGAGAAGGGGAAGAGTGTGGTGGTTCAAGGTACTCTTTCCATTTGTGGTGTTCCAGTTAGAGTGTTGTTTGATACTGGAGCGTCTCATTCTTTTGTTTGTAATAAGTTGGTAGACCGGTTAGGTTTGGAACCGGAAATTGTTGATAGACCATTGGTAGTGACTAATCCAGTTGGGGGTTCGTCTTGTTTGTGTATGCTATGCCGTGGTCTAGTTGTGTCGAGTCATGATTGCTCTTTTGTTTGTGATTGCTTTGTTCTGAACTTTGCGGGGTTCGGAATTATTTTGGGTATGGACTGGCTTAGGAAGTATGCAGCAAAGGTTGATTGTGAGAGATTGGAGGTGACAGTCGAGAATGTGGAGGGGCGAAAGGTTGTGATACGATGTAAGCATGAAGATGGCGTCTTCATGAGCTTCATGTATTCGCTGGTTGTTCCACGGGATGGGCTGTCATCGATGCCAATCGTGAATGGATTCGAGGATGTCTTTGATGAGGTCAAAGGGTTACCGCCGCATAGAGAGATCGAGTTTCGTATCGATCTAGTTGAGGGAGCCAGACCCGTTGTGATGCCTCTTAGGCGGATGGCGCCTAGAGAACAGCAAGAGTTGAGGGTGCAAGTTGATGACCTTTTGCGGAAAGGGTTCATTCGGCGTAGTGTGTCCGAATGAGGTGCACCAGTTGTGTTCGCAACCAAAGCGGATGGATCGTTGAGGTTGTGTGTTGATTATCGTGAGCTGAATAAGGTGACTAAGAAGAACAAGTATCCATTGCCGAGAATAGATGACTTGTTTGATCAGCTCCACGAGGCGAAGGTGTTTTCTCAGATGGATTTGGCAACGGGATTTCACCAGTTGAGAGTGGCGAAGGATAGTGTGCCGAAGACTGCTTTTAGGACACCATCCGAGTTTTATGAGTCGCTGGTAATGCCGTTTGGATTGACTAACGCACCAGCATATTTTGTGGATCTTATGAATAGAGTGTTCAGAGATCAGTTGAACAAGTTTGTACTTGTGTTCGTGGATGATATTCTGATTTATTCCAGAACTGAGGAAGAGCACAAGACGCACTTGCGTATTGTTTTGGAAATCTTGCGGAAACATCAGCTGAAGGCTAAGTTTTCGAAGTGTCACTTCTGGAAGAGTGAAGTGAGATTCTTAGGCCATGTTATTTCTGGAAATGGAATAGCGGTTGATCCCGCTAAGGTGGCAGCGATCCAGGATTGGGTCAGACCTAAGAATGCATCAGATGTGAGAAGTTTTCTTGGACTAGCAGGATATTATCGACGGTTTATCAAAGACTTTTCCAAGATAGCTGCACCATTGACAGGATTGACGAAGAAGAATCAGGTATTCAGTTGGGATGCTAAGTGTGAGCAGGCCTTTGGAATCCTGAAAGAGCGACTGACGAGTGCTCCTGTTTTGACTATTCCAAGTGGGAATGATGAGATGGTGGTTTACACCGATGCATGTGGTACTGGACTTGGGGCAGTGCTAATGCAGAAGGATAAAGTTGTTGCGTACGCGAGTCGACAACTGAAGCCGCATGAAAGGAATTACCAGACTCATGATTTGGAGTTAGCGGCAATTGTGTTTGCTCTGAAGATGTGGAGACATTATCTATTGGGGGTTCGATTCAAGTTGTTTACGAATCACAAGTCGTTGAAGTATCTTTTCTCCCAAAAGGATTTGAATCTTCGGCAGCAACGATGGCTAGAGTTTTTAGCATCATATGATTTTGGTATAGCTTATACTCCGGGAAAAGGTAACGCAGTAGCTGATGCGTTGAGTCGAAGACATGCGGGATTGGGAGTCATGTTTTCGGAATGGAAGAGTCTCGAGTATTTGGCTGGATTTGATTTCAGGCCTAGATGTGAATTGGAACCTGAAATGTTGGCAAACTTATCGATAAGGCCTACTCTTGTGGAAAGGATTGGCGAGAGCCAAAAGCGAGACGATAAGCTTGTCAAGATTATCCGTGATTTGGAATCTGGATTGGAACCAGAGAAGGATAAAGGATTCGAGGTCGATCAAGAGGGTTGGCTTCGCAAGCAAGGACGACTGGTTGTTCCCGATATCGATGAATTGAGAGATGAAGTTCTAAGGGAAAGTCATCACTCGAAGTTGACAATTCATCCAGGTGGAAATAAGATGTATCGGGATATGAAGAGAACTTATTACTGGGAAGGTATGAAGAAGGATGTTGGAAATTTTATTTCCAAGTGCATGAACTGCCAGATGGTTAAAGCAGAGCAGAAGAAGCCCGGTGGGTTGCTTCAGCCATTAGAAGTTCCTACATGGAAGTGGGAACAGATATCGATGGATTTTATCGATGGTTTACCTAGAACGAGAGCGGGAAATGAAGGGATTTGGGTCATTGTAGATCGTTTGACCAAGAGTGCAAGTTTCATTCCTGTTCGATCAACTAGGACTGCGTCAAAGTTGGCTGAATTGTATGTTAAGTGGATAGTTCGATTCCACGGTATTCCAAAGAGTATAGTGAGCGATCGAGACCCATTGTTCACTAGTGGATTTTGGAAGAGCTTCCAGGAGGTTTTGGGAACTGAGTTGTGTTTGAGTACAGCTTATCATCCCCAAACAGATGGTCAGACTGAGAGGGTCAACCGAGTTTTGGAAGATCTTCTGAGGGCATGTGTTTTGGATTTCGGAGGATCACGTGAAGATCATCTTCATTTGGTGGAGTTTGCATATAATAACAGTTACCAGTCAAGTATTGGTATGGCACCATATGAAGCCTTGTATGGAAGACCGTGTAACTCTCCGACATGTTGGTTGGAAGCTGGAGAAAAGCTGATACTTGGGCCAGAGATGATTCGTCAGACTTCGGATTGTATAGAGATCATTCGACAACGAATGAAGGCAGCCCAGGATCGTCAGAAAAGTTATGCAGATAAACGTCGAAAGGAGTTGGAGTTCGACATAGGTGACATGGTTTTTGTGAAGATTTCTCCATTGAAGAATGTTATTCGATTCGGGAAGAAAGGAAAATTGACCCCGAGATTTGTTGGACCATTCCCGATTATCGAGCGAATTGGAAAGCTCGCTTATAGATTGGAGTTACCGGAAAAGATGGCGGGTGTGCACAATGTTTTTCATGTATCTTATCTACGGAAGTATGTGCACGACTCGAGCACAGTGGTTTCAGCTGATAGCTGTGAAGATTTGGAGGTTGATCCAGTTGTTAAAAGACCTCGTAAGCCGCTTCGTATTGTTGAAACCGATACGAAACAGCTTAGGAGGAAGACGATTACGTTGCTCAAGATACAATGGAGTGAAGATGTTAACGACTGTACGTGGGAGGAGGAAGAGAGGATGAAGGCAGCTCATCCCGAACTCTTCGAGGTATGGCCCTAAGGTGTCGTGACATCTCATGAATTTGTAACTTGATTCCTATCTTAGAATTCTGCATGCTAGGTTAGAATTGGATGCATGATTTGTTGATTGCTATGGATGGTAGGCATGCGGAATATCTTTGATTGCTGTTGTTTGCTTGGAATTTCGGGGGCGAAATTCCTAAGGGGGAGAGAATGTAACGAACCGTATTTTACGTGTCGATAGATCGTAGAATTTACAGGTCGTTAGTGTTATGTTATCCCTAGCCTAAGTCGTATGGGAGGTTAACTTGTGTAGGCAGCTTAAGCTTAGGTCGTGATGGAGTTAGGTCGGTAGAGCGACCTAAGGTAGTTAGCGACCTAGGAAGTTAGGGTCGTGAGGAACGACCTAAGGAGATAGGCCGGTTTAGGTAAATTAGCGACCTATAGGGTATGGCGACCTAAGGAAGTTGGCGAGTTAAGCTATGGCCGACCTAAGAGGGCAAGCGAGTCAACGGGTTAGCATGTGACACGAGTTAGGGTGTTAACGTGTTAAGAGTTAGGTCGGTTGAGCGACCTAAGATAGAGGAACGACCTAAGAGAGTGACCGACCTAATGGGAGTTAGCGACCTAAGATAGTGGGCGACCTATAAGGATGAGCGATCTAAGGAATATTGGCTTAGGTCGGGAGGACGAGTTAAAGATAGGTCGTGTGAAGGAGATGTGGTTAGGTCGCGAGCGACTTAGTGGTTAGGTCGTGAGTCGTTAGACCCTGTGTCTGTGGTAGGTCGGGTCTGTTAGGTCGCGCTTGTTTTAGGTCGTTGGGTTTGTTAGATCGCTAAGCCGCGTGAGTCCTTAACCCAGATAGGTCGTATGTTGTTAGGTCGCGTGAAGGCCAGGGGAGTTAGGTCGTTGACTCGGCATTTAGTTAGGTCGGCATAGAGATAGGTCGGCCGTGTTTGTTAGCTCGTATGTTTCTGGGTTGGTTAGGCCGTTAGGTCGTTGGAGTGTATAGGTCGGCAGCGACCTATGTTAGGTCGGGGTTTTTAGGTCGGCAACGACCTAAGTCTGGGCGACCTAAGGGTGATTTCAGCCTATAAATAGAGGGGTTTGGCCCACTTTTTGGCACCGGATTTTGAAGCGACGAAGTGCTGCCATTTTTAGAGCTCGACTACAACATTTCTTCACTTCATTTCTCCGCTTTGATCAAGTGCTAACATCCATCCAAGATCGAAGATCAAGATCGAAGATCGAAGAGCCAAAGTTGAAGATCTTCTTCCGACGAAGCTAGATTTCACCATTTCAAGCGAGATTTCAACAAATCGAGCTTGAATCCTTGCTGTCCAGATCTGAAGTGATTAGTTTTTGAAGTGTTTGGGTGATTCGGTGAGTGGTGATTATCTCTCACACGGATCCAAAGGAGTATATTGGAGTGGTGGTTCGTTTATGTGTTAAAGATAGTGATTTCTCGCATTTCTCTTAAGTCTGCATGTAGATCCATTGTTTATGAAGATGTTTACCTATGCAAGTTCATTTATCGAGTTATAGGAACAAAACCCATGTTTTATATTTGATAGATCTATGCTAGAAATCCATAATTCATGTATGATAGAGTTTCACTCATTTATTTACGAAATTGCCATTATAGTTAATATTGCTTATTAGATCTTGTTTGAATGATTGATTGTTTGAATGTATGATTGATTTGATTGTTTCAAGTTAGCTAATAGTTGATTTGGAACAAGATGGTCGAAGATGATTCAAAAGCTAAGTGGAAAGGCTCTTGAATTGTGAAAGCTGCTTGTGGCATATGAAGCGGATGAGGAAGCTCATATGGATGGATTCGAGGACTTTGCGATGATACGAGGAAGCAAAGTATGATGATGATGGACTTTGCCGTGATATGATGAGGCGAAGCATGATATGGACTTTGCTAAGATGCGATGAAGCAAAGTATGATATGAGATAGTCTTGGTCTAGTCCAGGCGGGATCATTCCAAGCATGATGTTAACTCGGTGATATGGTTCGAGTTTTGATGGATAATGGATGGCTCGAGAGGCGCTTGAGCTAGTATGGGAATAGTCGTCGAGGAGGATGACTAGGAGGCTAAGACTTCATCGTTGTTGAAGGTTCTAGCATGCTCAAAGCAAGAGTACGTTGGGCGGCATTGATATCCCAGGCACGGGTCACGATGACGTGCTAGTACTCTGGGCAGCATTGATATCCTAGGCACGGGTCACGATGACGTGCGGAGTTATGTCTAGAACCGGGGTTACCATTAGCCCTTGACTGACGGATGAAAGAATGTGCTGTTCATTCAACTAACGATGAAATCAAGGCAATGATAACAGTGATAGCCAGAGTCATGGATGTTGGTTATATCATCATTCGGTCTCAAGAGCGGTGTTTTCTGGGTGCTTATCTGATCTTGGTTTAGGCCTTGGGGGTTTGTATTTGGAAAACATCGACCTTGACTCGAGTGGTTATCGCTTTACTTTAGTTACCTGTTGCTATGCTTGCTTCTTATTAGTGTGTCTCTGGGGGCTATCACTGTAGAAAGAGGTGGAGTGGGATGATTTGGGTTCCTATTCCTTTTATCCTTTATGTTCCTTTGGTATGTTTGATTGTTGATTTACTGCTCACTAGGACTTTGTCTGACTCAAGGTTTTATGTCTCCTCTTATTACCTTGGGCTGTTCATCCATGTTTTGGGATGGGCAGACTAAGTGACAGTTGGCAGGTGCTGACCTTAGTGATTGACGATGCAGATGGCGAAGACGAGCAGGAGGCTTTTACATATTATTTTCATATTCTATGTACTGGATATTTTCGCTGTTTTGTTGTTACTCCGAGTGTTTGTAGTGAGGCATGATTGTACTAACGTTCAGATGATTGTATCAAACCACTATGATGTCTATGATGATATTCTGTTTTGGAGCTTCACTATATATATTTTTCTCTATTGTATTTGATCCATGCGCTGTGAGTTCTATGATAGAGATTCTGCGATGTTTATTCTACCCTTGGCGGTCACCCATGGTTGCCTGGCACACTTTTCAGCGCATTATTTCCTTATTTGGTGTGGAATCATGGGCGGTCGTCACAGGGTTATGCATAATAGTGCAACATCATCAATCATCACAGATTCAAGCATATCAACATCGATAAGCGGTATATTCCTATAAAGCTTATCTTCATTCACAGATTCACAGATAATGTACAAATGTATCACAAATAAATAAATAAATTATATACAGTTCAATTCACAAACAAAATATCATAGATCAACTAGGACAATCAATTCAAGGCATCTCATACCATACAAACATTCAAAAGTAAGATTGATAAATTCTTAATCAATTTAATTAATCTCTAATTAAATTACTTGGATTACCTTAATCCTGCTTACTTAACATTACAAAATCAATTCAATAATTATCTCTAATTATCGACCTTACCAAATCTTCCTTGATTAATCATTCTTTAATTACATTTAAGTAATTATCCCTTAATTATTTGTTCAATTATTTATTCTTTAGTTAATCACATTCATTAATCTTTGATTAATCACATTCAGTAATTAATTACATTACTTAATTAACTTCTAAATAAGTTTTATCAATTAATTATTAAATTAATTACACTTGGTAATTAATTCTTAATCACTTCCACTAAATAATTATCTTTCTTATTAATTACACAAAGTAATTAAACCCAAAACTACTTTTACTAATTAATGATTATTTAATTAATTACATCCAGTAATTACCCACTAATTACTTCACTGAGTAATTATTCTTTATAAATTACACTAAGTAATTATACTTAACCCATTATCCAATGATTATTTTAAATCAATTAAACTAATTAATTAACTTCAACTAATCACATTATTTTAATTAATTACATTGAGTAATTAATTCCTTTAATTACTTTCATTAAGTAATTATACTTAAACAATTCCATAAATGATTGTTTTTAATTAATTAATATAATTAATTATCAAAAAATTAATCATATTAATTAATTATTTAATAATCCTTAATTAATGATCTTCATTAACCATTAACAATTCTTTAATTAACCATTATTAATTATAAATTAATTAATTCCTAATAACCAATTAATTAATCTCTAATTATAAATTAATCTAAATCATTAATTAAATTAAATAATTACTCCTTAATTACCTTATTAATTTAATGAATCGCAAATCATTAAATCTTAATTTAACTTTAAGATAAAAACATTATTCTTATTAATGGCTTAATTATCTTTTAGAAATGCATTTGAAAACATTTTACTTTAAAATTTCTTTTAAAATTTCATTTCAATAATAAGATTCAAAATGATTAATAATTTAAACTTTAACCAAGTTTAAATCAATTTATAAACCTTTCAAACAAATGTAAAGAAACATTTATCTTATATAAAAGAAACTTATATAAAGAATAGTTTTAAACTAAATTACTTGATTATACTTAAAACCAAGCTTTAAAAATAAATTAATCATTTAACTTAAAATTTTGAGTTAATCTAATTTATATAACTTTCCATTCAAAGGTTAAAGTAAACTTTTATAAAATAATTAATATAAATGAAGTTTTAAACATCTTATTGGAAAATCATTTCATTTTAAAATATACTTTAAACATTTAAACTTGCTTAAATCATTTAATTTTATAAAACTTCATTTATTTTAAAACTAGGATACAAAAGTTAATTTGAATCCATATTTTAAAATTTGGTTTAAAACTTTGTTTATATACTGCTCCAGATTTTTAAATCCATTTTAAAATTTAAAAACCAGACAGGTTTTAAAACCTGGCATAACCTAACTGACCCGAGCCCCTACCCAAAAGTCTTTAAGTCAACGCACACATCACTTCGAGCAAAACACCCAAACTGCTCGAGCAATGCTCAAGTATCTCTCTACTCACCCAAACTCACCAGAAAACAAAGAAGTGCACTTCATGCACCAGAGGTTCCATTACCTTCGACCATCCACTAGGATCCCCACATTTCGACGATCATCTCTACATCAAAATCCAACCACTCGAACATCGAAACCAACTCGAAATCAAGATCGAGCATACTAACCCAAACTTGGAACTAGAGACCAAAACGGGAACAGCCTCGAACTCGCAACGCCGACCACCAGAATGTCAAAGACTCCAGCAACGCCTTCGACAACACTCCAGCTATCATCTCCCTAAATTCTATAGAATTGATCATCCAGAGAAGTCATGCCGATCAAAAAACCCTGACCTAGTCAAAACTAGGTTTACAAACAAAAATCAATCACCACCGCCACCTCAGTGAAATGCACCCTCATCAGACATTTTTCCCCAAGTCCCCGACCATCCCTGCATCTCCACTGAGAACCACAACCATTCCGATTAACTAGATCGCCAGAGGCAACCCAAATCTCCCAATACTGATCAACTTGAACTGCTCACTCAACCTTGATCTAAAAATTATGATTTTAGTTTTGAAAATCATGATTTTGAATAAGCTTTCAGATTATATGCTCAGGTCAGTGGATTAATATGTTTGAAATTTAACATCAATCTAGCTTGCACTGTTCTACTGAGTTTTCCAGAGCAAATTTAAATTTAAATTCATTTAAATCAAATTTTAAACTTTACTTCTTGATCAAACAAACAGATTTTGTTTAGATCCTAAGTCCTAACAACAATTGGTTCAAGAGAATATGAATTTTGATCATAAACTTGAGCATGAAACTGAAAACAGGGATACACAAATGCAACAACAATGCACACATATATACATCCAGATAATTCACTTATAAAATCACACAGAACATACTTATTTCCACAGAATTAACATGCAACCAAATTTAAGGATACCTAAGCTTTGTAGAAAAGAATGTTACTCACCTGATTAACGAAAATGAATAGAGCCCTTGGCAACAGTTTTGATTTGAAAACTTGAGTCGCTATTCCTTAGCTTTGAAATAGCTTTTGAACACTTTAGAACTTGTTTGCCTCTTGATTTTATAAACTTTGAATTACTGTGATGTTTTAACTTGCTAGCTGAATGGATCTTGCTTTTTAAAACTGAGAAGATTGCTTTTACATTTTTGATTGAAGAAAAATTATAGGCTTTTGGTGATTTTTATCTCAGATTTTGATGTTGAAAATGAATTGCAGATTATAATTTTATGGTTTTGTGGAAGGATGTATTGAATTTTAGATTTGTTTGAGAAGTAGTTTGTGTTTCTCTTGGCTTTTGAATTAGGAAGATAAAAAAGGAAATGAGGTGCGAAGCAATTATTTTAATTAGTTAAAATGATTTATTTTAAAAATGAAAGAAAAATCAAAAATAATATATGACACTTGTCTAGTATCTTAACAATTGTCATTATTTTTTGTTTATGACTTAACACTTGTTTAAACAAGCTTTTATAGTTTTACACTTGTCCCTTAAGTAATTTCTTTTTTACTTTAAATGTTAATATAAAATTTTGTACTTATTTATTATTTTATAAATACTTAACTATATATATATATATATAAATTTCTTTAAAGAAAATATTATAAAACCAATTATATACAAATAAAATCTTATTCATATATTTTAAATCCAAAATATTTTTAAAGTATCTATCCTTTGAAATTTAAAACTAAATTCAAATTCAAATTCAAATTAAATTTGAAAGTCCAATTTAAAGTCAATTTAAATATACATATATAATCAACACACATATGTATATTATACGATTTAACTTTTAAACAATTGTTTTGCAAATCATTTGTGTTTAATTCAAAACATAACATTAAAATATATGTATATTAAAATTAGAAAACAAATTCTTATTAATTTTAAAATATAGTTTTAAATCCAATATATTTTTCAACGCATTTGTATTTGGATTTCAAATCCAAAATCAATTTATATACATATAAAATAAATAAACAAATATCTTGTTTTATTTGGAAAAAATCAAATAAATTCATAATTTAATTCAAATTTATCCCCAAAAATTTAAATAAATTACCAATTCAAATTTAACTAAAAAATCGGGGTCGTTACGGATTCCCCCTTAAGAAAATATCATCCTCGAAATTTATATGTAGGGGATAATCCCAAAACTTCATTTTTAACAAAGTATACCTATCAACCGTAGTATCCAAAGCAAACAATTCTGACCTATCTAGAGTTTATGTCCCATGCCAACTCATTCTTTTGACTCAACCAAAATAATGATCACTCTTCAAAACTTCTCCCTGGAGCTGCTAGGAACTATCAAAGACTTGAAACTTGGTGATGAACAAAAGAGGTTGATAGAGAAAGATTTTTTTTCTTGTTGTTTGAGGGTATCGACCATTTGTAGTCGTATTTCCCTGTCCCCTATCTCGTCCTCTTCTTGCACCCATACTCACTATCATTGGAAATCAAGAGAATTTACTGAGGCCTACGGACAGATATCTTAGGGATACTCATTCTAGGGTATACATTCACCCTATCTCTAATAAGTTACCTAATGTGTTATACTCCTGAGCTAAAGTTCAACCTTCAGCTCTGATACCAAGATGTCACGACCCGAATTTAAACGTTCAAAAATCGACATCCGTACTTTACTTGTACTCGAATGCTGCAGATTCAACCATTGAAATCCGATTCGTGCCGGAGCTTATAACACATTAAGTATAACAACACAGCGGAAAAAAAGAGTGTATCATATAATTCCAATGAATACAATATCCAATGATATACAATAATGATACAACCACCCAACAAATATATGAGATATGATACAATAGATCATAGCGGAATAATAACATAAACTTGAACACTAAAGAAGGAGTTCCCATATCAGCAATCTCCATCTCTAAAGCATCAATCCAGAGATAGCTCGAACTCCCAATCAAGTTGTACTATGCAAGGCCAGTCATCCAAAGACTGAAGAAGATTACCAAAAACTCCAAAGACTATCGAATCTACAAGCTGGTTATCTGAAAAACCTAACTCTAGACTGACCGTGTGGAAAATTATGGGCATCCAGAGTTTAGGAAGGAAACAATAAACTCTAGGTCAGTCATGTGACTAGTGTGAGAAACAAAATTAGTTTTTAAATAAAAACAAACAATAAAAGAATTTTAAGACATTGAAATCCGAAATGTTTTTTGGAAAATGAAACTACCATAAGGCCTCCAGGCACACACACCATGCAATCGCACACTTGGCGGAGATTTCTCCTTGTGATAGTCAAACCTGCTTATCACGCAAAAACCATTTGATATTATTATTAGTGCATAGTGGAAAACATTTCGAAAGTATAATTTTAATCTTAACCAGCATAGGTACCATTATATTATGCCAACTATAGCTACCACCTTAGGTGGCAGGTTATACAATTGCAATGTAAAGGGCTCGTATTATTTGATTGGATTTTCAACAAATGGTTAGGCTTAGGAACTTCATATTGCCACATAGGAATGCCTCTGGAGGGATGCCCCGAGAACCTACCTGGATCTCTGCCAACGCAAGGCCGGTTTACTACCTTCCTGGGAGTAACACCTAAGATATGCCATCCCTGGTCGTTTGCGACCTTTATCTGAGGTACCTCAACCACAAAGCAACGTCACACAGTAATAAATTTACAGTGTCAACATGAGTTAAGTATCTAGGCTCTATACCATGATACCACCCTTTTCTAGAAGAAATGGATATACCCTAGGGGCGCGACCCCTGCAACCTTGCTGCATCTTTTCTGTTTCGACCATTTTCGAGGTGTGAGGTCCTGATGCAGTCTCGTCCACAAAGCTACGCTTTTTCACAAAGCCATGCTTCGATCAACAAATGATCAGCAGCACTTCGTATGCCACATTACCAAATTGGGAGTGTATCACTAGTAACTATCAACTACATAACCTCTGAGCTCGTACGTCTCAGAGACGGGTGTTAAGCTAAGAGAATAAATCTCCGCCACCAAACAGAAATGTATTTGATAAAAACCAGCTTTACATCTCAAAGTGTAACGTCAGACACACATCCATACAAGTCTGTTCAGGGTTCGAATAGAACCGAAGGCACTACCAAAGAAGCCCTTGCAATCTGGGAATTCCCAATCCCGATCGGACTCCCCATCACATATGGAGATCTCTATACCATAGCTACTTAGTGCAGAGTCATTCGACGGGTTATCCTTTCATTGTCGAAGATACCCGGTCTTCACCACCGGTCTTCAAATGCTATCCATATCGTCGTATCATTATTCGAAATGGGTTATATGACACAAGGTCCTCTCCTTGCTAAACCGAATAATAAGCGCAATATTTAAAAAAAATGGATATTGGGATTTCAGTTAAGTCACAACTTTAAAACCCAAAACATTCCTTTCAAATGGTTTAAACAAATTACCATTTTCAAATCTTTAAACAAAAAGATTCATTTCACAGAGTTCACAGATTTCAAAACAATTTCCACTTCAAATCGGATTAACTCATCCAATCTTTAAATCAAAGATTTAATTCATAGCTTTGAAAATCATTTCCAAAGATTCATTCATAACTTGGAAAACCATTTTCATTTCAAACTTGAAATCCTTTTAACACAAATTGGAAATTCATTCCTTATATGAAAGCTTTTATTATTTGGAAACAAATAATTTTTACATTTCGAAAAAATCAGATTTCATTTATACAAGTTAAAGCCCTTGGGTTAAATTCAAATTCTCAAAACGATACCTTAAAAATAGTTTAAAACCCATATTATATAACTGGTATATCCTTTTTAAACCATAGTTTTCAAACATAGAATTCAATTTCAAATTTTGAATTCAAATTCAAATCAAATTGTTTAAATTTCAAAACTTTATCAAGTTATTCCAAATAAATTTTATCTTCAAAACTTCTTTTCAAAAGCTTTTCACTTTTAACCCAATTCCATTTCCAAAAACTTTTTGGTTTAAAAATTTAATTTTTAAAAACCATTTCAAAAATCTGTGACTTAACCAATTTCCTCGTGCAATCCATATTTGTGTGTGTAAAGTGTAGTCCAGAGGGTTTTGCACAATAGTGCAACATCATTAATCATCATAGATTCAAGCACATCAACATCGATAAGCGGTATATTCCTACAACACTTATCTTCATTCACAGATAATATAAAAATGTATCACAGATAAATAAACAAATGATATGCAGCTCAATTCACAGAGAAAATATCATAGATCAACTAGGACAATCAATTCAAGGCATCTCATACCATACAAACATTCATAAGTAAGGTTTATAAATTCTTAATTAATTTAATTAATCTCTAGTTATATTACTTGTATTACCTTAATCATGCTTACTTAACAATACAAATCAATTCAATAATTATCTACCTTAACAAATCTTCCTTGATTAATCATTCTTTAATTACATTTAAGTAATTATCCCTTAATTATTTATTCAATTAATTATTCTTTAGTTAATCACATTCATTAATCTTTGATTAATCACATTCAGTAATTAATTACCCTAAATTAATTACTTTACTTAATTAACTTCTAAATAAATTTTATCAATTAATTCTTAAACTAATTAAACTAAGTAATTAATTCTCAATCACTTCCACTAAGTAATTATCTTTATAATTAATTACACAAAGTAATTAAACCCAAAACTACTTTTATTAATTAATTATCCTTTAATCAATTACATCCAGTAATTACTTACTAATTACTTCACTAAGTAATTATTCTTTATAAATTACACTAAGTAGTTTTACTTTACCCATTGTCCAATGATTATTTTAAATCAATTAAACTAATTAATTAACTTAAACTAATCACATTACTTTAATTAATTACATTGAGTAATTAATTCCTTTAATTACTTTCATTAAGTAATTATACTTAAACAATTCCACAAATTATTATTTTTAATTAATTAATATAATTAATTATTAAAAAATAATCACATTAATTAATTATTTAATAATCCTTAATTAATGATCTTCATTAACCATTAACAATTCTTTAATTACTCTCCCAAGTAATTAAACTTTAGTTAACCATTATTAATTATAAATTAATTAATTCCTAATAACCACTTAATTAATCTTTAATTATAAATTAATTTAGATCATTAATTAATTAATTACTCCTTAATTAGCTTATTAATTTAATGAATCAAAAATCATTAAATCTTAATTTAACTTTAAGATAAAAACATTATTCTTATTAATGGCTTAATTATCTTTTACAAATGCATTTGAAACATTTTACTTTAAATTTGCTTTTAGAATTTCATTTCAACATTAAGATTCAAAATGATTAATAATTTAAACTTTAGCCAAATTTAAATCAATTTATAAACCTTTTAAACAAATGTAAAGGAACATTTATCTTATATAAAAGAAACTTATATGAAGAAAAGTTTTAAATTAAATTACTTGATTATATTTAAAACCAAGCTTTAAAAATAAATTAATCATTTAACTTAAAATTTTAAGTTAATCTAATTTATGTAACTTTCCATTCAAAGGTTAAAGAAAACTTTTATAAAAGAATTTTATATAAATAAAGTTATAAACATCTTATTGGAAAATCATTTCATTTTAAAATATACATTAAACATTTAAACTTGCTTAGATCATTTAATTTTATAAAACTTCATTTATTTTAAAACTAGGATACAAAAGTTAATTTGAATCCATATTTTTAAAATTTGATTTAAACTTTGTTTAAATCCTGCTCTAGATTTTTAAATCCATTTTAAAATTTAAAAACCAGACAGATTTTAAAACCAGGCACAACCTAACTGACCCGAGCCCCTACCCTAAAGTCTTCGAGTCAACACACACATCACTTCGAGCAAAACACTCAAACTACTCGAGCAATACTCGAGTACCTCTCTGCTTACCCAAACTCACCAGAAAACAAAGAAGTGTACTTCATGCACCCGAGGTTCCATCAGCTCCGACCATCCACTAGGATCCCCACATGTCGACGATCATCTCTACATCAAAATTCGATCACTCGAACATTGAAACCAACTCGAAATCAAAATCGAGCATACTAACCCAAACCTGCAACCAGAGACCAAAACTGAAACAGACTCGAACTCGCAATGCCGACCACCGGAATGTCAGAGACTCCACCCATGCCTTCGACAACACTCCAGCTATCATCTCCCTAAATTCTGTAGAACTCGATCATCCCAAGAAGTCGTGCCGACCTAGTCAAAACTAGGTTTACAGACAAAAATCAATCGCCGCCGCCGCCTCGGTCAAATGCACCCTCATCAGACATTTTTCCCTAAGTCTCTAACCATCCATGCATCTCCAATGAGAACCACAACCATTCCGATCAACTAGATCACCAGAGGCAACCTAGATCTCCCATTACTAATCAACTTGAACTGCTCACTCAACCTCAATCTGAAAATTATGATTTTAGTTTTAAAAATCATAATTTTGAATAAGCTTTCAGATTATACGCTCAGGTCAGTGAATTAATACGTTTGAAATTTAACATCAATCAATCTTGCACTATTCTACTGAGTTTTCCAAAGCAAATTTAAATTTTAATTCATTTAAATCAAATTTTAAAGTTTACTTCTTAATCAAACAAACAGATTTTGTTTGGATCCTAAGTCCTAACAGCAATTGGTTCAAGAGAATATGAATTTTGATCATAAACTTGAGCATGAAACTGAAAACAGGGATACACAGATACAACAGCAATGCACACATATATACATCCGGATAATTCACTTATAAAATCACACAGAACATACTTATTTCCACAGAATTAACATGCAACCAAATTTAAGGATACCTAAGCTTTCTAGAAAAGAATGTTACTCGCCTGATTAAAGAAGATGAATAGAGCCCTTAGCAACAGTTTTGATTTGAAAACTTGAGTTGTAGTTCCTTATTTTTGAAATAGCTTTTGAACACTTTAGGACTTGTTTGCCTCTTGATTTTAAAAACTTTGAATTGCGGTGATGTTTAACTTGCTAGTTGAATGGATCTTGCTTTTTAAAACTGAGAAGATTGCTTTTTTATTTTTGATTGAAGAAAAATTACAGGCTTTTGGTGATTTTTATCTCAGATTTTGACGTTGAAAATGAATTCCAGATTATAATTTTCTGGTTTTGTGGAAGGATGTATTGAATTTTAGATTTTTTTGAGAAATAGTTTGTGTTTCTCTTGGCTTTGAATTAGGAAGATAGAAAAAGTAGTGAGGGTGTGAAGTATTTGTTTTAATTAGTTAAAATGATTTATTTTTAAAATGAAAGAAAAATCAAAAATAATATATGACACTTGTCTAATATCTTAACAATTGTCATTGTTTTTTGTTTATAACTTAACACTTGTTTAAACAAGCTTCCATAGTTTTACACTTGTCCCTTAAGTAATTTCTTTTTTACTTTAAATGTTAATATAAAATTTTATACTTATTTATTATTTTATAAATACGTGTCTAAATATATATTATATATATATATATATTTCTTTAAAGAAAATATTAACAAACCAATTATATGCAAATAAAATCTATTCATATATTTTAAATCCAAAACATTTTTAAAACATCTATCCTTTGAAATTTAAAATTAAATTCAAATTCAAATTAAATTTAAAAGTCCAGTTTAAAGTCAATTTAAATATACATATATAATCAACACACATATGTATATTATAGGATTTAACTTTTAAATAATTGTTTTGCAAATCATTGTATTTAATTCAAAATATAACTTTAAAGTATATGTATATTAAAATTAGAAAACAAATTCTTATTAATTTTAAAATATAGTTTTAAATCCAATATATTTTTCAACTCATTTATATTTGAATTTCAAATCCAATATCAATTTATATGCATATAAAATAAATAAACAAATATCTTGTTTTATTTGGAAAAAATCAAATGAATTCATAATTTAATTCAAATTTATCCCCAAAAATTTAAATAAATTACCAATTCAAATTTAAATCAAAAACTGGGGTCGTTACAAGCTAGATGAAAATAAACTTTTAGGACCACAACCTAACTTCACCTCTCTCTACCTTCTTATTTCTATATATTTACAATTATTTCATATCTTTGGGGGAATGGAGGAAAAATTCTAAAATATGATTAGCCTCTATCTCTATCTTATTCTTACAAAAACTAAAATATTGGATTAAGAAATGAAAATGAATATTCGATCAAAAAGAAAAACGGCTAGGAATTCACCCAATAATGTATATATCTTGGTTTTTGGAAGCGTATTAGGAGGAGATTGAAGGGAAAAGGCTATTCTTCATTGATTAGAAGTAGATCTGTGTTAATCTTAATTTAGGGTGAGTACTTATGTATCATTTATTAGATATTTTAAGTTATATTTATATAATTGAGATTTATTGTTTTAGATAAAGATATCTTTTTTGAATGATGTTTTAAAATTTAAAAATATATGAAATTTATTATTAGATATTGTTCCACAGCTTAGGAACTATCCTATCGCATTATGACTAAATTAAATATGTCCCTTAACGTCCCACTAATTTCTCCAATGTAAACTATTTTAAAAGTCAACATTGAATAACTAATTCATCATGAAGTTATAATACATAGCAGATAAACTAAATATCTATTGCAAACACACAACCAACAACCAATACAAGCAATAAGATTAGTCCAAACATGCATGACATGAATTAATAGGTGTGCATCAAAAAAACAAGTAAACAAACAAATAATTCAAATAAATCAAAGTTAAACAAGTAATCAGCAACATAATACATGCATAAGAAATTAATTTAAATGAGCACAACACAAAGTAATCAGAAGACATCGGAATAAGTAGCCAAATTTTCTTAATTGAGAATAATTTAAAAACGATAATGCAATACAAATAATTCAACCATATCAAGCCAATACAAGTATAAGGTCACTATCCTACATAACGGAATAGACACTCTTTACATCACATTCCCACCTCCATAAAAGGGAATAACTAGACATCTCTATAGCTCTTTAGAGAAAGTCTCACATAATAGTCATAAATGTAACATCTTCATATATAGTGGGTGTTGGGCAACTCAAATCTCATCATACCCTGTCTTCTTACAGCCTATGATATAAAGTCAAGTTTTATAATTCTCATTTAAAACATTTAAATCAATTCTTTTCAATTAAAACTCTTTACTCAAGAATGCTTTTCTTTTCAAATGTCATTTTTCAAAAAGTACCCATCAAGTGAAAATCCTTAAAACCAAGGTTAATTTTCAACATAACGTTTTCTAAAATCGAATATTCTTCTTTGATAAAACTTTCACTCAAATAAATATCTTACTACATTCTTTACTTAAAATGATAATTCCCAAATAGAATACTTCCATAAATTCTTTTTAAATATTTCAACCCATAATATAACTTCTCAGATAAACATATTACCACTATATTATTTTCAAATTTCTTCTTTTGAGAATAAATCCTTCAAAGTAAAATATATTTTTGTAATAATAATATTTCCACTATATTAATTGGTCGTATATTAATTTCATATATTGTAGGAGATTAATTGCTTAGGCTAGCAATTAATTACACATTAATTAACATATTTCTAATTGTAGTATTTGTATGTATGTATATATATAAATTGTTTGTGTATTAATTTTACGTATTCTAGGAAACTAATTATGAAAATTTGCAATTAATGGTGCCTTGAATGACGTAGAGGTAAATTAAACCATTTATTATGGGAGAATAACTGCCTATAGATTTGGGAATCAATCTTCTTGTATGAAATGTAACTTTCTAATAAATTTTAAAACATATTCATTTGTTACTCTCTTCAAGGTACGTTAAAATTTCCTCTTACTTGAGAGCCAGATGAAAATAAACTTTTGGGACCACAACCTAACTTCACCTCTCTCTACCTTCTTATTTCTATATATTTACATTTATTTCATATCTTTGGGGGAATGGAGGAAAAATCGTAAAATATTATTAGCTTCCATCTCTATCTTATTCTTACAAAAACTAAAATATTGAATTTAGAAATGAAAATGAATATTCAATCAAAAATAAAAGCGACTAGGAATTCACCCAATAATATTGTATATCTTGGTTTTTGGAAGCGTATTAGGAGGAGATTGAGAAAAGGCTATTCTTCATTGGTTGATTAGAAGTAGATCGGTGTTAATCTTTATTTCAGATGAGTATTTATGTATCATTTATTAGATATTTTGAGTTGTATTTATATAATTAAGATTTATTGTTCTAGATAAAAATATTTTTTTGAATGATGTTTTAAAATTTAAAAATATATGAAATTTATTATTTGATTTTGTTCCTTAGCTTAGGAACTATCCTATCCCATTATGACTAAATTAAACATGTCCCTTAACGTCCACTAATTTCTCCAATGTAAACTATTTTAAAAGTCAACATGAATAACTAATTAATCATGAAGTTATAATACATAGCAGATAAACAAACTATCTATAGCAAACACACAACCAACAACCAATATAAGCAAAAAGATTAGTCCAAACATGCATGACATGAATTAATAGGTGTACATCAAAAAAACAAGTAAACAAACAAATAATTAAAATAAATTATAGTTAAACAAGTAATCAGCAACATAATACATGCATAAGAAATTAATTTAAATGAGCACAACACAAAGTAATCAGAAGACATCGGAATAAGTAGCTAAATTTTCTTAATTGGGAATAATTTAACAAACGATAATGCAATACAAATAATTCAACCATATCAAGCCAATACAAGTATAAGGTCACTATCCCACATAACGGAATGGACACTCTTTACGTCACATTCCTACCTCCATAAAAGGGAATAACTAGACATCTCTATAGCTATTTAGAGGAAGTCTCACATAATAGTCATGAATGTAACATCGTCATATATAGTGGGTGTTGGACAACTCAAAACTCATCATACCCTATCACCTTACACCCTATGATATAAAGTTTAGTTTTATAATTCTCAATTAAAATGTTTAATCAAGTCTTTCCAATTAAAACTCTTTACGTAACAATGCTTTTCTTTTCAAATGTCATTTTTAAAAAGTACCCATTAAGAGAAAATCCTTAAAACCAAAATTAATTTTCAACGTAAAGTTTTCTAAAGTGGAATATACTTCTTTGATAAAACTTTCACTCAAATAAATATCATACTACATTCTTTACTCAAAATGATAACTCCCAAATAGAATACTTCCATAAATGATTTTTAAATATTTCAACCAACAATATAACTTCTCAAATAAAAATATTACGACTATATTATTTTCAAGTTTCTTCTTTTGAGAATAAATCCTTCAAAGTAAAATATATTTTCGTAATAAAAATATTTCCACTATTTTAATTGGTCGTGTATTAATTTCATATATTGTGGAAGATTAATTGCATAGGCTAGCAATTAATTGCACATTAATTAACATGTTTCTAATTGTAGTATTTGTATGTATGTATGTATACAAATTGTTTGTGTATTAATTTTATGTATTCTAGGAAACTAATTACAAAATTTAGCAATTAATGGTGCCTTGAATGACGTAGAGGTAAATTAAACCATTTATTACGGGAGAATAACTTCATATAGATTTGGAAATCAATCTTCTTTGTATAAAATATAACTTTCTAATAAATTTTAAAACATATTCATTTGTTACTCTCTTCAATGGTACGTTAAAATTTCCTCTTACCTAAGAGTAGATGGAAATAAACTTTTGGGACCACAACCTAACTTCACCCCTCTCTACCTTCTTATTTCTATATATTTACAGTTATTTCGTATCTTTGGGGTAATGGAGGAAAAATTCTAAAATATTATTAGCCTCTATCTCTATCTTATTCTTACAAAAACTAAAATATTGGATTTAGAAATCAAAATGAATATTCGATCAAAAGGAAAAAGGGCTAGGAATTCACCCAATAATTATTATATCTTGGTTTTTGGAAGCGTGTTAGGAGGAGATTGAAGGGAAAAGGCTATTCTTCGATGATTAGAAGTATATCAGTGTTAATCTTTATTTGAGGTGATTACTTATGTATCATTTATTAGATATTTTGAGTTATATTTATATAATTTAGATTTGTTGTTTTAGATAAAGATATCTTTTTTTGAATGATTTTTTAAAATTTAAAAATATATGAAATTTATTATTCGATTTTGTTGGACATGAGATCAATATAGTTCAATCTAGATTTTTATTAGATTTTTATTAATTCTTTTGGTTGGAGTATGCGTTATACATAAAAGGAAACTATTTCATAAACAAGAGATTTGATATATGAACAGTGTTTTAGAAATTATGTATAGGTTTATTGTTGATCGATGTTTTCATTGATTTAAATTTGATGTTTTATTGTTGAATCTTGTTTAAAAATATTAAATACATACCCTTCGATGAAAATTTTATATTTGTTGATGTATGATAAGTTATATTGATGATTACTTTATTATTGCAATATTTGGATATGTTGTTTCTCGATTTGATTATTTACTATTAATTGATATACCATAAAGTCATGAGTGTATAATTCTAATTAATTGTTTATCTAAATGGAAATAATTAATTGATTTGAAATGAATGAAATTTTGTAATATGGTGAGAGTTGGAGAAGTAAATAATAAACATGATTGTTTATAGTTTGTGTGAAATATTTTGTAAATAACATCATTTGAATGAAATAGAATAAGATTAATGTGATGGATTTAATAAGGTTGTTATTTATGGATTTCTAGGAAAATTCATAAATAATAACATAAAATATATTTTTAAACTAGGATGAGAAGTTTGTTATTATTTAATAAAATGTTTTTTTTATAAATAATAATATTGTTTCTTGATGTTTGGAGTGATTTGAAGTTGCGAGATTACAATAAAATATTTCGAAGTATATTACTATTTTGGAAGAATTCTTAATGTTTTAAAAATAAATAAATACATAAAGGTGGATTTTAAGTAAATAATAATAAAATGATATAAGAGAAAAATGAATGTAAATATATTATTTTGATGGTTGTTGAATGTATGATTTATTGGTAGTTGTAATTATCAGACATGTTTAACGTTTGATATGGTATCACATTTTGATGAGTGTGATATTTTACCAGCATTTCTACTAGTTGACGGGTAATTAATTACAGTTGTTGGGTGATGGATGACACGTTACTAATATTGACTGGATTAATACACATTCGATTATTGATTTGTGTCACTATTATGGGGTTAATGAAACACATTTGATGGTTTATACTTACGTTGGTGATGTGTTACGAAAACGGATGATTAGTGTGTATGTAAGTATATTTGTGTTTGATAAATGGGATTAGCGTTGAATGGTGTTAATAATTTATGGTTCTATGTTGCTGCTATTGCTGCTACTGCTACTCCTCCATATGATTATTTGTTTTATGCATTTACTATTTGCATTGGTTGCAACAATTTTATTGATTGCATTGTTTGTAAGGATTGCAATGATTGTATGGATGTTATCACTGTAATGTGCAAATAAGTATTTAGATGTAGGATAATAGCAGGAAATAGAGTTACGTGGGCTAGATCCTCCAAAAGGGGTACGCAATATGTATTTTCCTATGCAATAACTACCGAATCCCATAGGTTGGACTGGTGTCTATATGGAACAGTCCAAATATAGTTGAAACCATTCCTTTTTCTCTATGTATATGTGTATTTGAAGGTTTTCATGTGAAAGCAAAGAAAGAAGCAAAGGGTCTGGGAGGAGTCGTATCTACATGAGATCGGTATATCTCTTACATTATAATTATAAAGATGTTTAGTAATTTATGTAATAAAATGTATGAACTACGTGGTGTATTTTATTTGATTTGTTAAACTGGTATGTATGTATATATGTATACAATGATCTTCAAATTCCACTGTAAGGTTTCATTTTATTTATTGTTTTAAAATTTAATTTTTTATATACTCACGGTACACTACTTTTAATATCTTAAATTAGTTGTAAGCATATTTCGACGTCATTTATAATTTATTTAATATTAAAAATCGTAGGTCACCATACATTCAAAGTAATTCTTCGAGTGTTCGATGATTCACATTGGAATGATGAGACTACGATATTATGTATATGTGTGGGAAAGTATATACATAGATATTATCGGTTATACATGGATTCAAGTTGTCCGATCAAAGACAACCAGAGTGATATGATGCTACTAGAATGAAACCATTATATCATGAGTGACTGTAAGACCTATAGACATGGTCCGACGTAGAGGTGGGGAGAGACTGGAACACCATTCTAGAGTAGGTCATATACTGCCCATAGCTTAATTAGGTGTTGCTATGGGACCTACAAGTCAACATCCCTAGGTGTTGACTCGGAGTCGCGCTCTATATATGTCTCTCTTGGTAGCTCATGGAAATTCAACTAATTTGATATGTCCCTCAATATCCTACTAGTTTATCCAATACAAACCCTTTTAGAAGTCAACATTGAATAACTACATCATAAAGTTATAATACATAGCAGACAAACAAACAACAAGCAACAAGCAATAAGCAACAAACAACTATTTATAGCAAACAAATAATCAATACAAGCAACAGAGATCAACCCAAACATTCATGACATGAATTAATAGGCATACATTAAAAAAATAAAGTAAACAAAAAATAATTAAAATCAATCATAGTTAAACAAGCAATCAACAAATAATACAAGTATGATAAATTAATTTGAATGAGCATAACATAAATTAATAAGAAGACAATGGTAAATAGGTAGAAATTTTTATTAACCGGGAATAATTTAACGAACAATAATGCAATCCAAACAATTCAACCATAGCAAGCCAACACAAGTATAAGTTCATTATCCCACACATCAAAATAGACTATCTTGACATCACATTACCTCCTTCTCCATAAAAGGGAGAACTATACAACCCTATTCACTTTAGTAAAGGTCGTACATAATAGTCATAAATGTAACATCGTCATAGTGGGTGTTGGGTAACTCTGAACTCATCCTTCCCCGTCATCTTACACTTCATGTTAAGAAGCATAGTTTTATAATTTTGAATTAAAATGACATTGAAATCAATTCCTTTCAACAATTTTTTTTTTACTTAAGAATGCTTTTCTTTCGAACATAAGTTTTCAAAGAGTACTCATTAAGTGAAAATCCTTGCAACCAAAATCAAATTTCAATACAAAGTTTTCTAAAATCAAATATACTACTTTGATAAAAAATTCCTCTCGAATAAATATTTTATTACATTCTTTACATAAAAGATACTTCCTAAATAAAATACTTTCATTAATTATTTTAAAATATTTCAACCAATGATGTAACTTCTCAAATAAAAATATTTCCACTATATCTTCTTCAAGTTTCTTATTTTGTTAAAATAATTCCTTCATAATAAAATATATTTTTGTTGAATTAATCTCCTTGTTATAAAGCTCCTCCAACTTGTATAATATTTATTGTAAAGAATGTTTCAACCAAAAATTCTTTTCTTTTAAAATAAGGTTTCTCACTAAATATTCTCTAACAAGAAACTTTAAAGAAAAACAATTTAAATTCTATACTGTTATCAAAATAGTTCTCCTCTTCAAAACATCATATTAAATAAATACTCCCCTAACCTAACCGTATACATTTTCAGATATCCGATTAACAAAAATATTTCTTTCCAAAATATCTCTTGACAAAATATTTTTGTAAAGAATTCTAGGCATAATGAGGCCAAAAATTACCCTAACCAAAGGATGTTCCCAAATTATTGACAATTATAGCTGAAATGTTCCTATGAAAGTATTCTTACCTAAATAAATATTTTTAACTAACATCCTTTTATAAAAACATTTATTTATAAAATTTCTCCTTTAAAATCCTTTTCCATATCTAAAAAACATTTATATATTATAATACTATTATAGAAATGCACTCTAAAAAAACAACTAGAATTTCTCGCAGAGATAAAGACTGACATAAACTTCCCATATCAAATAAAAACACATTTTTAGCAAATGTACTTTCAAACAAAATATTTTACTATGTTCATATTTCCTTTTAGAAATACCTTCATATAAATATTTTATTTTCAAAATTAAATACTTTATTCTCGTCAAACATTACAACAAATCCCTTAAACGTCCAAAAAAAACATTTTTTCCATTTTTTAATAAAATTTCTTTAAGTCAGAAGTGTGAATTTTATAAATTATCAGAAAAAATATTATTCACTTTAAAAATAGAAGGTGGTCCTATCTTATTAATGTGGAGTTTAAATTATAATTTAGTATAGGATGTGTGCCACTTGGGTTATAATCAAATTAATCCCTTTCATAAGTGTTTATCCTAACCCACTCCTACTGTATTTATTTTCCATCATCATAAATAAACATCATTTAGGGGAAAGATATAGTTGCTTAACAAACAACCCATACACACAGAGCATACAATTGTCAATAAAAATGCTCACTTATTCTGTATTTTAACCCAACCTAAAGTGTAAATCATTATAACATAATAGTCAAACATACCCAAGGCTCAAGGAATCCCTAGATCAAAGCTATGATACCAAATGCGATGATCCACTATTTTTAACATCTAAATCAATTATAGACGACATCAAAATACTCTTATAGCTAATTTAAGATATTAAAAGCAATGGACTGTGGGTAGATAAAAATTAAATAAATTCTAAAAAAATAAATAAAAGGGAAACCTTACAGTGGAATTTAAACACCATTGCCTACGTATACATACATATCGGTTTGACAAATCAAAAATTACTCTAATAAAATACATCACATAGTTTGTACATTTTATTACATCAATTATTAAACAATGTCTTTATAATTATAATGCAAGAGATATGCCAACCTCACGTAGATACGACTCCTCATGGACCCTTCGCTCCATTATTCTCTTTCACCCACAAACCTTCAAATACATATATACATAAAGAAAAAGAAAAAGGTTTCAACTATGTTTGGATTGTGTCTATGCCTATACAACAAACCCAACATAAGGGATCTGATGGCTATTACATAGACCCACGTACCCCTTTTGAGAGGTGAAGCATACGTAGTTTTATTTTCTACTCTTCTCATGCATTCAAATATTTATTAGTGCACTGCAGCCATAGCATCATACAAATATTGCAACCATCATAAACAATGCTATGTAACCATTGCAACAATCGCAACCAATGTAGATAGTAAAAGCAGAAAGTAATATTCCTACCCATCCATCTCAAAAATAGTCATATTGGATAATAATAATAATAATAATAATAATAATAATAGCAATAATAACAACAACAACAATAGCACATAGCCATTAATCAACAGCAACATTCAATACCAATCCCAGTCATCAAAGACAAATTTACTTACATATATTCTAGTCATGCTTTTTAGTAACGCATCACCAATGTAAGCATAAACCATCAAATGTACGCTATTCACCCCATAATAATGATACAATTCAATCGTCAAATCTGTACTAATCCAATCAACATTAGTACCACAACATCCATCGCCAAATAACCATTATTAATTATCCATCAACTAGTAGTAATAAAGGTAAAATTCGCATACTCATCAAAATGCGATATCATCATCACACATTAAACATGTGCGATAGTTACAACTAAAAATCAATCATACATCCAACAACCATCAAAATAATATATTTGCATTCTTTTTTCTCTTATATCAATTATTATTGTTTATTGTAAATCCATCTTTATTTTTTTATTTCAAAAACAATAAGAATTCTTCCAAAATAGTAATATATGTCTAAATATTTTATTGTAATCTCGTAACTTCGAATATCTCCAAACATCGTATTTTATCTCAAAAATAGTAGTTTTCACAAAAACGGTATTATTATTTACAAAATCTCATTTTATTAAATAATATTAAACTTCCCAATTTTAGTTTAAATATATATATTTATGTTATTATTTATGAATTTATCCTGTAATCCATAATTAACAACCTTATTCAATCCATCACGTTAATCTTATTCTATTTCATTCAAACACTATTATCCATAAATATTTCATACAAACTATAAACAATCATGTTTATTATTTATATCTCTAATTCTCACCTTATTACACAATTTCATTCATTTTCTATTAATTAATTATTTCCATTGTAAATAAACAATTAAATGAAATTATACACTCATCACTCAATGGTATGTCAACTAACAGTAAACAATCAAATCAAGACACAACATATCCAAATATGCAAATTCTATTCATACACCATTAATTGCTTTACTACACCATTTTTTTAAAAATTTTAGGAAAAAATACCCTTATTAAGAAAATAAAAGTTAAAAACAATAATAAAGATTCACAAATTGATAGTATAATCAACATAATTTCGTCCATAAAGTAGCTAAAATTTCTATAACATCATTAGGTGAATTAAATTTGAATTCCATTTAAGTATCAAATTCTATTTATATACTTTTAGGTTGTATTCGTACACAGTCAATTTTGAAAAAAGTCCACATCGGTTAAATATGAAAATTAAAATTATAAATAATTACTAAAATTAATAAGATATGTAGCTTATGAATTCTTCTCTATCTTTTATGTAAACAAAATCAGATTTAAGTTTAACATTAAAATTGTATTAATTTAATGTTTTAATATTCAAAATTAAACAAAATTTGCTATATATAATGATTAAATAGTTTAAATTCCATCTAAAGTATTTGAAAATTGAAAATTGAAATTTACAAAAGTGGATTTCTGAACCTTATTTTGATTAATGCATGAGAGAGAAAGTTACTGAAATTATATAAATGTTTTAATTTATTTATACTTAAGGGTGGTTTTGTAACCTGTATGGTGTACATTAAGCAAAAAATGGTATATCTAATTTTAATAAATTTTTTGGTGTATGTATAGCAATTTATGGTATATGACTAGCACTTGCCGTCCAAATATTGCAAGAACAAAATAATCATCAATATAACTTATCATACATCAACAAATACAAAATTTTAATCGAAGGGTATGCACTTAATATTTTTAAATAGGATTCAACAATATAACATCAAATTTAAATCAATGAAAACATTGTTTAATAATAAACCTCATATACATAATTTCTCAAACATTGTTCATATAAAAAATCTCCTGTTTATGAATAGATCTCTTTTATGTATAAATCATACTCCACCCAAAAGAAATAACATAAATCCAACAAAATCTTAATTGAACTATATAGATTTCATGTCCAATAAAGTCAAATAATAAATTTCATCTATTTTTAGATTTTAAAACATTGTTCAAAATTTATCTAGAACGATAAATCTCAATTATATAAATAAACTCAAACTATCTAATAAATGATACATAAATACTAACCCCAAACGAAGATTAACACAAATCCATTCCTATTAATAAAGAATAGATTTTCGCTTCCGTCTTCACTTAATTCGCTTCCATAAACCTAGATGTATATGTTTTTGAGTATATTCCTAACCTCTTTTCTTTCCGATTGAATAATCCTTTTCATTTGTAAATCTAATATTTCAGGTTTTTTAAGAATAAGAAATGGATGGAGGTCAAGAATGAATTAGGATTTTTCCTCCACTCCCCTAAAGATATGAAGTAACAGTAAATATATAGAGATAAGAAGGTGGAGAGAGGGAGACAAAGATAAGTTGAGGTCCCAAAAGTTAATTTTCATCCAGCCTTTAGGTAAGAGTAAATTTTAATGTAACATTTAAAGAGAGTAACAAATAAATATTTTTTAAAATTTATTAAAAAGTTACATTTACACAAAGAATATCGATTCCCAATATTTATAGGTAATTATTCTCCCAAAAAATGGGTTAATTTATATCTACGTTATAATGCGTTATTAATTGCTAATTTTCATAAATTAGTTTCCTAGAATACATAAAATTAATACATATATAACTTTTATACACACACACAAATACTATAAATAGAAATATGATAATTAAGGTGTTATTAGTTCCTAGCATATGCAATTAATCTCCCACAATATATGAAATTAATATACGACCAATTAATGCAATGAAAATATTTTTAGTACAAAAATTGTAACAATCCAGGTTTTAAAGATTACGTTTTAATATTAAACTATAACGGTAGTTATAATTTAATATTGTAAACTAAAAAAATTGGGAATTTTATTTGTTATTTGGAATAAACAAACGAATTCTGAAAAAATAAAATGAGAAAAATAAAGTTTAGAGCTTTATTTTATTTATTTGTGCTAATAATGATGGAAAATGATCTTCATTTAGAGAAAATGAAATAATTTTATAAATTATTACCAATTACTTATTTTAATAATTTTTAAATGAAGTATTTGATTTCAAAGGGTGTTCAATTAAATAAAAAGATGGAAATTGGTTCAAAAATGAGTTTTGACTATAAATAAAGTTTGGATATGGTTGGAAAAAATTTCTACGTAAGAAAATGATTTTTGTTAAATTTTTGAAGTTAAAAAAATAAGGTTTTATGTATTTATTTGTGTAAAATTGGTTATTTTTGAAAAATTAGAGTTTTTAATAATATAACTATTTTATAACATAATTATCTTTTTGTTAAGTGTAAAATATTTTATTTAACTTGTAGATATGTTTACATTATTTATTATGCTAAAACTTGGAGGAAAATATTGTTTTATTAAGTGACATATATGTACATTTTTTTTAAGTGATGAATTAATTAACTTAGGCTACTGGTTTTCTTTTGTTTAGGTCCAAAGCCCATTTATTAACATAGCCTGAATAAAGAAAAGAGATGTTTTCCTCTTCCTTCCACTGTACGTACATAATTCATTTTATAGTAAACCAAACAGAAAGAAAAAGAACCATCTCCTCTTTCCAAATCTAAACTAAATTCCTATCTTTATTCAATTTTATTCCTATTTTTATCAAATCAAAAGGTGATCCATTTCAAAACTGTAATGGTCGATATTTTCCACCATTCGCATCCATACACGTCGGACTTGATTTGCTCAAAATATCAAATTGTTAGTTTAAATTTGGCAAAACTCAACATACACGGTAAATAAAACAATCACAGAATCACAAATACAAAGTATTATAACAAAATGCAGTAGAATAGATAAATAGTAGTTCATGAAGCTACTATATAAACAACAGAATTTGAAATAAAATACAATAGAATATCCCAAATACAGTGAAGTCTCCTGTACAAACAGATGACCTCTCTGGATAAATCAACAGGAAAGCTGAAATCTGAACTGATAGTTGGATCTCCAAATGAAGCTCCAAACTCCAAAGATGAGTTTCAAATACTGTATCACTCGGTCTGATCCGAGCGTAAGGCAAAACACAAAACACTCCAGTCAGGATTAACATTCTTATATCAATAAATCAAACTCAAGTAAAATATCAACTGAAATACAAGTAACTTAGAGGATGTTTGGGATAACCATCCTCTAAGGATCCACGGAACTATCTATAGTGTAGAAATATACGCTATTTACAACTAAACGTCATTATAACACCGTGGTCATTTCAAATTAATTTATACTTCCAAACCAAAATATTATTTCCATTATATATATATTTTTCCACAATTTCAAAATTTGATTCAAATCAACTCGGTTCACATTCAAATTTAATTCAATATAAATTTATCCATTAGAATTCAATTCAGTTTCTAAATAACAAATTCTAATTATATTGATTTCGATTACAGATCGGAATCGCAAAACAAACCATTTAAATTTCAATATATGTCAATGCTTTATATTCAACATTTCAAAGTTAAATTTAACAGTTTCATATAAATCTTGATTCAACTTCATTATTATTTAGTCCGAAAATATTCACTTAATAAATTCAACATCATTTAAATAGCCTTAAATTACTTTTTTACTAAATATTTCCTTAAATTTATTTAGACGAGAAATATTCAATAAATTCCTTAAATCAAAACCAAGTTATAAATCATATCTTAAATCTCAAGTTCAATAAATTTCAAATCGGTTTAATCATATAAAATTCTTTATTGAATACAATTTCAAATAAATTTAAATTATCTTCCTAACCTGAACTTATTCAAGTTATTACCAAAATCTATTTTGAAATGTAAATTTAAATACGTAAACATATCATATGCATTAAATCAATCTTAATTAAAAACAAGTATTATTGTTGAATCTGTATATATCATTACATTTTTATATATAAATAACTTTACGAATCAACATTTATTAAAACCATATATCTCTTTCGAAAACCATAGAAATTATTTTCAAAATATTTATATATGGACCAACGATGTCTGTATATAATTACTATCCTATGGTCAAGCGATACGGATATTTATCATTTCAATCCATAGTTTAAATATATACGGGTAGATATCATTTAGACCCGCAATCCCAAATTTAAATTAAATGAAAATCGCTTGGGTCTATCATTTCAACCCATAACGATTTTCCCCTATTCTAAAGTCCATTCGGGTATGTATCATTTCAACCCATGGTGAATTCTAAACCACAAGGAACTTGTAGAGTGATAACACTAATATAACATGCATATATAATCAATAATACTATAATTTAAACAATAGGATATGATGTCATATCCCATAGGTGAATAGTTACAAATAATAGAAAATATATAACAATTTAAGTAACTACAACAACATATTTCAATTGTCATTTCAATTGAAATCAAATTTAATAAATATAAGAATGTTAATTGTGAGTGATTGCTCACCTTTCGAGGCTAAATAGATTTGACAAGGTAATGAGCTATGAATTATAAGCAACACTGGTACACGATTCGACGGAGAAAACAGGCACGACGGACAAAGCTGATAAGAGGGATCGATAAAACGAATCAGAACCGGAATGATAAGGATAGATGGCATAAATAAACTTATGTGTATAACTATGTATAACTATTTACATAAAATCATATTTCAAACACATATTAAATTAAATATATATGTATTTCAAAATTATTGTTTAAATTTAATTCACTTGTTAAAGTCAAAATATATATACATAATGTATGTTGAAATACTATACACACTTTAAAATATATACACATCATATATATAACTAGCCAACTTATATCTATAAGAAAAGTACATATATTAAATATGCAGACCACACTTCACAAAAAATAGGTATTAAATATATATGCCTACCCTCAGAAAACCTATGCAGACTCCTATATATATTTTGCATATATATATATATATATATATATATATATATATATATATATATATATGTATGTATGTATGTATGTATGTATGTATGTATGTATGTATGCAAACATCTAATTGTATTAGTAATATTTATATAAGCTTACAACATTACATCCTTTCTTACTATATATAAAAGAATAGAGCCTAATTTAATATATGACTATAAATAGACAAAACTATATAAATAACTGTGACATAATATACTCTATATGCACAACAACTTGTGAACCAGACTATAACCTATATGGTATATATTGAAAATTCATAACTTTATCACAACCAAAACATATTATATTCACATATATACTTTCATACATAATATATGTTGAAATCAATCTATATTTAAAAGATATATGTATTAAAATAAACTAGTATTAGTCTATATTAAGCATGAAGACCGTAAAATACCAATATGTACTTATATATATGCAGACACAGATGCAACTTAATTAGATATATATATGAATAATATATACACAGTTGTATGTAAATATAACACATGTATATCCTATAAATATCTTATATATACAACCGTAAGTTATATGCCATATGAATCACATCAGATACTGCAAATTTCGAATCACTGCAACCCTATATATATACTATACATATATACGTCTCACAATACATAAAGTGTCAGCCCAAATCCAAATCAAAAAAATGAATAAAATAATACCATACCTTGCCGATGCTTAAGAGAAGAGGTGGGAGAAAGGAGGGGACAAGCATGGTCTCGGCAAGGCTCCTATCCGGAGTTGCCTGCGGCACGGTGGGGAAGAGAAGAACGGGCTCTGTCTGGCGTTCGAACGGAGGAGAGAAAGGAGGGTCATGATCGGTCGGAGAGGGAAAGGGATGTTGGCTGCGTTGAGTTGTGGGAAGGATGACGCGGTTGCCAAGGGAGGACGGCGGAAGAGCGGACTATGGAGGTCGAGGTGACGCTGGTCGGCGTGAGGTAGGGAGACACGTGGGGAAGGTGGGGAGGGGTGGTGCGTGATGGGAGATTGGTCATGGAAAAAATATAATAGAGAAAAGAAAAGGAAGAAGAAGGAAAGAGGAAAAATAAAGGAGAAGAGAGCAGGCGAAAATGAGGAGGAATAGTTGGATCTGAAGGAAGGAAATGAAGGGAGGAGATGTACAGTTAGCTATAGAGGGAAGATGAACAACTCTACACATTCTTATATATATAATTCCTTCCAAAAAAAATTAAAGCAGCGGCCAGACGTTAGTTACGCTGATTCAGGAAAAATAAATTGAAGTGTTGGAGAATTTGAGAATGTTAGAAACAGTGGAAAGAAAAGGTCAAAACTGAATATAAATAACGTTAGTGGCTGTTTCAAATTTGAACGGCCACTGAATATCAAAAGCTCAAAATGGATACCAATACGGATATCTGTTTCCATGGATTCCATTGCATACTGGACTTTAGAATACAGAAATAAATATACCCCAGAGATCAGCGCGACGATACGACCAAAACGGTATACAGATACTAGTGGTGTGATCATCCGATCAAAAGTCGATAATCAGTACCGAAAAATGCTGCTATTTTGCTAGAATTAAGATAAACGGAGCAATAGAAGTCCAAATTTTGAAAAACGAAAGATAACGTCTCACTCAGAAGAGGATTTAGAAAATTTCTATAGAAAAATATTCGAGTTTGGAAAATAATTTATGATCATCGGCTACTAACTGATTTGAGTTTAATAGAATTACTCAATAAACTAAACTTACATATAATTATTTGAAAATTTACAAGTTGCTATGTTTAAATGAACGTATTCCAAATAATACATTTTTATTTTCAAATTTTATTGTTTAAAATTTCACAAAATTTGAATTAATTTAATAAATAAAAATGACTAAAAATTTTGGGTCGTTACACTCTCCCCCACTCAAAACTTTTCATCCCCGAAAAGACAGGAGGTAGGAGAATAGAACAACCAAAAATTAAAGTAGATTGAAAGTCAAGATTAAACAATTAATTTAAAGCTATATAAATTTTGCTTGAATATTCATTTGCAATTCAATTATCTTTAATACTTTAAGGCTTTTCAAATTGAAAACAATTATTTACATTATTACTTATATTTGCAAAGAAGCTATTTGAAAACATTTAATCCATAATTCATAAATTAATTAATTTATCTCAAGCCACTTTTCAAACATTATTAATAAATCAATAATCATTTTCCTTAAATATGTTTTATTTAATTAATAACTTCTAAATATTCATAAAACTATAATTTTCTATTAAACTATGTCGTATGTAAATAAACAATATTTTTAAAAAGGATATATTCAAAAAGGAAAAGAAGGTAGATTCAGAAAACAGGATATAGGTGAATAAATAAAGCTGAGCAGATAAGGTAGATTCAAAAGAATAGATCGGGCACGAATAGTTAATTCAAACCATAAGAATTTCAATTTCAAATATTAATACAAAAAATTTTGTTGGAAATACTTTTATAATAAAATGCCTTTATATCGAAATAAATTTTCTTTTCGAAAATACTTTTATAACTCGATGTTTCAACAAGTTTATCCTCGTTCATATAGACTCTGGCCATGCGTTGATCAGGCGCAAAGCTAGAATTCTTCAAGTACTTAGTAGACCTATTTCAATACCCAGTGAAAAATACATGAAAAACCTTCAAAACCGATACGGAAAGTACAATCCAAACAAATCATCTGGATTGTAGATACACAATGGTTACGCCTGGATCCTCCAGGAAACATCCGTACCTTTAAGCAATCACTGCCTTGCGAATTTCGCCATGATAACCAAAACTCGTGGACCGCAGGATACATAACAATGGTTACGCTTGGATCCCCTAGGAAACATCTATACCCTTTAAGCAATCTCTGCCTTACGGTTACGCCACCACAACAAAATTGTAGACCGTAGGATACATAACAATGGTTACGTTTGGATCCCCTTGGAAACATCCATGCCGATCTTTGACTTGCGGATTACGCAACCCAAAAACGATCATGCATTGCACCATGGTAGGACACTCGAGTATCACATCCGGAAAACCAAAATCATACAGAATAAGACCGATAGAATGGATCCACAATGTGACCACAAAGCGGATATCAAGCAGAAGGCACTTTCCATATCTTTACTTGGAAAATATGTATCATATAGTACCTTTTCAAATTACTTTCAAATATTATAGTTATATAAAGCCCATTATATATAAGATTTCATTTTCAAATCGAATACTTTCCAAAATTAATAGTATGTCAAATCTCACTTATATAGACCTCGATTTTGTAAGGTTTTGCCTATCAAATTGAGTAACTTTCCAAAACAATAGTTTTCAAACCAAATTTATACTTATACAATCAATTTTATATATGTTCGATAACTCCAAAATCAAGTATTTCGTCAAATAAGGTTGTCAATTTCAATATATAGGGTCATACCAAAACAAATCCGAAACTCGAGGACTGAACACCGGTTCACTTCAAATAGTTTCAAATATATATACATATATCTTTCGAAAATCAAATCATCTTTCGGAATTTGAAATAAAATTTGATTTCACAAAATCACTCGCATAGCAAAGCTATTAAAGTGGCCTCTCCCACTCTAAAACTCGAAAATCAATGTCGACGATGCGTGCACTCATCATCGAAATTATTTTCCAGCGACACAAGTGAGTTCTGGACTTCTATTTTCTTGAAAACTTCTTTCAAATTTTCTTCAAAATCATTGGAATTCATTTGAATTCATTTGAAACATTTCTTATTTTAAAAATACCTTTAAATCGTATAATTATTACATATATTTTTTCCAAAATCTTAAAACCAATTTCAAAACACTAGAGTTCAATTCCTTAAATATCAAATTCAAAACCCTTCAGCTACACATCATTTTTTTATATAAATCCATTTCTTTTATATAAAATTTTCAAAATGTTCAAATTCTTTCTGAACTTCAAATTTTAGTTTTTAAAAGGTATATAGTCCTTATCGGAAACATTTTCAGTTATATATATATATAATATAATCATGCTTATCAGAATAATAATTTCGATATATAAAACAATTTCTAAAATACACACAAACCCGATTTTCAAAGGATGATTCAAGAATGAATTTCGGAACGAGATAAAGGTCGAAGTCAACCTCAAAAGGGATCCTACTCAATGAGAATCCTAACCAAGATTTCGAGGTATATTAATCTATATTAATTCAAAGGAATTTCTTCATTCGTGAAAAATCACAAATTTTCGTCAAGCGAAATGCTAAGCATAATTATATATCTTAAGTTTGACACATCGAATTTTACTAGGTAAAGGATATAATAGAGCTCACTTAATACAACTTAACTTATACCTCTGATAACAAACAGATTCCATTGATCCCTACTTCTACAAGAACAATGCACCAGTATTAATTCTGCCGAGTGGTGCTTCAACGTGTCTGATACACTCCACATCAAGGTGCCCCCAATTATTACATTTCCTGCATGAGTACACTAGTCTCCCATCTTCCCTAATGAACTTTGGGAAGGCAGCAGCTCGGGCAGGACGCAACATAGCTTGCCGTCCGCGTTGTCTCTCAGAACAATCTTTGGCTATATGTCCAGTCTGCCTACAGTGATAGCAAGTGGTTGATCGAGGTAGTGAGTTTCGATTTCACCTTCTTCACCTTCAGGCAACGACTTGGGAAGTGTCCATTCTCACGACACTTAAAACAAAAAATCATGGATCGAAAGTGCTTGCCCTCCGTCTTCTTTCCTTTATCTCTCTTTCTGCACATGGCTGCATAATGTCCCTTTTCCTAACACTGATAACAAATGACATGGTCATAAGGACCAGGTTCTACCCTTTCACTCCACAACCTCTCTTGTTCCTCGATTACCTTCTCCCACTCCTTACAGCCTAGTGCTCTTAGTGCTCGACGGGCTGCTTTCTCCTCTTTCGATTTTTCCATTTACAAAATAGTTTCCTATCATTCAAGGAGTCCAAAATCAAACAAGATAGAAGTTCAAAATTTAAGGGGAAACTTAATCAAAGGAAGTTTCAAACCAAAGTGAAAGGGCTCGAATGAAGATCAGGTAACTAAAATTCAAGATAGATGATGGATATACTTATATAAGAATATAAATGGGAGAGGGAAAATGAATTTTAGAACAAGTGGGAGTGTTCCGGAATTCGAAGGAAACTGAATCAAAGAGGAGGAGTTTCAAGCACGAACGAAAGTAATTCTGTAATTAAATATACTACATATGCTAAGTTTTCCTAAACTAGAGCTTTGATACTAACTGTAAGGACCCGATATTTTTAACCATTCGCATCCATACACGTCGGACTTGAATTGCTTAAAATATCAAATTTTTAATTTAAAATTGGCAAAATCAGCATACACAGTAAATAAAACAATCACAAAATCACAGATACGGTATTATAATAAAATGCAGAGGAATAGATAAATAGTACTTCATGAAGCTGCTATATAAACAACAGAGTTTGAAATACAATACAACAGAATATCCCAAATACAGTGAAGTCTCTAGTACAAACACTGGGCAAATCAACAGGAAAGCTTAAAGCTGAATTGATAGTTAGATCTCCAAACTCCAAAGGTGAGTCTCAAATACTATATCACTGGGTCTAACACGAGCGTAAGTCGAGTCAGGATTAACATTCTTATATCAATAAATCCAACTCAAGTGAAATATCAACTGAAATACAAGTGACTCAGAGGATGTTTGGGATAACCATCCTCTAAGGATCCATGGAACTATCTACAGTGTAGAAATATACGCTATTTACAACTAAACATCATTATAACACCGTGGTTATTTCAAATTAATTTATACTTCCAAACCAAAATATCATTTCCATTAAATATATATATATATATATATATATATATATATATATATCCTCAGTTTCAAAATTTGATTCAAATCAACTTGGGTTCACATTCAAATTTAATTCAATCTAAATTTATCCATTATAATTCAATTCAGTTTCTAAATAACAATTTCAAATTATATTGATTTCGATTACGGATCGGAATCACAAAACAAACCATTTAAATTTCAACATATTTCAAAGCTTTAATATTCAACATTTCAAAGTTAAATTTAACAGTTTCACATAGATCTTGATTCAACTTCATTATTATTTAGTCCGAAAATATTCACTTAATAAATTCAACATCATTTAAATAGCCTTATATTATATTTTTACTAAATATTTCCTTAAATTTATTTAGATGAGAAATGTTCAATAAATTCCTTAAATTAAAACCAAGTTATAAATCATATCTTAAATCTCAAGTTCAATAAGTTCCAAATCGGTTTAATCAAATAAAATTCTTTATTAAATACAATTTCAAATAAATTCAAATTATCTTCCCAACCTGAACTTATTCAAGTTATTACTAAAATCTATTTTGAAATATAAATTTAAATACTTAAACATATTAAATGTATTAAATCAATCTTAATTAAATCAAATATTATTGTTAAATCTATGTATACCATTACCATTTTTATATATAAATAACTTTACGAATCAACATTTATTAAAACCATATATCTCTTTCCAAAACCATAGAAATTATTTTCAAAATATTAATATATGGACCAACAGTGTCTGTATACAATTTCATATTCTATAGTCAAGTGATACAGATATTTGTCATTTCAATCCGTAATTTAAATATATATGGGTAGATATCATTTCGACCCGCAATCTCCAAATTCAAATCAAATGAAAATCGCTTGGGTCTATCATTTCAACTCATAACGATTTTCCCCTATTCTATAGTCCGTTCGAGTATGTATCATTTCAGCCCATAGTGAATTCTAAACTACAGGGAACTTGCAGAGTGATGACAGTAATATAACAGGTATATATCATCAATAACAGTATAATTTAACCAATGGGATATGGTGTCATATCCCACATGTGAATAGGAACAGTTACAGATAATAGCATATATATAACAATTTTAATAACTACAACATCATATTTCAATTGTCGTTTCAATTGAAATCAAATTTAATAAATATAAGAACGTCAATCATGTGTGATTGCTCACCTTCCAAGGCTAAATAGATTTGACAAGGCAATGAGCTACGAATTTTAAAGCAACACTGGATGGACACGATTCGACGGAGAAAACAGGCACGACAGACAAAGCTGATAATAGGAATCGATAAAACGAATCAGAACCAGATGGATAAGGATAGATGGTATAAATAAACTTATGTGTATAACTATGTATAACTATTTACATAGAATCATATTTCAAACACATATTAAATTATTGTTTAAATTTAATTCACATATTAAAGTTAAAATATATATACACATAATGTATGTTGAAATACTATACACAATTTAAAATAAATACACATCTTATATATAACTAACCAACTTAAATCTATAATAGAAGTACATATATTAAATATGCAGACCACACTTCACAAACAAATAGGTATTAAATATGTATGCCTACCTTCAGACAACCTAAGCAGACTCCTATATATATATATATATATATATATATATATATATATATATATATATATATATATTATATATATATATACATATGTGTGTGTGTTTGTATGCAAACATCTAATTGTATTAGTAATATTTATATAAGCTTACAACATCACATCCTTTCTTACTATATATAAAAGAATAGAGCCTAATTTAATATATGACTATAAATAGACAAAACTATATAGACAATCGTGATATAATATACTCTATATGCACAACAACTTGTGAACCAGACTATAACCTATATGGTATATGCTGAAAATTCATAACTTTATACACAACCAGAACATATTATATTCACATGTACTTTCATACATAATATATGTTGAAATCAATCTATATCTAAATGATATATGTATTAAAATAAACTAGTATCAATCTATATTAAGCATGCAGACTCTAAAGTACCAATATATACTTATTATAAATATGCAGGCACAGATGCAACTTAATTAGATCTATATATAAGAACAATATATACACAATTGTATGCAAAACTAACGCATGTATATCCTATAAATATCTTATATATACAACCGTAAGTTATATACCATATGAATCACATCAGATACTGCAAATTTCAAAACATCGTAACCCCATATATATACTATACATATATACATCTCATCAATACATAAAGCATCAGAACAAACCCAAATTCAAACAACGAATAAAAATAATACCATACCTTGCCGATGCTTAAGAGGAGAGGAGGGGAAAGGAGGGGACAGGCGTGGTCTCGCCAAGGCTGCTAGGCAGAGTTGCCTGCGGTGCGAGGAGGAAGAGAAGAACGGGCTCTGTCTGGCGTTTGAGCGGAGGAGAGAAATGAGGGGCAGGCTTGGTCGAAGAAGGAAAGGGATGGTGGCTACCTCGAGTTGTAGGGAGGCTGACGCGGTTGTCAAAGGAGGACTGTGGAGGAGCGGACTGTGGAGGTCGGGGCGACGTTGGTCGGCATGAGGTAGGGAGACACGTGGGGAAGGTGGGAAGAGGTGTTGCGTGACAGGAGATTGGCCGCAAAAAAATATAACAGAGAAAAGAAAAGGAAGAAGAAGGAAAGAGTAAACCTAAAGGAGAAGAGAGCAGGCGGAAATGAGGAGGAATAGTTGGATCTAGAGGAAGGAAATGAAGGGAGGATATGTACAGCTAGCTATAGGGGAAAGATGAACAACTCTACACATTTATATATATAATTCCTTCCAAAAAAAATTAAGGCAGCAGCCATACGTTACTTACGTTGATTCAGGGAAAATAAATTGACGTGATGGAGCGTTTGAGAACGTTAGAAGCAGTGGAAAGCAAAGGAAGAGAAGAACGGCCACTGAATATCAAAAGCACAAAATAGATATCGATACAGATATCTGTTTCCACGGATTCCATTGCATACTGGACTTCAAAATACAAAAATAAATATAATGTCGAGATAAGCATGACGAGACGATCAAAACGGTATACAGATACTAGTGGTGTGATCATCCGATCAAAAGTCGATAATCGGTACCGAAAAATGTTGCTTTTTTGCCAGAATTAAGATAAACGAGCAATATAAGTCCAAATTTTGAAAAATGAAAGATAGCCTCTCACCCTGAAGAGGATTTAGAAACTTTCTATAGAAAAAATTCGAGTTTGGAAATTAATTTATCATCATCAGTTACTAACTGATTTGACTTTAATAGAATTACTCAATAATATAAACTTCCATATAATTAATTGAAAATTTACCAGTTGCTATGTTTAAATGAATATATTCCAAATAATACATTTTTATTTTCAAATTTTACTGTTTAAAATTTCACAAAATTTAAACTAATTTAATAAATAAAAATCACTAAAATTTGTGGGTCGTTACAAAAACTCAACAAGTTCATCAAATTTCGATTTTGAGTTTGGATTTGTCTGTAATATATCTCTTTTACTTTGCATGTTTGTTTAAGGTAGTCTACGGGTTATTGGAAGCTTTTTTCTCCTCAAAAATTGCTTCTTCTTTCACCAAAAATCTAAGGTTTGATCATCTCTAATTCAAGGTGAGTTTAAAAATTTATATTTTCTAGCTTTGATTGAGATTCCAAGGTAAGAAATCTCAATTTTGTTTGTTGCATGTTCATTTGTGAAATCACATCAGTAAATTGGGCATATCCCTTTCGTTTTAAATCAAAATTTGATTTTCTTTAAAGTTCTAGAAACAATGAAATGAGTTTGGTAACTTTCATGTTAAACACTTTCGAAAATTTTGAGCATAAAAGGTCAGAAAATCCAATTCAAACTTGCTGCCTTGTCACTATAAAAACTGTGACTTTCTATGCTAACTGTTGTTGGTAATTTGAGCGTATCTTTTTCGTTTTATGTCCGAATTTGACGCATGATGTACTAAAATCTTAGGTTATATGATACAACTTTCATGTTTTGGGTTTTGTTAAATTTTGATGTTTACATGGTCGAAAGTTCATTCTAGTATCGTTGTCCTGAAACTAAAACGACAGTTGTAGTGAACTTCAGATCTAGAAATTATTTTAGCCATATCTTTCACGTTTTTTATCCAAATTAATAATTTTAGATGTTTCGAAAAGCTTAGACTTTATGCTAAAGTTTCATGTTTTGAGTTTTTTGAAATTTTGAGGTTAGCTTAGTAAAAACTATGTTTGTTTGTTGTTGTCCCGAGAGCAAAATGACATGAATAACAATCATTGACCTGAGAATTGTATTAGCCAATTTTTGCTCTCATTCTTGTTTGATTTTGATGTTATTTTTGAGATATTTTGAGAGCAATGATGCCTATCAATAGGCTAGCTATATTTGGAGAATTTTAAATTCAAATTTAAATAGAATTTGAATTGATTTTAGGTTAAATGTGAATTGATTCGCATTGAATTCAAGTTATCGGTCTTGGGTTATCTTTCTTGTTTTTCATTATTTTCGAGCATGGATTCACTAAACCATTTTGAAGTGATTTTGAATAAATGGAAATTTAAAATTATTATTGTATAGTATTTTGAAATTATATTTCTAATATAAAATCTATTTATTTCCTATGATAAAGGAATTTCAAATATCGGTTTTATTTATTTTTTTGGGAAAAAGTTTTTAAGCTTGTTTTCTCTAGTAAACTATTTTAAATATAAAACACAGACTTTGCAATATTCGAACGTATGAGAAAGAGAAATAGACAATTTAGTAAAAATACGTGGTATGGGACATGTGCATTTACTATTTCGGTTGATTACGGACTTATAAGATCGAAACTATCGGGGGTTATTGATTTCTGAGTTATTCAGCCAATTTATGTTGGGTTTTTTAGATTATAATTCCTAATTTTAGGAATTATCTGGGAAGGCTAATATTTGGTGAGTTTTAAGGATTGAGATTTATATTTTACGAGGAAACATCATGATGTTTTCACTTGTCGATGAGATGAGACAAATTATGATGCCATTTAATACTTGTCGATGAGATGAGACGAGTATGATGTCTCTTTATCACTCGCCAATGAGATGAGGCAAGATATGATTTTCCGAGTTTCATGATGTTCCTAATGTGGCGTCGATTAATGGCTAGTTAACCGCTAAGTGCAAATATGTGGTATGGGATACACGTTAACACTTTTTAGGTTTCTATCTGTGAGTTTATAAAGCATTCACGATGTTTACCTAATAGAACTTCTTTGAGAGGTGTTAGCTTTGGGAGGTGTTAGCGACCTTGTTGGGGCTGACAAAATGGCTTGGAGAGGTATCAGCGACCTTGTCATTCAAAAAAATTACTTTGGGAGGTGTTAGCGACCTTGTTAGAGGCTTCAGCCGTCTGGGAACGGCAAGTGCAGCATTGCTTCGACAAGCAAATGGGAATGACTATGATATGTATTTGATTATATATATATAGTATGGTCTCTGTACCACTTTTTTGTATCAGTCTGTATCATACTGGGATGTATCGGTGTATATGTATGTATGTATGTGTGTGTGTGTGTATGTGTATATATATATATATATATATGAAAATTAATGTTCTATGAAGCGATACGCACTCTGTTAATGTATTTTTTTTGATAGATCCATTAGCGACCTATAATTTTGTATTAAACATTTATTTGTTATGTTGATCCATGAGAGATAGAAAAAAAAACATAGAGCATTTATCGACCTATTCAGTTGATCTGTAAAACAAGATTATAAATGGCCTCTCCTAACCATCCATATTCTCCGCATTAGCAGACATAATTATCTAGTAATTCTCTTTGCTAATGTGGGTCCTTGGTGGTGTTCTTAAATTGATATCAGAGCTGAATTTAGAACAAAATAGGATAAACACAAAACAAAAGCATACATTACGATATATCTAAGTATAGTACAAATGTTACATATCCCTTAATCATCATGTCCTTTATCTTATCATACCCTTTGAGATAGATGTTTGGGATATGTCTAGGAATATTTTATTCCGTAGCATTCCAAAAATAGAATTAATGACATTATATCTTAAGAGTAATCCTAATCGTGATTGTCTTATTTGGGTCCTCTTCAATACGGGTGCTTGACACTCATCCGTGTCGAAGGAGTTTGTTAATACTTTTGGATGTCCTTATCTTGTTATTTTGTGAGGATTGTGAATCCTATTGAGTGGGTTCGCTATATTTAGCTTGGGGTATGAGGTTTTGTGATTTTTGCTTATAGCTTATCTTTTCATTCGAATTAGCATGCCATTTTAAATCTAGAATTTTGGAGTGTTGAGATAAAGTGGCTTGCCTATATCAAGCCACATTCTGTGATTCGAAGAATCCTATATTAAGTATCCTAGTTCGACTGATTCGTTTTTTCTTGCCCATCGGAATGTTAACGGTGATTTCGAAGTCTTTGTATTTACTCTTGATTTTCAAGATGTTGATGATATATCTCGAATTTCTGTCATTGTGACTCCGTTGATTTTTGTAAGTCCGTTCGGGTATGATACCTTGTCAGGCAATCGAGTATTGCGTTGACCTCTTTTCCTATTCTGAGCCTTTAGGTCATCCTTCCATGAGGATGTCCACTAATATATTGAGGTGATTCATTGAATTTATTTGATACTGCCATTTTTACCTCTTTTGTATTATCCTCTTTGGGTACTCAATTGTTGATATACTTTGTGGTATTACTTCAGTTGACATAATAATTTTTTGTCAATGTTACTTCTCCTCAATTGAGAAGATATTTTACCCTTGCTTTTATATCTCATAGATTTCTTTTAATCTCTTGTGTGGTGCTAGGGTCATTCCTTAGCTAACCCTACATCGATTTTTCATGAGCAACAAGTCGTGGAGAATAGCGTTACTTTTACCGCATTCTGCACTTGTTATGAGTCTTGTGAGTGGTTCGTTATACCGTATGGAATAATGAACACTCCAGTTTGTTCCATCAATCTTGTGAATCGAGTATTCCGGGAATATCCCGACGAGTTCTTCTTAGGTCTTTGATTTTGAGAATAAGTTATAATTGAATTTTTGTTTCTAAGAGAAATTGGATTTTTGTTTTTCTAGAAAAAATATATATTTTGAGTAGTATATATGAAGTATTTCTTTTTTTGATGAAAATGATTTTTTGTGTTGGGTTGTCCGTCTAGTGCTTTAAGAATTTTGGTCGATGTGTTTGGCCAACGTTATCGATAAAAATTTCCTAAACGCTGTGATGAGACAGTCAGACACGATAAATTGAGTTTTAATAAATAAAGTTTGGAAATAATTAATATGGTGGAGTACTAATTTTTATTTTTATTTTCAATGTTTAATGAAGCCATTAAACCATAGTGAGTGTTAGATGAGTGGCAATGCAGTTTTGATCATTTGATCAACTCTATAGTCAATCGATGGGAGTCATTCACTATACATCAATGGTGAGGCAATACTCTTATATTATTTGAAATTTAAGAAACTGAATATTGTAATTTGGGAAAATAAAGTGAATAATTCTAATTAAGGGGATGTCTTAATTAGAAGAAAATATTATTTGATGATTTTGATTAATAAAATGATGTATTTAAAGTAGAAGAATACTTTGGTTTGAAAAAGTAAAATATTAATTGAATAGTGTAGTGCTGGTTAATACTGATGACTATAAAAATTTCTTTGACGCTTATTTGTTTGAGTAATAGTAGAAGATAGATATAAAACTTTATCTAAGAGAAAATAAAGAAGTGTTAGTTTAGAACTTTTAGTGTAAATTTGTAAGCTAGCTTTTGTTTTAAACCTAAATTGTGTTAAAACTTGTGGGTTTGAAATTGCAAAATTATTTTGAAAACAGGTTTGAATAAATTATCAACTTTAATTAGTTTTATGTTGATAATTAGATGTAAATTTAATTCTTGTGACAAGTGGAATGTGAATTTGGATTGTTTTGATAAATGAACAATTCATGTAGTATAGTTATTTTAAACTGTAGAATAATATTAAAACTTTATATATGTCCCAAAAATTTATTTTTGTTGGTAATCAACAATCATCTCTCTTGATAGTGTAAGAGATTAGTTATTTTTGCAAAAATGATTTTTCAAGTTTATTGTTTTAAAATTAGATTTTGGAAAGTAATGAAAATATTTCCACTTAATGAATGTTTTATGATGATTACATAAGTTGAACATAATTTTATATGTTTTAGCTTTCCGGGAAAAATAATAATTTAATAAATGATGTAGTAAAAAGTTTGTTTGAAAATTTAGTTTGAGCTTAAAATGGTTTGGGTAAATTTCAAAATTTTAAATTGATTTAAAATACTGAATTTGTTTTTTGGTAAAGTGCTTTAGTAAAATAGCGATAACTTGTGATTATAACACCAAATCAGTTCAGTCTTTTTTGCATATTAAAGAGCATTTAGTAAGCTATAAAAATTTTTTAACCACTTTAAAAGATTTTGCTTTTTGCTGAGTCTAAAATAGGTTTGAAAATCGATAGGCATTTCTGCCCTATTACAAAATTCTCTAAGATTAAGCTGAAAGTAAAATTAATATAACTTTCAAACCATAAATCCGATTTTGATGATCTTTATATTACTGTAAAGCTTAGACTGAGTAGAACAGCTTTTATTTTATAAAGTTCATATTTTATTGTTTTATAGGTCAAACATGTCTTCTTTACGGCAGGTCTGAAATGAAATTGTTCTATTTCCTTTAATAATTAAATGTAGCACTTCTTATTTATGAACATGAAGGGTAGTTAGAATATATTTTGAGAAAAAAGATTATATATAAGATTGTGCAAACTCGCTTTGAAATGCTAAAAAGGAAGGCATGTTTTTGGATTAATTTTTGAAATTGTTAAATGATGATATATATTGTGTTTCTGACCTAATGGTCGATGTATATTATATAAATAATTTTTGTAATAATATATATAGCCATACCTACAAAGGAGACTCCGTCGACTTTTTCGAAAATTTCTAACACTTATAAAGATCGAAAACAAATTGAAAAATAATATGTTGCAAACTAGAGTATACCTATGGATGAATTAGAGAATAATCAATTAAACTTTATTTACTCTAGTGAAGAGTAATGAAGTAAACTAAAAAAATCTAAGTAAGAAGCTTTGGAAATTTTCAAGTGTTGAAAATTGAGAATTTTAAATCTTAGAGATAATAGGTTGGAAAACTTTAAGAAAATTTGATTAGTAAGAGAGAGTTTAAAAATATATTCCTTTTAGTCTTAACTTGCCTTTGTGCAATAGTTTTACAACTTATAATTATGCAATCGTATGGGTCTGGTGGTATTGGGGGAAAACCACCTACTTCTTATTGGGTTTTCTTTTCGCAATAGTTGTCGATCTAATATTAGTATGCCTACCTTCATAGTGTTATACGGAAAATCATATCGATTATCATCTTTTGGGTTGGAGTTCGGGATAAACTTGTGACCAAATCCTGACTCTGTTTGTAAAGCTTCTTAGGAATCGATCTTAACCAATTTATCTATTGCGTAGCATCCTATCCATGTTTTGCTTCGAAGGTGAAATGCCTTCGAAGTAGGGATGTATTGCTTGTAGAAATTCAATGGTCCACAAATCCCAGTAGTCCCACTTCGGAAATTATAGAATTAATAGAGCAATCTAATCTTGGTTTTCTCTCATTTAGTGTTGAGGTGAGAAATTTTAAAACTCAAGCTTATTTATCTTCCTTTGATGGATATAATAATTATGTGGCATACAAACTCTTCTCCAGAAATTGCGAGGATGCAATTTTTTTTAGGAAGGAGTCTGTAACAACCCTGGGTTTGGAGATTACCTGTTAATTTTAAACTATAATGGTAATTATAATTTAGTATTGTAAATTAAAATAAAACTAGAAATTTTATTTGTTATTTGGAATAACCATATGAATTTTGAAAAATAAAATGAGAAAAATAAAGTTTGGAGCTTTATTTATTTATTTGGGTTAATAATGATAGAAAATGATCTTTATTTAGAGAAAATGAAATAATTTTTATAAATTATTGCAAATTACTTCTTTTAATAATTTTTAAATGAAGTATTTGATTTTTAAAGGGTGTTTAATTATGTAAAAAGATGGACATTGGTTTAAAAATGATTTTTGGCTATAAATAAAGTTTTTATATGGTTGGAAATATTTTTCTAAGGAAGAAAATGATTTTTGTTGAATTTTTGAAGTTAAAAAATAAGGTTTTATGTATTTATTTGAGTATTGGTTATTTATGAAAAATAAGAGTTTTTAATAATAAAAATGTTTTATAGCATAAATTATCTTTTTATTAAGTGTAAAATATTTCATTTAACTTGTAGATATGTTTGCATTACTTATTATGTTAAAACTTCGGGGAAAATGTTGTTTTATTAAGTCACATATGTGTGTATTTTGTTTAAGTGATGAATTAATTAACTTAGGCTGTTGATTTTCTTTTTTTTGGGTCCAAAGCCCATTTATTAACATAGCCTAAATAAAGAAAAGAGATGCTCTCCTCTTCCTTCCACTGTACGTAATCAATTCATTTTACAGTAAACCAAACAGAAAGAAACAGAACCATCTCCTCTTTTCAAATCTAAACCAAATTCCTATCTTTCTTCAATTTTAATTCCCATTTTTATCAAATCAAAAGAGAAATCAAAAGGTAATCCATTTCGTAACTCAAAACATTCATCAAATTCCGATTTTGAGTTTGGATTTGTTTGTAATATATCTCTTTTCCTTTGCTTGTCTGTTTAAGGAAATCTACAGGTTATTGAAAGCTTTCTTCTTCTCAAAACTTGCTTCTTTCAGCAAAAATATGAGTATTGATCATCTCTAATTCAAGATGAGTTTAAAACTCACATTTTCTAGCTTTGATTGAGATTTTAAGGTAAGAAATCTCAATTTTGTTTGTTGCATATTCATTTGTAAAATAGCTGTCAGTAAATTGGGCATATCTCTTTCGTTTTAAATTGGAATTTGATTTTCGATAAAGTTATAGAAAGCTTTGAAAAGAATGTGTTAACTTTCATGTTAAACACTTTCGACAATTTTGAGAATAAAGGGTTGAAAAACCCAATACAAACTCGCTGCCCTGTCACTGTAAAACTGTAACTTTCGGTGCTAGGTGTTGTTGGTAATTTGAGCATATCCTTTTCGTTTGATGTCTGAATTTGACTATTCTTAATGTTCCTGAAACTTAGATTATCTGCTACAACTTTCATGTTTTGACTTTTGTTAAATTTTGATGTTACATGGTTGAAAGTTCATTCTAGCATCGCTGCCCCGAAACTAAAACAACAGCTGTAGTAAACTTTAGATCTAGAATTTGTTTAAGCCATATCTTTCACATTTCTTATCCAAATTTAATAATTTTAGATGTTTCAAAAAGCTTGGAAATTGTGATAAAAGTTCCATGTTTTTAGTTTTTTGAAATTTCAGTGTTAGCTTAGTCAAAAAATGGCTTGTTTGTTGTTGTCCCGTGAGCAAAACGACAGCAATAACAATCGTTGACCTGAGAATTGTATTGGCTTATTTTTGCTCTCATCTTGTTCGATTTTGATGTTGTTTTTGAGATGTTTTGAGAGCTAATATGCCTATTAATAGGCTAGCTATATTTGGAGAATTTGAAACTCAAATTTAAATAAAATTTGAATTGATTTTGGGTTAAATTCGAATTGATTCGTATTGAATTCAAGTTATTGGTCTTGAGTTATCTTTTTTATTTTTCATTGTTTTTGAGCACAGATTTCACTAAACCATTTTGAAGTGATTTTTGAAATAAATGGACATTTCAAATTATTTGTAACGACCCGTAAATTTTCAATAATTGAAATAGTTAATTTAATGAGATTTTGAAAATTTAAAATGGGAGGAAAAAAAGTGTGAATTTTTAATAAAAGTTATGATGCAATAATGAAAATAGTTAAGAGGAAACGTAACAGGGTTATTTAAAGTTAATAATCTATGAATTTGAATTAACCGTTACTTTAGGACGATTTATGAAAGAACGGGAAGAGTGAATAATAAGTGAACGTAATTAGTAGTATGAAAATAAATGGCAATATTGATGTGTAAGTAATAAAGGCTTATTTATGTGATTAAAGGGTAACGGTAATGTTTATTGTATGTCACCTATTGTTAATTGAAAATTGAAATAATTTTTTAATAAATGTAAGTTAAATAGGAACATAGATTTATTTATAAGGTAGTAATTGATGTATGAAATATTGAAGTATGTAATGCAATGGATATCATAAATAAAATGAATAAATTAGTGTATATATGGAATAATAATCTGGGTTGATAAGTAACGAATTTATAAAGGCAATGGGAAGCAAATATGTGACAATTTATATAGGCTTATTTATTTAATGTGTAAATAAACTTTGGTAATCAATTACAATAAATTCAAATTTAACGTTTTGTTAATATAAATTTAAGTAATGTTAATTTTATTCATAATAAATTGGTTGATTTAATAAATGGAAACTTTGATTTGTGAATACTAAAAGCTATTAATGCGACTATAGTGTTAACGGTAACGATTTTGGATGTTACCTATTTGTAGCTGGTTGATTGTAAATTGAAAATCAGTTACAAAAATTTATAATCTAATATTACGTTAATGTAACTAAGGTAATTATTAATAAATTGAATGCAAGTCAAATCAATGGAAATAATGCAGATGTATACTTAATTAAAATTGAATATATGAAAGAAAATGTAAGGAGTAAATTTAATTAAGGAATTCAAAGTATAATAAATGGTCATTGAATAAAATCAATGTCCGTTAAGTAATTATAATGTTTATGGTAGATAATAAACGTTACTTTAGCGATTATTAATAATAACGGATGTGTGAACTGACCAAAATATAGTAAATGTAGATATAATAGTCGATAAATAAAGGATGGAATGGGAGCACTAATGTTATGAATTAAAACGGGTAATCAATTGCAATAAAAATTCAAATTGAATGTTACGTTAATGTAAATTTAATGTTATGCAATTGAGATAAAGAAATTGGAAAAATATCGAAGTATCGGGATATATACCAAATTAAATGGTACCTAAGAGGATAATATGATAAAAAGCGAATTTAAAGAATAGGAATCAGGATTTATTTGTTTATTTGAAATTTAAGTTAAATAATTGAGTCTATTGCAAATAGGTAGGATTAAACATTAAATTTTCATTATTTGAAATGAAAATGGAATAAGAAAATATTAATGCAATAGTTTTGAATCCAATGATATATCCATCTATTTGACAACTATGAATGGAATAGTCTTTGATTTATGTAATTAAATGGAAATTTTGATGATAAGAATTATAATTTGTGAATAATGAAATTTAAAATTTAACATTGAAATTGATAAGTTAATTAACTTTAAATTGACATCATAAATTTGAAAATTAGTGTGAATGATTTGGAAATATAAAAATGAGAAGAATTGTCAATTTTAAAAATTGAAATTGGGAATTTGATTTAATTAATTAATTTTTAATTTATTCAATTAATGTAAAAATAGCCATTTTGGCAACTGACTCGGATTTCGACGAAACTAGTTTCATCGGATGCGTAACGGTGAATTATTGTAGGGTTTTAAGTTTCGTAACAATCGGACTTGTCGTTTGATCGTACGAATGCGAAACGCCTTGAAATCGATTTAATTTAAATCAATTGAAATCAATTTGAAAAATATTGATTTTTGTATAACTTCTTCATACGATGGAATTTAGACTTGAAACTTTTTCCATTGGGTTTAAAATATTTTAAAACGTCTATTTTAATATATGGGTTGACCCAATTTCATTCCGGAGTCGAAACCGGCTTTCTGGGCCACTTTGGCTTTAGCGCGTAAATCTATCTTATCCATCCATTCAAATGTCAATCCTGCTTATATATATCCTGCTATAAACCCTAGCAGCCTCTGTTCCTCATTTCTATACGTTCTATTCACCTCCTCACTTCAATGGCTGCAAACCCTAGTTCCAAATACAAATCCAAATGCAAATCCGAAGCCAAAAATTCTAATTCTCCAAACGGTATCAAATTTTATATCAATCTGAAGCTCTCGAAGAGCGTAATCTTCTGGAGTTATTCATTTTTCAAATCGGTACACCGTTTGCCCAGAATTTGCAAATCGATTCTCGGCCATCCATCGCGTCGAGATCAACTCCGCCTGATCGACAAACGGATGGTACCATATTGTGGAGAGTCGCGAGGGGATCGCATCAACGTAGGCTAGGCGAGGAGTTGACGGCCAGATCGTTGGATAGGATTCGTGGTTTCCGGCGGCGGCTGCAACTTTCTCGATGACCTGGGCGTACGCGAGCGCCGCTTTGGCATAGAGGAGGTCGACGACTTACTTGGTCGTGGGGGACGTGGCCACGAAGGTGCGGCAACGTGGAGTTTGGGTCACGACGGCTGGGTTTATCGCGTGTACAGTACGCGTGAACGTTCGATCATGAGTAGCTTAGGGTTTTGGAAGAGAAAGGACGTGTCAGGTGATTACTTTTTCTATTTATTTTATTTTTATTTAATTTCAAATTCAAATGTTCAAATACTAATAACTTTCACATATGAAATCGGTTTTACGCGCGGTTTTCTCCGCTAGGTTCGTATTGGAACTCCGGACACTTTGACGCTAGTTTGGACGAATTCGAAGACTGTCAAATTTTTGGGTTTAAATTGAATTTAAATTCAATTTAAATTCAAAATGTGAGTGTTTTAACCCACTCACAACTTCTAAGATTTCTTATGTTTGTTAAATTTAATTTTGATGTGATTTAAAATTTATCTATGATTGTTTGGCATATTTAATCATCCTCTCAGTTAAATTGCATTTATTAAATTAAATTGTTATTTAATTATTCATTGCATATAAACTGCCAGCAAAATTTTATTTATTTATTATTGCATATAAACTGCCAGTTAAACGGTTATTAAGTTTATCATTGAATATAAACTGCTAGTTAATACCTATTGTTTACTATCCGTTCTATATGGATGCTATTGTTTAAATTGAATAATGATTGTGATAAATGATTGATGGTTGATATTGGATGAATGGATGCTGTATTTTATATTGTATATACCGCAAGTTATTGTGCATTTTCATTTCATTCGGGATTGCGGTTTGAAATGATATATAACCGTAATTTTTATTTTAAATTACAGATTGAAATGATAAATATCCGTATCACTTGACCATATGCAGGCACTGTGGTCTATATATATAAAATATTTTGAAAATGATTTCTATGGTTTTGGAAAGGAATATATGGTTCAAATAAATATTTAGATTTTGGTGTTATATAAATACTATTATATACATATATAGTTAAATTTTTGGATTTAAGCTATATATAAAATTGTTTAATAAAAATGAGTTTAATAATGGGGTTTAATTGTTTTATATTATGAGGTTAAGTACCTACTTAAGATATGGTATATACAGAGTTTTTAAATGACTTAAATGAAATTTAAGTTGGAAGATAAATATGATATTTGCTTAAATTGAATTATTTAAGAGTTGTACTTGAATAAAATTTGATTTGAAAATTTAAATAAAAATGGGGATTTTAAAGGGTATGATTCTTATAACTTGATTTGGTTTAAGTGATTTAAATGAATATAAAGTTGAGATAAATGAATATATCAAGTTAAATATATTGAAGTATATCCAGTTGTTTGAAGTTAAAAGTTTTACTTAAGTTATATTGGGTCTATTTAGTAATAATTTCAAATCTAAATAATAGCAATTGAATTGATATATATGGGATTATCAAAGAATTAGTTTTGAAATGGTAGAATATTTAAAGCTTTAAAATATATGGAAATTCGTAATGGTCTATTGGAGGTACAAATCGGTATTTAGGATTTATTTGAAAAATTAAAGAAGCTATTTTATTATATAAAGAAATTTAATATGTAAACCATTGAAGTATATTAAGTTATGTTTCAAAGCTGTAGATTTCAACGTATATGGATTTGAAAGTGCTATGATTTCTTGAAAAAGGATATATTTGAAATAAAATGATATCATATTGATTTGGGTCTTAAAATAAAATGATATCGTATTTATATGGTTTTGAAGTGGAAATTATATTCTGGTTTTAAAGTATAAACTATTTTGAAGAGACCGCGGTGTTATAATAACGATTGGTTGTTGAAGAGACCGGGTTCGGAAGTTGTCATACCCTCTGCCAACTCGGAAACCACTTTAATAACTGTGTACGCGGTGGAGATTCCAGAATGAAGTAGGATGGCGGCGGCGTTTCGTTTGAGGTAAATACGTGGACCCAACTCCCGTGAGTTGGCATAAGGTGGCTAAAACAGGAGCGATCGACGGGTTAAGAAGGTAGCCCCTTTTATCGGACACATCCATTCGATATTCTACTCTGACTTTAGATTTATTCGGTGGCCACTTTTGATTTTTGATTTGGGGGTGTGGCTCGAGGTGGGTGTTAGTAGCTGCTGCGCGTTACCACCGACCCGGAAGTGTAATTGGTATATCTACCCTGGCATTGCCTACGTGTCACCTGCCCTAGCGCGCCTTGTACGAGTTCTATTTGTGTCGTACCTATGGAGTATCCTCTGGTAGCCTCCGGATCAGGAGGTATTACGGTACTGTATAGACTATTGGCATTATTTGTGTCAAGGGGAATATTGGGTCACTCCTTAACGCTATTTAAAAGTAAGTTTATTTTACTATTAGACACGATTATAATAGCGAAATATTATCACATAGTAAATAGTTTAACGGATCCTTAGGAGATGTGAATCCTGAACATCTCTTAAGTTACTGCACTCACGTTAGACACTGGATAGGAGATGTCAAATCCCGTAAACATCTCTGACGCCATTTCACTCATATTATTTATTGTTTATTTAACTTATATAAGATCTTTTAGTTCTGACTCGAGTGTTTTGTCTTTACAATTGGTGCGGGTCAGCCTGAGCATTTCAGGATTTATTATTCTGGAGGACGAAAACGAAGATTTGTAGTACTATTATCTACTATATTACTCCACTACACCATTAATTCCGCTGCATTAATTATTATTCTCTAATATGTGTACTCTGATAAGTATTGTATAAATATAATCAAATGTTTTTGCAAAACAACTTCATGAACTGTTATTTGATTATTATATTTTATCATTCCGCTGCAAGATTCTATTTTGTTTTTTCTTTCTCTACTTTTTCTTATTTACCCCATAACAGTCTGCCCTTTTGTATGGTTTAAGTCTGACGTGTGTGATTTATCGTCGATTTAAAGCATGCGGAAAGGCAGGACGTTACATTATTATTATATAATATTTTGAAAAATAATTCTAATATAAAATCTATTTATTTCCTATAATAAAGGAATTTCATATATTGGTTTTATTAATCTTTTCGGGAAAAAGTTTTAAAAGCTTGTTTTCTCCAGTAAACTAGTCTAGGCGATTTGGTAAAACACGTGGTATGGGACATGTGCATTTACTATTTCGGTTGATTTCGGACTTATATGACCGATACTATCTGGGTTATTGATTTCTGAGTTATTTGGCCAATTTATGGCGGGTTTTTGAGATTATAATTCCTATCTTTAGGAATTATCTGGGAAGGCCAACATTTGGCGAGTTTTATGGTTTGAGATTTCTACTTTGAGATTTATGATTTATGAGGAACCATCACGATGTTGTCACTTGTCGATAAGATGAGACAAGTTACGATGCCATTTAATACTTGTCAATGAGATGAGACGAGTATGTTGTCTCTTTATCACTCGCCAATGAGACGAGGCGAGAAATGATTTTTCGAGTTTCATGATGTTCCTAGTGTGGCATCGACTAGCGGATAGTAAACTGCTAAGTGCAAAGGTGCGGTATGGGGACACACGTTAACACTTTTCTAGTTCCTATCCATGAGTTTGTGACACATTCACGATGTTTACCTAACAGAACTGCTTTGAGAGGTGTTAGCGACCTAGTCATGAGGATGAACTGCTTTGGGAGGTGTTAGTGACCTCGTTAGGGCTAACAAAATAGCTTGGAGAGGTGTCAGTGACCTTGTCACGAGGACGAATTGCTTTGAGAGGTGTTAGCGGCCTTGTCAGAGGGTTCAGCCGTCTGAGAATGGCACGTGCAACATCGCTTCGGCATGCAAAAGGGATTTGGCCAATCCGGGAAATTTTTATGAGTTTTTTATTTCGATTTCACCTATTTTGAAATGATGAATTTACTTATAGCCTTGAGTTAGAGAAAGGCTTATATATGTGTGTGTGTGTGTGTGTGTGTGTGTTATTTTATGGTCATTTCGATATTGGGTTTATAAAACTCTATTAAGTTTCATGAGTTTTGATTTGGAGATTATCATTGCCGATTGTTTATATTATTTGATTGTTATACTTGAGTTTACCTCTTTTGTGGTCTTTGAATGCTTAAGTGACACTAGTTCACTTAAGTCATGGGTTATATTTTTCTGTTGCCTCTTCTCATTCGAGAAGAATTATCACCTTGTATCTTATGCTTTATATTATCGTCAATCCTCATTTACTGATTTTTTCAGCTAGACTGACCTATGTATTTTGTACTTGGGTCAGACCGAATTGTTTCATGTTAGCTATCAGTTGCAGGATATAGCTTTGTTGCATCTGCTTGGATATCAGCCTAGCACTTCTGCATAGTTTATGTCTCCTTCCGCTTGACTCCGATATGTATTTGATTAGATGTATATAGTATGGTCTTTATTCCACTTTTGTGTATCAGTCTGTATCATACTGGGATGTATTAGTGTATATGTATGTGTGTGTGAAAATTATTGTTCTGTGATGTCATATGCATTCTGTTGTTGTATTTTATTCTGATAGATCCATTAGCCACCTATAGTTTTGTATTAAGCAGTTATTAGATATGTCAATCCATGAGAGGTAGAAAAAACATAGAGCATTTATCGACGTATTCAGTAGATGTTTAAGATAAGATTATAGATGGTCGCTCCTAGCCAGCCATCAAAATATATTTACATTTATTTTCTCTTAATTATTTTTGTTACTATTTATCGTAAATAGACCTTTATTTAATAATTTCAAAAACAATAATAATTCTTCCAAAACCGTAATATATTTCATTGTATTTTATTGTAGTCTCATTACTTCAAATCTCTCCATACATCATATTTTATGTAAAAAATAGTAACTTTCACAGAAACATACTATTATTTATAAAACCTAATTTTATTAAATAATAATAATAAATTTCCCAATCTTAGTTTAAAAATATGCATTATTATTTGTGAATTTTCCCAGAAATTCATTAATAACAACCTTACTAAATCTATCCCATCAATCTCATTTTATTTTTCATTCAAACAATATTATTTACAAACATTTCACACATACTATAAGCAATCATATTGATTATATATTTATCCAATTCTTTCCTTATCACATAATTTTAGTCATTATCAATTAATTAATTATTTCCATTATTACAATCATACACTCATCACTCAATGATACATTAATAAACATATCTAAATATTGCAATAACAAGAGAATCATTAATATAACTTACATATATCAATAAATACAAAATTTTCATCGACGGGTATGCGTTTATTATTTTTAAACAAGATTCAACAATAAGACATCAAATTTAAATTAATGAAAATATCATTCAACAATCAATCTCATATACATAATTTCCCAAACATCGTTGACATAAGAAATCCGTTGTTAAAGGAATAAATCTCTTTTATATATAGCTCATACTCTACCCAAAAGAAATAATGTAAATCCAACAATAATCTTAATTAAACTATATAGATCTCATGTCCAATAAAATCGAATAATAAATTTAATCTATTTTTCGATTTGAAAACATCACTTAAAAAAAGATATTTTCATCTAAAACAATAAATCTCACTCATATAAATATATATCAAAGTATCCAATGAACGATACATAAATACTCACCTCAAATGAAGATTAACATTGATTTACTCCTAATCAATGAAGAAATAGCTTTTTTCCCCATCCATCTCCACTTAATTCGCTACCAAAATATCAGATGTATACGTTATTGAATGAATTTCTAGCCTCTTTTATTTTTGATCGAATACTCCTTTTCATTTATTGTGTTTTAGTATAAACTTGATGATGGTAGAGGCTAAGAATAAATTAGCTATTTTCCTCCATCCCCCTTCCTTCCCCAAAGATATGAAATAACACTGAATATAATAGAAAAGAAGGTAGAGAGAGATGAAGATAGGTTGTTTCCGTTGGGGATGCAACCGACGCATCCAAAGCCCCTATGGTGTTAGCTCTGTTCCCAATTCATTATTAGAATGTTAAGAGAAGGTACGTTAGCATCCGACGCATCGAACGTATACCTCTTTTGACCATTTTAATAATGTTAATTAATAAATTTCAATTTCTTTTATAAATTTCAAAAATTTATAACTTGTGCAAATGAGGTCCGTTTGAGACACGATTTTTTGCTTTGTGATCATGTCAAAGTTCTCTATATTATGGAGTTGGTTTGAACTGAATCCGAGCAATTTAAAATTTTACAATTTATTTTTTGAATTAAAAATTTTATTTGTTTATTTTAATGAAATTCCACAATTAATTTAGTGTTATTTGCAATTATTAAACGCATTTTATAGAATTAAAAAATAATAATTAAATAGCTATAAATCAATTAGATAAAAAATTATAACTTAAATACCCCTCTTAAATACTCCGTTCAAAGCCCGAAATGCATTCCCCGTTCATTCAACTACCATGCTCAAATACTTCGCTCAAGTGCCCTATTTCCTTTCATCGCAAACGCAGTTTGATTCCTAATATCTATGGGGAATTATTCTCCAAAAATAAATGGATTAATTTACCTCTAATTCACTTAGTGAACATTAATTAGTAATTTTCATAACTAGTTTCCAACAATACATAAAATTATTACAGACACTGTATGTATATATATATATATTGTTTTCAACAGTTAGGAGATATGTCGATTACTGTGCTATTAATTGCTGGCCTACGCAGTTAATCTTCCACAATCTATGAAATTAATATACTACTGATTATACACACACACATATATTCAACTGTTAAAATATATGGAAATAAATTCATTGCGTTGAATATACGTGTATATATCCATAATTTCTTACTATTTTTGTAACGTCCCGCCTTTCCGCACGCTTTTAATCGACAATAAACCACACACGTCAGACTTAAACCATACAAAAGGGCGGATTGTTATGGGGTAAATAAGAAAAAGCAGAGAAAGAAATAAAAAAAACAGAATCTTGTAGCGGAACGATAAAATATAATAATCAAATATACAGTTCATGAAGCTGTTTTACAAAATATTCGATTATTCTTATACAATACATATCAAAATTACACTTACCAGAGAATATTAATAATGCAGCGGAATAAAATAGTGTAGTGGAATAATATAATAAATAATAGTAATACAAATCTTCGTCTTCTTCCTCCAGAATAAAATCTTCAAATCCTGAAATGCTCGGACTGACCCAAGCAAATTGAAAAGACAAAACACTCGAGTCAGAACTAAAAGATCTTAAGTAAGTTAAATCAACGGTAAAATATGAGTGGAACGACGTCAGAGATGTTTACGGGATTTGACATCTCCTATCCAGTGTCTAACGTGAGTGCGATAACTTAGAGATGTTCGGGATTCACATCTCCTAAGGATCCGTTAAACTATTTACTATGTAGTAATATTTCGCTATTATAATAATGTCTATTAGTAAAATAAACTTACTTTTAAATAGCGTTAAGGAGTGACACAATATTCCCCTTAACACGTAATAGTGCCAATAGTCTATACAGTACCGTAATACCTCCTGATCGGGAGGCTACCAGAGGATACTCCATAGGTACGACACAAATCAAACTCGTACAAGGCGCGCTAGGGTAGATGACACGGCACAACTAGGCAATGCCAGGGTAGATATACCAATTACTATCCGGACTGGTGGTGACGCATAGCGCGCAGCTACCGCCCACCTCGAGCCACACCTCCAAAATCAAAAATAAAAAGTGGCCACCGAATCAATCCAAAAGTTAGAGTATAATATCGAAGGGATGTGACCGATAAGAGGGGCTACCTCACTAGCCCGGAATCGCTCTTTTTTTAGCCACCTTATGCCAACTCACGGGAGTCGGGTCCACGTATTTACCACAAAGGAAACACCGCCGCCATCCTACTTCATTCTGGAACCTCCACCGCGTACACGGTTGTTAAAGTGGTTTTCGGAGTTGGCGGAGAGTATGACAACTTCAGATCCCGGTCTCTTCAACAACCGAACGTTATTATAACACCGCGGTCTTTCAAAATAGTTTATCTTTTAAAACCAGAATATAATATCCATTTCAAAACCATATAAATATGATATCATTTCCATTATAAAAACCAAATCAATATGATATCCTTTTTATTTCAAATAAATATAATATCATTTTATTTCAAATATATCCCTTTTCCCAAAATCATAGCACTTCCAAATTATACACTTCAAAACCAAACAAATTGAAATTTTAACACATTTAAAACATAATACTTTGAAATTCATAACTTCGAAACATTTAAATTTCGATATATTTCAAGGCTTTAAATATTCCAAAATTTCTAAACAAAAATCTAATAATTTCGATTCGAAATTAAATTTTCTATTATTTAGTTTTGAGATATTTTACATAACAAACACCTTATCATTTAAATAAGACTCAAACTACAAATAAATAATATTTCCTTAACTTCATTTATAATTGAAATAATCATTTAACTTCCCTGGACCCAAAATCAAGTTATAATAATTATACTTTTTAAAATTTCCAAATCGATAAATTTCACATCCACCCTTTTTGAGTTTAATTCTTAAATAAATTCGATTTCATATAATCTCAAATTAATCTCAATTTCCAATCAAATTTATTTGAGTAAAATTCTAAAAAAATTAATTCACATAAATTTCATATTTATCTTCCAATTTTAGTTTTATTTAAGCTATTATAACTATATATACAAAATAATTTAAACAGCTACTCAACCATATTATCTTAATAAAATCAAACTTAGTATTTAACTTATTTATACTTTAAGCCAATTTTATACATAGTTTAAAACCAAAAATTTAACTATATATAAAAATAACATTTATACAATATCCAAAGCAATATCTCATAGAACCATATATTTCTTTACAAAACCATAGGAAAAGCATTTCAAATATTTATGTATATAGACCACGGTGTCTGTATATAATTTTCTACCCCATGGTCAAGTGATACGGATATTTATCATTTCAATCCGTAATTTAAAATAAAAATACGGTTATATATCATTTCAAACCACAATCCCGAATGAAATAAAAATGGATAACCACTTCCAGTTTATAACAATATAAATAAAACATCCATTCATACGACATCAATCATCAACCATTTATCACAATCATCATCCAATTCAACAACAACATCAATATAGAACAGAAAATACATAACAAGTAATTACTGGCAGTTTATATACAATAATAATTTAATTTAACTGGCAGTTTAATTGCAGTAATAAATTGGATAACAAATTTAATTCAATAAATTAAATTTAACTGGAATGATGATAAAAATATACCAAACAGCAATAAATGAATTCCTAATCATACCAAAATTTTATTTAACAAACATAAGAAATTTTAGAAGTTGTGAGTGGGTTAAAATACTTACCTTTTGAATTTAAATCCAATATAAACCCAAAAATCAAACAGCCTTAGAATTTGTCCAAACAACACCAAAATGTCCAAAATTCTATTACGATCACAGCAGAAAAAACTGCGCATGAATCTGAATCTGTATGCAAAAGTTTTGCATATTTGAACATTGCAAAAATTAAATTTGAAAATAAATAAAATAAGCTAACATAAGCAATACCCTGAAGCCACGTATCTCAGTCTCGTGCACGAACACTATCTATAGGAAAACGCGACCATCTCAACCGTATTCACCACCGCGTCAACGCGCCTCGCCGCCGCGGCGACCAGCCGCCACCTCGCCAAAGCTCACGGCGACCCTCTCTCGACGCGCCGACCCCCCCTATGACGTCGCGATTGCTCAAACAACCACCGGCCGCCACTATACTTCAAACCCTAATCGAATTTTAGAGCTTTGTCCAACCGTTGATTTGACGAACGAATTTCACTGATGGGCCACGCGTTAGACTCTCTTCACATTGGTACAACGGAATCGACAATCGGTCGCAGTTGATCAACGATGAACGGATGGTCGAGAATTCACCTTCAAATTCTGGACAATCAATGACTCCAATCCAAAAACAAACCGCATATCTAAGATGTGCTCGTCGAGAGCTCCAAATCCATATAAAATTTGATAGTAGTTAAGGAGTTTGAAATTTTGGATTCGGATTTGATTTGGAATATTTGGAATTAGTGTTTGCAGCCATTGGAAAGAGGAGCTGAGAAGGAATTTTACGTACAGAAAAATGAGAAATAGAGGTATGCTAGGGTTTATAACAATGTATTTATAGACAAAGCTGAAATAGAATGGATCAGATCGATTGGATATACGCGTTGAACGATAAATGGCCCGAAAAGCCCGTTCTGACTCCAGAACGAAATTGGGTCAACCTATATATCAAAATAGATGTTTTAAAATATTTTAAACTCGATGGAATAGGTTTCAAGTCCAAATTCCATCGTATGAAGAAGTTATGCTAAAATCAAATTATTTCAAATTGATTTCAATTGATTTCAAGGTGTTTCAAGCCCATACGATCAAACGACAAGCCCGATCGCTACGAAACTTGAAATCCCACAATAATTCACCGTTACGGATCCGATGAAACTAGTTTCATCGAAATTCGAGTCAGTGGACAAAATGGCTATTTTTTCATTAATAAAATAAATTTATAAATTAATTAATTAAATCAAATCTTAAATTTCAATTCTATAATTGACAAATTTTACCCCTTTAAATTTTCTTAATCATTTACACTAATTTAAACAAATTTAACCGTCGATTTAAAAGTGATAAATTCCTCAATTTCATTAAATTCAAAAATTATAAATTAAATTTCCAATAACTCTATTTAATTTACTTTTCATTTTATTATTCAATTCATTATTATCAAACGGATGAAATTAGCATTCGATTCAAATCTATTATATTAATATTCTCCCATTCCATCATCATTGCAATTAACGTAATATTTAGATATTTTAATTTCATTTAATTGCAATTAATCCAATTATTATAGTTCAAATCCAATAAATAAATCAACATGAATTTCAATTGTTTTCATTCAATCAATAGCCATATTATGGATAGGGTTTACATTGGTTACTTATTATTGAATTAACAATTTTCAATGACAAATCAACCTACCCTAACTGCTCTCTATTAACTACCCTATTTCCATTTATTATATTTTGGTCAATTTCACACATTATTTATAATTAAAGTCTCAATTAAATTTATTTATCTTGATTTCATTCTTTTATTACATCATTTATTACTTTACAAAATAAACAAACATTTCTATGCATCTTATTACATTCATATCTTGTAATTATTGTCGTAAACTCATAAATGAAACACCAAGTTTCATTTTAAATTTCAATTGATTCCCAATCAAAGTTTAATAGCCTAAGTAAACTGGTAACAAAATAATAACGGTCACTATTTTCCCTAAATCACATTTATAGGTTTACAGTTTACAACAAATGTTGCAATGACTCATATGATATTGATTTTATCCAATTACCATTAAATTTGTGGTATTTCATAAATCTATTCCATACTTACATTTTGTTTCGTACATTTCATTTATAACCAAGTATAACCTTTAGATTTATTTTCATTAGTTGGTATCCCATTCAATTCACAAATTTATTAACTTTGATTAGTATTGTTTGTCTTACATCCTAATTATTATTTCATTAATTTATACTAACGTTGATTCCTATCAAATTGCACTTATTACGTATTATTCCGTCAATTTATATAACTTTGAATCTATTTCCCAATTTACAAATTACAATCAACTAAACCTTACAATTGTTTCAATAAATTGGAATTGCACTAAATTTGTCATTTATCAACTTGCCATAACCTTATTTCCTTAATTTACGTTCAGTTACTATTAAGCAATATATTATTGCATTGGTTAATTCAACAATTACTTTTATTTACTCATTTTCTATTTTATAACCAAATGTAACAATTTACACTATTCATTAATGGGATTTCAGTTCAATTGTCAAAATTTAATTTTTATAACCTTGCTACAATTCATTCTTAACATTTACTTCAATATAAATTATACAGTTTTTATTTCTTCCTAAATTTAATTATAAAATCTAATTAAATTAACCAATTTATTTATCAAAATTTACGAGTCATTACAATTTTAATTGGCGCATATTTACCAAATTCATTTTCACTTACATCAGATTTACTACATATAAATAGATAAATATAAAGGAGCATATACATACATTTTTTCCTTATATAATTATATGTACATGTATATGTTTATTTTGACAGTATATTTTTACTATACATTTTCGTTTCTATCTACGTCTCACACACGCACACACATATATGCAGACCTCCCTGAATATGTAATCTTTTGTTTATTTTTCACAGAAATTCAAAAACGCATCATTAACCAAGACCGAACCATGATCTTTCCAAGTGAAGTCTACCCCCTTAATCAACTACACTAAATGTACATTTTGCTTTTTAAATCAAAACATCGAAAATTATTGCTCGTATGTGCAAATATTCATAAAGTTAATATCTTCCAAGCTGTAAATTTAAATATATCAAAATTATGTGTCAAAATGATCAACTTGGAAAGACCTTCACAGTGGTTATAAGTATGACACCAATTCACTCTTCTATTAAAAATTCATTTTTAATTACTTTAATATTAAGGCGTAAAATTTGCAAGTAGTTAAAGAATGCTTTAAATTCTCCAAACATCATAAAACCTACCATTGTCATGTTGGATCAGGTGATATGGCAGTAGGATTAAAATGGTGAATTTAAAAAAAATCTTTTATTAATTTGCACAAGATTGTATTTTGTGTTTATATAAATAATAAATTTATACTAAACCATATTTAATATTTACTAATAAAATGGTTTGAGGTATTTTCTATTTATTTAATTGTTTTTAAAATATTTATTTATTTGTTATTGTTTAATAATAACATTTTATTACTTATTCAATTCAAATTTAATTTTTTATAACAAGGGTGATACTTTATTCAAGTAACAGACTCATATGATGTCTTAGGGGTTAGAACCCATGACCACTAGAATATTTATCTACAGCGCCATACCTCTAATAACTTAAGCTAGAGTCCTTGACAAATTTAATTTATTGATTTATTTAATGTTTTAACATTTCGACATGTTTGTTTTCACAGTACAAACATTATAACTATATATAAAGAGTTTATTTAACCTAAGGATAACATGGGGACATATGTATAATTAACAATTGTGATTTACGGCTAATAAAGAGAAAGTTTGAGTCATGCATTAACGATGGTGTCAAAAGGGATACGTTTATACATGACGATGATTATATCTAAATGTGTAATTACACAAACACACATGCATACATGCATATATGCTCGCCCGTTGATTATTAATTAATATTTGTACATGTTTAATTTATTTAAAAAAAGATAGGTATATAAAATAAAATAGATATATTTTCGATATATATAAAATATGTTTATTTAAATTGATTTATTTATATTGAATTATAAATATAATTATATATACCCATAAAGATTTGTATAAGTACTAACATAGAATTTTTAATTCAAAATAGTTGATCTAATCTAAATTTTTATGTGTGTATATATATAGTCCGAATAAAATAATTTGAATTAATACTTTTTGTTGTTGTTGTAAATCTGTATGGATTTACAAAATAAAATTATGAGTTTGTCCAAACATTTAAATTTCAAAACATCTTTACCTTATTAAAACATTGATAAAAATTATTATTATTTTATTTTCTAAATTTGAAACAAAATTAGAAATAATTTGCTTTTTGATGTAATTGTTATGCATAACTAAACACATTCACACGCGCGTGCACACACAATAAGTCGAAAATTTCAAGATTTTTTTCATTTAAATCTAGAATCAATCTACAAGTTTGAACAAACAAAACATATATACCATAATATATATATATATATATATATATCTGTGTATGTGTGTGTCTGTATATAATCATCTCTAAAAGAAGAGAAACCAAAACTAAAAATATGATTTAGTTTTTTTGATTAAAGCTAAAATCATATATATATATATATATATATATATATATATATATATCTTATACTATAAAGCAAAACATTTGGTCAATGGGTCAAAGTGAAGCCTTTTAGGCTATTTCGATAATGACCACAGTTGCAAACCAACTTCCATAATGTCGGTAAGGACATAAGAGCCATTCATAATTGTTTTCATTTGCCACGCTCTCCTCATTTTTCTCGGTCCCTTGATCCCATTATTTCTCCCATCGTCAACCACTCCATACCCTCAACAACTGCTTCTCATTTGTTCTCTTATTTTCTAATTAGTCATGAGATTCATATAACTTTTCATATTTCCATAATCGGTACTTAACTTGCGTGTAAGACGATCGATAGGCTAGAGGTTGGTCTGCCATCTAAGCTTCCTACTGACACGATGGTTTTTTTGCTATTGTTTCTATTTTTTTCAAAATCGATGCGATCTCTTTCCTCTTCCCTAAAGGTGTTTATCGACGTTTAGCAAGGAGATCGAAAATGGTTCTTTAATGCTAGAATTTGAAATCAGATCTCAAAGCAAGATTCCTAAATTGAAAAGTAGAAGATAGTCGATCTACATCCATCTCAAATATCAGGTAAATTCTATACCTTTAATTTTTGAATGCAATTTTTTTATTCATGAAATTTTCGATAACTTATATTACTTTATACGAATTTTTATTATTAATATTAATTTCAATATCTATTTTCATACCAATTTCAAGTTTGAAGCTTTCGAAAGGTTTAAGATCACGATGATGATGATAACGACATCCAACATTTATAGCGTCTAATCGATATTTTCCCTTAATAACAGCGAGATCTTAAAATTATCTATCTAAGCTACTTCAAGGTACTCTATTTATGTTTCAATAACTTAGTATATGTATCTTTTTTCTTTCTTTATTGCTTTTCCAAATGATTCGTTCCATCAAATTTTATTTGCTGTTAGCTCCATCTATATCAGAGAGATGATAAAGAATACTTGATGAATATGTAATGTAAATATAAATATTATTTTATGTAATTGTGTTTACTATTTTTATAGTTTTCTTTTATAGTTCTTCAATGTTTTGTGAGATTTTTGTTAAAGGAATTGCTTAAATTTTGTGACTTATCTAATTGCCAAAGGAAAAATATCATGTAGAATTAAATCTGCTGCTCCAATGGGCATAAGTTTCGACATCAAGAATTGTAGAACACATGCCAAATAGTTATCTATGCCTTAAAACTATCATATAGGTTCAATGAGTGTGTTCAGTGAGCACTATATCTTCTGCACATAACTTATTCTATTCGCAAAAGAATTTAGTCTTTAAACACAAAATATACAGATGACAGAGGAATGTGACATCTTAGAAAATTAATTTATAACTTATAAAAATATTGATGAGTGGTTTGCTATACCTTAGCGCATCCCTTTTCTAAGATTAAACTTGCAAGATTCTATTGATCAAGTAAAACAAAACCAAACTCTCTCCCACTGGATGGAATAGTTTATTCAACCTTGAATATTACTTCCTGTATATTAATAATTTGGTAAAATACGTACTAGAGTATTACTTAAGTCCACCATTCAATTATGGAAATGCCCATTAATTTGAATCATTGATGTAGTCTTATAGGAAAAACATGTCCAGGCCAATATATATATACAAAGGCTACAGGGCACGTTAATTTTTTTTCTAAGTATTAACATGTGCATATATTTATAACATGCGGAAACAAAGGCAAAATGCAACAAACAATTATATATAGAGGCCATGGTGAAAATACATTACAAAATGGTCCAAATCTCTTAACTATTTTGTGTGTGATTATTTATACGAATTAGAGCATGAGTTATGTGTGTGTCATTGAATATTAATTTACAAGTGATTATTTGATGCTTTTGTGTGGTGATAACAGTTTTGTTTATGAAAGAGTATGATGATGTTGTTCCTATATATTGAGCTACTTTTATATATAGAGTTTCCTTAAGAATTCTTTACTTTCCCATGCATAGGGTTCATCATTTCTGACTCGGCATGTCTAAAAGGTTCAGGGCTTCATATTATTTAGAAATATCAATAGAATAAACCCATATTGACTAAGTATTATATCCAAACGTGAACTATAAGTGAATAATAACAATATGTTACTACTACTGCAGTAGCAAGAAACTTTGAAGGATAAATTAATACATATTTGTAAACATAATACTACATCATCTCAAATATCAAGTAAATATTATACCATTGATTTTTGAATGCAATTTTTTTATTGATAAAACCCCACATCTTCCTTTCATTAAATTTTTAGTAACTTATATTACTTTTTAGCTACAATGTGTATTTGAAGATGTTGCAGGCTGTTGGAGGGTCTGATCTGGAGGCATTCGAAGTTGTTGCAAGTTGTTGGCTTAAAAGAGATGGAAAGTTGATCTGAAGTGCATGAGCTGAAGGGTTTCAATGATGACCGTTGATGGATATGTGTTCCTTTTGGGAGGATAGGTAGATTAAGAGTTATTGTCGGACCCTTGAGCTTGATTGCCTGCTGTAATGAATGTGGTAGAATAGATTATAGTATCTGGAGAGCTCTAGCAAGGTGGTAGTACAACTTGCATTATCTAGCGCTCTAACATAGCTGTAAAAAAAGGTTGTTAGGCTTTAACCTTTAATAAAACCTTTAATATATTATTACTCTCTAACCTGTTTTGATTTTATTATCTGAATACTGATAGGACAAAAGAAGTTGAAGAAGTGTCACTCTGTATAAGAACAAATAGAGAAACTAAAAGTCATAGAAGGAGATGCGCTAATCATTGATGCAATTTTAAAGGTTGTCAATTCGTCTATTATTATTGACATGCTCTATAAGTGGGTGTATTATCATTATGTTTGATTGAAGATTAATTTTATGTTTATTAAAAGTTCAGATAAAGGGGTAAAAGAGAGATGTGGCATGTCTTATTTACCCTAAATTGCACATGGAAGTGGTTGTTCTTATTTACAGAATTTATTCTCTTACAACAAGTGGGTATTATACAAGATTTACTAAGTCATTATTATTCAACTACTAGTGTGAACCCGTGCTTTGAACACGGAAATTGAAAAAAATATAATTGTATAACAAATTAACGGTGAAATACAAAAGCATATACTAAAACAGTTAAACAACCATGGGTCCTATAAAATAGGATTAAAGGTGTATAAGAAAGTAATACTTCTATTACATAATATGTAGTTCTTTAAGTAGAATCATATTATGCTTTTACGACATAGATAGAAAAATCAGTATATGACACTGTTGATATATATGATAACTATTGACAAAAAACAGAGAAAACCACATAGAAAAATAAGACAGGATCACAATAGCTAGTAGGTAGATCATAATTAAAGCAATGTGTCTTTTTCAAATAATGCAGTTGGAAAACATTTATGCACCGTACATAAGTAATAGAGATTGCCAAAAGATTAATGGATCAAAAAGTAACAATGAAGGTGGACTTTTATGACCAAAAATATGATTTATTTTTTGTTATTATTACACAGAACCAAAAAATCAGAAACTAAAAATTATGTTTTTGGGAACATGTCGATGTCAATAAGCAAGCAAGTGAGCAAAAGGAAATAAATTTTCATGTTTTTCTTTGGCCACAAATGTAAGCTATCTAATCAGTTGGTCTCATTCATTATTTTCCTGCAATTTAATTATGTTAAAGTTAGTAATAGTGGTAGTAGTAAAGGATGCTTTAACAACTCATCAAAAAGAAATTACAATGTAAGTTGTTTTTTGGATAAGAAATAAAATCAATATATAAAAGCAGGAATGAATTTTTATATTTCTATATACCTGCAACTTAGAAAGCATAAAAAACTGAAATCTGGGTTACTGGATGGTCATGCATTGGCATGCAAAACAAATTGTATAGATTAAAAAATTTATGGGTATATGACATTGTTAATGAAATATAAAATTCTTTGACTTGGACTTGAATTTATTTTATGGTTGTCTGAAAGTAGCAATTGCCAATGTGAACATAAATTGAGCATGTAAGAAAAGGGCATTCATTAAGCGTTACATTTGAAAATATGTATAATCATGGAAGAAAAAGGCATACTTGCCTAAAAAGTTTCTTAGAGATTCATTGTTCGATAAGTCAATTTGCTAATTCATTTCCAAATGTGTTGATATAGATAAACTGATATAATGTGCGAAATAACTTTATTCTAGACCTAGTGATAACCTACATGATATATGTATTTTCTACATGCATTACCATAAAATTCAACTTTTTACCTACTTGTAATGGCATCGAGTGGACGGAAGTTGACACGATCAGATTTGTACCTGAAACAATACAAATATTCAGAAATAGCTTGTTATTAATGGGATGAAATTAAGATAAAATAACAAATGTGTACTCTTCCAAAAAAAATGTTTTATGGGAATCTCTAAGAACAGTAAAAGAAACTTGAAGTTTCATTGGTGGGAGGAAAAATGATTCAATGGCTACAAAATCTTAGACACGAGTTGTTTGAGCCGGTTGTCCTAATAATGGATCCTATACTTCATAACAGAATCTTTTAAGTAACGGTTAGCCTATAAGTTGATGTTTTTCTTACACATATTCATCGGTCAAAATTTCATACTATAAATCAATATTTGCATTCAAACATTAACATCAATAGACAGGTTAGCAATTTCCAATCTCTCGCCTGAATATGCACTTGCATATCAACCGATATGAAATTTATCTTGATTCAACTTAAATATTCAGTAGGAGAAGGCACTAAAAGATAGAAAGATTAACCTGCTTATAAGATATCTATGTACCCGGTACACTTCTTTATCTTTAATAATCTTCGTAATGCTACATTTATATTTAGAATAACTTTTGCAATTGTATAAAGGTTCAAATTAAATTTTAGCAAAACACAATTAAGTTTTTAACAATATAATGATTATAGTTTAGAAGAAGCACTCAAACACAATAATCAATTGAATTGCTCATAGTAAAAACATATTTCTAACATATTCCATGAAATAGGCTGGCGTCATATACGTCTGCAAGAGTAGTGTAATTATTTAAAAAAAATGAATACCGGTGTCCAAAAAGCTCTCATCCATTACAGGATTTCAAAACTACTGTTAAAGCATATAGACACAATTTTCGAAAACCCATAGTTAAACCATAATTAAAGCCAAGGATGATTTTAGTCTTTTTGGAAAAAAAGTACAGTATATCTGACAGGCCCAATACACCTCGTAGGGAAGCAAGCATAAGTCAATTATGTTAGTCCTTGAGATGATGGTTTTGATGACAACAACCTTAGAATAAGATTATAAAATATAAATACTAACATTATAGTTTAGATATATATGTGTATATGCAGGATTTAACCGTGCATGTAACGAGAATGAAGACTGTACAGTATAGAGATTCAAGATATCAAAATTGAAGACTCATGAGTATCAAGATTATCAAGAGTTCAAGATTTCAGTAATAAGTAATTTAATTAGGAATTTTGTTAAAACTCTTAGAAAATCACTGGCATCTTAAAATCCAATTTATTCGTGGAATGGAATCCACTTCGAGCCTGTTAAAGGGATGGAACCCTAAGTAGGATGAAACCTACGAAAAATCTAGTGGAACATTGTTTTGTATCCACTAACTTTTATTCAAAATGTTTTGCAAAATTATATCTTGTTTTCAAAATGTTTTCAAAATCTTCCTTTTAAAAGAATTAAAAACATCTATCCTGGTGTTAATACTTTAAGCCTCAAAATTATCTTTATTTTCAAAATCAAAATTATCCTTGGTTTTAAATTATTTTTCAAAAATAAAAATATTTAATATTTATACTTAGATTTAGAATAAAATAATAGTAAAATTTTATATATATACCAAAATATTATTCTCTATATTTACTTATGTATTTTAACTGTAGTTAAGTATATTTATAAAGTTTAAAATAGTTTTTAATATAAGATAGAAGTTATTTTCAAAGAAAAACAAATCACCAAAATTTCCTTTGACATGTCGACATCCTCAAGTACCCCATGTCGACATGGTAGCAGTTTATTTAAAAAAAATTGAATTTCAAAGGAAGTGTCTATTCGTCATACCTTTCACGAATGGACATGGCTGTTGTTCTACTATAAATAGAGGGTGGTTTTGAATGAATTTATGCTCATATTTTTCTGCTTTTCACTCCTCTTCTTCTTCCATATTTCTTTATAAACATTCTTACCATTACTCTGCCGAAATCAACATTGAATCTAACTAGATCATTTCTAGTTTGATTCTCTATCACTATCTCAACAAGATCTCAGTGCTATTCAGAGTTATAGATTTCTTTGTAATCAATCAAGCGAGAAAAGGTGTGATTGTAGCCTTGGAAATCAATCAAGCGAAAAAGGTGTGATTGTAGCCTTGGAAATCACTCATGTGAGAAAATGTGTGATTGTAGCCATGGAAATCAAATTGGGTGAACTTGTTGCCCGTGAAATCATTTATCTCTACCTAGAGGATTGTGAATCTGGAGAGGTGTACCTCGTGGCCTTGAAATTGAGGGTGTAATTGTACAATTGCTTTTGAAAGGAAATCCATAGTTGTGTGCGGGACTAGATGTAGGGTAACTCCGAACCAGTATAAAATTCGGTGTGTTCCTTCCTTCATTGCTTTTACTTTATTTCTGCATCTGTGTTTGATTCTGTGATCATATCTGTGTCTGAATATTGCATACATTTGTGTTCAAATAAACAAAAACTCAAAAAGATTTAGTAATTCCTTTACACATTTTTCACCCCCATCTAGTGTTAATCCTAGCCTTAAGATCCGTATTCCGCATTTCTCACATTTGGTATCGCAGTAAGGTTTTCAAAGTTTCATAATGTGATTTTTGAAAAGTTTTTAAAATAGCTATGTTTAAGAAATTTGTTAATACTAGTTTAGAAATATTTAGATCATCATTGCCACTTGAGTCTGCATATAATCAATATTCAAAATCAATTTGTCTACCAAAATTGTTTGATGTGTAGGAAACATGCTTTATAGGGGTTGAGGAATCAATCCACAACGGATAGATTGTGTAGATCAAAAAGAATAAATGGATACTCGATAGTGGATGCTCTAGGCACATGACATGTAATCTAGAATGCTGAATGATATAATATACAAAGACGGAGGACCGGTTAATTTCGAAGATAACTCAAAAGGATATGTGATTGGCATCGGCAAAGTCGGTAACTCTGAAACTCCTACTATTACTAATGTTTTGCTAGTTAAAAATTTGAAACATAATCTGCTAAGTATTAGTCAACTTCCGATAAAGGATATAAAATTAAATTTGAAAATGATAAATGTCACATTGAAGAAAATTATTCAACCATAATATTTGATGGAATTAGGAAAAAGAATATTTATATTCTTAGTATGAAAGTTTCAAATGATAACCTTTGTCTTCTGACAAATACGAGTGACCCTTGGATTTGGCACAAGAGATTTGGGCATTTGAATTTCAAACTCTTATCAAGACTGTCAAAACATAATCTAATAAGAGGTCTCCCTAAAATGAATTTTAAAGTAGATAGTCTATGTGATGCATGTCAATTAGGAAAACCTAGAAAAAGTTTCTTTAAATTAAAAGATATGATTTCAACTTCAAAACCTCTTGAATTACTTCACCTTTATTTATTTTGGTCCATCTCAAATTCAGTCAATAAAACATAGTAAATTGCTTTTGTAATTGTAGATGATTATTCTAGATTTACATGGAAAATATTTTTGAAATATAAAAGTGATACTTTTGAATGTTTTAAGAACTTTACAAAAAGGATTTAAAATCAACTTTCTCTAAAAAATTAAACCATCCATAGTGATCACGGTGGTGAATTTGAAAATGAAAAGTTTAAGGAATTCTGCAATAAAAAGGGAATAACTCACAATTTTTCATTTCCAAGAACTCCAGAACAAAACAGGGCAGTAGAACGTAAAAATAGGACGATTCAAGAGTGTGCGAGAACTATGCTTTCAGATAGTAAATTACCATAGAACTTTTGGGCAGAAGCAGTTGCTACCGCCTATTATATTTTAAAAATGAATTTTAATTAGACCTTTAACTGATAAGACATCTTATGAACTTCTTCACAGAAAGAAACCTAAGGTATCTTATTTTAGAATTTTTGGAAGTATATTTTTATTTTAAATATAAAAGATAACTTAGATAAATTTGATCCTAAATCCAACAAAGGTATCTTTATCGGATATTCTAATAGAAGTAAAGCATATAGAGTGTTTAATTTAAGAACTAACACCATCGAAGAAACAATGCATGTTTCATTCGATGAAAATCACAAAAAATTTGAAGATACAAATGATGAAGAGGATTTAATCACTCAAAATCAAGAGTCAGCTAAAACTAATAATGAAATTAATCATCCTAATAAAAAGATTAAACTTTTAAAAGACCATCCTATAGAAAATGTACTTAGAGATATGTAATCTGTTGTTAAAACTAGAAATCAATTAAATAAAATGAGCAATGTAGCCTTTATATCAACTATTGAACCCAAAAATCCAAAAGAAGCATCAACTGATGATTTATGGATTTTGGCTATGCAAGAACTAAATCAATTCACTAGAAATGATGTTTGAGAACTTGTTTCTAGACTTGAAAATAAAACTATAATTGGAACTAAATGGGTGTATAAAAATAAAATGACGGAACAAGGAGAGGTTGATAGAAATAAATCCCACTTAGTCGCTCAAGGTTACTGTCAAGAGGAAGGAATAGATTTTGATGAAACCTTTGCTCCCGTAGCAAGATTTAAAGCCATTAGGATTCTACTTGCTTTTGCAAATCATAATAATTTAAAATTATTTCAAACGGATTTGTAAAAGAGGAAGTATATGTTGAACAACCACCACTTTTTAAAAATGAAAAATTACCAATTCATGTTTACAAACTTAAGAAAGCTCTATATGGTCTAAAACAAGCTCCTAGATCCTGGTATGATAGAGTAAGATCTTACTTATTACAATCTAATTTTGGAATTGGTAAAGTAGATAATACTCTTTTTATTAAAAGAAATAAAAATGACATTCACATAGTACAAGTCTACGTAGATGATATCATTTTCGGATCAACTAACTCTGAAATGAATAAAGAATTTTCTGAAATAATGACAAAAGCGTTTGGGATGAGTCATATGGGTGAATTAAACTTCTTTCCTGGATTACAAATAAAACAATTAGATAATGGTATCTTTATTAGGCAAGAAAAATATGCTAAAAACCTAATTAGTAAATTTGGTTTGACTATCGCGAGTGGAAAATCCACTCCCATGGCAACCAATGAGTATCTTAGTAAGAGAAGATCTCTCGAAAGATGTAGATCAAAAATTATATAGAGGATTGATTGGATCACTACTTTATATCACTGCTAGTAGACCTGATATCATGCATAGTGTTTGTCTCTGTGCAAGATATCAATCCCAACCTAAAGAGACCCACTTAAAAGCTGTAAAACGTATCATAAGATATAAAAATACCTTTGATTATGGCATATTTTATCATAAAAATGATTCTTTGACTTAATATCTTACTGTGATGCTAATTATGCTGATTTTTGGGGGCATTCTCTGATTTCATGGTTTAGTAAAAAGCAAAACATTGTTTCTTTATCAATAATTGAAGTAGGGTATATTTCTTCTGCTTTGGCTTGTTCTCAAGTAATATATATGCAACAAACTTTAAAAGATTTTGGATTAAATATCTCAAAATCACCAATTTATTGTGATAATACTAGTGCAATAAATTTATCTAAAAATACTACTCATCATGCTCGAACTAAACATATTGATATCAAACATCATTTTCTTAGAGATAATATAAGTAAGGAAGTAATTACTCTCGATTATATCAATTCTGAGAATCAAATTGCTGATATTTTAACAAAACCTTTAAATGAGTCTATATTTACTAAATTAAGAAGAGAATTTGGTATTTGTTAAATAACTGAAATATAAAATATAAACAAAAAAGTATAATTAAAAATTAAATCAAAATAAATCAAATAGTAAAAATATCAAGCACCATGTCGACATCCCCCCTCTACCCATGTCGACAAATAACGATTTTTTATTTTTGAAATTTTCCCACCAAAATTCAAATTAGTGGTTGTATATTCTTCTTATTTTTGAAATTTTATTCATTCTTTCTGTTCTTCCTCTGTTTTATCTTCTGAAATCAATTAAACAATGGCCTCCTCTTCCAAATCAAACAAAAATTCAACCTTTTCGTTCCCTTCTCCTTCTTCTGGACCATTTCAATGAACTACGCTCGCACGAGTGATGAAAATGGAGGATTCTTTAAAGGATGCACTGCAAGTAATGACTGAAATTCAAGTGGTGCAACTTAGAATGGCCAAAGAACAAGAACGGGAAGGAAAAATCCTTAGAAATTTGCAAAAATTTCTAATGGACAATCACGCTAATCCGATCTTGATTGATGTAGAGTCTTCAGGAGATCAAGTGCAAGAAAACAGTGAGGAAAAAGAAGAAGAAGCCCCATGGAAGAAGAGCACGCTAAAGATGACGACAAAGTCGTTTATGTTGGCAAAGCATGCTTTGACAAAGATGGAAATCTTGTCGAACAACGTGGAAATTTCTGTTTCCACTATCCAAATTGTTCGGTTCATAGATATGCCATTTTCAAGTACACGTATTAGTTTATTTTCATTCTTTCTTATTGTTGTATGTTTTTACTACGTTCTCTATGCAAATGTACATATAACAATATAATTAATAAATGATTGTGTTCTTATATTAAATATTATCTTGTATAGATTCTTAGTTAGGAAAGTTAGTAGTTTAGAACTAAATTTTAGTTTTAGAATTAAGTGTTGATTATTTATGATAACACTATCATTATAATAATATAGTATTAGATTAAGAGGATTTATCTAGTTTCGAGTTAGTTTTTGTTGATGAAAAAGGGGAAGAAGTATAAAATAGGATAGCTAGGCATAGATTAAGGGGGAGTTATTAGTTTTAGGGGGAGTTATTAGGATAGAAGCAATATTTTATAAACAAAGGTTGTCATCATCAAAAAGGGGGAGATTATTAGTCCTTGAGATGATGGTTTTGATGAAAACAACCTTAGAATAAGATTATAAAATATAAATACTAATATTATAGTTTAGATATATATGTGTATATGCAGGATTTAACCATGCAAGTACCAGGAATGAAGACTGTGCAGTATAGTGATTCAAGATATCAAGATTGAAGACTCATGAGTATCAAGATTATCAAGAGTTCAAGATTTCAATAATAAGTAATTTAGTTAGGAATTTTGTTAAAACTCCTAGAAAAGCACTGGCATCTTCAAATTCAATTTATTCGTGGAATGGAATTCACTACGAGCCTGTTAAAGGGATGGAACCCTAAGTAGGATGGAACCTACAAAAATCTAGTGGAACATTGTTTTGTATCCACTAACTTTTATTCAAAATGTTTTGCAAAATTATTTCTTGTTTTCAAAATGTTTTCAAAACCTTCCTTTAAAAGAATCAGAAACATCTATCCTGGTGTTGATACTTTTAGCCTCAAAATAATCTTTATTTTCAAAATCAAAATTATCCTTGGTTTTAAACTATTTTTCTAAAATAAATATATTTAATATTTATACTTAGATTTAAATATAAAATTATAGTAAAATTTTATATATATACCAAAATATTATTCTCTATATTTACTTATGTATTTTAACTATAGTTAAGTATATTTATAAAGTTTAAAATAGTTTTTAATATAAGATAGAAATTATTTTCAAAGAAAAACAAATCACCAAAATTTTCTTTGGCATGTCGACATCCTCAAGTACTCCATGTCGACATGGTAGCAGATTGTTTCAAAAAATTTGAATTTCAAAGGAAGTGTCTATTCGTCATATCCTTTCACGAATGGACATGGCTGTTGTTCTACTATAAATAGGGGTGGTTTTGAATGAATTTATACTCATATTTTTATGGTTTTCAGTCATCTTCTTCTTCCATATTTCTTTATACACATTCTTACCATTACTTTGCCGAAATCAATACTAAATCTAACTAGATCATTTCTGGTTTGATTCTCTATCATGATCTTAACAAGATCTCAGTGCTATTCAAAGTTATAGATTTCTTTGTAGTCAATTAAGCGAGAAAAGGTGTCATTGTAGCCTTGGAAATCAATCAAACGAAAAAAGGTGTGATTGTAGCGTTGGAAATCAATCAAGTGAGAAAGGTGTGATTGTAGCCTTGGAAATCAATTGGGTGAACTTGTTGCTCGTGAAATTAAGTATCTCTACCCAGAGGATTGTGAATCTGGAGAGGTGTACCTCGTGGCCTTGAAATCGAGGATGTAATTGTACAATTGCTTTTGAAAGGAAATCCGTACTTGTGTACGAGACTGAATGTTGGGTAACTCCGAACCAGTATAAAATTCGGTGTGTTCTTTCCTTTATTGCTTACTTTATTTCAGCATCTATGTTTGATTCTGTGATAATATCTGTGTCTAAATATTGCATACATTTGTGTTCAAATTAACAAAAACTCAAAAGATATTGTAATTCCTTTAAACATTATTCACTCCCCCTCTAGTGTTAATCCTAGCATTAAGATCCGTATTCCGCATTTCTTACAAATTAAATAAAGTAAGTATTTTATGTCCAATCGGTGGAACATATCGGAACTCAGCCAGCAAAACAACAGTCAATGTTAAAAATGCAAGGTTCGGTATAAAGATGTTTGAATGCTTAGTACAGGACAAAATAGGAATAATAGTGCAACATGAATGTTGAGGCAACTAGGTTCTATAATGCAAAATGCAAGGACAATAATCCATCTAAGCCAACCATTGCCAGATGCCTAAGACATAATTTATAGACGTAGCTGATGACATATCCAATCATATAAAATGCTTCAGTTGAATCTCTAAGGTGTTGCACTTCATTGGTTGTGGTTGTACATTTTTAATACATAGCCATCGATTGTGGCTGTACATTTTTAATGCATAGCCAATTAAGGAAATTTGGCAGTATATTATGAATAAGCTATTTGAACATCCAATGTACATAACAAAAGATTAAGAACATAGAACTAAATTCTTAATCGTTAATGGAAGTGCATATGGCTCTAAATTCTCTACTATATATGTGAAGCACAACATTTGCAGAACCAAGTATTAACCTTTAAGTTTGCGTTCCAGAAATTATAAAAACTACAAAACTTTAATTTGAGTACAATCATATAATGCTACATGTAACTTAGTTGGACCTTAGAAAACAAAGTTGTGTTATCTCCGTTCCAATTCCTTTTAAGTGAGTGCGTAACGTTAATGACTATAGTTGTTTGGTGCATAGAACATTGTGAATCAAAAATACTAAAGTCGCGTATAACTATCAACACTTGCAAGCAATAAAAAATATGCAACTTCATCATTTGAGAAGTAAAGCATCTTTCTACCTTAATATATCCTTTCATTAAGGGTCTAATTGATATAAAAATTTTCATATAAAGATCATAATGGTTCTAACCTTGTAATTCTAAATCTTCTATACTTCGGTATGCAAATTGCACATAAACCTTAATTCAAAAGGTCTACAGCAGTTAGTGGTGCACCAACCATTTCTTTCTCAAGTAGACACATACCGTTGAACAAAATAAAACTTTAACACTACTATTTCAGATAAAAAGACAATTGCACAAAATTCCCTTACATTGCAAAATAGCCACAGATGTTCAGCAACAGATTTTAATCAAATAGAACTATGGTAACGAAATATACAGCTGGCTACTACAACACGATGTAACCAGTAGATAACGAAAATTCAATTGCCAATACATGAAACCTAAAGGATAAAAATAAATATAAAAATTTAAAAGTCTTACATTGTTGATATTTTATTCATATTTCTTTTATATGACTGTATGTAACCTACGTGTAAATCGCATTCTATTCGTTTTATATTCCTATATGTTAACCTATAAGGAAATACAATCTAATGAATAAAGTGTATAAAAAGTCCACTTCCATATAGACATAACCGAAGAAATAATTGTTAGTTCGAATTAAGATTGGATAATTGGAACAAAACAGGGAAAAATATATAAATTTATAAAAGCCACGGGTCAAAATAAAAAAAATACAGTGATAAAGTTCCAGCCCAAAGTAGTAATCGTAAAATATATGAAACAATCAAATAAAATTAATTTTCATATACTCTATTCTAAGCCTATATAATTATAATAGAATAATATCCGAGGGAAAAATGCAGGTGTAAATGTAAGGCACGTTTCCTTTCTCCTAGATCTAAAAAATATAAAACCCATGTAATTAAATAAGAAGAGAAAAGAATTAAGTAAATGATGGAGGTAGCCTGAGAGCATTCGAATTATTGACAGAAGTGGAAACAAAATATCATAAACATTTATATTCATCTTTATCCCCTGCTAAGCACATGGAGTTATGTCCATAAATTGGTTATTGAAAAATTTCTCATTTATATTATTTTTAGACATAATAACCTATAAGTTGGTCATATATTTTTTTTACTTTTCTGAACGTGACCGTAAAGCTAAATGTCCTCGATGATTTTAAAAAAAAATATTTATCAAAAAACGAACAATTCAACAAGATGATATAACCATCCGAAGGTGATGTCCATGTCCATTTTTTTCCACTTTCAATATCACTTTGGTTGACAGGTTATCAAAATTATGTGTAGTAGAAAAGGAAAAAAACCAAGTCCGATACCTAGTAAAAATGTCTCCAAAATGAAATTTAGTGTATTTATTTTATATTTTTCTACATTGTTTCCCTTAGTGAAGTAGTTTCATTATGCAATGAACTCCACCAAAAATAGTAAGATGGCTATTCACAAACTACTCAGTGAGAATTTTCTGTTTTTCTTGACAAAAACCTTATATATGTATGTATGTATATGCCCATATATGCCGAACAATACTATGAACGGGAAAATCACATACAACAAAATAGAAGAGAATACTCTGTTAAATGACTAATTATTAATAAGTAAACTACCAATGCAATCTTTCTTGACTACTAATGTAATCTTTCTCCACCCATCCATCATTTTAGATTTTAATTTACGGATAAAAAAGAATATAATTTTATTTTAAGAGGACAATGATGTCGTATGGTTCCTAAATAAAGCTACAAAAAGCATACATAGTTGCAACAAAAATAGTATCCGACTTACAATACCATGCACTTTTATGCACAACGTAAATAATCGTGCAATCAAGTTTTTGACATGGAAGCAAGCTTTTTGAACAATTTTCCATAAATTTATATCCCTTACATAGTTTTAACTCTAGAAACAACCCGAATCGTAGTGCAGAAGGCTGTAAGCAAATACAGCCCTACAAAAAAATATTACTTTTTGCACTACTTCATACACTTTTCAATATGTTAAGGTAGATCTTTCCATAGATGGAATAGTACAGCTGTGAATCACAGTTGTTGAATTCGAAAGGTTATTGCTCAGGAATAGCGACACAAACTTAAATACGCTAATTTCATATAAAATTTCAGACGGACCTTTAATAATGTAGTTCATTTAAAAGTATTAGATTATTGCTCATATATTGAATGTATGGCTTGCTATTTTTTTTTTTCACGATGTAATTCTTTAGTAATCTTGTTTTTGATACCTGCCTTTTTTACCAAGCTTTTGAGGGATTATCAATATTACTACCAATAAATAGTGTAATCAAATATATCGATAATCTATCTTTTAAATGGTTTGAGTTTGATCTCTCTATCTAGTGATATGGTTTCCCTTACTTTCCGAAACATGGAATTCCATATAACTTTATTATTACAATTCTGGCCTTCGATGTTGTATCATTATTACAAGGTATTGCCTAGCTATTGCCAATGCATTTACTGAAATTAGCAACATTTTTATCAGATAGCTAACATTCCACACTGATAGACACACATTAATTATCTTAGGAACTCCTAAGATTAGAGCTACTTGGAGTGGTACTTCTCACTCTACTTTTTTCTTTGATTTTCTAGCCTTAGTTTTTGAGTACGGAGCATATTGATCCCACTAGTTTATTTATCACATCTTCATCATTTCTTGCTTCGAATTCAAAGATAACTTCATCAATTCTACTTTTACTAGCATTTAAAAATTTACTAAATAAATTTACTCATTTGTAGTTATTGGGTATTGCATCTGCTTTAGTTTTATCCACTGGCATGACTTCTACATGGTTTGACTCGTTGCTTTGATTATGAATTTCTGATTCTACTACTGAGGTACAGTTCCCATCCACTATCTATTGTTTAAGTCATGTCGACATAATGTTATCGAAACATTCCTCATTAGCTCAATTTAGCTTTTATTGTTGGGTTGTAGCCTCTGGCCGCAACACTTCATATTCAGCCATATTGAGATTTGCAGATTGATTGTTAACTATTTTTTTCTTAGTTCACTATTGTATCATTATTCCCCAAATGTGAAGTATTAGGTCAAATTAGATAAGACTGTTTTCTGTTTGTATAAATCTGGATTGTGCAGACTTAAACTGAACATTGTATAACAATGATAATCATATAACGCTAGCCCTGTCCTTAACTGTAAACACAAAAGGAAATCTAAAGCTTAACCCTATCATGCATTCGCTAGCCCTGTCCTTAACTTCAAACCTTAATTTAACATTCTAATAATGGTCAAGTAAAAGTAATTTAAAAATATATAAATATTACCTTTTTTACTACTACAAAACTTGAGTTTCTTGCAATATTCCAATAAAATATTATAGTAAATTTCAGGATAATAAGAAAGAAGCTTATGAAATGTTCTAATAAAATTCATTAGTAAATAAATGCTTAAAGTTCATCTTAATAAATCATAGTCATACTCTATCTTTAATAAAGATATTAATACTGGGAAATCAAACTGCAATTAATACATTAATCTTATTTCCATTTATTTGTACTTTTGTACTTCTACTTAGATCTTACCAGCAGCCATGACTCGAACAACTTTTGAACTTTGAAGTTCCCTTTTGTTTTGTCAACAACATGATGAGCCGACTTTACTATAAAATATTAACATTTACCTCCATTGATCAAGAGTTTTAGTTAATATAATAATGACATTACCAATTATCACTTTCTTATATTTGGTTAACATCGTATCCGATTTATATTACTCTCCACAAGTCTTGTCTTCTAGTTCATATAAGATACTAACATTTAGTTATATAACAGTATAATCTAGTTTGCGTTTGTACATATTAATCTACAACTAGAGATTAATTGATAGCAAAATGAGCTATTTCACATTGATATATCAGGGAAATAATAATAAAGCAGAAATACAAGAAATATTATTGATATTGTGATCAAAACCTGATAATCAGAAAGATTTTCTTCTTCACCATTTGGAGCTTTAAAGGGAAGCAGCTGTGGTTTTGGTTTCTCCGGTGAATATATAATAGAAATACCGCTTTCAATTCCACAATCCTTTCTTGCATAATCATTCTTGTAGAATCCATCGAATAAGCACATGAAAAATACCTGAACTAAATTAATGATAACCCTAAAATACACCTAGAGCAATGTATTTGAAAAAGCATGAGGTGCTATCATTGCATCTGTGACAACATTGAGTGGTAGAGAGGTACTAATCGAAGATAAGGAATGAGAGTTGCTCTATAAAGGAACAAAAGGTAAAGTGATGGACATTTATGTCATTGGGCTAGTTAACCTATTTAAAGATGGTGAATCTGACTCATTACTATCATTTTTTGAGATCAGTTTTTGAATGTAAAATGGATGCATCAATAGAATTTACAAAAAATAAAGGATTTTTAGACACACTTAAACCAGAAAGAGATTTAAGATTAATATTCGTACATGCGGAGGGCCACAATCATTATGAACTCTTTATGCAATGTCCCAACTACTTTCCAGCATCATAAACGATAGTAGAGCTTGATTTTATTAGTTTCTATCCAATCAACTCATGCTCATCCTCATTTGCAGATGAAGAACAGATGTCATCACAACCGTCAAAGTCGCTGAAAATATGTTTTTACCATGAACTATCCATGTCTTTGTTTTTTTAAAATACTTTGCTATGAATCTTCTAGGTGATAGACATTTGCCTTCTAATCTTTTTTTTTGAGGAGTTTTAGGTTAAGTTGGTAATGAAGTTCTCCTTTTCCCCTATGATGCTTAGCACCTCAAACTCTTTTTAGTGAATTGATCTAGATCACTCAATTTTCCTTTGCTCACCAAAACCTTTTATGCTTGCAGTTAGAAATCGTGGTAAACGGGGAAAGCTTGGAGCTTAACGTATGTTCTGAACGCAAAGGTATAGAAAACCCGGAAGAAATAATTGAAATAACAGGAAAGCCTTGAGAGTGACTCAGGTTTGGTTGGCAAAAACTCAGAACTGCAGCAGGCGATACCACTACAAGGATAACTCTGTTTAGCGTCGGCCTATAGCCGACTCCGTCCGACTCTAGCCGTCGCTAAAGGCCGACGCTAAATATCTCGTCGCCAAGTGAAATGGTGATGGCAAAGGGGACGGCTCCATCCCCTAATTTAGCATCGGCTCGAGTCGGCTAGCCGGCTCCGGCCGACGCTAAACGTAGTCCATGTGTAAAAGAAAGACCTGACCCATAGGCTGACCCTAGCCGATGCCAGCCAACGCTAATCTGGGTAAATTTTTTCTGTATTTACAGCACCCATTTCTACCATCCATCCACACAATCATATATATTCCACAAATATACTTCACCAAACAATAATATACATAAAAAATATGTCCAACTAAGAACCACAAACATCAATATACATCTCTAAATGCCCATACATCTCCAAACGTTCGCCATCATAAATATCCATAATATTTACAAAATTCAACCAAAGTTCATCAGAAAACATATATAAAAACATGATACCACTCATCCCAATCATCATCAGCGCCAGATCACTGTGATGGCGGCATATTCGTCGCGTCCTCTGTCAAGTAAGCAGCAATCGCCTCGTCTAGTTGCTGCTTCAATCCAGTCTTCTTCCAATCGTTCAACTCGGCGACTTGTTCTTGCAAGGCCGCTATTGTTTCTTCATCCTGTTGTTTATTGTAAGCGGCATGCGTCGCAGCCTGTATATTAATAAACTCATAGTTATAGTTTATACATAAAATTCAATAAAATCTATAAACTGGTAAATGAATTAATTAAATTCAATAAATATTACCGCTTGATTGCCATATCCATACTATCTATTTCTGGTCGGCGGGTCGGTAATACGAGCGAATATCCTATCTGTCGGTCAACTGCTCTCTGCCAGACTCTACAAGCACGCGAGCAATCTCCTGATCGCATCTCTCCTATGTTTAAAAATATAATTTTGAGAAGATGAATATTCAATTTAATGTAATGTTAAATAAGAGGAAAAATTTATAGTCTTTATACCCGGATACTCGCAGATTTGGCATCTAAGCATTCATATATTATGTTTCCATATTCATCTGTATGCTCGACGGCGTGTATTCGGGTGAAGACGTCTAAATGAGACGGTGCAACACCACCTCTCTCTCGTTTGAAATTAGATATGATTAAAGAATGTATATAAGAAAATTACAAATAACAATTTTTATATTTATCATTTTTTCTCTATATTGCTGAAAAGACTTGGATCCACCGTGGTGTATTGTAGGATTCCTAAGCCTGTTTGCGGAGTTCCTCGATGCTACCGCATGTATAATTTAACTATTATATAAATATTTAAACAAATTATAATTACAGACATACGAAAGTAGAAAATTTACCTTCGTGTCTTCGCTTTCTCAATATTGCATAAACCGCGCATACAGATTTTCACTCATCTAGTTTGGCTTTTACCGACCTCTTTTATCTTGGAGAGCGTACCTTTATAGTTTTTCCACATCTTCCTCTCCCAGTGTGTCCTGAACGTCCTGAGATCTTCGGGATCCACAATAAATGACGCCTGCACTTTGAAATTTAAATGAATTATATAAATTATATATTAATTTTCAAAAATCAAATATGTTAATCTCAAATTAATTAGAATTTTATACTTACTTGGAGGTCGGCCCATATGGCATCTCTTCTATAAAGTGGGATACTATCCCAGTGCTTCCATAAGTCCGTCATCCTACTACGGTAGCTATTTTAAGACACAGCTAGAATGGGCTCGGACGGTTGTAAAACGAAACCCCTGAATACATTTTGATATTGCCAGTTACTAAATCATAAATATACTAGTAGTACGCATTAAATATTATAATAAAGTTGTAGTATATTAAATACTTACTCTCCATCGGTCTTCGGCACTAAGTATGCTCTTTGGCGATTATCGGCCATACCACTACACCCTCGCCATGATCAGGGCCTCCTAAACCTTGAGACCGCCTGCTGTGTGACATAATATCTGCTAGAAACATGCATATATATATATATATATATATATATATATCATTTCATATAATGAAAAAACATATATCATTTCATAATTAGAAAACGTGCCTTACTAATAATCACATACACATAGCTCACGGCAAAATATATAATAAAAGAATAATACAACAAATGATATGAATTTCCGTTACATTAACACAGGTTCTAGAATTGACATAATACAAAAAACGATAAAAATTTCCATCTTATATACATTACATCATCATTAATTAATAATCAATTTTTGTCATTTTCTAATTTTGACTCGGTGTCACACTCTATATCGTCATTTCCCTCTAAAGTCTCAAATGCTTCTATTAGAGTATTTGATTTATCGTTCAAAGGCCCTACTCAGCATGATCATCAGTTATTATTAATTCGTTATTTGGTTCAAGATCCGCTTAATAAGCTGCTTCGTCTGGAATATTATTTCTGTAAAGTGTAAACTTTGCCTTTGTTTTAAAACAGCTGACCGGTCTACTTTATCTCGTTTTAGTGATGGATAGGGGCAAAATAAATCTGTAATGCTTGTTTGGCTAACACGAAAGGATCATACTTTGAGTAACATGAGTTATGATTTATTTCAATAATTTTATAGTCTTTGTGCACGTTGATACCAAAGCCCGGAACATTGCTAAACCAACTGCATCTGAATAAAAATACTTTTTCTGCAGATTGGACAGAATATGTCAATTCTAAAACATGTGTTAAGACGTCGTAAAAATATTTTATATGTTCATCTGGATCATTAGTCCCTTTGACAAATATACCGCTGTTATAAGTCATTTTTTCAGCACCGTATTCCTTAGTGTTGAATTTAAATCCATTCACGAAGAATATTGGGTAAGTGTTGACATTTCTTTTTGGTCCTATCGCATGATGTTTCAATCCTTCATCACCGACACAATTTCTTTGATCGTAAACGTATTTCGTAAACCAGTTAGCAAATTCTTTTCTGAGATCGCCAAGTGGATGTTTTGATTCGTAAATATTGCAAATATATGTTTACGTATATTAAGTGCAAAATAATTTAAATTGGGTAACTCGTAAATAATGCAAATATGTACTATTATCAAGAATTATCATTCAATATTTACCTAATAAATGGTGCAACTTCAGCCCAATTAAGAAGAACGTATGTGTGTGTAATCTCTATCGTCTAACCATATTTCCACACATTTTCCAACAGCTCAACCATTCTATCTAAAAATAGAAAACATTGATTCAGAACAATCTTGTTCAACGGCTTCATCATTACGCGAAACACTTGCAAATGATATGTTCACATGGTCACTGAAATAGTGAGAGAAAAAGAATGAAGCTTCTTCTTCGATATATGATTTGCAAATCGAACCTTCAACTCGTGCTTTTTGTCTAACTTTTTTCTTGAGATGATTCAAGTACCTATTACAAAATTTATTCGACAAAATTTACTTACATCAAATTCAAATTTAAATTATTATTTCAAATATTCATAATTACCTCTCAAACGGATACATCCATCCATATTGTACAGGACCTCGAAGAAGTGCTACATATGGAAGATGAACAGATAAATGCCCCATTACATAAATAATCCTGGAGAAAATATTTTCTCAAGTTTGCAGAGCAGTATAGGGATGTCATTTTCAAGTTTACGAATAAGCTCAACTTTTGACATGGTCGAACAAAGCTCTTTATAAAGCAGACTTAATTCTATTATAGCACTCCACACTTTTACGGGCAATAGTTCTTTGAAGATGATGGATATGAAATTTTCCATCATGACATGGCAATCGTGACTTTTCATCCCACTCAATTTATTGTTTTTTAAGTCAACACATCTATGGAGATTCGAAGAAATCCCATCAGGACATCTCAGCCCTTCAATCCACTTCAACACAAGTTGTACTTGATTGTTGTTTAGCTCATAGCATGCTTTGGGTTTTTTACTGTCATTAGGGTTTATATGAAGTTCAGGACGTTTACAATATTGTTCTAGATCATGTCTTGAATTGAGATCGTCCTTAGTTTTACCCTTGACATTCAAAACTGTATTAAACACATTATCAAACACGTTTTTCTCGTTGTTCATCACATCAATATTATGTCGTAGTAAGAGATGCTTCCAATAAGATAGCTCCCAAAATATACTTTGTTTGCACCAATTATGCCAGTTCAATTTACCTGGAATTTCAGTCTGTACTCCAGTTTCATGTATCTTCGGATATTCTTTAACTTGTTCATATAATTCTTCACCTGATAAAGTCATTGGTCGTTGTCTGTTCTCTTCTCTATTTACTACAAAGTTTTTCTTATCTCTTCTAAAAGTATGGTTAACATGGAGAAAACATCGATGACAAGCAAACCATGAAATTTTCCTTCCACGCGGTAATGAAAATGCCCACGTATCTTCCATGCAGTAAGGACAAGCCAGACGACCGGCCGTACTCTAGCCAGAAAGCATTGCGTAAGCTGGAAAATCACTAATACTCCATAACAAAGATGCAAACATACAAATTTTTTTCTGACACGTCGTATGTATCCACCCCTTCATACCATAATGTTTTAAACTCTTCGATTAATGGATGTAGATAAACATCGATTCCTTATGTCGGATCATCGGGACCAGGAACGACAATCATAAGAAACATATATGGAGTTTTCATACACATCCATGGAGATAAATTATAAGGTGTAACGATAATAGGACAAGACGAGTATTTACTACCAAATTGAGAGAATGGTGAAAATCCATCTGTATATAAACCAAGTCTCACATTACGACTCTCTGCGGCAAAAGCAGGATAAGTCTTATCGAAATATTTCCATGCTTCTCCGTCCGATAGATGTATCAAAGTCCCCTCTTCCTGCGTTCTCACACCGTGCCATCTCATATGTGATGCTGTCGCAGACAACGCATATAACCTTTGAAGTTTGAGAGTGGTGGGTAAATAATGCATTCTCTTGTATGGAACTTCCTTTTCTTTTTCTCTCTTGGTTTGTATCTTTCCTCATTACATATTCTGCATTTCTTAAGATTAATGTCATCTTTCCAATATAACATACAACCTTTTAGACATGTATCCATCTTCTGGTCGGGCAAACCGAAACCAGACATTAGTTTTTTCAATTTATAATAACTATCGCACATCAGATTATTGGGTGGCATATGTTATTTGCAGCTTGTACAACCGCTGCAAATCCAGCTTCTGTAAAATTGAATTTTGATTTCATAGTAATGTATTCGGCAGTAACTGACAATTCTGTTCCGCTACTACAACCATCCCACAACGGTCTTTTCGCAGAATCCAGTAAATCATAAATTCTTTTCACCCCCTCGATCGGTTCTTCTTCGACATTTACATCATTAACTTGAAGAGTAGGGAACATTGACCGTGCTGCATCTTCCACCATATCTACTATTGGATTCGTCGTAACATTATTGTTATTCACCTCAACCTCGGGCACTATAGAATTAGGTGCACCAAATTTTTCTCCGTGACGATCCTAGAAATAATAATTTGGCACAAAACCGGATTTACACAAATGTACAATAACTAAATCCTGTTTACGATAATGCAAATGTCGACATTTACGACACGAAAAATGAATCTTTGTGTCGTCTTCTTCATTATTAGCTTTAGCGAATTTAACAAATTCATCTGCCCCATCCTTAAAATATTTTTTCGTTGAGTCTTTCGTTCCTGTTCGACTTTCATACATCCAGGTATGGTCGAGAAGATAGTTGAACATTGTTCCTAATTTAAAAACACACACACACACACACACACACACACACACACACACACATATATATATATATTAGAAATTTTGGCAGCATTTCTTTTCTATTCCTATACGCATTTATACTTTGCATCTGAAGTTTTATGTGATTATTATCGTATTTTCTAATCTACCAAAGTCTTTTAGGACTAAAGGCTTTGTTGCTGTTTTATTTTCGTTTAAATTATTTATATTAACTAGAGATAGACTAAAATAACTATACCCAATTATTTCCATTTCACACTTTCACACTTTCAAATTCCCAATTCCCAATTCACACTTTCAAATTCTAAATACCTACACCCCAATTATTCTCAATTCACACTTTCAAATTCAACGATTTCATACTAATTAAAAATAACCTAATACACTAAATTAGCAATGCCTACACTCAATTATCATCACAATAATGAACATTTAAACCTAATTAAACAATTTAATTCGAAATTAGGGCTTAGAAAATTACCACATTCAAGAAGGAGAAGAGATTCCGACGAGTTCTAGGCTTCTACGGCGACAACGACGGAGGATGACGGCTAGAGAGGGTCGGAATCGGTGATGGGGAGGAGAAAAATTCGTTATTTTAGGGGAGCAAAGAAAGTGAGGAAGAAGGGTTCGGCAAACCTGTATAAGCGACATGGCGTCGCCTGGCGTCGGTTGACATCGTCCCGTGGGGCGTCGGCTAGCATGGCCATATATTTTTTTAAACTCTTTTTTTAGACCTATTTCGTTTAAAAAAATAAAAAACACTACTACATTATAAGATAAAATAAAATTGACATGTATGATTATTAATATTCACCCAATGACGGGTCTGATAGGTTAGATTGGTATTTTTGATGATATATGTTCGTGTAATTCAAAAAATTATCGTTGTTGAAAATCTAACTCGCACGACCAATCGATGCAACTTTAGTCGCTTCGCTATACAAATTCGATAAAGGTTGTTATATGTAACATTTCAAAGAATTAAAATAATTTTTTAAACCGTTGGGTAATCAATTATGAATTTTTAAATGTATTTGGTACAGTAAAATTATATAAAATAAATTATGCGGCGTAAAATTAAATTCTTTGTATGCTATGTTGATCTAAGGTATTTTGGATATGTTTCCAGAATATGGTTTAAAAATAAACAGATCTTGGGTGTCGCTCTTGAATTTCAAATTTATGACCGTTCGTGGACTTTCGGACAAAAAATCTTTGTTCGACGGCCGAATGACCTTCAAACGAGACTAAATTTGAACCAGTGATGCTTTGTAGTGTTTTAATCGAATCCGTACGGTTAGATTCACAAAAAAAATCATCAAAAATAAAATTATACAAGAAATATGTCATTTTGTAGGAGTTAGCTATAACACTTATACATCAAAGAATTCATATTTACCACGACCAACTCAAAATTACTTCAGTATGATCAACATGTGCCTACTTATATAAATTTACTTTTATGCAATTCCAAATTGATCCACAATCAATTTTATCTCCAATTTGATTTGTTTGCATCATATTCATAATTCACTTTCATTTAACTACTGTTCCACTAAATTAAATTTATATCTATTCCAACGCCTCCTATCGCTTACTGGGGGACTGATAGTGAGGAACTAATAGAACTGGGCATACTTATCTAGAATTCTTATTCCGGTTGTGCCCCCTATCGATATTCTCCCCAAAATGTCTCTTCGGTTGGCCGCCATGGCCCAAACGAAAGTCAAAAGACCTCTAGCTCATAGGGTTGGCATATCATCTTCCCTATGTGGACTGGATGATGCAATACGAAGTCAATTTCCCCTTGGTCCATCAAGAAAAAAGACAATTGGTCGTAATTTGATTCGTTTTCTTGTTGATCGAAATTTTATCACCATAGTTAGCGTTACTATGAAGTTTAAGAACACTTTGAATCAAAAGGGTCCTAAAAAAGTGAACTATGATTCAAAAACCAATTTTATTTACTTCCCTTAATTTATTAACTTTGTTTGCAACAAAAACGACTAATCTAAATGCAAATTTGATGTTATTCAAGCAAATAACCATTACTTAAGTTTATACCCATTTTGAATTAATTCCAACACAATCTATATTAATTTTACTCTATTCGAAATTATTCACAACCCAAACATTCTTACTTAATTTCAATTTCATTATCCATACAGGTTCATTCAAGACCATTACATAAGTTTGACAACAAACATTTCACAATTTTCTTACGTTATCACAACTCTATCACATCCCTTTTTTTCTTACATCAAATTTATTTCATTTTATTTTAATTCTCATTCAATCAAATTCTAATCCATTTACAAATTTTAATCCAATTAGTTTATTTACTCAATCCATTTAAAATTTTCTTTATTCACCATCTCAATTCATTACTGAATTTATTAATAACATGACCATTCCAATTATTCTATACCAGAACTAGGTTTTATTTTACTTTTCAAATTTCTAATAGGCTACCACAATTTTATTCATCCCATTACCCTTTTCGTTTAATTTAGCTTACGCTAAATTCATCTTCAAACAATTCTTTTGAATTTAGTTGAGTGAGAATTTTATTCATACAATATCATTTCAATTAAATTAAATTTTCATTCAATTCAATTCTTTTCCACATTTAATTCAAGTTTGACTAAATTTTATTTAGCCTACTTAAATTCATTCCATTCCCTTTACTAATTTAAATAAGAATTAATTCCATTCAATATTATTTATAACACAACTAAATTTTGATATCAACTCAATTCAAATTCAACTCAATTCCTTATAATTTAAGTTAAACCCAGTTCGATCAAATTTTTATTTCTCCATTCAATTTAAAATTTTACTTTCTAATACATAAGTTAAAAAACTGATTACTAACCTAAGTCCATTCACCTTTTATATTTTTCTTTGCCTTATCTCACTTCTTCTTTCATTTAGGATTAAATCTTGAATTTTCCATGCTTTTTACCATAACATACAACCATTTTCCATTAAGGTTTATAATTCCATTTTCTATTCATAAGTTCCCTAACTTATTTACTTAAAAGCTTATATTGCTCGTTTTAGTCCATTTACATCTTATAATCACAATTCTAGATTATATATGACACTTAATAACTTAAGTGTATAAATTTTCATTACACAATTATAACCCACAATTGTATAATCATTTTACATTTCAACTTTATATCCAATTTAATTCAATTTCAGTTTTAACTTTTCTCAAGTTAAATTCAAATATATTCTATTCACTTCCATACACTCAAGTTAAATTTTAATTCCAGGATTAAATTTTCAAATTTCCTTTCTTATTTATCAACTTCACTTTATAGGTTCATTAGTTAATTCACCTTAACTTTACACATTATTTAAATAGAATTTTCTAGAATTCAATTGCACGGTTTTAATTCAAAACCATTTTGAAATAATAATCAACACATACCCACTTGGTATGTCAAATCAAACTTCCGGATTCCAAAACAACTTGTTTTTATCAAAACAAAATTCCCTTTTGAAATTTCTAAAACAACTTATATACACATCAAGTTGAAACAAATATCATAACCAATCTCCCCGGTAGCAATCCATCACTTTAGAAACTCGAAAATGAATACTGATGATGTGGCCATCATCACTAGGATTATTTTCCAGCGACTGAAGTGAGTTCAGTGCTTCCTTACTACCACAAATTCCTTTCAAAACGATTTCCATTCAAAAATATTTCCCAAAATAATACTCCATCATTTCCTTCAAACACTTTGGAAAACATTTCAAACATTACCAAAATTTTAAATTCCCAAACTTTTTGTTTAAATTCATTTTAAAACACTTTTCAAAATTTTCGAGATTTAAATTCTGGTCTAAATCAAATTTTAGTTATACGTCTTTGAATAAGTCATACTTATTGAATTTTATTTGGTTATAAACGATTTCAAATTTTAAATTCTTATTTTATTATAGTATTAACACCCAAACATCCACTTATATATACATATATAATTTCAGAAAATTATTTCTTTCATATCAAAATATAATTTTTGGTAAATTTATTTCATTTACCCACTTTAAAAACTATACTATGTTGGTTTATCTTGTTTAAGAGTTTAGAAACTCCTATCGATACAGTTGTACTTTCCGTACCGACCAGAATTCATAAACGCTCAACCGATAAGTCAACACAGTATAAAAACAGTTTTTATATTCATTAACTAGTATGCGCTCATAACTATTAATACACTCAACTCATTATAGAGTACTAATGACTCCGTTTAATGAGTAATTTCCCCATCAGAGGCAAGGTTATCGCCAACCTAAGCTCTGACACCACTGTAACAACCCGTCCTTCTTGATCCTCGAAAATCGACAAAATACACCATAGTATATATGCCGACGATCGAGTGTCAGAAAAGACAGATTGTTGAGGAAAAAGAAAGAAAATAGAAGGAAGAAGGAACTAAACAATAACAGAATCTCACAATCGTAGTGGAACAAAATATAATAGTTAATAACAGATCTTTACCCAAAAATGAAAACTATTTCTGTAATATATTACATCATCAGAGTATCTCAAACAAACAATAATTACCAGCCTGGCAGTTATAACAACCTGCCTCACAGCTTGCTGGCAATTTCAAACAACCACAGCAGCGGAAATAAACAAGTATGGGTAATATGTCTCGGATTCCAGCTCCTCTCCTGAGCTCCTAAGCATCCAATCATGTATGATATAATACTCGATCTGATCTGAGCATTATAATATAATAACATCCGAGTCAGTCTGGAATACCAGCGTGATAAAAAATACACTCAAATTGATTATTAAATTTTTAAAAATCTTTTAAAAAAATCAAAAGGATCTCGTAAGACCATGCCATAAAGAAACATGTCAGGTTTTTACCTTACGATAGCTAACACATTTCTTATCAAAATCCTCTGATATTATAATGGTGTCTATATACAAATACTTATTAAAATAGCTGAAATTGTTACATGATTAAATTCCATCATACTAGCCACAAAGTGGGTTCTACAATCAAAACCTTACAAAGCGCGTAGGGAGAATGGATTTCCAATGAATAACTAGGCACTAGGGTACCACCTATCACAGTACCGCCACCCTAAATCCAATGTAACACAAGACTGGGACTACCCCTTACTGGATAATCCCGAGTAAGATCACCCCACGGTTGGGATCAACAACCGCGTAACACGGCCGAAATAAAAGGGACATCTAGATAGGGATGACCTTACCCTAATGGGCATGGCCCACTTAGCCTTGCTGCATAACCCCTGATTTTTAGACATTCCCGGTTGATGAGGCTCAAGGCTAAGCTTTACCTTTTTAGAACATTTCACTTAGAATGCTCACCGTCCTCCTGATGATGTTCTGAAAGCATTCATCCATATAAGTCTGTTCCAGGTCCGAACAGAACCAAAGGCACTACTCCTACTACATCCATTTTGGAATTACCCTCAGGATTAGTAAAGATTAGCCCTTGCACTTCACTTCCCTATCTTCGACTCCAAGCTCTTGTCTTCATCACAAAAACGTACCCGTTGGATCGAAGTGGTTTTCGGATCACAAATCCGATCCCGTTCTCTTCAAAACAACGTTCGCTATTTTCTGGTTAACTCAACCCCGGTTCTTTAGGAAACACACAGACGAAGATAAGATCGGAGTTCACCTGTTAACCATTAATGGACGGATTTTCTTACCAACAACCTAGAAGAAAGAACGAGTTTATACGTACAGTACAACACCTCGAACGGTAACTATACCATATAATTCTCATACCTCTTCTAGATATTTCCAAAGTTATATTTAGGTCTAGATTTGATATTGGTTATTTAACTATCAAATAAACAAACAATTCAACCAATTATTTCATTTCAACTGAAAACACCAAGTCTTTTAAATTTAGATTTTTATATAATTTAAATCACTTTTCTCAAAATTATATACTTAAAACATTTAAAAGTAAACTACTTAAGTCACTTTACTCAAAATATTAGTCATCAAATTTTATAATAAATTTCCAAGCAAAATTTAAGCCACAAAACTATTTTAAAATAAAAGTTTTATACAAAGTAAAAATATGATAAAATCTCTTTAAAAAAACATAATGCCAGTTTAACCTTTAAAATAATTGTTACTAAAATTAATTTGAATAGATTTACTTTAAGATTCTAAAACATTTAAAAATAATAAATTTCTCTAAAACATTTTTTTTAAAAAAAAAATAAAACTATAGGCTTATCCATAAAAAATCCTTTAAAAATATACTTGGTTTTTCCAGTATACACACTACCATTTCAGAATAACCCATATAACCCTTATAAATCCTACTTGATCTATCTCAATCCAAATTTACGTCTCAATCCCGTAAATTTCTCCCCATACTTTAAAAATAAAACACCTTTCTATTTTTAAACACGTTTCCCATTTCCTGGAAATCACTTTCAAAAGATATACTTAAACTATTAAAATAGGTTACTAAAATTACTTAAATAAAAATGATACTTAAGAAATTTCTTAAGGGTTTCTGAGTAATTTAAACCAAGATTATATTTTCAAATAAAGTTATTAAATAAAATATTTATTCTAGAATTTCCTTTTGTAAACATAATTCCAAATTTACCTTTAAAATAATTAATTACCATAATTACTTTTATAAATATTACTTTTCTCTTAAAAATAAATAAAAATAATGATTTTCTAAAACATTTTAAAGACTCAATTTTTAAACTTTTAATTTACACTTCGAAAATTTTTCTTTGAAAACGTACTTAGTTTTCCAAGAAAAATACACTTGCCATTTTTAAAAATAATCTCACTATTACTTTTAAAACAAATTTTCCGGAAATCTATCTTTCCAATTTATCCACTGATAAATATTCCACTTTTATTTATAAACTCAGTTTATAAATTTTCATTCCTTCTTTCCTTTTAAATCACGGTTTCAAAAACACTTAACAAATTCCAAACCAATGTCCTGAATTTTATTTCCTTAAATTCATTACTTAAAAATTTCTTCTCATTTCCCCTTTTAATCCAATTCATTTTATTTATAATTTAAAATACCAGATTTATTTATCCAACCATAACACAGCATAACTTAATTTCCAAAATTAAACTATCATGAAATATCAGTAAAATTCATCACAGATTATAAAGGCAACTTCTACATTGTATGGAATCCAGTTGGATCCCTCCAACCTGTTTCCCCGCATCCACAGATGTTAGCACAATAAATAAATATCCATCCAATCTGATAATAATTTGCGCTTTCAACCAATCAATCAATCATTTAAATACCAACTATTTAAATTAAATGGCATCCACATGTGAGTGAGATTAACTCACCATGAATTCAAAACGCCGGGCGTTCAAATTTTACATTAAATCGAGCACGTTCGATTCAATGCAAAATTTTCACTTGCTCAAAATGATTCCAGATCTGCACCACAAGGGGCTGCTCGTCGTTGTTGGTTCTGGCGCTTCCTGTTTCATCGGAATCCGACTATGTATGCAAAATATGTTCAATTTTAAAGATTTTAAACTAAATTCTTTTTATTTATTTTTTTACCCTCAGATATGTCTTTCATCTCAACTCAGAGAAAAAAACAATCGTGTCCACTCCAAACTACTTCTTCACGCAACAACCCAGGTCCGAAAGAACCCATTGTCGCTACCACACATCGAAAATCAAGACCATCCCTAGTGTCGTTCGCCTCGATCGGAGGCTATCACTCCGAAGCTCAACGTCAACTCACCTCCACCCCGAATTTCATCGAACTCGGCTATACCAAAGCCTCACAAACCACTTGAAACGAGCGACAAACGGGGCCCAAATTTGCCATAAATCTATAATATTAGCTTAGATCCACCGTTGGATGTGCTCGCCTTGAAGAGCTCTTCAACTTTCATTTAGAAAATTTTCGAAAATACTGCCTAGATTTCAAGAAAAATTGGGGAGAAGGAAATTGAATATCGGCCATTGTTTGTTGGGTGGCGGCCGAAGAAGATAGGTTAGGGTTTCGACCATAATATATATATGTGTATATATAACGTTTATAATATTGTTTTAATATTAAATTTATTTCTAAACAACTTTTCCAAACGATCTGCGAACAACGCATGCCGATAGAAGTTTATAAGATTTTACCCGTGTTCCGAACACAATGGAACATGTTTCGAAGCCCAATTCAAATGTATGTGGAAGATAGCTTTTTGAATCGAGTTTAAATATTAATTTATCGATTTAAATTTCAACGCGTTTCTCGCCCATACGAACAAACGGTAACTCCAAATGCTACAAAATTTGAAATCTGATAACTATACACTAGTATGGATCCAATGAAACTGGTTTCGTCGAATTCCGAGATGTGCCCCGGAAAGCTATTTTAACTCGTCGATAAATTCGAGCGATTTTCAAAATTGTATAAATCACTTAAAATTTTACTAATTAATTATAAATCATATAGAATTTATATTCACATTAGAAATCATTTTGATTCATTTTAAATCAATATCTGATTATTTACATTATTATTATATTAAATCACATTATTAAATTAATATAAAATTCCAAATTTAATTTATCGACTTTGGATTCCATCCAAAGGTCTAATATTAAAATTTAAATCCAACCAAACTTAAAATAAATTTTAGAAACCATTTTCATAACCATTTATTCAAAGATTTGCCAATTATCCCAATTTTAAAAATTAATTATATTATTTATCCATATCCCATTGAATTACCATATTTGAAATTTTAACTAATTTCATTAATTTAACCAAAACATTCTTATTTCAAATCAAATTATAATTCACATTCAACATTTAAAATGAATTAAATGTTCAAAATCTAACGACCAAAATCCCAGGTCGTTACAGCAGGGGAGGTAACAAATGGACTACGGGCTGGGAATGGTAAGCCTGGGGTCTTATAGCTTTAGCATGCTGATATTGTACATTATTGAGTGAAGTGGTAATATAGGATGGAGCTTGATAATTCCTGGTATCTTGCATGGACAACACAAACTGATACAATAGTAACATACTACACATGAATAACCTTCACTTCATATGTCAAATAAAGAATGCAATGCAATAATATGATTGAACTATTTGTATACTTTCATTGTAGCCATCCAAAAAGTTGGTTAAAATAAAATAAAAAATATGTGCAAATGACAACTATCTAAAAGTACTAACATTTCATTTAACTGCACAGACCATAGAAATAAATAAATCGATCATGCTATATATTCTAAAGGGGGTTTGCCGTTAGGTCTATTTTAAGTCTCAACAGTTGTCTTAAAAGTTAATTTTATAGTAGCTGACATCGAATCTATGAAAGTATATATGTACAAATGGTATTAGTAAAACACAGAAGCATAACTCCACACCTCTCTCTCTCTATGTCTTTTTATTAATGCACAGAAAATATGCTTTAATGTCAATCTTACACTAAGGATGTAGACTTATTCATTTAATTTCAACATTGCAGAAATTTCCCTTCATCTTGTATGTGTATTATCACTAATATTACCTCGTTATTCAAACTTTAGTAGCATAATTTACATTAAGAGAGACACTTATGACACTTGTACTCTAAACTTATTTATAGATTTCGTTGTCGTGTATAGTTGCGATTAACTAAACTAAAGGTAACTAATCATAATCTTAGGGTTGGACTAAAATTTTCCTTTCACTACAAATAACAAACTCACTTTTAGTTGAGCCACTCATATTATTGATATTGTGGTTGATGGGAGATCATTACATTAATTCAATATTATTATTGATAAGACAAATTGCGTAATAAATTATTTGTACTGCTTCCTTTTGAATATATAAAATATATCTATTAATACATAGCTCTTAATAATTTATATTGGCAACATAATTTTCATGGTCATTTTTTTTACAATCACAAGAAGTGTTACAATTACTAATTATAATTCATGTTAATATCATTAGTTCAAGTATCAAATATTAAGCTTACATGAGCATATTAGACCAGATGGTGTCATAATTAAAAAAAATTAGCGCATCAATTTGATTGAACGTCAATAAAACCAAGGAGTAAAAAGATGACATAATTAAAGCCGACTTATTCGAATCCATAGTATACAACATCAAATCGACAGAGACTAGCCAAACATTGGAATTAACGAAAGAGAATAACATACTTCAACAAATCAATTAATAAAGACGGTAACAACAAATTCATACCTTAGTAGAAGAAGATCAAGACGATTGAAGAGAGCGATGCCTTTTCAGCCTAGGGACAACTCGCTATACGCTAAGAAAAGAGTGATTATTGCGGATGATGGAGGCGAGGAAGAATAATCTAGAAGAAATCTGACGATTGCATGGTAGAGGTAAACAACGGCAATTCAGGAGTGTTTATCTGACAGCCAGTGTTAAAAATTTAATTTAGGGTTAGATGATATTAAAGAGGAGGAAAAAGGAAGAAGGGGGAAGACGCGATTGAAGAGTCGAGGAAAGGTTTGGAGTGTAAGGAAGAAGCCGAGAGGCGGAAAGGAATGGAAAAAAAATAAAAAAATGCGACCCTTCATTTAACAAAATACCCAGTGGCTTCCATGCCCTTGAAATGCAACTCAATAATAGTATAATAGCATAGATATTTACTTATCATTGTTTAAGTACAAAAATAGATGTACCCTCTCCATTTTATGTACGTTACTTATTTATTATTATCTTGATTTTTATTTTATTCTCTTTGAAAGTTTTATTTTTATTCTCTGCAAATTTCCTTCATTTCAAGATTGAAGTAATTGGCAACAAAGAACAGTGTTATTTTTTTAATGGATTTGAATTTGACTAGATATATAAGAAACCATGATATGTCCGTTGAGCTTTCGGTTAATAATACAGGGTTGAAATTTGTGTTTTAATATGACAATGATATTGAATTGATAAAGTTTTATTGACCTACCATATGTTTTTCTCATCAAACAGTGAGGTTGACCAATTAAAAGAGAAGGTAAATTAAGTAAAATAGTTATATTACCGTTAGAACCATTTTTCACTTTGCAATGTAAGAGTATCCTGGGTTGACTGATTTGGTTCTATATTTTAAGTTCTACATGGATTCATTTTATTTTGCAACAAGGACAATTTAACATACATTTTCAATCGTGCACATCCAGCGGATGTCCATTAATATAACTAACTTCTTTATCAATTAACTAATTAATTATGTAATTAAAACATTTTTTTAATTTTTTAAAATCATGCTCGTATTTGGCATGATGGTAAAAAGCATATACATATGGTAATTTAATATATATTCAAAACAAAGATATTACTTCCTTCTTATGATCTTGACTATTATCAAACATGTTGTTTACTAGTTATCTCCCTAATTTCATTGGCTATAATTCACAATGCTTCCTCTTTGCTTCACTAATGTCTTTTGGAGGATATAATTAGGTTTTCTCTTATGTGTTGGAGTTGAAGAGAAATGGGTCTGTTTTGGCATTTTGCTCCACTTATAACAGATGATTTCCATCTTCCAATTAACCATTGATCTTCCCATATCTCAAAACCCTAGCCTCCACTTTCCCATAGCATGGTCGACTACCATATTGGATTTTTTGGGTTCTAAACAATAGGCTAAAAGATGTTTTAACATTTTAACCATTTATTCAATTTATTATCCAAAGCCATTTACTAATTAAATCAATGTAACGTTTATATGTCATTTTAAATAATTTCTCAACCTTTAAATAAATAATTAAATGCTATTAAAATTCAATACAACATCTGTATTTAATTTTATTATCAATTTATAACGTTTATAAATTTATTGTATAATGTTCAAATTCGAAAATAACTAGTAACTCATTGTGTAGCGCACTACTGTGAACTCGGTCCTCAATCAATATTCAAACAATTTTCATATGGAAGCCAGCACGGACTTTGATGAAGCACAACATTAGGCACAAGTTCAACACTTATAGATAATTTAGGAAAAATTCAAATTCTAAACTATTTTTATGCTCACCTAGTAACGATATTTTGTTTGCATATCACTTAAATATCTACAGTTCGGTCTAGTGCAAAAAAAATTGTTAATATCTATATTTATTTGCGTATACTACATCTACAATGAAGGAAAAGAATACTCTATCGAGTAGAGTTTCACTTCATGTATTTCGACATGTATCCAACTATGGCATTATCACGGTCTCCATGCCATATGCTTGACCATAATCAAAGTAATTCATACCTACTTAAGATCGATAGCACTCTCAAGACTGAAGACTAACATACACCGTTATCATAAGATCTTCTATTTTGACTTAGTTATATCAACCCATAAAAGACTTAGATCAAGTGTTTATGTGAGTGTTCCAAAAAACTATAAGCATTAGTCTCAATGGATGTTCCGATATCCTTTTCTCGACACATCCTAATTAGAAACATTTAAGTAGTAAGCATTTAGATATTGAGTCGATACTCGTGGTTACTGTTACACCTAATTTTCCAGTATCAACGTTTAACATATATTCAGATTTAAAAAATTAACTGATCACATAATGCAATAAAGGAATAAGATGGGTTGCTTCAGTGTTAAGTAGGGACTGCACAAGTTATGAAATATAGCATTTAAAGCCCAATAAAATTCATCCAAAAACTGCACATCCACAAACTTCACACAGTAATCCGCATAGTTCGGAACTCAAACCAAAATAAGCGGGCCTAAAATGAACAAGTTGATAGCTATAGCTAAAATCACATGACCATTAAGATGAACAACCAAGGATAAAATCTACTCAGGTTAAGGTTAACAAACTACGTCGTCGTACCCAAAAGCCCACATAGTTTGTATTCCCTAGGTTGCCGATATGGTTGAGATTCAATGCAGCTAATACAAGCTAGATACACCACCATATCTAAAACATCAAAAAGGCACAACACCTTTTAACCACACATTCCAAGAGCTGTGTAGCAAACGTAGCAGAGGCATAGGTGTAACGACCCGCAAAACCGCACCCCTTGAGTCAACACTACTCTACATCAATCAACTTAAGTTGCATAGAAATACGAACCATTAGGGTTAAAGAAGAAGAGGTAGAAGAGGAGAAAACAGAAAACAACATCATAATCTTACCATCGCAGCGGAATAAAATATAATAGATAATAACAGATCTTTACACAAAAGGAAACTATATCTGTTTTGACATACATCACCAGAATACATCATCAGAGTTCAATAACGTCAATAACATACAACTGGATACACAGTGGAATAATAATCAAGTACGGAAGTACGTATCGCCATCCAGCTCGTCTCCTGAACTCCACAACATCATATCTTGTATCCTATAATACTCGGTCTGACCCGAGCATTACAGTTAAATAACACCCGAGTTAGTCTGGAAAACCAGCGTGAGAAAACCACACTCAAATTGATTATTAAAGTTTCAAAATCATTTGAAAATCAAAAGCATCTCATAAGACCACGCCACAAATAAACATGTCGGGTTTTTACCTTACGACAGCTAAAACATTTCTTATAAAATCCTCTGGTATTATAATAGTGTCTATATACAAATACTTATTAAAATAGCCGAAATTGTTACATTATTAAATTCCAGCTACTAGCCACGGAGTGGGTAATACAAACAAAACTCGTAAAAGGCGCGTAGGGAGAATGGATTTCCAACTAATGACTAGGCACTAGGATACCACCTGTCACGGTACGTGGCCTAGATCACCATACTGAGGATCACTCCCGACCCCCGTGCAACACAAGACCGGGACGACCCCTTACTGGATAATCCCGAGTAAGATCACCCCACGGTTGGGATCAACAACCGCACCACTAAGCCGAATAAAAAGGGACATCTAGACAGGGACGACCTCACTCTGAATGGGTGCTACCCACCTAGCCTTGCTGCATAACCCTTGATTTTCGGTCATTCCCGGTTGATGAGGCTTGAGGCTAAGTGTTACCTTTTTAGAACATATCGCTTAGAATGCTCATCGCCCACCTGACGATGTTCTGAAGGCATTCATCCATACAAGTCCGTCCTGGGTTCGAACGGAACCGAAGGCACAACTCCTACTACATCCATTTTGGAAACATCCTCAGGATTAGTAGCGACTAGCCCTTGAACTTCACTGCTCCACCTTCGAATCCAAACTTGTCTTCCTCACGAAAACGTTCAAACCAGATCGAAGTGGTTTTCGAGAAATAAATCCCGATCCCGGTCTCTTCGAAACGATCAGCGCATTTGGCCAATACTGATAGTCTGTGATTTAACTATCAATTAATATTCACAACAACCATCAAACAATAAATAATTTTCCAAATTATTTATTTATCTCAAAATATCTTCGCAAGATATATTTTCATTTTCCACCCTTTTGAAAACAGTTTCAAACTACCTTCCTTTTATAGAATAAATTTCCCAAATATTTTCTATTTCCACTGAAATTACCAAGCACAAAACTTTAGATTTTCAAAATAATTTAAAAACACTTTATTGTAAAATATGCTTTAATGTTTAAATTTAGAAAACTACTTTAATACTTAATTTAAAATAATGCTTTAGGAATATTTAAAATAAGGTTACTTTATAAAATATAAAACTAGACTTTTTCCTTTAAAACAAAATACTAAGTCACCTTTAAATAATTACTACGATAATAGATTTGAAAAATACTTATTTTAGAATTAAACATTTAACAATAATAAATTTTCTAAAATATGCTTTTTAAAACAACATTAAAACTTTTATCTTATATTTAAAAATTTACTTTGAAAACGTACTTGGCTATCCAGGGAAACATACTTCTCTTCGCATTCTTTAAAATACATCACTATTTATTTTTAAACAAATTTTCCATTTCTTTAATAAATTCCCATCGTGAATTTATTCTTCCAAATATCCACAGATATACTACTTTGCTTTTATAAACCAGTTTATAAATTCCATAGCAACATTCTCCTTTAAAAACCCCGGTTTTAAACTCTGAAATCAATTCCCAAATTGATTTCCAATTTACTCCATTTGTTCCAAAATCCATTAACTTCAGATTTATTCCTTGATTATGATTTAAAATACTTTTCAATGAAAATACCAATTTTAGATTTCCCAAATTACTTCTTTCTCCTTTTAAATAAATTTTAAACTTTGAATTTTAAAATAATTCTTTATTCCTTTAATCGATATCACTTAAGTTTACAATTCATTAATTTCCGTTTATTCAAAATCTTTTTTCTCTATACTCGAAATTATTTATTAGTATTTTAATAACACTTTCATTCCTTTTCAATCAATTCTTAATTTATTCAAATTCATTATAATTATTTTACTTAAAAATCCACTCTTTATTGTCTTTCCAAAAATCCAGTATATATAATTTAATAACTCAGTGTAATATATTCAAGCAAACCATAGCATTCAATATTCCAATATAATTCATCATAGAATATCAAATAATCACAACAGAAAATATTAAATAATTTAAATAAATATTGAGGAATCCAGTTGGATCCCACCAACCTGTTTCCCTGCATCCAACAGACGTTAGCACAATACCAATTCCACTTTGAGGTGGAATATCGCGGTATATGGGATTTATATAAAATCATCCGCTATTATGCGGCGCATAGGGTCTCATCCGCTATAAAATGCGGAAAAATCAATCATTCCAAGATGTATTATATATTAAAATATAGCACATCAAATCAATTCAACCATTCAACCAATTATTTAAATTTAACTATTTAAATTTAAATAAACCAGATGAGTGAGATTAACTCACCTTTGCTTTTATTTGCAATCCATTCCAATATTGCCTTGGTTTCTCGATTTTTGACTTTGAATAAACAATTTATATGATTTTATTAATATTTGACTAATTGAACAATTAATTTCCATTTAATAGATTGAATCAACTAATTATTTAATTTAAAACTAAATTTCCTTTAATACATTATTTTTAGTAACTAAAATAAGTAAATAGGTTACTAAACAAAATAACAACCATAATTCATTATTTTGAAAACTAAAGTAGTTTTATAAAATCAACTAATCACCCTAAACACATATTTTAAAATAAACTACTAAGTTTAAAATATGCATATGTAGATTCTTTTTATTTATTTCTTTCCACTTTGAAAATACATATATAAACTTAAAAATAAATTATAGGTTTCAAAATCCCCCCTTTTTTACATAATCATTATTAAATTCCTACTTATATCCGTATATAAATGTACATTAACCTAAACAGGACTTCTTTACATACAGTAATTATTACTTTCAGCTTCCTGAGATGTAAATATAAAATTTATAAATAACTGAAGATACCCCACGGCAAACTCGAGACCTGCTCGGACACGCGCGACCGTCGCAATCGACTCCAATCTCAAAGACAAAAATCCAATCCACTGCCGCACTACCCCAGTTGTACGCGAGCTTCTCTACTTGACAAGTCCCTCTCGTTGCCACAGCAGCACCTCGCGTGCCTTAAAAACCCTAATGAACTTAAGCCGAACTCGATCGCGACAAACCTGACCTCAAATCAAAACGACTTGCGAAACCCTAAGCTTGCTCGGGTATCTCCTGCCAAACTCCTCCAAGCGCTCGCCTACGAAGACCCTACGCCATCACGACACTCAGCTTCACGAGCGCCGCGCTCGTGCTTATGCGATTCCGGTCGTGCCTCCTCCCCAGCGCTCACACGATTCGTGGCGACCTCGGTCGCGCCCTCTTTTTTTTTAATTAAATGAAGAAGGTGGAAAGGAGGAGTGGCGTTTTGATTTGGAATTGATAGCGAAATGAAGATGGTGATTATTATTCTCGGCCTTTTTTTATTTGAATCTGATTTTGTTGAGAGGAGAGAAAAGGATGAAAGTCATGATTCTTTAAACGAGGAGGAGCGACATAATCAGGTATAGGTCGGCTTCTACAGAGATAGGTTGGCTAAGGACAATATAGGGTGGCTACTAATTTAAGTGTATATATATATATAAATATAATTTATTTCCAATATTACATACCTCAAAATCTCGAACCCCCATAGAGGCATGCCGCTAGGCGTTTATAATGTTAAACCCCTATTCCAAACGCAATGGAAAATGTTTTGAGTCCTAATTCGATCGTACAGAGAAGATAGCTTTTTGAATCCAATTATAAAAGTGAGTTTTCGATTTAATTTTTAGCGCGTTTACTTATCGTACGCTCATACAACAACTTCGATCAATACGAAATTTTGAAATTCGATAATAATACAATATTACGGATCCAATGGAACTGGTTTCATTGAATTCCGAGACTGTGCCCTCGGTAGGCTATTTTTAAATTCAATTTAAACTATAAAATCTCAAATCTTAACAAAGCACTTCCAAATTCAGTTTTAACACTTCTACTATCTTCAATACTATCAATATAAATTTTACAAGCCTTCAAATTATTTTTAATAGGCTTAAAACTCCAGATTCAACATTTTACCCAACTTCAACTTATTTAATTTAATAATTAAATTACGAATAAATGGTGATATTTGAATTCAAGTAAAAAATTAATTTTTAAATATTTAAAATCAATTAAATATTCCGTTTACAAATGATCAAAAATTCCAGGTCGTCACATTCCTCCCCCCTTAAAAGAATTTCGTCCCCAAAATTACTAGTTAGGAAGAATGGTCCAATACTCGTTTACCTTTTTCCCAAAACCAAACAATTTCTAACAACTTCCCAAAACAATCTTTTTATTAAGAGCATCCTACCACTGTTCCTAACTTTCCAAACTTCTCCCATTAGGTTCCCACCAACATCATATACCCATCCATTCAAATTTCAATTTAAGACCAAATTTAAAATTTCAAAATTTCTCAAATTTTTTTTCTAACTTTCTAAATTTCCGAAAAATTTCGCCAGCGTCTCCTTTGTGCGGCTAGCTCGGTACAACTACAAAATGCCTCTACGGGCTCCCAGATTTCAAAAGAAAACAAAAGCCAAGTGGCTAGAACAAAACCCAATCAAATTTCATATAGAAATTTAAACGCATACCTTTTTGTTGAGCAATTCAAATTTATCTTCTGAAATCAAAACCCATTTTTCTTTTCCTTTATAATACCTGCATATCCTATTTAGCAATAATATCCAATCACAACATTCAAAATTATTTAGTGACTTTTTTACAAAATTTCAATACCTATTTATTCAAGCCCGTACGATGTACATATACCATTCGTACGCAATACCGAATCCGATCGCTTACTCGATCACGCAATTTCATTTCTGAAATAGTACCGTCCACCCGACTTCCTAGTACGGACTCAGATCTGGTTTCTTGATCAGAACCGTCATTCTCCTTGCATAGTCATAACTATGATAGAGAATTTCTAGAATCAATCAAAATCCATATCCAGAGTTCGCCGTCAAATATCGAGTGAAAAATCCTAACTCGGATCAATATAACTATCTCGAAATTCTGTGCTCGGATCTGGATCAAATTACCATGCGAATAAAATAATATACGTACATCCTACGTATTTATCTCAATTGATTATTAACTATATCAATTTTCTTTTATTCACATTATTTGTTTTTTATTCACTAACCACAATTATCCCATTTCACAACTTTCAGTTGTAATCTTCATTCAATTATTCACCTAAAATAATTTTTTTTTCAATACCAAATTTACTCAAGGATTTCCCATTCATTTCTTAAGTTTAATATGAATATTTTATACACCTCTCAAATTTATTTTCACTATACCCTTTTACAATTCCATTTGAATTCAATTTACCTTCAAACTTTTCATATTGAATTTTATTCGCCTTATGTCAATCCATATTTAATTAACCACTTCCTTTTATTAGTTCCACTTACTAATTTATTTAAAATCTTAAATAAAAGTTTATTTGTAAACTTTTTCTTCCTTTAGTTTCTTCAAACAATTTCTTCGATTTTACCTTACTTTACATACAAAATGTTAAATTAGATTTCAATATTCAGTTTCAAATCTATTTGCTTACCAATTTTAAATTCTTTGCCGTTAGTGAAAAATTTTAAAATAATTCTAAGTTCCAAAATTTTCGAAATTTTTTGGCAGAGTCTCCTTTGTACGGAGGAGCTTTTGCAATTTGACAAGAGATATAAATATATGTACATCGACCCACACGGTCGGAAAAATAAAAACAGTTCATATTTCCTATTTTTATTGCGTAGGCGTACCTTTATTTAGCATTTTTAAGCAAGCGGCTTATTATTTTAGCATTTTGCAAAATCAAAACCTGCCCAACGGCTTCTCGGTACCTGTACTTACTCAATTCAAACATATAAGTACTAAATATATGCAAATTTATTAACATTTCACTTACTTTCAATAGCTAACACATAAATTTCACATATAATGCACGTTATATAATTTCCATAAGCATATATAAGGTTCCGACATTTATTATAAATGCTTACAACCAATTCCCAAGCCATTCCATTCAGTTTAAGCAATTTACAACTTAATCGCTTATATTAATTCATTTTAAACCAAACAAACTCATATTCATTTCAATTGGTTTCAAAATCATCCTATTTCACTTCTAATAACTCATAGAATTTTATTTAATCCCGTTTTCATCGAACAACCCATTTCTTATGCAATTCAACAATATTAATGTGAATAAATAATTACTTAAGCTTTATAACCATTTAAATTGATTCCCACTCAATCTACACTTGATTCCATCCCATTTTAATTTATTCACAAACTTTTCATTGCATTTTCTTCCATATCCCAAAAGTTTGATTCCAAACCATTTTATTAAACTCGACATCAATATATTAAATAATCATCTCACAATTTACTTTAAGTTATTTATTTTCTTTAAACTATTCCACCCAATAACTTAAGTTTATTTTATTCCACCAACTTCCATTCAAATCTTTGATTTGATTTTCCTTTAATCAAATCCCAACCATTTTAATAATTTATTCGATTTGTTTATTCTTTTATCCATTCTTAAATTTCAATTCACATTAACAATTCATTATTGAATTTATTTATAATAAGGCCATTTTATTTATGCTTGAATTAGATTTGTTTACAATTCACACCAATTCTATTTTAATCCGATTCAATACTTACTTAGTTTATATTTATTTATTTAAGTAAGAATTTTATTCCATTCAATATTATCTACAACTCGACTGAATTCATTTAAATTCAGTTTTATTCCAACTCAACTTCAGTTGAATCTAGCTACATGCCATTCTTTTAAATTTTATTAAGCAAGGACTTAATTCCATTTAATATCATTCATGACACAACTGAATTTTGATTCAACTCAATCCAAATTTAACTAAATTTTATTTCTCAGTATATGAGTTCAAAACTTATTTATTTACTTAAAAGCTTATATTGCTCATTTGAGTCATTTCATCTTATAACCACGATTTCAGATTATATATATAACACTTACTAGCTTAAGGTATAAATTTTCATTTCACAATTATAATCATTTTACCTTTCAACTTTATATCCAATTTAATTCAATTTCAATTTTATTTAACTTATCTCAAGTTAAATTCAAATATATTTTCTTCACTTTCATTCACTTAAGTTAAATTTTAGATCCTGGGTTAAAATTTCCAATTTCTTCTTATTAATATCAACTTCTCTTTATAAGTTCAATAGTTGATTCATTTAAACTTTCCACATTCTTTAAATAGAATTTCTTAGAGTTCAATTACCCAGTTTCATTTCCAAAACCATTTTGAAATGATAAACTACATATACCCACTTGGTATATCAAATCAAATCTCTGGATTCCAAATACTTGTTTTTACCAAAACAAATTTTCCTTTTGAAATTTCTAAACAACTTGTATACACAACAAGCTAAACAATATCACAACCAACTATCCTGGTAGCGATCCATCACTTTAGAAACTCAAAAATGAATACTGATAATGTAGCCATCATCATCAGGATTATTTTCCAGCGACTGAAGTGAGTTCAGTGCTTCCTTACTTCCACAAATTTCTCCCAAAACAATTTCCATTCAATAATATTTTTCAAACAATATTCCATTATTGCCTTCAAATCTTTTGGAAAAACATTTCAAACATTCCCAATATTTTAAATTCCCAAACCCCTTTGTTTAAATTCATTTAAACACTTTTCAAAATTTCCGGGACTTAAATTCTGGTTTAAATCAAATTTTAATTATATTCCTTTTTATTTAAACCATGCTTAGACAATTCTATTTGGGTATAAACCACTCAAATTTTAGATTTTTATTTGATTGTAGTATTAACAATCAAACATCCAAATATATATAATAATTTCAGAAAAGTATTTCTTTTATGTCAAAGTATAATTTTGGGTAAAATTATTTCATTTACCCACTTTAAAAACAATACCGTGTCGGTTTATCATGTTTAAGAGTTTAGAAATCCCTATCAATAAAATGGCGTCCCACACATCGACCAGAATCCATAAACACTCAACCGATAAGTCAACACAATATGAAAAAAAAATTATATTCACTAACTAATACGCGCTCAAATCTATTAATACACTCAAACTCATTCTAGAGTACTACGGACTCTATTCAATGAGTAATTCCCACCAGAGCCAAGGTTATCACCAACCTCGCTCTGAAACCAACTGTAACGACCCACAAAACCGCACCCCTTGAGTCAACACTACTCTACATCAATCAACTCAAGTTGCACAGAAATACGAACCATTTGGGTAAAAGAAGAAGAGGTAGAAGAGGAGAAAAAAGAAAACAACATCAGAATCTTACCATTTCAGCGGAATAAAATATAATAGATAATAACACACAAAAGGAAACTATATCTGTTTATACATACATCACTAGAATACATCATCAGAGTTCAATAACATCAATAACATACAACTAGATACACAGCGGAATAATAATCAAGTACGGAAATACGTATCGCCATCCAGCTCGTCTCCTGAGCTCTACAGCATCATATCCTATATCCTATAATACTCGGTCTGACCCGAGCATTATAGTTAAATAACACCCGAGTCGGTCTAGAAAACTAGCGTGAGAAAACCACACTCAAATTGATTATTAAAGTTTCAAAATCATTTGAAAATCAAAAGCATCTTGTAAGACCACGCCACAAATAAACATGTCAGGTTTTTACCTTACGATAGCTAAAACATTTCTTATAAAATCCTCTGATATTATAATAGTGTCTATATATAAATACTTATTAAAATAGCCGAAATTGTTACATTATTAAATTCCAGCTACTAGCCACAGAGTGGGTAATACAAACAAAACTCGTAAAAGGCGCGTAGGGAGAATGGATTTCCAACTAATGACTAGGCACTGGGGTACCACCTGTCATGGTACATGGCCTAGATCACCGTACCGAGGATCACTCCCGACCCCCTGTAACACAAGACCGGGACTACCCCTTACTGGATAATCCCGAGTAAGATCACCTCACGGTTGGGATCAGCAACCGCACCACTAAGCCAAATAAAAAGGGACATATAGACAGGGATGACCTCACCCTGAATGGGTGCTACCCACCTAGCCTTGCTGCATAACCCTTGATTTTCAGTCATTCCTTGTTGATGAGGCTTGAGGCTAACCATTCCCTTTTTAGAACATATCCCTTAGAATGCTTATCGCCCACCTGACGATGTTCTGAAGGCATCATTCATACAAGTCCGTTTCGGGTTCGAATGGAACCGAAGGCACTACTCCTATTACATCCATTTTGGAAACATCCCCAGGATTAGTTGTGACTAGCCCTTGCACTTCACTGCTTCACCTTCGAATCCAAACTCGTCTTCCTCATGAAAAACTTCAAACCAGATCGAAGCGGTTTTCGAGAAATAAATCCCAATCCCGGTCTCTTCGAAACGATTAGCGCATTTGGCCAATATTGATAGTCGGTGATTTAACTATTAATTAATATTCACCACAACCATCAAACAATAAATAATTTTCCGAATTATTTATTTATCTCAAAATATCTTCGCAAGATATATTTCCATTTTCCACCCTTTTGAAAACAGTTTCAAACTACCTTCCTTTTATAGAATAAATTTTCCAAATATTTTCTATTTCCACTGAAATTACCAAGCACAAAACTTTATATTTTCAAAATAATTTAAAAACATTTATTGTAAAATATGCTTTAACATTTAAATTTGGAAAACTACTTTAATACTTAATTTAAAATAATGCTTTATGAATATTTAAAATAAGGTTACTTTATAAAATAGAAAACTAGATTTTTTCCTTTAAAACCAAATACTAAGTCACCTTTAAATAATTACTATGATAATAGATTTGAAAAATATTTATTTTAAAATTTAAACATTTAACAATAATAAATTTTCTAAAATATGCTTTTTAAAACAACATTAAAACTTTTATCTTATATTTAAAAATTTACTTTGAAAACGTACTTGGATATCCAGAGAAACATACTTCTCTTCGCATTCTTTAAAATACATCACTATTTATTTTAAACAAATTTTCCATTTCTTTAATAAATTCCCATCGTGAATTTATTCTTCCAAATATCCATAGATATACTACTTTGCTTTTATAAACCAGTTTATAAATTCCATAGCAACATTCTCCTTTAAAAATCCCGGTTTTAAACTCTTAAATCAATTCCCAAATTGATTTCCAATTTACTCCATTTGTTCCAAAATCCATCAACTTCAGATTTATTCCTTGATTATGATTTAAAATACTTTTCAATGAAAATACCAATTTTAGATTTCCCAAATTACTTTTTTATCCTTTTAAATAAATTTTAAACTTTGAATTTTAAAATAATTTTTTATTCATTTAATCGATATCACTTAAGTTTACAATTCATTAATTTCTTTTTATTCAAAATCCTTTTTCTCTATACTCGAAATTATTTATTAGTATTTTAATATCACTTTCATTCCTTTTCAATTCATTCTTAATTTATTCAAATTCGTTATAATTATTTTACTTAAAACTCCACTCTTTTATTGTCTTTCCAAAAATCCAATTTATATAATTTAATAACTCAATGTACCGAATATATTCAAGCAAACCGTAGCATTCAATATTCCAATTTAATTCATCATAGAATATCAAATAATCACAACAGAGAATATTAAATAATTTAAATAAATGTTGATAAATCCAGTTGGATCCCACCAACCTGTTTCCCCGCATCCACAGACGTTAGCACAATACCAATTCCACTTCGAGGTGGAATATTGCGGTATATGGGATTTATATAAAATCATCCGCTATTATGCGGCGCATAGGGTCTCATCCGCTATAAAATGCGGAAAAATCAATCATTCCAAGATGTATTATATATTATAATATTACACATCAAATCAATTCGACCATTCAACCAATTATTTAAATTTAACTATTTAAATTTAAATAAACCAGATGAGTGAGATTAACTCACCTTTGCTTTTATTTGCAGTCCATTCCAATATTGCCTTGGTTTCTCGATTTTTGACCTTGAATAAACAATTTATACGATTTTATTAATATTTGACTAATTGAAAAATTAATTTCCATTTAATAGATTAAATCAACTAATTATTTAATTTAAAACTAAATTTCCTTTAATGCATTATTTTTAGTAACTAAAATAATTAAATAGGTTACTAAACAAAATAACAACCATAATTCATTATTTTTAGAACTAAACTAGTTTTTAAAATCAACTAATCACCCTAAACACATATTTTAAGATAAACTACTAAGTTTAAAATGTTCATATGTAGATTCTTTTTATTTATTTCTTTCCACTTTGAAAATACATATATAGATTTAAAATAAATTATAAGTTTCAAAATCCCTCCACTTTTACATAATCATTTCCAAATTCCTACTTAAATCCGTATATAAATTTACATTAACCTAAACAGGATTTCTTTACATACAGTAATTATTACTTCCAGCTTCCTGAGATGTAAATATAAAATTTATAAATAACTGAAGATACCTCACGGCAAACTCGAGACATGCTCGAACACACGCGACCGTCGCAGTCGACTACAATCTCAAAGACAAAAATCCAATCCACTTCCGCACTACCCCAATTGCACGCGAGCTTCTCCACTTGCCAAGTCCCTCTCATTGCCAGAATAGCACCTCTTGTGCCTTAAAATCCCTAATAAACTTGAGCCGAACTCGATCGCGACAAACCTGGCCTCAAATCGAAACGACTCGCGAAACCCTAAGCTTGCTCGTGTATCTCCAGCCAAACTCCTCCTAGCGCTCGCCTACGAAAACCTCACACCATCGCGACACTCAGTTTCACGAGCGCCGTGCTCGTGCTCACGCGATTCCGGCCGCGGCTCCTCCCCAGCGCTCGCATGATTCATGGCGACCTCAATTGCGCCTACTTTTTTTAATTAAATGAAGAAGGTGGAAAGGAGGAGTGGGGTTTTGATTTGGAATTGATAGCGAAATGAAGATGGTGATTATTAATCTCAGCCATTTTTTTATCTGAATCTGATTTTGTTGAGAGGAGAGAAAAAGGAAGAAAGTCATGATTCTTTAAATGAGGAGGAGTGACATAATCAGGTGTAGGTCGGCTTCTACAGTGATAGGTTGGCTAAGGACAGTGTAGGGTGGCTGCTGATTTAAGTATATATATAAATATAATTTTATTTCCAATATTACATACCTCAAAATCTCGAACCCCCATAGAGGCATGCCGCTAGGCGTTTATAATGTTAAACCTCTATTTCGAACGCAATGGAAAAAGTTTCGAGTCCTAATACGATTGTATGGAGAAGATAGCCTTTTGAATCCAGTTATAAAATTGAGTTTTCGATTTAATTTTCATCGCGTTTACTTATCGTACGCTCACACAACAACTCCGATAAATTCGAAATTTGAAATTCGATAATAATACAATATTACGGATCCAATGGAACTGGTTTCATTGAATTTTGAGACTGTGCCTCGGTAGGCTATTTTTAAATTCAATTTAAACTATAAAATCTCAAAACTTAACAAAGCTCTTCCAAATTCAATTTTAACACTTCTACTATCTTCAGTACTATCAATATAAATATTACAAGCCTTCAAATTATTTTTAATAGGCTTAAAACTCCGGATTCAACATTTTACCCAACTTCAACTTATTTAATTTAATAATGAAATTACCGAATAAATGGTGATATTTGAATTCAAGTTAAAAATTAATTTTTAAATATTTAAAATCAATTAAATATTCCGTTTATAAATGCTCAAAAATTCTGGGTCGTCGCAATAGGCCTACAAGCGTGCAACTTAACCTTCCTATACTATGCCAATTTCAGCTAGGCAACAACTTGCGCACAACACAACTCATATGGCATGTTATTTCTAAATGCAAATATTCCTGTCTAAAGTCAAAATTTCCCACCTAAAGCAGATTCCCCTGCCTAAAATTCATGCCAGCAATTCATGCACGTTAATCAAATCAAATGGATGAAGAAAAAGTGGAAAGATCCAACATCAAAGGAATGATGCAAAAAATAACGTCAGTGATCCTATGACGCCTTTTCTAATATAAAAGGAAAGACATTATAACAGAGAAATGGATCGAACATTTTACTCATAAATTATATACTGTCAAAACCGTACTAGTTTCCATTGAATTTAAGCTTGTACCCAAAAAGAAAGAATCTAACTAGAAAGATTTAAGCTATGGACATATGATTCCTTAATATTCGAACTTATAAATTTCTATGTCCTTTTTCTTTAAGCACTTTATTTCTTATTTTCGGTGTTGGATTTCATTTAGATATAACATGATTTAACCTAAACATTTTAATAGATGATTAATTTGCATACCTCGTAATTTTGTAAGCACTAAGAACCATGATTATTGCATTAAATAGCAATTTAGTATCATATAAAATTTGTTATTTCATAGTTACGTAAGCATTCTAGAACTCTAACCGTCTTCAACTAAACATGAAACTACTCGGATCTGACCCAAGATTTAAAAATATCTCGATTAGGCTTGATGAACCAGCGTGAGATAATTGTTTTATAAATTGACGCTAGTTTAAAACTTTTGAAAAAACGAATATCTCATAAGACCACGCCCACACATAAATACGGATGGGTTTTTACCTTATGATAACTAAAATACTTTCTGTCAAAATAATTTGATATTATTTCAAATGACATTCTTTAGAAAAGCACTTTACAAATAATCTATCAAAAGAGCCAAAATTGTTATATTAGTTAAATTTGATGGCCTACTAGCTACTTTTTAAAAGTAGGTTCTGCCATCAAAACCGTTAAGGCAACATATTGAAATTGGATTTCTAATATGATATGGAATAAACCATTCATATCTGAAAAATCCACGTATAACAAATAGTTTTCGCATGCCTTTACAGGATCTTCATCAGCCTCCGAACTATGCTATTATACTACTATGGAATAGAGTATTACTCGGCTGGCGTTACACGACCTCCGTCGACCTCCAATATCTTTCCATTCATAAAATAAGGCAACAAGTGCCTACAGGGACATATTCCCTCAACAATAACCCGAAAATATGTCTTTTAGACCATATAGTATGCCATACCATTCTTGAGATGTGAGGCTTGTGAGGCTACGCTCCACAAAGCTGTGACGCCCCACCTCTATACCCACGCTAGCCAAGAACACTCCGGAGTAGTGCTGTCAACTAGCACGGAGAATAAGGCTGTTGAGGAGCGACCATCCATGTAATTGCTGATCACACGGTGGCTATAAATAATCTTCGGAAACAAACATAGAAATAATCATATCACAAATCAGTCACAGAGGATCCATATCACAAAGGCGGAAGAAGATATGAATATATAACTAACACATGAAAGTGTACATCAGAGTAGTGGTCAGTAAGATCCACGATAATACAAAAGAATAGCAACATGTGCTATACAAAAGAATACAACTATGAGTCTATATCTCAAGTGTATACAACAAAAACTGCTAATCTAAACAGTTAGCCAAAAGTCAGAGTGATGAATCCCTGGGAAGAAGTCAAGCAGAAGCACCTATAACATCTCGGTCTGACCCGAGTATTATTTAAGAAAATAATAAATGGGTCAGTCTAGCTATAAATATCAGATGACATGATATAACATAAAAGATATGGCATAAACATAAACATCCATAATGACATACCACTATAAGTATGTAAATAATGATCAACAGAAGATCAATCAATAAGAGATAATCAATATCACAAGAATCTTCTCAAAGATTCGAAAAGGGCATCATACCCCAAACTTGTACTCATAACAAGTCAATGACATAAATTCTAGAAATCAATGCAAGAAGTCCAGAAATCATAGAAAAGAGAAAGAGGCCTATCACTTGACGGTCCGAAGACCAAGGGGAGCTACCCCACATGTGTGAATGGAATCACACAGATTAAGGTCCAGACTAACCAAAAAGCAAAAAGGTATGTGTGAGTGGAATCACACAAGTGGTGTCTAGTCTAACCTCGCAACAAGAGACATCGCACAGTTGCTAGTCTAAATCATCAGAATGATCGTCATGATCAACGAGAAGTGTCAATTACACTAAGCTAGTAAATATAGAAGTTTAGCTTCATGTCCCATAACCACTTGCTTAACTTAAATATTTACGAACAAACTGTAAATCTTCACTAATAAAATTGTCACAAGAGGTTCAATCGAACAAGTCCAAGAGTTAACCGACGAAGTGAACGCAAGCGTTTCATACCACTTGTTTTACTAAGTCGTTTAATTAGATTTCTCATCCGAGTGAGGTAAAGGTTTGTATATACTAATAGATTGGAAAACGGTTTAAGAAAAGAGCTTAGTTATTAAAAATAGAGTTGAAATTGTTTGTTAAAAGAGTTTTGATATTTACTACTAGTATTGAAACCTTTATATTATAAAGTGACAAAACACAGAAGCAATTGTAGAAACAATCAGTCACAAAGATCGCATACGGAGATGTGAATAAAATCCAAGGAAATCAGCTCAATGTTTTTCAGATAAGATCCCCTACGGAGGGGGGGTCCAGGGGGGGTGGCAACCCCCCAAGGTGGGGGTGCGGGGGCAACGCCACCGCTTACGGGGTTTGACCTGCCTGGTCAGGTCGCGGGGGTCCAGGGGGCAGCGCCCCCGGCGGGGTGCGTGGCAGCGCCCCGACAAAACGGTACGACCTAAGTGAAGGCAAGAGGCCTACAACCTAAAGCAAAATGAGGTCTAACGACCTAAGGGTTCACGCGACCTAACACAATGGCTGAGCGACCTAACTAAGTGTGCGACCTGGTGGGTAAGGAGGTCGAGCAACCTAATGTTCTTTGCGACCTAACGAGGTAGAGGGGACACGCGACCTAAAGGTACGCGACCTAAGAAAGTTCGCGGGCTAAGGATGAGCGACCCAACAAGGTTCACGACCTAACGGAGACGAGATCATGCGACCTAATAGTGAAACGACCTAAGGGCGAAAACAAGGTCAGGCGACCTAACAGGAAACAAGGTCAAGCGACCTAAGGGGTTACGCGACCTAACGTAACACGGGTCAAACGACCTAAGGCATCACAGGACGAACGACCTAACTTCTTAAGGGACAGGCGACCTAAAGAGGTTCGCGACCTAATAGGGTTCGCGACCTAAAGGTGCACGACCTAAGGTCTTTCGACCTAGGGGTATATAGGTAACACGACCTAAAGATGTCGCGACCTAAAAATAGAAAGCATGGCCGAACGACCTATCGAAGTAGAAAGGCATGCGACCTAACGGTCAAAAGGCCAACGACCTACGACCTAAAAGCCATACGACTTACGACCTAAAAGCCATACGACCTACGACCTAAAAGCCATACGACCTACGACCTAAAAGCCATACGACCTAACGTGAAACGACCGAACTCCGAAGTGAAGATTCAAGGCAGTGCGACTTAGCGCGATAACACGCGAACGACCTAAGGGTTAGGTCGCGAGCGACCTAAGTACTAGGTCGTGAACGACCTAACTCCGAACACACGAAAAGTGGTCAGAACGATCTAGGAGCTATCTCGTACGCGACCTACGACCTAAGACCCGCACGACCTAACTCCGAACGACCTAAAAATGGCCAGAACGACCTAAATGCAGAAATTTCGCCAAAACGCCAAAAATCGGAGTTTTTCGCCAATCCAATCCAAACCAAAAGCAAATATTCATGCTAAAGTGATAGGGAATCATTTCCAACAACCCAAGATTGTTATAGACAAGAATGTGAGTTAAAAATCTCACCTTTGCACCAAATATCAATGAAAATGAAGTTTTAAGCAAGCAAGAACCAATCCTTCTTCTATCTAAGCACAAGAAGCTTGAATCCAATGTCTTCTTCTTGAATTTGGAGTAGAAAGATGGATTGCAATTGAATTTGAGTTTTGGAATTTTAATTTCCCATTCCCTCCACCATTAATGCCAAAGCTTGATTAGTTAGGAAATTTATGAAGAGTGAGGAGAAGAGGGTTGGAACTTGGGCTTAATAGGCTAAACTAACCCAAAGTCCAAAGCGGGAAAAGTTAGTGAAATTTCACTAACTCCAAACCTATCGATGTTTATACTTAAAAAGTTGTAAACGACATTTCGAACTCAATGGAAGTGGTCTCGAGTCCTAATTTGACCGTTTGCAAAAAGTAGCTTTTCGGACCAAAATCCGATTAACGAGTTACTATTTAAATAAAATATTTAAATACAAACTCGATAAATATGCGGGTTGTTACAAAGCCACAATTTGCTTTTTGCAAAGCCATGCTTTGATCATCATAGGTTCCACTTTGAATGCCACAGTGTCATTCTTTCAATCACTATTGACTTTTATGAACATACAACCTCTAAGCTCGTACGTATTAGAGAAGGGTGTTAAACTAGGAGAAGTTGCCTTTTCAACTACCAAACAAATGTATGTTTGTAAAAGTCAATGTTGTGATCACAGAAATGCAATGTCTGACATTCGTCCATAAAGGTTCATTCCGGGATTAAACGAAACCGAAGGCGCTCCTCCTACTACAATTAGTAGAGAGTAGCCCTTCCAATCTAAAATTTTCAAACATGATACGGCCACTGCTATAATAAATGTCTCTATATTGGGAGCTACCTAAAGAATGTCAACAAGCAATCCTTCTGCTATGTTGATCTTCATCTTCAATATAACGAAGATTTCCAAATGTAGACACCACTGCCATGTAAATATAATATGGGGTAATCCCCTGGGACTTGTGACAAGAATACCTACATTATGAAGATCTCAAGTCTTCAATAATAATCATTTTCAACATGTCGTCACTTCCGAAGTATACATTGGTTTGAAGTCATTTTCGGATAGGAGTTACCCAAATTCAACCTGGTTCCTTCGAACCAATCGTTGTTTTAAAAAGATGTTAAGTTCATATGTGATTATCAATCATCATTCAATTTAATTCATCTTTTTATTCATTCATAAATATCTCAGAGAGACGTATTATTTCAAATTATATAATTTATCTTCTTAATAGTATATTGAACCATTAAGCCTCAATTGTCAAATCCTTTTAGTTAATTAAACCGTTTTGAATCTTGAAAGTATTTCAATTTATTTCATCCTTTACTTAGGAAAATATTTCCAAATCATTTATTTAAATCTTTAGAAAAGATTTCCAAATAATAAATTTTTAACATGGGTCAAAAACAATGTTATTTAAGATAGTTTACTACAAACCCAAAACAATTAACTGTAAGTATAGGAATTAAAATAATTCCAAATCATTAATTTACATCTCATTTTAAAAAACATTATAGTGTAAAAAGGATTATAGAAATTATACTAATTCTACTCAATATCAATTTCTGTATTCAACCTTTACTATTCGTCGAATAGCAGTAAAATCACCTTTTAAATTCATGCGGGTATTATGGGTTCCCTCCTCGAAATTTAACACCAAGTGTAAGAAGATTGCGTCCATGCAATGCAAGTTGTTTGAATTTGAAATTTTAATCTTTTATACCTAACTTGTTTTCGACATTTTGGCCTTATCTATCCCTAGGTGAGCCAGGGCAATGGTTTCCTCTGAACATCTCCTTAGTTTAAACACCTCACCTAGATCTCACGAATAGAAAAATCCAGTCTACTCGTCGGCTTTAGAGCAAAGATTAAATCACTTGATTTCGACAGCTTTTCTTTAAAACATTTATTTAAACTCTTTAAAATAAATTATAAAATCCTCGAATCATTTTTAAACACTAAATTATTTATTTGAAAACATTTATAAAATATTTAGGAAAGAATACTTAAGTTTAAGTTCATATTTCAAAGGTTATCAAAGTGCTACAAAAATTGCTATGTATAGTGCTGCAAATAGTGTTTTCAAAGCTTATTGGATTAAAACAACTTTATAATCATATAGAAATCTATTTTTACAACTCAAATCTACTTTTAAACATTTTAAAGGATTTATTAAATTTATTCCATATTTTTCAAAAATTTAAAAATATATATTTAGAACATTTACTACTTTGGCCACCGAACCGCCAAAGCGTAATTTCATTGAAAACTTGATTTGCTCGTATTTTAAAATCTACTAAATGAAATCTTGACCTTTATTTTTTGTTTGAAAACTGTAGTTGTAAGATCTTCGAAAATTCTTATTGCAAAGAAATCCGATTCTGATTCCTTCCAATAAAAGGATTTGACTTTTACATCGCGAAATTGTGAACTACCGTTACACGACGCGCTTATTTTTGACTCCAAATTCATTATTTATCAAAAATTCTCCAAATTGAATTTTAATGTCCATAAAATATTTATAAACCATTTTCAAACATTTAAACCTATATTTTCTGTATTAAATCTTTTTTAACTTTTATATCATTTCATGATTTTATTGTAATATTCATTTTCAACATTCTTATATTCTTAAATCATTAAGAGGCTAAACAACTCCATACACATATTATTTATGGATTAAATTTCCATTTAATTAAATATGGTTAATTACTAATCATTTCTCTTAACATTTATCAAACCAAGTTATCAACCATATCGATATCCATACAATCAACCATATAACCAACCAAGTTATCAAACATTCATACAAATCATTGAGAGATTAAATGGCCATTTTATCATACTTACAAATAGTTATAAGATATTTATCATTTAATAAACGTTGAGTACTCACTATTTTTATTCACTTCACCAAACTTTTCTGTAGCTTCCCGAATCGATTTCGGCAGCGCTTCGATAGCACTTTCTCCTCTTTTTCTTGCTCTGAGCTCCCCGACTTGCTTCCTTCTCCTTTGGTGCTCTCGGCCTTGACCTTGGATGAGTGGTGCTCGGCCTTAGCTTGGGATATAGAGGTGGCATGAGTTATGGAGGAGAAAGCGAGGCATTTGCACTTGGTTTTGAGCTTGAATGATAACATATATGTTTGTATTTTTATTTTTTCTTTGATATTATTTCTTCATAATTTTTCTAAGTTGGAAGCCATTAAAAGCTAAAGAAAGAAAAATAAGTAGATGAATAAATGAGTGAATGAAGGACTGAAGGGATGCTTGCATTTGTAGGCAAAACGAAGCAAAAATATCTAAAACATCATCATTATCCATCACCATCCCCATATGCACCCACCTCCTTATTTCCCTTCATGTTTCACACGTTGCACCCCTCTTCCAAGTTCCTCCATCACTTCATTCACTTCCATGCCATGTGCATGTCCTAGGTGTGTAAGATAGTTAACTTAGAGTTGCTTAAGTATTAAGGAAATAGGAAATATTTTAGATTTTTTTCTTATATATGTTTATATATATGTATATGTATATTTGTACATATATGTGTTCATGTATGAATATGTATATTATGTATGTGTACATGACATATAATAAGGTTGCAACAACTTTCGAACAACTTCTGTTTATTAAACCTTCGAAAATCTGGAAATCGGTTTTCAGTCACATTTTCACTTATTAGTTGGTATACATATATTTTAAATCAAAGTTTGAAAATAAATTTATGGTCATTTTTAATTAACAAAAATGATCTCATTTGAATTCTAAAATCATATAAATCAACATTAACAATTATTTACGAAAATAGCTATTATACCGATAAAACGATATCAATTTTCTTATACTTTCAAACTGATTATATATCTTTATAAAACTATTATAAATTAGTTATTATCACTTTATAATTATTTTAAAGGAATTATTTGTGACAACCCAAGGTTTTGGCAGTATTATTTTAATAAGTATTTAATCTAATTAAATAAAATACAAGCTTATCATTTTATAAATGAATAAGATTTTTGCCTTTACCATTTATTTATATATATATATATATATATAATGTGAAGGAAACTACGATTTGGGAATTTAAAATAAAACTGATCTTATCAATATTAAAATAAAGGATAAAAAATATATTAATATAATAAAGTGTTTGATGGTTTAAGCTTAAAAATAGAAATAAAAATAAAAATTAAGGTTTTATGTTAAAAATAAGTATATAAGTGGGTTTGTGTGTGTATGCAACATAAGATAAACTTAACAATTTTCAATTAAGCACAAGGGTATAAAATGAAGTCAGGCGAGGAAATATATGTTGCTGTGAATCTAGAAATGCAAGGCTAAAGTAAAATAAAATTAAAATAAGAAAATATATATACATACAAGATTCAAATGGATATGCATGTAAACTTGTAGGGAGACATATACATTTAATAGTATCATCTCAGCATAAACAAAAGTCATTCTAAATGCTACAAATCATTTCAATTTTGAGAAAAAAAAATCTTATTTGGTCAAAGAAAAGGAAAATATCTCTCATCAAACCAAATAAAGTATTTGTACTAGCAAATACGTACACCTGTGTATTTACTCTAGATATATCCTTCTTATTCCTATGCGCTTTCAAACATAAGCAAACTAGAAAAAAAGTAAGTAAACATCATCATTTTACAAATTCAAAAAAAAAATACTCAAACTAAACAATAACAGGAAGATTAAGTAGCAGTTTTTTTCTAAACAGAGATTGTTCTCTGTTCAAGCTTTTTTCAGGTGAGTAAACAATTTTGAAAACACTATTAAAACCTGATTTTTTCTGTGTTATCTAAATATAAATCATGTTGTTAGCCTGAGAATTTGGATTGAATTGGATGCATGTATGTGTGAATATTTAATGAATGTGTAGTTTTAAAATAAGCTATTTTGATAAACTACAGCTTTTGTTTTCTCTTAAAATCCAATATCTCAACATTTAATTTTTGATAGCCTTTGATTGGTAAATGAAAGATGTTTGCAAACAAGCAACATTCCTCCTAGAAATAATTACAAGAAATGAAAATGAATATTCGGTTTGATTTTTTTTAATTTACAGTGAAATTGTAAATTTGGTCAAAATTTTATGAATTCAATTCTAAGAATGGATTGAACGGTTGAATTAGAGATAGGAAATCATGATTTTTGGTATACATATCATAATTTTTAGTTTGAAACTTTGGGTGCATTCTCGAGTTATTCATTTTGGACGAATTGGTCGATTTCAGTTGTTCAACAACGAATTAGTCTACGTGGTTGAGCTTGAATGTAGAAGGGAAGTCGTAGATCATGGGAAAATGCTACCATGATTTTTTAGGGGTTGTGATGATCAGAAAGATCGAGTTAGGGTTTTTTCTACCTGGACGTGTCGACGATGCTCAGATGGGTTTCTCGATTCCTTGTGGCGATCGGGATCGATCGCGAGTTGAGCCATGGGTGTTGGAAGGTGTGATGAAGCAACGGAGTGAATGGCATGAGTTCTCGAGTACTTGATCGTCGGTAGTGGATGATGATTTCGGTGAGGTTGTTTCTAGGTTTATGGGTTTTAGGGTCAGATTCGATTTTGCAATGAATCGATGAGATGGGTCGATCTTGTGGAGTTGACGTGGTTGTTGTCGACTTGTCGGTGGGTAGGGTGGAGATCATCGGCGATCGAAGGAGATGTGCATGTGGATGTGCACGTTTCGTGCATCTGGAAAGTGGGTTTGGGAGAAGATGATTTTGCTCGGGTTTAGGCACAAAGGAGTATGGGTTTTGCTCGAAGCTGGAGCATGCAGTGTACCCGCGTGAACTCAGGTATAGCTAGGGTATGTGTGAGTTGTGTTCGAGTTTTACTCGATGTATTTAGGAAGGGTCTCGGGGATGTTGTTTCAGGTTTGAAGTATGGGTTGAGATATCAGATAAGCAAGATGACCAAAGCTTTTGACATATAGGTATAGACCAGGCTTTAAGGCAAGTTCAATTTTTTTTTTAAACAACAAATTTTTATTTAAAGTTTTAAAAGGTTTTAAAATTTGTTTGGTCAAGGATAATTATTATATTAGGTTAAATTCTAAATGTTTTCAAAAGTGTTTTAAATAATGTAATTAAATCAAAGATAAATTATTTAGGAATGGTTAATTAGTTAATAAAATCAGTCAAAGGAGTAACTAATCAATTTATTTATTAAAGATTAATTAGTTTATGTAATAAATTGAAGGATTGATTTATAAATGTGATTTATTAATTAAGGAAATTAATTAAGGATGGTAAATTTATTTAAAACTAAATTACTTAATGTAATTAAGTAATGATAATTACTTAATGTAAGTAATTTAACGGATTAATTGTTAAGAATTAACAAATTTAATTAGTAATTAATGGTTAATCACTTAATTAATCGGTGATAATCATAAAGATAATTACTTAATGCCATTAATTAAGATAGGAAATTAATGGGTAATTACTAAAGGTGATTTATTTAATGGTAATTACTTGAGGGAAGAAATTAAGGGATTATTTAATGTGATGAGTAAAAGCTAATTAATTTGTGAAATTAATTAATAATTAATTACTTGTTGTAATTAAAGGATAATTAATCAAGGATGATTAATTAAGATGGATAATTAAAAGGTGATTAAATAAATTGATTAAATTAATATTTAATAAAGGTAATCCAAAGGATTAAAGATTTGTAATTAATTTAATTAGAGAAAACTAAATTAATTTTGGAAGTGATAAATCCTGTTGTGAAATGCCTTAATTGGGTTGATATCTCTGATATGAAATGTTTTGTGATATGATTTGTTTGAGTAGACAGAAATAAATGTGGTTATCTATCAATGATGAATTGCTGTGATAAAAAGTAACATCATATATTTTAAGTTTGAATTGATTTTTCATTTGAATAACTTGAGATAAGATGACATTGGGTTCGAAGAGACCGGAGTCGGGTACTAGTAAGTACCCGAAACCACTTTGAATTTCTATAGATTGATATATGGAATGAATAGGTTGGGAGGAAATGATTTAAGTGAATTGGACTATTTAATCTAAATGTTGGTACTTAGGAAATTGATGCGTGAAATAGTGTTGTCTATAACAAATTGTGAATTTGTAAATTGATATGAGCTACTTCGGGTTTTATGTAAGTTATATGCTTTGCATTCAATGTTAGATGAGTTTTACTCACGCTGGTTTCCAGCCTGACCCGGGTGTTACTTTGATGTAATGCTCGGGTCAGACTGAGTATTACAGATTTTCAGGTAAGGTTGTTCTAGAGCTCAAGAGGCGAGCTGGATGGCAAGAACGTATGGAGTGTTTCTGCTGTATATCTCTGACATGATAATTGTGTACATTCAGTGACTGTATATATGTGTAACTCTGATGTATTATAAACGTACTTTGACAGATACAGAATTCTTTTGTAAACTGTTATTATTTATTATTATATTTTATCCGCTGCGAATGTGAGATGTTGATGTTTCTTTTTCTCCTTCTTTTTCTATCCCTTTCTTCTTTCTTCCTAACTATTTGGAATTTTCGGGTTCGAAAATTCCTGGTCGTTACAGTTGGTATCAGAGCTGAAGGTTAAGCAAGAACCTTGGCTCTGGTGGGTGTACCCATTAAGGATAGGGTCAATAGTACCCTAGAATGAGTTGAGTGTATATATATAGATATGAGAGCGTACTTGTTATTTTCTTATATAGAGATTTTAAATGATTTTATATAAGTATATATTTTGATATATATATATATATATATATATATGAAGCAATATTTCTTACTAATAATTGTTAAGGTAATTGGTTGTTAAATTATTGAAATTAAATTAAGAGATAATAGAAATACAACCAAATTGAAATTAAATAAAGGTAAGTTTGAAATGGATTCAAACTGAAATTAAATCTTGAATTTGGGGAAAGTTTCAGAATAAGATAAAAATTAATTGGTTTTCAGATATGATAATCTTGGTTATTATCATAAATGATTGTTGTGTGTTTAATAAGATGTGTATTAATTAGTAAGCAAAATAAAATGTTTTAAAGAAGGAAAACATTTAGGCAAGTATGACCTATGAACTGGAACTGGAGTTGATCTGAATTATGGAGTTTTAAATCTGGGCCCAGAATTCGAAAATTTTTGTTTCAAAGTAATGAAGAAATAATAGATGATGTTATTAAATATTATTTGAATGATAGAACTTGATTAAACAAGAGTCTCTTGAAAATCTTAAAAGAATTTGTTTGAATTTAAAACCAAAGGTGGTTTAAAATTTAAAAGTAACCTGTTGTGTAAAGGAAATAAATATGAAATAAACTCTAAGGTTAAGTTTTGAATTTTCCTTGGAATGTGATGTAAAACCCAAAGTGAAGTAAGTATTAAACTTAAGAGGGAAGATTATAAATCTGAAGTATAAAATTTGAATGACTGGATTAGGTAAATTGAATTTAACTTAGAGGAAGTTAAATAAGTTTAAATGGACAACCTGATTTGGAAATTTCAATATGAAATTGGAAATTAACTTGGAAAGTTAAAGGGTTAATTTAATTGGGAGTTTGGGTGATCTCAAAATGGGTTTGAGATCTGTAAATTTGAAATTGATGAATGTTTTTAAAATAAATTGGATGATATTATCCTATTATTGTTAAAAAACCTTTAAATTGTGGATCAGATTTATTTAAATGAATGAGAAATGAAGTGTGGTAATATATCCATTATTAAGATGAAAGGAAAATTTAACTTTAATTTGAAATTAAGGATAAGGAATTACTTTGAACTGAAAATTTGAATAATTGCATTTGTAAATTAAAGTTGTTTAAGGTACTGGTTTCAAACTGGAAGATAAAATTGAGTAATAAATTAAATTTCAAGATAAAAATTATTTTGAATTCTTATTTGAACTTTGGAAAAAGTTAAGTAAAGATAATTTAAAATGAAATTTTGAGAATTTGACTCAAAATTTAATTGTTTAAAGATTTGGGTTATTGATGTAAAAATAAAGGTTAATTTGATTTAAGGGGTTGAACCAACATTTGGGAATTTAACTTGAATTTATATAATTCGAGATGGGTTAAAATTGAGATTTAAATTCCATTAGTTCAAATTGAATTTAGTTTGAAATTGAAGATTGATAAATATAAAAATTCGAATGGAAAATTTTGAACTGGATTAATTTGAAATAAAATCGAAGATTTAATGAGTTCAAATTCAAATGGGATTGGGACTAATTTATAGAAATTGAAATGATCTGAAATTGAAGTGGATTCAATTTGAAATTCGTCTAAATTAATTTGAACAATTTAGGATTTGTAGTTAAAGTGAATATGTTTAAATCAAATGGAACTTGATTTGAAGTTGGAAAGAAATTGAGAATTAATTCAACTTGGATTGGAGAAAAATCAAGTCCAATGGAAATTGGAGTTATTTAAATTAGAATTGGGTCAATTTAAATGGAAATGAAAATTTAAATTGAATTGATAAGAATGGAGATTGGGAATTGAACAGTTTGGCTCTAGACTATTTTCAGAATAAATGGTTTTAATATAAATCTATTTTTCCAAGTTACTTACTATACAATCTTTCTTTTTAAAAGCCAAACTATCTTATACTTATTTTACAATTATTTTTGGAACTATTTAACAATTTTTCAAATGTTCTATAAACTGATTGATGTTTTTCAACTATTTTACAAATTAATTACTATTTTACAATTATTTTGCAATTATCTAAAATTTCTGAAACTATTTAACTATTTTACAATTAATTAACTATTTTACAGCTATTTTGCAAATTAATAATTATTTTTCAACTGCTTATCTGTTTTAAAATTTTCAAACTAATTTCTAAATACAAACCCAAACTGTTATTGATTAAATACCCAACTGAGATAAGAATTGAAGTGATAATCCCAATGGGGATTGAGGCAAATGTGAATAAGTGAGTGAAAATTAAAGTGAATGTGAATAGAAAGGAAATTGATTTGGCTAATAATCAATGAAAATAAATACGTAAGATGTACGTATATTATTCTATTCACATAGTGATTCGATCCAGATTCGAACACAGAATTTCGAGATAGTTATATCGATCCGAGTTGGGATTTTTCACTCGATTTTCGATGGCGAACCTGGATATGGATTGTTGATTGGTTCTGGATATTTTCTATCATAGTTATGGCTATGCAAGGAAAATAACAATTTCTGATCAAGAAACCAGATCTGAATCCGCACTAGAAAGTCGGATGGACGATACTAGTTCAGAAGTGAAATTGTATGATCGAGTGAGCGATCAGATTGATATTGCGTACGGATGATGTGTGTACATCGTACGGATTTGAATAAAATTGATAGCGGAAATTTGTGGATAACAAATGTGAAATGGTTTTTGAAATGAAAGGTATATTTCGTGAAATATATGATAAAGTAAAATGGAAATTGGATATTTCTATAATAGAAATTTACTTTATGGAAGTAAGTGATGATAAGTGGTTTTGTAAAGAGTAATCAAATTTGAATATTTGACTTGGCATAAACAAATTTATATATATCTTTGTTATATAAGATAAAACTCCCCTTGTTGAATCTATAGCCAGAAGGAAATGGTTTTTAAAAATATTTGAAGAATAGAAAGGGTTTATACAAGTTTGAAATGATCCAAAGATTTTTGTCAGGAATTATATATATCTATATGTATAAAGTATCTTATGAGAATGATTTTGAGAAAGGTTTTTGGAACCTATGGATTTGGAAAGGCTTTTGATTTCAATATTGGAATTTGGAAAGCCTAGTTTGAGAATTATCGATTTTGGGATAATTGATTTTGTGTAAAGAAGCTTTGTATGAGATCATACTAGGTGTATGATTTGAAAGATACTATATGTATAGTATAAGTGTTTTGATGATGGCTCTGGGGAAAAAGGCGCTCCCTTGAAATGAACTTCTCAGGAGTGCCACCGGGTGATGCTGCCTTGAGCCCCAAGGGGGGGTTTCTAAAGTTGATCCTGTGAGGAGTCCGGACAAAACTAGTTCTTGAGGATTATGAGTAGTGTGTACCATAGAGAAAGTCGTGTGTGCCGCTGAGAGCCAACGGTCTACGTTTGATTTTATATCGGTAGATTGCGACCTATGGTAACATAGCGAAAGTCGTGTGTGCTGTTAAGAGCCAACGGTCTATTTTGATTTTATATCGGTAGAATGCGACCTATGGTAACATAGCGAAAGTCGTGTGTGCCGCTGAGAGCCAACAGTCTATGTTTGATTTTACATCGGTAGACTGCGACCTATGTAGGAGTGGAGAAGTTTCATTTCGACAGCGAAAATCGAGGGCGCTGATGCCTACAGTTACATGGACTTTCGCTGCGATGGAAACGTAACCCTAGAATGTAACTGCGATCTGTCGTGGGTTCCATGGCGTAATCGAGGGGCGTGGAGTGCCTACAGTTACATGGACTTTTGCTGCGATGGCAACGTATCCCAGGATGTAACTGCGACCATGGATGGAGGTGATGATTTCCATAGTATTCTCACCAAAGATATTTCCTCTATTTTCGAAAACTGTTTTCGATATTTTCAATAAAATTATTTTTCAAAATATTTTCACTGGATGTTGGAAACAGGTCTGCCAAGCACTTATAAATTTTCAGTCGTACGCTTGATCAATGTATGACCGAATTTCTGTGAGAACAAGGATGGACTTGTCGAAACAACGAGTTATAAAAGTATTTTTATAATAAAATTATTTTAGTAATATTATATAGAATTTTTTAAAGTAGTCTGAAAATGATCAAAGAAAATTTATCTGATTTTAAGCATTTTAATAATTCTGGCTTCCTTTCTTTTCGAGGACGGAAAGTTCTAAAGCGGGAGGAATGTGACAACCCGGGGTTTTGGCAGTATTATTTTAATAAGTATTTAATCTAATTAAATAAAATACAAGCTTATCGTTTTATAAATAAATAAGATTTTTGCCTTTACCATTTATTTTTATATATATAATGCGAAGGAAATTACGATTTGGGAATTTAAAATAAAACTAATCTTATCAATATTAAATAAAAGGATAAAAAATATTAGTATAATAAAGTGTTTGATGGTTTAAGCTCAAAAATAGAAATAAAAATAAAAAATAAGGTTTTATGTTAAAAATAAGTATATAATTGGGTTTGTGTGTGTATGCAACATAAGATAAACTTAACAATTTTCAATTAAGCACAGGGGTATAAAATGAAGTCAGGCAAGGAAATATATGTTGCTGTGAATTTAGAAATGCAAGGTTAAAGTAATATACACACACACACACACACACACACACACACATACATACATACAAGATTCAAATGGATATGCATGTAAACTTGTAGGGAGACATGTACATTTAATACCATCATCTCAGCATAAACAAAAGTCATTTCGAAATGCTACAAATCATTTCAGTTTTGAGAAAAGAAAAAAAATCTTATTTGGTCAAAGAAGAAGAAATATCTCTAATCAAACCAAAGAAAGTATTTGTACTAGCAAATACCTACTCTTGTGTATTTACTCTAGATATATCCTTCTTATTCCTGTGCGGTTTCAAACATAAGCAGACCAGAATAAAAGTGAGTAAACATCATCATTTTACAAATTCAAAAAAAAATTACTCAAACTAAACAATAACAGGAAGATTAAATGGAAGATTAAGTAGCATTTTTTTCCTAAACAGAGATTGTTCTCTGTTCAAGCTTTTGTCAGGTGAGTAAACAATTTTGAAAACACTATTGAACCTGAATTTTTCTGTGTTATCTGAATATAACATCATATTGTTAGCCTGAGAATTTGGATTAAATTGGATGCATGTATGTGTGAATATTTAATGGCTGTGTAGTTTTAAAAATAGGCTCTTTCGATAAACTGCAGCTTTTGTTTTCTCTTAAAATCCACTATCTCAACATTTAATCTCCGATAGCCTTTGATTGGTAAATGAAATTTTTTTACAAACAAGTAACATTCCTCCTAAAAACTAATTACAGGAAATGAAAATGAATATTAGGTTTGAATTTTTTTTAATTTACAGTGAAATTGTAAATTTGGTCAAAATTTTATGAATTCAATTCTAAGAATGGATTGCACGGTTGAATTAGAGATAGGAAATCATGATTTTTTGTATACATATCATAATTTTTAGTTTGAAACTTTGGGTGCATTCTCGAGTTGTTCATTTTGGATGAATTGGTCGATTTCAGTTGTTCAACGGCGAACTAGTCGTCGTGGTTGAGCTTGAATGTAGTGGGGAAGTCGTAGATCATGGGAAAAATGCTATCATGATTTTTCAGGGGTTGTGATGATCAGAAAGGATCGAGTTAGGGTTTTTTCTGCCTGGATGTATCGACGATGTTCAAATGGGTTTCACGGTTCCTAGTGGCGATCGGGATCGATCGCGAGTTGAGCCGTGGGTGCTGGAAGGTGTGATGAAGCAACGGAGTGAATGGCATGAGTTCTCGAGTACTTGATCGTCGGTGGTGGACAATGATTTTGTTGAGGTTGTTTCCAGGTTTATGGGTTTTAGGGTCGGATTCGATTATGCAATGAATCGATGAGATGGGTCGATCTTGTGGAGTTGACGTGGTTGTTGTCGACTCGTCTGAGGGTAGGGTGGAGATCATCGTCGATCAGAGGCGATGTGCATGTGGATGTGCACGTTTCTTGCATCTGGAAAGTGGATTTGGGAGAAGATGATTTTGCTCAGGTTTAGGCACAAAGGAGTATGGGTTTTGCTCGAAGCTGGAGCGTGTAGTGTACTCGCGTGAACTCGGGTATAGCTAGGGTATGTGTGGAGTTGTGTTCGAGTTTTACTCGATGTATTTAGGAAGGGTCTCGGGGTTTTTGTTTCAGGTTTGAAATATGGGTTGAGATATCAGATAAGCAAGATGACCAAAGCTTTTGACATATAGGTATAGACCAGGCTTTAAGGCAAGTTTGATTTAAAAAAAAACAAGTTTTTGTTCAAAGTTTTAAAAGGTTTTAAAATTTGTTTGTTCAAGGATAATTATTATATTAGGTTAAATTCTAAATGTTTTCAAAAGTGTTTTAAATAATGTAATTAAATCAAAGATAAATTATTTAGGAATGGTTAATTAGTTAATAAAATCAGTCAAGGGAGTAACTAATCAATTTATTTATTAAAGATTAATTAGTTTGTGTAATAAATTGAAGGATTGATTTATAAATGTGATTTATTAATTAAGGAAATTAATTAAGGATGGTAAATTTATTTAAAACTAAATTACTTAATTTAATTAAGTAATGATAATTACTTAATGTAAGTAATTTAACGGATTAATTGTTAATAATTAACAAATTTAATTAGTAATTAAAGGTTAATCACTTAATTAATCGGTGATAATAATAAAGATAATTACTTAATTCCATTAATTAAGATAGGAAATTAATGGGTAATTACTAAAGGTGATTTATTTAATGGTAATTACTTGAGGGAAGAAATTAAGGGATTATTTAATGTGATGAATAAAGGCTGATTAATTTGTGAAATTAATTAAGAATTAATTACTTTTGTAATTAAAGTATAATTAATCAAGGATGATTAATTAAGATGGATAATTAAAAGGTGATTAAATAAATTTATTAAATTAATATTTAGTAAAGGTAATCCAAGGAATTAAAGATTTGTAATTAATTTAATTAGAGAAAATTGAATTAATTTTGGAAGTGATAAATCATGTTGTGAAATGCCTTAAATGGGTTGATATCTTTGATATGAAATGTTTTGTGATATGATTTGTTTGAGTAGACAGAAATAAATGTGGTTATCTATCAATGATGAATTTCTGTGATAAAAAGTAACATCATATATTTTAATTTGAATTGATTTTTCATTTGAATAACTTGAGATAAGATGACATTGGGTTTGAAGAGACCGGAGTCGGGTACTAGTAAGTACCTGAAACAACTTCGAATTTCTATAGATTGATATATGGAATGAATAGGCTGGAAGGAAATGATTTAAGTGAATTGGACTATTTAATCTAAATGTTGGTACTTAGGAAATTGATGCATGAAATAGTAATGTCTATAACAAATTATGAATTTGTAAATTGATATGAGTTACTCCGGGTTTTATGTAAGTTATATGCTTTGTATTCCATGTTAGATGATTTTTACTCACGCTGGTTTCCAGCCTGACCCGGGTGTTACTTTAATGTAATGCTCGGGTCAGACCGAGTATTACAGATTTTCAGGTAAGGACGTTCTAGAGCTCAGGAGGCGAGTTGGATGGCAAGAACGTATGGAGTGTTTCCGCTGTATTATATTGCTATATATCTGTGACATGATAATTGTGTACATTCAGTGACTGTAGATATGTGTAACTCTGATGTGTTATAAATGTATTTTGACAGATACAGAATTCTTCTGTAAACTTTTATTATTTATTATTATATTTTATTCGCTGCGAATGTGAGATGTTTATGTTTCTTTTTCTCCTTCTTTTTCTATCTCTTTCTTCTTTCTTCCTAACTATCTGGAATTTTCGGGTTCGAAAATTCTGGGTCGTTACAATTATCATTTAAAAACAATTATTTTAATAAATATAATAATTACTAAATCGTTAAATCTCAAATTGGAATCAATTGTTAAATGTAAGGGCATCATTGATGATGTCATATATTCATTTGATTTCCAAAAATAAAATAAATAATTTATCTTGTATTCTTGTTTAATTACAATAATAAATGTACATATCCAGCTTGGTACATGACGTTTTATGATTATAGAGCTGTTTATCAATAAAACGGTTTTCGGACATTTTATCGATATTACTTCAAAGTTTTTATTTTCGTAAATACTTATTCAAAATATGATTACCATTATTATTTATTATTCAAAAAATCATAATATATGTTTTTAAAAATCTTATATTTGAATATTTTAAAAATAAATATAATTTATCAAATTGATAGATTTGCGGGTCATTAAAGACTCCCCCTTAAAAGAATTTTGCCCCCGAAATTACAACAAAACAAAACCCAAAGGTATTTGCCTAAAATATTTACTTTTAAACTTTCTCTCGTATGATGTATGCAGATCATCCGAACATAATATCGGATTTGATCTACTATTCAAATCGACGACTTTTCTTATGAACCGGTACTTCTCCCTCGAGCCTCTAGTACGAACTCTATCCAGACTTTGTGATTAGAACTTTACTTTTCCTTGCATAGCTCTCAACTATGATAGAAAATGGAAGTACCCAATCACAAACCCTCATCAATGTTCGCCTTCAAGGATCGAGTGACAAATCTTATTTCGGGCCGGTGTCCTCAAAGTTCTGTACTCGAATCTTAGATTAAAATCGTGCAACGAAATGATCTAGGTACCTCATATGTACTTATTAATCTTCCAAAATATTTATCAAAACAATTCATAAACTTTTATTCAACATTTTTTAATAATGATGCTTTATATAATAACTTTAAATATTTTCAAATATTCTTCTTTTAAGGAAAACATCTTTATAACACTTACCAAAATGCCATTTATAAATATCTTTTACATTCATCTTTTACAAAGTAATTTTATTTGCAAAAAAATGCTCATAAATTTGTCTTAAATAAATTTCTTAACTTTAAACCAATCTTATTATCAAACATAGTATAGTCAAATCGTTAAAAATAATTCACAAGGTATTTGTACCCAAATTTTTAAATCAATAATTGGTTAATTAATGATAATTGCTTAACATTATTATTCCTTAATTTATATTTTGGAATATTTATTATGGATTTTAATTTCATTATCTTGAATAAATATCATATTTCAACTAATTTCTTACTTATCGATTATTTTTATGAAACATCTTATAGTCCAACTGTGAAATTCCAATCACAAGATGTACATATTTAAATTTCATTAATCTTGATTTGTAACTATATATATATCTTTTATATTTAAAATTTAATCCATGATAAAATTATTTCATTTACTAATTTTTAAAACAATAATCATTTTTTTATATAACACTAACAACACACTCATACATATAATACTCTCAACTCATTCTAGGGTATTACTAACCCTATCTCTAATGCGTCACACATTCGAGGGTATTACTAACCTTATCTATAATGAGTTTTACTACACCAAAGCTTAGGTGTTCGCTCAGCCTAAGCCCTGATACCAAATGTAACATACAGGATTTTTGACCCTCCAAAATATACACTAATACATCCTCGGTATAAGTGTCGGAAACCCCGATTGTTAGAGAAAAAGAAAAAAGATAGAACAGAATCTCACACAAATGAAATAACATATATTATTTCAACAATAATCTTTACAATGGAAAATATTGAATACAATATCAGAGTCTAACCTAGATTCTTCCTAGACAGTTATAAATCCTCTATCCTTACGAATGCTGAAAAATAAAAACAAATGCAATAGATGTAGTGTGATGATCCACATTTCAAATGGTTTAAATCGACAATAATCCACACATTTCCAATCCAAAAAATCCAAAACATAGATAATCATGGGTTTAATTAAGAAAAATAAGAAAATAAGAAGAAAACAAACACAGAATCTCACAGTGGAATGATAAAATATAATAATCAAATAAACAGTTCATGAAGCTATTTACTATACTTTTGACTATCATTTATACAACATTTATCAAAGTTATATATATATACAACAGAAAAATAAAATAATGTAGTGGGACAACATGATGCAGGAATACTAATAGTGATAATATACCAAATCTTCGTCTTAGTCCTTTAGAATAAATCTTCAATGAGCTGAAAACTTAGGGCTGACCCGAGCGCAATAAAAAGACAAAACAGTCGAGTTTAGACTAAAATATCCTTATGTAAGTTAAATCAATATCGCATATAACATGAGTGTAATAACATCAGAGATGTTTACAGGATTTCACATCTCTTATCCAGTGTATAACATGCGTGTAGTAACTCAAGAGATGTTATGGGATTTTCCATCTCTTAAGGATCCGTCAAAATATTTATATGTAGTAGAATATGCTATATGTATAATGTCTAATCAGTAAAATTGTAATGACCCGCAAATCCGTACCCCTTGAGTCAACACTATTCTACATCAATCAACTCAAGGTGAACGGAAATACGAACCATATGGATTAAAGAAAAAGAGGTAGAAGAAGAAGATAGAAAACAACATCAGAATCTAACCATCAAAGCGGAATATAATATAATAGATAATCACAGATCTTTACACCAAAAACAAATACTATATCAGAGTATACATAACACACAACTGGACAGTAATCATAACATGTCCTCATAATCTGGATACATAGCGGAATATGTAGCACAAATACGAAAGTACGTATCGCCATCCAGTTCGTCTCTGAGCTCCATAGCATCCGTTCCTGTGATCTATAATACTCGGTCTGACCCGAGCATTACAGTTAATAACACCCGAGTCAGCCTGAAATACCAGTGTGAGAAATCACACACAAACTGATTATTAAAGTTTCAAAATCCTTTGAAAACAAAAGCAACTCGTAAGACCACACCACAAATAAACATATCTGGTTTTTACCTTACGATAGCTAAAACCCTTTTTATTAAAATCCGCTGAAATTATAATAGGGTCTATTTACAAATACTTATTAAAATAGCCGAAATTGTTACATGATTAAATTCTAGCTACTAGCCACAAAGTGGGTAATACAAACAAAACTTGTAAAAGGCGCATAGGGAGAATGGATTTCCAACTAATGACTAGGCACTGGGGTACCACCTGTCACGGTACCTGGTCTAGATCAGCATATCAAGGATCACTCCCGACCCCCTGCAACACAAGACCGAGATTACCCCTTACCGGATAATCCCGAGTAAGATCGCCCCACGGTTGGGATTAGCAACCGCACCACTAAACCGAAATAAAGGGACATCTAGACAGGGATGACCTCACCCTGAAGGGGTGCTACCCACCTAGCCTTGCTGCATAACCCCTGATTTTCAGTCATTCCCAGTTGATGAGGCTTGAGGCTAAGCATTGCCTTTAAGAACGTTTCACTTAGAATGCTCATCGTCCACTGACGATGTTCTGAAAGCATTCATCCATACAAGTCCGTCCCGGGTTCGAACTGAACTGAAGGCACTATTCCTACTACATCCATTTTGGAAACATCCTCAGGATTAGTAGCGACTAGCCCTTGCACTTCACTGCTCCATCTTCGACTCCGAACTCGTTTTTCCACGAAAACGTACAAACCGAATGAAGTGGTTTTCGAGAAATTAATCCCGATCCGGTCTCTTCGAAACGATCAGCGCACTGGCCAATATTGATAGTCGGTTATATAACTATCAATTAACATTCACAACATCCATCAACATAAATAATTTCAACAAATTATTTATTAACCTCAAAATATCTTCACAAGATATATTTGTATTTTCAACCCTTTGAAAACACTTTCAAACCATACTTTTCTCATAAGATAAATTTCGAAATATTTATTTCCACTGAAAACAACCAAGCACAAAACTTTAGATTTTTGAAAATAATTTAGAACTCTTTATTATAAATTATCATTTAAAATTAAAAATAACTTTAATACTTTATTAAAAATATATACTATAGGAATATTTAAAATGTGACTACTTTATAAAATATAAAACTAGATTTTCTCTTTAAAAACAAAATATCAAGTCACCATCAAATAATTACTACTATAATCGATTTGAAAAATACTTGCTTCAGAGTTTAATAATTTAGAAATTATAAATTTTTTTAAAACATGTTTTTTAAAACGACACTAAAAGTTTTAACTTATATTTAAAAATTTACTTTGAAACGTACTTGGCTAACCAGGAAAATATACTTCTCTTGAAATCCTTTAAAAATAAATCACTATTTATTTTTAACCAAATTTTCCATTTCTTTAATAACTTTCCATCGTGGATTTATTTCTCCAAATATCCATTGATATATTACTTACTTTTATAAACCCAGTTTATAAATTCCAAAGTCCCACTTCTCTTTTAAAGTTTCAACTTCAGCCACTTAAATCAATTTTCAAATTGATTTCCAATCTACTCCATTTTGAAATAAATTTCTTTACTTACTCAATTCATTTCAAAATCCATTAATTGTAGACTTTATTTATTCATTTATTTTTTCGTTTTGATTTTAAATCTTTTAATCGAAACATACCAATTTTAGATTTTCCAAATTTCTTCTTTATTCTTTTCAATAATTAAAATCTTAAATTTAAAATAAATGCTTTATTCCTTTATATAATACCACTAAAATTTAAAATACATTATCTTCCTGTTTATTCAAAATTCCCTTTTCATCTATGGAATTTATTTATTAGAATTTTAAAACCACTATTATTCTTATCCAGTTCATTCTTAATTTTTTTAAATTCTCTATAATTATTTCACTTACAAATTCACTTCCTTTTATTTTCAAAAATCTAATTCTATATATTTTGATAACTCAGTGTACCAAAATATATTCAACTAAACTATAGCATTCAATATTCCAATTATCAATAATATTCATCACAGAATAACGAATATTCATAACAGAGAATATCAAACAGTATAAATAATTTTGAGGAATTCAGTTGGATCCCTCCAACCTGTTTTCTTGCATCCACAGATGTTAGCAAAATATAAAATACCAATTCCACTTCGAGGTGGAATATCGTGATACATGGGTTTTAAATATAATATCAACCGCTATTATTCGGCGCATAGGGTCTCATCTGCTATATAATGCAGGAAATCAATCATTCCAAGATATATTATATACTACTATATATAATATTGCACATCAAAACAATTCAACCAATTATTTAAATTTAACTATTTAAATCAAAACAACCTAGATGAGTGAGATTAACTTACCTTTGATTCATGTTTTGCAACCCACTTCCAAACCGGCTCGCTTCTTGTCAGTTTATGACCTTGTATAAATATTTGTACGGTTCATTAATATTTGAATTAGTCAATCAATTAATTACTATTTATACATTTAATTTAGCTAATTATTTGGGTTTAAACCAATAATTTATTTTAAACCAATTTTCTTTAAATAAAATATTTTTAGTGACTAAAGTAATTAAACAGGTTAATCACCCTAATATTTATTTATTTTTAAATAAACTAGTAGGTATAAAATGTGTATATATTCATTTTATTTTCGAAACTTCATATATACTTAAAAAAATATTCTAGATGGATTTCATAAAAATCTAAGTTATATAAAGTCTTATATCATATATAGTTATTTATTAGATTAAAATAAACGAAACAGCAAATCCTTACAGCCAAATTCCCTCGCGTGCTCCACTGCCTTCCAAACCATTACCCATATCACAGCAACCATGCTGTCATCGCCGAGTACTCTTCACCTTCCAGGTCGCGAGACCCCATCAGCTTCCTCCATGTTGCCACGATTTTAGTTGCTCACGCACATGCCTCAGAATCAACAACGAACGGTACGTTTGAACCCCTTAGGCGATTCGATTACTGAAGGTAACATGCGATGCCATAGCCTCTCGTCACAAATCTCGAGCTTGAGTTCGAGCTCACAACTGCAGTTTCGAATTGATTTAAAATTTGGAAATTGGATTTGAGATGGAATTTCGAATCGCTGGAGGAGGAAAAGGGATTGCTCAGTCATTTCTTTTGAGGATCGAATTCAACTTCAAATCGAAGGAAGAAAAAAGGAAAAAAAATCGATTAGAGATAAGAGAAGGAGGGAGCTCTCGAGACTCTCGACCATGATTCTGGCTTTGGTGAATCGCGTAGAAGGAAAGGAGGATTCAGGGAAAGACAGCCATTTATTTTTATTATATTCTTTTCTCTCCTTCCCAATTCTTAATATCATTCACTTTCTTATAGAAGAAAAAGGGAAAACACGAAAAGATGGAAACATGCTTGACCCAGCTTGCAACAGTGATTTCGAAATGACAAGAAAAAGTTACGATGTGAAATAATTCAGCTGAAGATGACCAGGATATAAATAGTTTAAATTAAATTCAAATTCAAATTCAAAAGCAACCTAAAATTTCAAACTCCTATCGAGGCATGCCACCAGACCTTTATAACGTTAAACCCCTATTTCGAACGCAATGGGAAAGGTTTCGAGTCCTAATTCGTGTATGGAGAAGATAGCTTTTTGGACCAATTATTATATTAAATTTTCGATATAGATTTAAGCGCGTTTATATGTTGTATGCTCACACGACAACTCCAAACACTACGAAAATTAAAATCCGATAATAATAAAATATTACGGATCCAATGGAACTGGTTTCGTCGAAATCTGAGACTGTGCCTCGAAAGGCTATTTTAAATATCAATTTAAACGATATATTTTCAAAACTAAACAAAACACTTCCAAATTCAATTTCAACACCTTTACCATCTTTAGTGCTTTCTATATAAATTTTACAAACCCTTAAATTATTTTTAACAGGCTTAAAACTCCAGATTCAACATTTGAACCAATTTCCAATAATTAAATCCAATAATTAAATTTCCAAATAATGATGATATTTGAAATTTAAGTTACAAACTAACTTTTAAATATTAAAATCAATTATATATCCCAATTTAAATTGTCCAAAATTTTGGGTCGTCGCATTCCTCCCCCTTAAAAGAATTTCGTCCCCGAAATTACTAGTTAGGAAGAATGATCCAATACCATTACTATTTTTTCCATAACCAAACAGTTTTTAACAACAACCCAACAATCTTTATTAAAGACACACTATCCATCTTACTAACTTTCAAAACTTTTCCATAGTTCCCAAATAACTTTACTTATTCAACCATTCAAATTATAATTCAAAAAAAATTTCTATCTCTCTAAATTTTTGAAAAATTTTGCCGGCGTCTCCTTCGCGCGGCTAGCTCGATACAACTACGAATTGCCTCTACGGGCTCCCAAATTCCAAAAGAAAACAAAAGGTCAAGTGGCTAGATCAAAAACCTAATCAAATTTCATACTGAAATTTAAGCACATACCTTTTTGTTGAGCAATTCTAATTTATCTTCTGAAATCAAAATCAATTTTCCTTTCCCTTTATAACACCTGCATATACCATTTAGCAATAATATCCAATCATAGCTTTTAAAATTATTTTATACATTTCCTTACAGAATTTTTCATATTCGCTTCTATTCAAATTAGTTTTCCCATTTCCATATGAATTCAATTTATCTTCAACTCTGAATATTGAATTTTATCTTCTATTTATAACTGATTCATATCATTATTTTAAATTAGTTTCATCCACCCTATTTATTTCAATTTCCAATTTGAAATCGTTTTGTCGCTAACAAAAATTTTCTAACTTCCAAAATTTCGGAAAATTTTGGCAGAGTCTCCTTTGTACGGAGGAGCTTTTTCAATTTGACAAAAGATATAAATATATATACATCGACCCACCCGATCAAAAAAACAAAACAGTTCATATTTCCTATTTTTATTGCGTAGGCGTACATATATTTAGCATTTTTAAGCAAGCGGCTTATTTATTTATAGCGTGCCCAAAATCAGGCCAAACGACTTCCCGGTACCTGCACTTACTCAATTCAAACATGTAAGTGCCATATATACGAAGTTTAACAACATTTCACTTATTTGCAATAGTTAAACACATGAATTCTAAAAGCAATGCACACTAAACACTTTACGTAAGCAATTTATATAGTTTTAATACTAATTCAACTGTTTTCAATTAATTCATATACCATTTTCATTCAATTTGAATGGTTTACTACCCACTTGCTTACATTCAATTCATTTTTAATTTTAAACAAACCCATATTATTCCAATTGATTTAAAAAATCAATTCTATCCACCTCTGTTAATACATTTACTTTCGTTTACGATAAAATGACTAATTTTCTGTGCAAATTTGATGTTTTTCATGCGAATAACAATCACTTAAGCTTATAACCTTTTTAAATTGATTCTGACTCAATTTATTATTTAATTCCTTCTATTTTAATTCATTCACAGCCATTTTATTTAACTCGACACATTCTATTTCAATTTTATTCCTTTTTAATTTTATTCACGATCCATTCATTTATGTTTCATTCCATATTTGCCTTCATTTCATTTGAGACCATTTTATTAAGCTTGAACCATTCCACGCTTATATATTGATAACCATTCCCTAATTTAAATTTACCCAAGCTTTTATTTAATGGATTTTTACCCTTACTCGAAGCCAAGCTTCCAGTAATATTAAACTTAAATTAATTTATTTCAAATTAATCAAATTTCATACTTAAGCTCATTTCCATTTTACAAATAAATTTATCTTTTCAATTTAACTTGATTTTATTTCAGTCAAATCTCATTTCAATCTACAAATTTATTTGATTAGTTATTATAAATTTAAAATTTTTAGATTCAATTCATTTAATTAATTACAAGGCCATTTTCAATTTATTCCCACTCATCTGGGTTTTATTTGCAACTAAAACCATCCCTACTTTAATCTATTTTCAATTATATTTACTTCACTAACGATTCAAATCGAATTTGACTTATAACTCGAATTTTATTTTCAAATTTCATTATTAACTCACAATTCAGCTTCTATTTAACTACATTAGGTTCCATTTACGTATTTAATTAACTAATTTATTATCTAATTAGTTCTCCCCCTATTTATAATTCAAGTTTGGATTTTGTTTTATTTTCCAAATCATCAAACAATATTTATTTTGGGTGTCTATTCCACTTTCCAGTTTTATAAGTCATCTTTATTTCTAACTCAAAAATTTTCGCTTATTTATAACCCAAGCATATTTTTATTCCACGGATTTTTAATTCTTTTATAAGTTATTCTAATTCATTTCCAATCCAATTCTTATCCAACTTATTTCTTATCCAACTTACTTCCATTTATTAAAGTAAGGATCTAATTCCATTCAATACCACCTATAACTCAACTGAATTTTACTCCAATTCAATTCTATTTTAACTCAGATTTATTTAATTCAATTCGATTCAATTTTCTTCCTCAATCTAAGTTAATTTCATTTTTAACTTTTCACTTTAAATTTAAATTCCAACAATCAAAGCTCATATTTCCTTCCTGATTTAAAAATCGTCTCAATTTATAAGCTTACAACCTATCTCATTAGGATCTTTAAACACCCGGCTTTTGGTTTCAAATCATTTAGAAATCTACAACATCTCAAAATCACACTTCTCAAAAATTTAAACCAATCCTGGTTTTTATTCCCAACAAATTTTCTTTGAAATTTCAAAAAAAAAAAATTCTTCTGAACAAATCAATTTGGCAGCAATCTGTCACTTAGAAACTCGAAAATGAACATCGATGATGCTGCAGTCATCACCGAAATTATTTTCCAACGGCTGAAGTGAGTTCAATGCTATGCCCCTTCCCAAAATTTATTTAAAACAATTCCCTTCCGAAAATACCTCCAAAATAATAATGCTATTATTTATCTTCAAAACACTTGGAAAAACACTTCCAAAATCTCCAGGATTTTAAATTTTCAAATTTGATTTAAATCAAATTTTAACTATAATTCATTGGCATAATTTATACTCATACCATTTTTCCATTTGATCATATTTCAATTTATAAATCACGTTTATAATTCATATTTATAAATTTCATTTTATAATAGAATTTATTTCCTTAACCTTTGGTTATATTTTCAATTCTAGTTAAATTTCCACACAATAATGGTAATAATTTAATATTATCATTCCTAACATCCAAGCAACCATATATTAGCTAAAATAGTTTACAAAAACTTTTCTTTTATATCAAAATATATTTTTGGGTAAAATTATTTCATTCACCCACATTTAAAACAATACCATGTTAATTTATCGTGTCAGGTGTTTATAAACTCTCCTCGAATAGCAGCCAACTTATTCGATCAGAATTCATATTCCACTCAGCCAATAGGCCAACACAATATTAAAACAATTTATATTCACCAACAAATACGCGCTCATATCTATTAATACGCTCAAACTCATTCTAGAGTAATACGGACTCTATTTTCAATGAGTAATCCCTACCAGAGCCAAGGTTATCACCAACCTATGCTCTGATACCAACTGTTATGACCCGCAAATCCATACCCTGAATCAACACTATTCTACATCAATCAACTCAAGATGAATGGAAATACAAACCATTTGGGTTAAAGAAGAAGAGGTAGAAGAAGAAGATAGAAAACAACATCAAAATCTAACCATCACAGTGGAGTAAAATATAATAGATAATCACAGATCTTTACACCAAAAACAAATACTATATCGTTTATACATACATCATCAGAGTATACATAACACACAACTGGACAGTAATCATAATCTATCCTCACAATATGAATACATAGCGGAATATGTAACACAAATACGGAAGTACGTATCACCATCCAGCTTGTTTCCTTAGCTCCACAGCATCATTTCCTGTGATCTATAATACTCGGTCTGACCCGAGCATTACAATTAAATAACACCCAAGTCAGTCTAGAATACCAGCGTGAGAAATCACACTCAAATTGATTATTAAAGTTTCAAAATCCTTTGAAAACAAATGCATCTCGTAAGACCACGCCACAAATAAACATGTCGGGTTTTTACCTTACGATAGCTAAAACCCTTTTGATTAAAATCCTTTGATATTATAATAGGTCTATTTACAAATACTTATTAAAATAGCCGAAATTGTTACATGATTAAATTCCAGCTACTAGCCACAAAGTGGGTAATACAAACAAAACTCATAAAGGGCGCGCAAGGAGAATGGATTTCCAACTAATGACTAGGCACTGGGGTACCACCTGTACCACCTGTCACGGTACCTGGTCTAGATCAGCATACCGAGGATCACTCCCGACCCCCTACAACACAAGACCGGGACTACCCCTTACTGGAAAATCCCGAGTAAGATCACCCCACGGTTGGGATCAGCAACCGCACCACTAAGCTGAAATAAAGGGACATCTAGACAGGGATGACCTCACCCTAAGTGGGTGCTACCCACCTAGCCTTGCTACATAACCCCTGATTTTTAGTCATTCCCAGTTGATGAGGCTTGAGGCTAAGCGTTACCTTTTAGAACGTTTCACTTAGAATGCCCATAGTCCACCTGACGATGTTGTGAAAGCATTCATCCATCCAAGTCCGTCCCGGGTTCGAACGGAATCGAAGGCACTATTCCTACTACATCCATTTTGGAAACACCCTCAGGATTAGTAGCGACTAGCCCTTGCACTTCACTGCTCCATCTTTGACTCCGAACTCGTTCTTCCACGAAAACGTACAAACCGGGCCGAAGTGGTTTTCAAGAAATTAATCCAGATCCCGGTCTCTTCGAAACGATCAGCGCATTGGCCAATAGTCGGTTATTTAACTATCAATTAACATTCACAACATCCATCAACATAAATAATTTCACCAAATTATTTATTAACCTCAAAATATCTTCACAAGATATATTTGTATTTTCAACCCTTTGAAACAGTTTCAAACCATACTTTTCTCATAAGATAAATTTCCAAATATTTATTTCCACTGAAAACAACCAAGCACAAAACTTTAGATTTTTAAAAATAATTTAAAAATCTTTATTATAATTATCCTTTAAAACCTTTAAATTAAAAAGTACTTTAATACTTTATTAAAAATATATACTATAGGAATATTTAAAATGAGGTTACTTTATAAAATATAAAACTAGATTTTCTCTTTTAAAACAAAATATCAAGTCACCTTCAAATAATTACTACTATAATCGATTTGAAAAATACTTACTTCAGAGTTTAAACATTTAGAAATAATAATATTTTTTAAAACATGCTTTTTAAAATGACATTGAAACTTTTAACTTATTTTTAAAAATTTACTTTGAAATGTACTTGGCTGACCAGGGAAATATACGTCTCTTCAAATCCTTTAAAAATAAATCACTATTATTTTTAAACAAATTTTCCATTTCTTTAATAACTTTCCATCGTGGATTTATTTCTCCAAATATCCACTAATATATTACTTTACTTTTATAAACCCAGTTTATAAATTCCAAAGTCCCACTTCTCTTTTAAAGTTCCAACTTCAACCACTTAAATCAATTTTCAAATTGATTTCCAATTTACTCCATTTTGAAATAAATTTCTTTAGTTACTCAATTCATTTCAAAATCCATTAATTGTATACTTTATTTATTTATTTATTTTTTGTTTTGATTTTAAATCTTTTAACTGAAACATACCAATTTCATATTTTCCAAATTTCTTCTTTATTCTTTTCAATAATTTAAATAATTTACTTTAAAATAAATGCTTTATTCTTTTAAATAATAACACTGAAGTTTAAAATTCATTATCTTTCTGTTTATTCAAAATTTCCTTTTCATATACGGAATTTATTTATTAGAATTTTAAAACCACTATTATTCTTATCCAGTTCATTCTTAATTTATTTAAATTCTCTATAATTATTTCACTTACAAATTCTCTTCCTTTTATTTTCAAAAATGCAATTCTATATATTTTGATAACTCAGTGTACCGAAATATATTCAAGTAAACCATAACATTCAATATTCCAATTTTCAATAATATTCGTCGCAGAATATCGAATATTCATAACAGAGAATATTAAACAATATAAATAATTTTGAGGAATCTAGTTGGATCTCTCCAACCTATTTTCCTGCATCCACAGATGTTAACACAATATAAAATACCAATTCCACTTCGAGGTGGAATATCATTGTATATGGGTTTTAAATATAATATCATCCGCTATTATGCGGCGCATAGGGTCTCATCCGCTATATAATGCAGGAAATCAATCATTCCAAGATATATTATATACTGCTATATATAATATTGCACATCAAAACAATTCAATCATTCAATCAATTATTTAAATTTAACTATTTAAATCTAAACAACCCAGATGAGTGAGATTAACTCACTTTGATTCCTGTTTTGCAACCCACTTCCAAACCGGCTCGCTTCTTTTCAGTTTATGACCTTGTATAAATATTTGTACGGTTCATTAATATTTGAATTAGTCAATAAATTAATTACTATTTATTCATTTAATTTTGCTAATTATTTGGGTTTAAACTAATAATTTATTTTAAGAAAATTTTCTTTCAATAAAATATTTTTAGTGACTAAAGTAATTAAACAAGTTAATTAAACAGGTTAATCACCCTAATACATTTTTTTAAAATAAACTAGTAGGTATAAAATGTGTATATATTCATTTTATTTCCGAAACTTCATATATACTTATAAAAATATTCTATATAGGTTTCATAAAAATCTAAGTTATATAAAGTCTTATATCATATGTAGTTATTTATTAGATTAAAATAAACGAAACTACAAAAACCTTACAGCCAAATTCCCTCGCGTGCTCGACTGCCTTCCAAACCATTACTCATATCACAGCAACCATGACGTCATCGCCGAGTTCTCTTCACCTTCCAGGTCATGATCCCCCATCGGCTTCCTCCATGTTGCCGCAATTTTAGTTGCTCATGCACCTGCCTCAGAATCAACAACGAGCAGTACGTTCGAACCCCTTAGGCGATTCGATTACTGACGGAAACATGCGATGCCCTAGCCTCTCGTCACAAATCTCGAGCCTAAGTTCGAGCTCGCAACCGCGGTTTCGAATTGATTTAAAATTTGGAAATTAGATTTGAGATGGAATTTCAAATCGCTGGAGGAGGAAAAGGGATTGCTCGGTCATTTCTTTTGAGGATCGAATTCGACTTCGAATCGAAGGAAGAAAAAAGGAAAAAAAATTCGATTAGAGATAAGGGAAGGAGGGAGCTCTCGAGACTCTCGACCATGATTCCGGCTTTGGTGAATCGCGTAGAAGGAAAGGAGAATTCAGGGAAAGATAGCCATTTATTTTTATTATATTCTTTACACTCCTTCCTAATTCTTAAAATCATTCACATTCTTATAGAAGAAAAAGGGAAGAAAAAGGGAAAACACGAAAAGATGGAAACGTGCTTGACCCAGCTTGCAACAATGATTTCGAAATGACAAGAAAAAGTTACGATGTGAAATAATTCAGGTGAAGATGACCATGATATAAATATTTTAAATTAAATTCAAATTCAAATTCAAAAGCAACCTAAATTTCAAACTCTTATCGAGGCGTGCCACCAGGCATTTATAATGTTAAACCCCTATTTCGAACGCAATGGGAAAGGTTTCAAGTCCTAATTCGATCGTATGGAGAAGATAGCGTTTTGGACCAGTTATTATATTGAATTTTCGGTATAGATTTAAGCGCGTTTATATGTCGTATGCTCACACAACAACTCCAAACACTACGAAAATTAAAATCCGATAATAATATAATATTACGGATCAAATGGAACTAGTTTCGTCGAAATCTGAGACTATGCCTCGGAAGCTATTTTAAATTTCAATTTAAACGATATATTTTCAAAACTGAACAAAACACTTCCAAATTCAATTTCAACACCTTTACTACCTTCAGTACTATCGATATAAATTTTACAAACCCTTAAATTAATTTTAAGAGGCTTAAAACTCCAGATTCAACATTTGACCCAATTTCCAGTAATTAAATCCAATAACTAAATTTTCAAATAATGGTAATATTTGAAATTTAAGTTACAAACTAACTTTTAAATATTAAAATCAATTAATTATCCCAATTTAAGTTATCCAAAATTCTTGATCGTCACAAAATAAATATTTTTCTTTGTGTTAAGGCTTTACATTGATACCCTTTAATGCGTTTTTAAGCATTGTCACATAGTTTGCATATAGAAGACCAGTAACTCGTTGGTGGATAGGGATGCGCCATGATAGAACAATACTAAACCAAAATCGTATAGGTCTGGTATAGGGATAAAAATATGACAAGGATGTGAGGCAATGCTCAAGGTAGGATACTACCAATTTACCCTTCTTGGCTAGTGGTAACGCATCATAACCATGATCGCACACCGCGTCTAAACACTACCAAAATCCAAGGGTGCGCACCGATCAATCACAGTGTGAATGATGGTAATATGAAGAAATGTGTCCGCTCGGGGTAGCTAACCCGCTTGGCCGGTACGGCTCCTATTTTAGTCATTTCGAATTGGCACAAATGCCAAGCTAATCCATCATCGTTCTCATTCTTTAAATCTAGAAAATGTACACCAAATCTAACCACTTCATTCTGGATCATCACTCCACGTACACAGTTATTAAAGTAGTTCTGGTACCGATAGAGAGTATGCCTATATCCGACACATGTCTCTTTAACAACCAAACGTCGTTTTACACCCGAATTGGTAATTTTGCATTCCGAAAATAGTTACTACTTGATAACAAATTATCATACTCGCTTCAAAATCAAATCCATCTAGAAATCATCATATTTACTCAAAATATGTCATTTCACTTCAAAAATCAATTTCGCCTCAATGTTCCGATTTCGCTTTCAAAATCGTTTCGAATTTCAATTTAGATTATAACTTCATTTAACCCAAGTCGCACTTAAATCCAAGATTTAATTATAAACATTTCATCCCTCGACCAGTTTGAATTTTTGAAAAATAGTTTGAGTAGTTTTAAAATGGTTAAAAATAGTTTGAATGGTTAAAAAAGTTCAAATGGTTAAAATAGTTTGATATAAAATAATTTAAGTATTAAAATGGTTTATACAGCAAAATTTTTTGAAAAATCCAAAATAATTTGAGTATTTAACAAATAGATTTAAATAGCTTATATACCTATCATTTTAATTCCATAAAATTCCAATAAATCACCATAAATTATTATTCTATCCGAACAATGATTATTAAATCCAAACATCATCAACACAGCAAAATACTTTCAGTTATTATCTATAATCGAATCAAAACAAGTAAAAATGAGAAGATTTCACTATTATTCACCATGATTGATTAGGAGAACGAGATGATTTCCTAACTTTAATTCCTTAGCTTTTATCTTCTGTTTTCTATTCTTCCTTTAGCTTTTAATGACTGGTATAATATAGTGAGGTGTTATGAATGAGAGAGTAAAAGTTTATTAAGGTAGAGGGAGGGATTTATACTAAGGAGTATAAACCCATTTCCTAGTTTACCCCATAGTAAATTCTTGCTTCTTAATTTAGTAAAGTCTTATTTTTGTTAAGTCGCTAAGAAAAGGCCATTGGATTTATTAATCTTATCTCCCTAATCAATCACATTATTCTACTTAATTTATCTAATTAAATCTGTTGAACAATGTCAATAAAATTAGGGGTGTTTCAATACCCTTGTTTCTGAAAGTCGTACTGGACTGTTTCATCATTTTGGACAGATGTTGCACCTTGCACCATAGACGTTGTACCATAAGGATATCGATTCTTCGAAAAGCCATAACAGTTGACTCATTTAGAGTTACAAGAGCCATAACCTATCAAAACGAAGCTCTCTGTGAGTTCTACGGCTTCGATGACAGTTTTAAACTGTCAACGCATAGTTTCATATCCAAGAAAGACTATCTATATCACATTCGAGCCTTGGAAGTTTTATTACCCTTGGTTTTCTTTATGTGAATTTTATGGTAAAAGTGGATCACGGTGGCTGGTCTTCGAATCACCATCGCTGGTACTATTCCAATTCAAATTCATGCCCTCGTTTCTAAAAATTACATGGGTCTATTTCTGCATTTTGGACGGATGTTGCACCTTGCATCGTAGATGTTGCACCCTTAGGATATTAATTCTTCGGAAAGCCATAACTGTTGACTCGTTTAGAGTTACGGGAGCCATAATCTATCAAAACGAAGCTCTTTGTGAGTTCTACGGCTTCGATGATAGTTTTAAACCATCAATGCTTAGTTTCATACCTAAGAAAGACAAAGTCCAACTGATTCAATTTCTAAATTTTGTAATTCAAATCACTTTTAAAATTCCATTTCGATTTAATAGATTCAATTCCGATTTCAAGTCGAATTATTTTACTTCGATTCCAAATTAATTTCGATGTCATTTCCAAATTAATTTTAATTTCAAATCCAAATTGATTTCAATTACAATTCCAGAATAATTTTAATTTCAAATTTTGAACCATTAGGATTTATTTCAATTCCAAGTTTGATTTTCAAAATATCGATTCAAAACACTTAAATTATATTTACCTTCAATACCCAATTTAAAATCCAAATCCTCAAATATAATTCAATTCCGAACTCAATTTCAAAAGGGTTCGATTTCCATAAATTTGATTTTCATTTTCTTAAAATCAAATCATTTAAATAAATTTCAAATCAAAAATTTTAAAATCATTTAATTTCACCAATCCGGTGTCTTATATAATTTTCTATCCTATGGCCAAGTGATCAGTTATTTCAATTTAATTTCAGGGATGGATATATATCATTTCAATCCAAATCACAGTGTCATAGGTATATATATTTCAACCTATTTCTTATTTTAGTCAAAATAATTCAATTCACAGTTTTATATACCGTAAATAATATACAGGATGATAATAGGATATATCAAAATATATAAACATCCAAATCATCCAAAACCATCAACCAATAGCATCCATCAAAATCAACATCCAAATCAGCCAATAATTCACAACAATTTCATAGCTATCAATATCTGGTATTTAATAGCAATTAAATTTCAATTTCAAGTTTAATTGTCAATTTTAATTAGTTAGTTAATTCGAATGTTATTGAAATGCATTAAACAACGATCAATAAATTTATGTCACTCCATAATTTTGAATTCAACTAGCATAAAAAATATTCTAGTACTTGTGAGCATTATAAAACACTCACCTTTATTTTTTGTTCTTGCCGAGACATTCCGTTTTGGAACTAACGTCCGATTTTAGACCAAATTTCAACAATCTCCAAATACATCCAAACCTGTTTCATTGCGAATAACTCATCATCATGATCGTTCATGATCGTAACGCAAAAATCCATGCATCGATTTGACCTCGTACGGGTGAGTTATTTAATTTTTAAGTTCATCGATTAAAATATAGTTTAATCAAAACAAAAATTTATTTATATATTAAACCATTACGTCTAAACATTTTAGCCAGGTCCAACAAAATAGTCCACTATGCTGATGCTTCTTCTTTATCCCCCCTTATTCTTTTATTCCAGACTAACTGCTTTCTAGTGAACCCGAAATGCACGCCCATCATGCATGAACCCCCTCCCCCCCCACACACACCATTAGCCACCAACCCTAAAACATCAACATGACAGCCTCGTTATCCTTGTCTCAGCCATCACCTCGATCATCCCTCTGGCATCTTGGAGCAAACCGCGATGCCTCTGAAGCCGACGTCTAGTCATGAATCGCAAATCGCCACCGCGGCCTATGAAAATTTCCCCATCGACGCGCCTCTCCATGACAAAGCCGATGGCACATCCCAATTCCCTAAACGACGACCACAAATGCTAGCCAAGAAAACCCTAGTTGTAAAAAACCACGACTTTCACTGTCGAGTTGAACCAACCAACATCGAACCCTACAAGATCTATATCAAATTGAATATCTCTCGAAATAAGATTTTTAAAACTCATTTCAAAAAATTTCGCGAAGTATTAAATGAGATATTACTTTTTAAACTTTGCTTCATTTTTCCTTTTACTGTTCTTTACTGTTGTGTTAAAAATGAAGAAGGGGACTCATTTTCAAAAGGGACGGGTATAGGCACATACGTATAGGGTGGCTAGGATGGAGATGTTTAAACGACTAAAAGGAACATTGGGTCAAATCGAATTGAATTATATTATTTAAAATTTTAGAATATCTAGTTATAATTTCTGGATCCCAATCAAGGTGTGTTGCTTGGCGTTCATAATATTATACCCATATTCTGAACGCAATGGAACAAGTTTCGAGGCCTAATTCGATCGTATAGAGAAGATAACTTTTTGGAACCAATCATTAAATTGAATTTCGATATTAATTTCAACTCGTTTGTATCCCGTATGACCTAATGATAACTCCAAACGCTATGAAATTAGAAATCTGATAATAATACACTATTAGGGATCCAATTGAACAGGTTTCATCGAATTTCGAGACTGTTCCCCGGAAGGCTATTTTTTACTCGTCAATTATAATATAAAATTTTCAAATTTTTAGTTATTAACTTTTAAACCCAATTTTAAATGTTAACAGTCTTCATTGTTATGTAAATAAAATTTACATCAACTTTTGACATCATTTTCAATCATATTAAATTCGAAATTCAATTATTCAAATAATTTCCAATATTAAATCTAAACAATTAAATATCCTATAAATCAATATAAATAAATCATTGATATCAAAATAAATTTTAGTTATCAACATCATTTTATTTATATCTAAATAGTTCCCAATTATGATTCAACTTCGGTTATTGATTATAAACTCAGTTAATATATTGAATTTCATTTCAATACTCGTTATCGCCAAATCTTCGAAATTTGTTCATTCAAAATTTTATTCAAGTTCATGTCCAATAACTTACATTCAAAATCATTAAATTTTTATTTTCAACTATTTTTATTCAATAATTATATCAAATTTAATAATTTAAAATAATTAAAAATAAAGGTCGTTACATGTAGCGGATAGTAGAATACATCCATACATAGATGAAGATCTCCATCTCTCCTTTGGAAACTCTAAGTGTCTTCAACTAAACCTAAAACTACTCAGATCTGACCCAAGTATATAAAATGCCTGGATCAGGCTTGATAAACCAGCGTGAGATACTCAATTTATAAAGGGGATTTTCATTTCAAGGGCTTATTTGTGCAGGGTAATAAGTTTTAAGGTCACTACTTCTAAAAAATTAGTTCTAAGGACATTTTACAGGAAAAAGATAAAAGAATTTATCATTTTCAGTTATACAGAAATAAGGATAAAAGGATTTATCATTTTTCTGTATAACTTAAAAAGATAAAAGAATTTATCATTATGCTGTAAATTGTCCTTAAAACTAATTATTCGTAAGTGTTGTCTTTAAAACTTATTACCCTGTAAATAGAAGCCCTTCAACCTAATTTCCATATTTATAAATTGATGCCAGTTTAAAACCTTTGAAAAGAATGGTATCTCACAAGACCATGCCCACAAATAAATACGGATGAGTTTTTACCCTATGATAACCAAAATACTTTATACCAAAATAATTTGATATTATTTCTAGCGACATACCTTCGTAAAACACTTTTCAAATAATCTATCAAAATTGCCAAAATTGTTACATTGGTTAAATTTGATGGCTCACTAGCTACTTTTTAAAAGTAGGTTCTATAATCAAAATCGTAAAGGCAACGTATTAGAATTAGATTTCCAACGTGATAGGGAACTAGTGAACATTCATACCCCAAAAATCCATGTATAACACGTAGTTTTTGCATGGCTTTACATGATCTTTGTTAGCCTCAGAACCACGTTGTTATACTACTATGGAACAGAGTATTACTTGGCTAGGCTTTACACGATCTCCATCAGCCTCCAATATCTGTCCATTCATACAATAAGGCAACGAGTTCCTGCAGGGACATTATCCCTCAATAAAAGACTAAAAATATGTCCTTCAAACCACATAGTATCTCATACCATTCCTGGGATATGAAGCTCGTGAGGCTACACTCCACAAAGCCATGCTTTTCTTTTCGCAAAGCCACTCTTTGATCATCACATGTTCCACTTTGAATGACATAGTGTCATTCCTTCGATCACCACTGACTTTCATGAATACAAAACCTCTAAGCTCGTACGTCTTAGAGATGGGCGTTAAGCTAAAAGAAACTGCCTTCTTCGCTACCATATAGATGTACGTTTGTAAAAGTAAATGTTGTGATCGTAGAAATGCAATGTCAGTCATCCGTCCATACAAATTCATTCTGGGATTAAATGAAACTGAGGTCATTCCTCTTACTTCAGTTAGTAGAGATTAGTCATTGCAATCCGAAGATTTCAAACATGATAGGACCACTGCTATAATATCTATACATTGGAAGCTCCCCAGAGAATGTCAACAAGTAGTCCTTTCGCTATAAAGATCTCCGGCCTTCAATACAATGAAGATTTTAGAATGCAGACACCATTGTCATATAAATATAATGTGGGGTAAACCCCTGGGACACATGACAGCAATAAATACATTCTGAAGATCTCCTGTCTTCAATAATCATCATTTTCAACATGTCTTCACTTTCGAAAATATACATTGGTTTGATGTGTTTTGGGATAGGAGTTACCAAAATCTCACCCAGTTCCTCCGAACCAATCATTGATTTAAAAAGATGTTAAGCTGATATGTGATTATCAATCATCATTCAATTTAATTCATATTTTTATTCATTTATAAATACCTAAGAGAGACATATTACTTTAAATTATTCCACTTATCTTCTTAATATTATATGGAATCATTGAGCCTCATTTGTCAAATCCTTTTAGTTAACTATTTTGAACCTTGGAATGATTTCAATTTATTTCATCTTTTACTTTGGAAAATATTTCTAAATCATTTATTTAAATCTTTGCACAAGATTTCCAAATCTTAAATTTTAATATGGGTCAAAACCAATGTTATTTAATACATAGTTGACTGCAAACCTGAAACTATTAATTTTAAGTATAGGAATTAAAATAATTCCAAATCATTAATTTACAGCTCATTTTGGAAAGCAATATTAAGTAAAAAGGATCATGGAAATTATTTAGTTCTACTCAATATCAATTTTAATATTCAACCTTTACTATCCGTCGAACAGCGGTAAAATTACCTTTTAAATTCATATGGATAGTATGGGTTCCCTCCTTGGAATTTAATACTAAGTGTAAGAAGATTATCTCCATGCAATCCAAGTTATTTAGATTTGGATTTTTTTATCTTAATCAACCTTCTTATATTCCTAAAACCATTACCATTAAGAGGCTAAATGAATCCATATATATATATATATATATATATTATTTATGGATTAAATTTCAATTTAATTAACTATTACTAACCATTTCTTTTATCATTTATCAAACAAAGTTATCAACCATATCAACATCAATATAATCAACCAAGTTATCAAACATTCATACAAATAATTAAGAGATTAACTGGTCATATTATCATACATATAATATTTATAGAGATTATATATCATTTAATAAACATTGAGTACTCACTACTTTTATCCACTCCACTAAACTTTTTCCATAGCTTTCCGAATCGATTCTGATAGCACTTCTTCCTCTTTTTATACTTTGGAGCTCCCCGACTTGCTACCTTCTACTTTGGTGCTCAGCCGTAGCTTAGGATATAGGGGTGGCATGAGTAGTAGAGGAGATAGGGAGGTATTTGCACTTGATTTTGAGGTCGAATGATAACATATATATATATATATATATATATATGTATGTATGTATATATGCGTGTGTGTGTATATATATTCTCTTTGATATTATTTTTTCATAATTTTCCTAAAGTAGAAGCCATTCAAAAGCTAAAGAAAGAAAAGGAGAGAGATGATGAAATGATTCGATGAAGGATGAATGGATGCTTGTATTTATGGGCAAAAGGAAGTGAAAAAATATCTAAAACATCATCATTATCCATCACCATTAACATGTTCACCCACCCTCTCCTTTCCCATCATGTTCCAAACTTTGCCCTCCTCCATGTTCCTCCATCACTTCATTCACTTCCATTCCATGTGCATGTCCTTAATGTGTAAGATAGTTGACTTAGAGTTGCTTAAGTATTAAGGATATAAGAAATATCTTAGATTTTTCTTATATATGCTTATATATAAATGTATATGTATATGTGTTCATGTGTGCATATGTATGTTATATATGTGTACATTACATATGAACAATGTTACAACAACTTTCGAACTACTTCTGTTTGTTATACCGTTGAAAATCAGGAAATCGATTACCGGTCACATTTTCACTTACTAGTTAATATACATATATTTGTAAACAAAGTTTAAAAATAAATTTCTAATCATTTTTAATTAATAAAAATGATCTCATTTGAATTATAAAATCATATAAATCAACATTAACAATTATTTACAAAAATTATTATTATACCGATAAAGCGATATCAATTTTCTTATATTTTCAAACTGGTTATATATCTTTATAAAACTATTATAAATTATTTAGTGCCACTTTATAACTATTTTAAGTGAATTATACCAAAATAATTATTTGAATAATTATAATAATTATTAAATCCTCAAATCTCAATTTAAATTCATGAATCACTTGTTACATATAAGGGCATCACTGATGATGTCATATATTCATTTGATTTCCAAAAATAAAAATAATTTTATCTCATATTATTGTTCAATTATAATAATAAGTGTATGTATCCAGCTCCGTACATAAAATTTTACGATTACAGAGATGTTTATCGATAAAATGGTTTTTGGTCTTTTTGTCGATATTACTTCAAAGGTTATATTTTCGTAAATACTTGTTCAAAATAAGATTACCATTATTATTTATTGTTCAAAACATCATAATATATGTTTTTAATAGCTTATATTTGAATATTTAAAATAAATATAATTTACCAAGCTGATAAATTTGCGGGTTGTTACAACCTGCACCATCCAAATACAGTTAGCACGATTATGTAGAAAACGTAGAACGAGGTCGGACCAAAAATGATTGGAAACATCGATTGCACATTGTAGTGTGGTACGCCTAACTTTCTCTATGCAAAATTCCTTGAGCAATGAAACCTAAGTTGAGCTGGAAGGAGAGGGTATAAAAGAAGTTGAAGGTGCAACATGAGGAGCTAGTTCATACAAATACACATACGGTCAAGACTCAAAGGTAGCAATTTTAGCCTTAAGTGCATTCATAAACTGCACGGCAACTATACGTGTACTACAATGTCCCCAATTTTGAGACTCCAACGAACATCGATGCTTCTGTAGTCGTTACGAGAATTATTTTCAAGTGACAAAATAAGATTGGTATATTTCTTTCACAATATTACGTGAGCGGGGAAACAAAATATTTTCCATTACATAAATTATCATGTTACATTTTTCATAATCTCAATTATTCCCACGCGGGAGTAAAATATAATAAACATAAATAATAGTGTCGTGTCTGACATATGAAGATGCTAACATAAACACTTAACCTATTATATATCCCAGTTTCATAATAATGCAATACAAAATTAACCTTTATTAGCTACAAGTCTTCTGCTTCAAATTTGGCTTCTTAATTTGTTCTTTCTAAAAATAACCCGTCTAACCCCACACACTCAGTCTACTCCAATACTCTGAGTTTATGGGAAATAATAAAAACATAGATCATACTTAAAGAGTGGTATAAGTGCAACTTCACTCTAGCACAAGCTTGTAGTGAGACCATACTACTAAGGTATGTAATGGGTTTTCCCTTCACTTATTTATCACGACAATTACATCATATTATGTAAACAATATTCATGACAATTCATTTAGCATCATTTCAGTTATAAATTTTCCCTATACTTCACATTCAATTACGAACCATGTAATCTATATGCATTTAGCCATTATAATTTAAGTATACCCTACCTATCATTGAGGTGTTATGAACCATGTTTGCACCAAAAATGGACGCAAACACTCAAGAATAGAATAGTAGGGAAATAAATAAAGAATGATAAAAATTAAACAGAGAGGACAAGTAAAAAAGCAATAAGAAATAAGCAGTAACAAAAACAAAGGATTTATAGTGATCCGACATTGCATGCCTACGTCCACTTTGAAGAGTAAACTTTATTGATCACTTGTAAATCCAATTACAATGAATTATTGATAGTTGTACTTGATTACAATGGAGTCTAGAGCAGCAAATAGTGTAATGATCCTTTAAATGAACAAAGAAGCTGGTATTTATATGGGAAGACGATGAAATATCTTGCTGAAAATTCGATAGAAGACTCTCTAGATCCGTATGGGCCCGTACAAATGATTTCAGGTGCAAATCCAATCGTTGGAATGATCGGTACCCATCGTTTTTGATTTATCCAGTAAGGGTGTGATAATTCCTACAAACTCCTCATGCTTCTAATTCATGTTCCTAAAGTTTCGTGTCATTCTGACTTGCCGCTAGTGAGAAATTGATTAATCATCATTGAGTTGAATTGCTAAAGCTGAAACGATAAAGATCATTCATGAATGATGTATATCGATCATTCTTAGTAGCTCATCTTGTCATGCGATCATTTTTAGAGGGTCCTCCATTTAGTGTATTTATGTTCACAAAGTTTCACGTATGATGAATTTGTAGATTTTGAGATATTGATCAACCATTATTGAATTGAGCTGTGGAATCGATAAGATACGACCCATAATGTTGCATACGGACCGTACCTGATCCATCTTCAGGGAGTAGTGAGATTTCATGCTTCTACTTTGCAACAACTTCTAGTCATTGTACTTGTCTGATCTCTGGACTTTATGATCGTTAACCTGATGCATCAATTTTGATGACAATTGAGTCTATCCCGTTTGATCGGTCTAGGTATAACTAGGCTAAAATGCCGGATAACACTTGTCCCTAAAGTACGCCTTGTTTGAATCTAACATGCTTTGAATCGTTGCAAACTTGAGTCATCGAAAAGGATTCCATTTAATTTACTGAACAGTCGCCATCCTCCCATTGAGTCGCATTTTTATGGAGAGTCGCATCTCTTTCTATTTGTCATGACTATTGATCAATTTCCAACAATATAAATACTGGTTTATCGTTCGTTGATGATTATCTTGTATCGTCTCCAGGAATTATTAGGCTTTAGAAATTTAGCTTGAACCCATCTCCAATTGATTTTAGATGAGAGTTCAATTTTTGTCAATTACAAAAACTGAATTTTTGGAACGCATACTAGCACATATACGTTTTTATACTTGACCTTGGCTAGTGCTACCAACGGATGTTTTTGGATGTGGATAGTGCCATATCCACATTCGCATCCGAAATCATTTTCAGATATCGGATATCTGCATCCATAGATATAAATGGATATTGGGTAATTATCCTATCCCTAATGACTGATAAATCATAAATTATAGAAAGTAAATTTCAATTTAACTTAAATATTTTTCAATTTCACTGGTTGAAGAAGTGCTAAAAATTAACAAATATGATGATAATAAATAGTTCGAGCAGTTAATAAGCATTAAGTGCATACCATATAAACTATTAACTTAATAAAATAATAAACAAATATCTTTCACTGCACTAAAATACATGTGATTTGAACTATAATCTTGACATAAAGCGGATGGATAATTTTCAGATGCGGATGTCTTCATATCCGCATCTGCATCTGTGTTTTTGGATATCAGATATGTATCCGCTTTTTGGATGCAGATGCGGATGGATTTCGACTTTTTTGGGTATTCATTGATATCCCTAGCCTTGGCCACGATTGCACGTTGACAAGATGTTGTCAAGTTCTTTTTTGAAATGACCGCATCCGATCATTCACCACCGAGGCACATTATTGGATCGTTTTTAATGTTCATTTTGAAATGGTTGTAACAGAACGACCATAACATTGTCTTAATGGAACCATCGATCTTGGTTCTTGGCTATGAAGGATCAGTCCATTCTCTTATATAAATAATTATACTTCACGGTACCCATCTTCATCACTTCACTCTGCATCGTCCCCACTCGAACTGAAAAGAAAATAAATCGCTTACCCTTTCTTCATCCCTTGAATTTTAGTATAGGTAAGTCAAACTTGCTTGTTGACGGTGAGAATTCAGGTTTATGCCTATTGACGTTTGAGTAGAAAGTTGGAACCATTAGATTCGATGAACGTTGGAGGAGATGAAACTTTCTAATGATCATTTTCCTTATACCGGTCTTTTGGAGATGGAGAATTGGGTGTGTTGTCTAAAGGAAGTGGTTGGATGATTGCTTTTGAGTGGAGTAGCATTTTTAATGTGGAACAATGCGTCTTATACTTAGTAGATAGTTGTTCAAACGATCGTATAATGATGGCATTCTTTGGTAATGGGAATCGAAGTTTAGTGTGGATCTTGGTTGATTGTTGGAACGATCGTATACGAAAATCTATGGAAGTGGGTATGAACGTTTAGATGGAGGGTTGGTTCAAATGATCAGTTGAAGGACTGGTTCGAATGATCGGATGGAGAATGATACGAACGATTAGATTTGGCGCAACATCTGATTGGTTATGGGAAATCATTATGGAACATCAACTGTACTTCCATGAAATGATTGGTTGTTAGCAACAAACTTTAAAATTAAAATTGATCATGTGAACTTGGACTTTGAGACGAGCTTCAGCATTGACCACTTAGCTGAACATACATGACTTGCACACAACTTGACTGCATACTTGGGAATACATGACCTGAACTATGACATAGACAAATGCCTTGAACAATTCTCTTGAAGCTCGTCTATTTTTAAGTATAAAAATCAAAATTAATATCGATGACAATCGATCTTAAGGTTCAAGCTGAATCATTCCCTATCGATGCGGAGAACTGGTTGGGATGGTCAGTAATGATGATTCCTCTGGTCGAATTCGAGAGTCTTGTCATAGTTTCCATCTTTAATTCTTTATTAATATCACTAACTTGCATGGCACTTCACCAGACAAGACTAGCACTTACTCTGCACGGGGAGTGCAGGTTATTTTTTCTAATGATGATTATCTACTGAGTTTAGTAGTCATAAGTTTCAAATGTTTAGGTCATTTAGATGCCATGTCTTCTGAATAGATTTTACAGTACAATAGTATGAGTAACAAATCGAGCTCCGCAACTACTTCCGATGATTTTTTTCGTTCATCAAGTAGAACAACCAAAAAGTTCATGTCCATCATTAGATCTCTTCTCTTTCGTTCTCGTTCTTCTAGCAGAAGTGATGGACCCCGCTTCTAACACACTAGAAGAAGCTATACAGTTGGAAGATCTAAAGGATTCTGTAGCTTCGAAGATTAATGAAGTCCCTGTTCACAAAATCTATGGTAGACATGGGATTCCATTTGACGACATAATTGTCCCGACTCGTGATGGTAGAGTTCATATCCTCCTTGAAGAGTTCACCACATGCAACAAGTTCAAGTGTTGAGTAGGATGTGTCCCACCCTTTAACTCATTCATCCGAGAAATCTTACATCATATGAGGCTAGCACTGGCACAACTGCATCCAAACAGCTATGCCCTGCTCAGTTATACTTATATGGAATTTTTGGAGTTTTGTTCCTTCCTCTAACTCTCGAAGATATTTGATTTCTTTTCACCTTCACGCGTCGAAAGGGAAGCCTTTCATTTACATTCCTTGAGTGAATTAAGAAGTGCCAGATTCTGACTACTGCTTGGAACAAGCCGAGTGCCTTCAAAAGTGAATGGTTCTATATCTGCTGCCCACCCGGCTTTGCCAGATGGTGGTTGGAAGGACGTGAGTGTTCCTCCTTACTTAATCTTAAATGCTTATATCTAGGTCATATCCTAAACTTACAAATTTCCCTGCTTTGTGCAGGTTCTTATCCACAACTTAATGGGAAACAATATTCAAACGCGGTCTCGGTGCTAAAAGGGATTCCATCAGAAGATAGAGATATTGAGAATCTCCTTACTAACGAATGTCTCATTACCTATGGCCAGATGGAAGTTATCATAGCGTAGGGCTACTGTCCAACACTGGAGTAACAGTGGATGAATAGTGGGATGTGGATGGTGATTTCAGATGGTGACGAAGGCCATCAAGCCAATGCCGTCGTGCCCTCGGTTGAGGAAGCTCAGAAAGCTACTGATAAAGACACAGTGAGAGATAAGGGTGACGATCTCGGCGGGGATGAACTAGATTCAAGTTATGGGGCTGTGGCCAGATCTTCGCAAACTTCATAGCACCCTGCTCTCAAAAAATGAAGAAGGAAGAAGGTTATGTGCAGGTTACCCAAGAGTCATCTCTTTAAACAGCCCAAGCTATCTATCGAACCTTAGGTTAATCTAGATCAATCTGCTCCTCAATTGTTAGAACACCTAGACGAAACATTCGAGGCACTATCCGATCTTCCAACACCGGATGAAGTTGGTGCCTTTCATTTTACTGACATAAGCATCGGTGGATCAGAATGTCCCTTTGGGGCTAGGGCTGGAATCCTCTTACCACCAATGGAGAGGTCACTCCTGCTAGTAAAGCTTCGATGGCTGGTCCATTGGCGGGACACAAGTACATGCATGTTCGCATGCACTTCACAATATTGCGTTGCACCTATTCCAAGCCCTTCAATACTTAGAACTAATTCACTCTTTGTTTTTCTTTGCAGAAAAAATAAAGAGGAATAATCACATGTTTCACTATTTATGGGAAATATCACACCAAAATCCTCGTCCTCACTCGGGCTCGTATCGTCAAGGCAATGGTCATAAATGTGACCTTAGCTATCACTTTAGTCGGGACCATGATTATTAGAATAAAGGTGAAACAGACATATCCTCCCATGATAAATATTTGTCTAGGTCTAGATCTCCTCCCCCTAAAGATTCTGAAAAGCAACAAGATTATCACGATGTTCCTACTATTGACACCTCCTACGGTCCCCCTTCTGCTTCAATTTCTTTACAGTTTATTGTTCCGTCCTATCCTCAGCGACCCCGTAGTCGTCGGCATCATGATGTTCACCAACGAAGGTCAGGCAAAGAAAGCGCTGACATCCAAGTTGTCACCGAAGCTCAAAAACCCGATGCCGCCACTCACATGGTCCAACTTAAGTTAAATTTTCCAAATGTATGTCTTAATGGATTTTTCTTTATACCTAATCTTAAGAAAGTTCCTGAAAAAGTCTAGCAAACGACTATTGATTGTGTGACTGATAACCATAGGTAGTATAATGAGTGGATGAATATGATGGAGAGGATTTCCAAAGTGTTTTGAGACAGAGCAGCAACAATTGAGAAATTGAAATGACAAGTGGCCTAAGACAAGTGGATCATCAAAACTCAAAGTAATGAGTTAGAATCTTTGAGGAACTCATAGGCAGAAGCCAAGAGAAAAGCAGAGACCGCCATCAAGGCACTTGAAGATGAGAAAGCTGTTAGAACCTTGAATTTTGGCGTCTTGATTATGACAACTATATAAGTAAATATATCATTTTGATCTAACTAAACTTGCAGGAGAAGAAATTGTTTTTACTCGAGAAATAGGCTAATAATTTGAAGATCATATTCCGGATTGAAGCTTTAACAGAATAGTCTGAGTTTAGTAGTCAATATTTGTTAAAATCTCTTTGAAGTGGTAAATGCACACACACATAATATAAAGTTCATCAAAACAATTAGCAAAACCCAAAAAACACTATCTCAGCCGGCTAAAAGGCTTGGGCCAGCCGGTTGACAACTATGAATGTGTACAAATAAGCTTGAATATTTAGACGGATGAATTTGATAATTTAGCCGGTTGAATTATGCCATTTTTACACTATTTCTTTGCTGTTTCGATTTTAAATAAATTCAACTGGTTGAGTTGCTACATTAAGATGGCTGAATCTTCATAACCACTAGTTTTTTCAAAAGACACTTCATTTCAATGAACAGAAACAACTCGATTTTAAATAAATTCAACTGGTTGAGTTGCTCCATTAGGACGGCTGAATCTTCATAACCACTAGTTTTTTCAAAAGACACTTCATTTCAATGAACAGAAACAACTCTTGATTCAAGAGTTTCTTCCATATATTTTCATGGCTATCTTTCATGAACGAATACAACTTTTAAATCTTTACAAATAGCCATGAATTTCATTGTTTTAACAATCAATTCTTATTCTTATTTCTAATCTATCTTGTTATTTGAACTCTAAGCATTCAATACTTAAAAACTTCATTGGCGATCTAATAAACTTCCTGTCTTCATGAATTACATGATATAACATAAAGGAGAAGAATATAGGAAGGGTGCAGTCTAAAAACTTATTTGTGCTATTAAAAGGGCACATTTAGTCAGATAATTTTTTGTATTATTGAAGTCCTATTCGGATGCTCAGGCGGTTGAAGTTATATTCTGTTGCTTAGGTGGTTGAAGTCATGTAAGGTTGCTTACATGGTGTAGTACATGTTCCTTCAGGTTAAGTAAGGATTGATACTTAAATTTCAAAAGGAGTCTAGGATTGGACGTAGAACGTAAAGTTTAACCAGCATAAAAATCTTTGGTGTCATTTACTTTATTACATTACTTTTACATTTACATTCTGCATAAGTAGATAGTTTACTTAATATTCCATATTACATGATCCTTATCACTGTCAATTGGTATCGAAGCATGGAATTTTATCGATCGTCATAACATCATAGAATAATGGCCAAAAAAATCCTGTCAAAATACAGCAAGCAAAAGGCCCAAAACTGTCAGAGCTATAGAAATTGAGGACTATCAAAAGGTACTTTCTGATTTACAAAATTTAGTAAAAGATAATAAAAAATTGGTTAGTATAAGCAATAATATCTCGAAGCTTAATTTTATTATTTTATAAAAGATGAAATATGTCAAATTTGAAAATAAGAAATTGAAAACTGAGAAATTAAATTTAGTCAACTTCGTGTTTCAAAAAATAATTTTATACCTCTTAAAGAATTTCTAGATGAACAAAAAACCTTATTTGAAAAAGATAAAAAAAAATTAAAAGAAATTTTTGGTTTGAAAAGACAAAATGATTTATTACAATCTTCTTTAGATAATTCAAAATTTCAAAATTTTCTTCTTAAAAATGAGAACTATACAATGAAAAATGAGCATTCTGAATTAAATGATAAAATTAATATTTTGATAAAAAGTAATATTTATTTTGAAAATAAAAATTGGGACCTTAAAGCTAAATTTAAAAAACATAAAATGAATTCATGATATTCTAACTATGATTCATACCTATTATTTAGACCTCGCAACCGGACTAAAAAAAATTTCAGATGGGTATTTCCTAAATTAAATAATTTTTCTTTCTTTAGACTTATGAAATGAATTTTATCTGAAGAACAACTTCTTTCTCTAGATCTTTGCTCAATGGATACAAAACACCCATGCTTTAGCACCTGGCGTAACAGCTCCCGGTGCAACAACAAGTACCAGCTTAACTTGGGGGGTGGTGAGTTAGTGGCAGTAGGTGGCAAAGTAGCTTTGTTATTTCGGAGATTGGATGTAGTTACTATTTATGATCTGGCATGTACAGAATGAAAACTTCATTCTCGATTCTACGAGAATTTTTATGAAAGCATTTCATTTGCTTCTCTTCAATGGAAGTTTCGTTTTACCAGAATGTATCCTTATTTTTGGCCTAATTCTTCATAGAGGTCTAAAATGATTTAAACATGATTTTTATCTGGTATTAGACCTTTATATGATCAATGTGGTATAGGATATAATAAAACTGATCGTAAAAATAGCACTAAATACGCTTTCATGCATAGTAAAAATGTTAATGCTATTACTAGATTTCGAATAAAGTCCAAATCCAATTTTTATAGAAATTCAAGTATTGTTGTGACCAATAATGTTTATAATATCTCTAGAAGTACAAAATCATTGATGAGAAATATGTATAAAAATTATCTAAGTATTTAGGTTCCTGTTAATTGGAAAAACAGAGAAAAATACATTGATGATTATTTTGATATAATAGTTAATGAAAATTATATTTGTAAAGGTTCAACCACACCCAAATGGGTATGGCTTCGCAAGACCTAACCCTTAGACCCTAATATAGGAAGTGGATAGCAGAACATATATCCCATTTTTTTGCAGGTACACCACATATAAAGGGGGAGATATATTCCAAATTTCTGATATTTATGGAAACAAAGCCACAAACGTGATGTTCAAATTTTCAATATGAGTATTTTACGTGATTTGATGATTGTATGTTCTATGATACTTTGATTTGATGATTGTATGTTCTATGATACTTTGAGTTTAATACCGCTTCTCATAAATTGTTTATTTATACGAACTACTTATTTCTCCTATTGATATCTATTCCTTTTTGGCGATGAAAAAGGAGGAGAAAAAGGTACGTCATAACGACAGGGGGAGTATTAAGACAGGAGTGTAAATCTATTTTTATTTATATAACTTACATAGTTGTCATCATCAAAACGGGAGAGAATGTTAAAACCTCAAATTTTGGTGTTTTGATTGTGACATCTATATGAGAAAATTTATCGTTTAGATCTAATTAAACTTGCAAGAGAAGACATTGTTTTTACTCGAGAAATAGGCTAATAATTTAAAGACTAGATTCCGAATTGAAGCTTCAGCAGCATAGTCTGAGTTTAGCATTAAATATATGTTAAAAGCTCTTCGAAGTGGTAAATCCACACACACACATAATATAAAGTTCATCGAAAAAATTAGAAAAACCTAGGAAACACTATCTCAGCCGGCTGAATGGTTTGAGTCAGCCAGTTGACTACTGTGCATGTGAACAAATAAATTTGAATATTCAGACGACCAAATGTGATAATTCAACCGGCTGAATTATGCCATTTTTCCACTATTTATTTGTTGTTTTGATTTTTAACCAATTCAACCGGCTGAGTTGCTCCATTCAATCGACTGAATCTTCAAAACAACTAGTTTTTCAAAAGACACTTCATTTCAATGAACATAAACAACTCTTGATTCAAGAGTTTCTTGCATATCTTTTCATGGCTATCTTTCATGAACTAATACAACATTTAATTCTTTATAAATAGCCATGAATTTCGTTGTTTTAACAATCAATTCTTATTCTTATTTCTAATCTATCTTGATATTTGGACTCTATGCATTCAATACTTAAAAACTTCATTATGATAACTTGTTCATTCAAGAATACTTCATTGGCGATCTAATAAACTTTCCATCTTCATGAATTACATGCTATAACACAAAGGAGAAGATTACAGGAAGGGTTTACTCTAAAGTCTTATCCGTGCTATTAAAAGAGCACATTCAATCAGATAATTTTCTGTACCATTGAAGTGTTGTTCTGTTTCTCAGGTGGTTAAAGTCCTATTCTTTTGCTTAGGCGGTTGAAGTCCTGCTCAATTGCAGCCCTGCTCAGGTGGTGTAATACATGTTCCTCCAGGTTAAGTGAGGGTTAATAGTTAAATTCCAAAAGGAGTTTGGGATTGAACGTAGAACAGGAAGTTCAAAATAGTATAAATATCTCCGATGTCATTTGATTTATTGCATTACATTTACATTTACATTTGCATAAGTAGATAGTTTATTTGATATTCCATATTGCATGATCCTTAGTCACTGTCAAAAGCAAGGCACTTGGCTAAAGCCAAAGCGCTTCATCATCGAAATCATAAAATGGTGTTAGAAAGGAACGCTGCTCAAAGAAGCACAACTAAGTATAAAATTAAATTTGAGCATGAATCTAAAGACAAAGAAGAAGTGCATAAACCGGTCTGGACGCTTGCGAGGAATTGGTTACTCTCAGGCTTGTAAGGGATGTGGATATCGAAAAGACTAAAGACATTGATGCCCTTGTTAAACAAGAAGTGCAGGCCGTGAAATAAAAGGTTCGGGACGAGGTTATGGAAGAATTGGATCTATTTCTCATACTTTATAATACCAATGTCTTGAAGTATAGAAAATTGGAGTGGCTCTAGGGTGACTACCTTTTCCATCTTGTACACGCTTGGGAGCAACTTCTTCAAGAGGAGAAGGAGGCTCTTCAAGAGGAGAAAGAGGCTCTTGTCACTGAACAAATCGATTTGGTGAAGCTGGAAGGCAAAATTGTATTAGGTGATAAAGCCAAAGTTCTTCATGTAATCCAACTTATACTTCAAAAAGAGCATACCACAACTTCTCTACATAAGGCTGGTGAAGGTTCTGGGTCCAAATTACACAGTGTCGGAGATGACAAGTATCTGGTGGCCTAAGCTATTCCCAGCACCACTATGAATTCTTCTTTCGAGTCCAGTTACAATCTGTAGAAGCCACTTATTGCTGCACCTTGCGGGCTCTCCCCAATTATGGAAGGAGGTTCTTGGGCACTCCGGTTCATATGGGGGATCAATTTGGAGAAGGTATTGCCTTAAACTCACACATCCTCCAAAAATCTAGAGTGTTGCTGGTTGATGTATCTAATATTTTTATTTATGTTTACTCGGTTTTAGATCTACTGACTGCAATTTCACCTCTTCCTGAAGAATCTCAACCAAGAACTCAAATGCCAACGATGGAGTCTGCTACTGTCATGGCTTACCCAAGTGCCACAGATGAGGAAACTTTTATGATCAATGAGCACCCGATGGATGCTTTATTAAGGGAAGAAAGTGATCTGCATTAAGAGATACCTACCGATGATGATGTTGTGATTATTAGAACTTCTCTATCCTTGTTAGGTCCCTTCATGTAGGAAATGGTATGGAAACTTGAAGCGGACATTGCTCTCGAAGTGAAAGTCAAGCAGGAGAAAATGGAGATCATTCCCCCTTCCATCTCCATTGTTTGACCTGGAGAAACTATTGAGGCATCTGCTCCTCAGCCAGAACCTACTCAAGATGCACCTACTGGGTCAACCAAGTCTACTCAAGCTAAAGGCCAAGGAAGCGGGAAGAGATTTGAAAAGAGGAGTGGAGAAAGCTCAAGTGAAATCTCACTTGATTCCAAGAAGAAGAAAATGAATTCGAGGAGGAAGTGATTCTTTGCATGCACTCACGCTTCCAAGTCTTTTTGTTTTTTTTGGCTGAATTCATACAAGATCGGCCCTTTTTTTGATTCCTTTACTGTAAATACTTATACTTGACTTTCCAAGCTTACGTAAATGAAGTTCTTTTACTTTTATCTAACTATTAAGTAGTTGTGTCATTACTTTTCCATTCAATGTACTTGTAATTCATCACTCGTCAATTTTACAACTGCCCATTAACTTTTACTCAAGGCTCCCATGTGGTCATAGCCTTTAGTCGCATCACACACTAGGGCTCGAGCCTAGTGTTACATTGTCGGATTCAACAGTTTGTGTGATCGTACTCCTGCTTCCATTCTTGGGTTAGCAGAGTTATATGGTGGATGGTCGAACTCCATCCTTAGCGTGTTTATACCCCTCCTGTTTGTTTCAAGTCGAAATTTATGGAATAGAGAGTAGTCGAACCGCACTCATCTTATTTGTTCATACTCAAACCACACTTTGGGGATAGGAGTTGGTTGGTGGGTGGTTGAATCGTACCTAACTCGTGTTTATACTCCACCCCACACTCTAGGGACTTAGAGTTATTTCAAAAAATGTTCATATCATAGTTTCATAATTGATTGATTTACCCCAAAGTCCGGAGTTTGACTTTGCAATCGTTCGGTCGTATCACAATCGCTTTTGGTTTATGTACATCCAATTGGTGGGTGGGATTAACTTGGTTATTGAATGGTCGATCCACGTCCATTCCTCATTATGTACTTTGTCCGTTGGGTTGTAAACGAAAATCATCAAATGAAGGTCGGATCATGTTCGTTTTGTTTAGTTCAATCGCGAACTAAAGTAATTTAGCTCCAAAATCTGGGAACTTGTTTGGACATGTCAATATTAGTTAGTTGGGCATCATAAATAATATTAATGCTACAACAATCACAGATATGATGGAAATTTAAAACTTTATGTGCCAAATGGAAAGAAATGGCATAATTTGTCTTAATACATAACTAGAAAATCAAATGCTAAAGCAAATCTTGAAATTGAATACAACTAAACGAAAAAGAATAAACTAAGTGAAATAGAATCATAAATGCTTGCTATTCCTCACTCTTGGGAGTGTGAAGCTATCAACGGTCGCTAACTTGAAAGTTCCTTTTCCAAGCCTCTGTTCAAGAACATATGGTCCTTCCTAAGTAGGATTCATGGGCGATAGGGTAGAAAAAACCGTTTCAAGATGTGATCCTCGATTTTAAAGGTTCTAGGTCGGATTTTAGTGATGTAGTATCAGGCGTCTTGGTGTCGATATGCAACTGCCATCAAATCAGCTTCCTCGTGCTTCTCGTCAACGAAGTATAGAGATTCCAAGAGGAAATCTCTATTCGTTTTGGGATCATAACAGGACACTCGATGAGAATGGACTTCGAGTTCAACAGGAATAACGGCTTCAGAGCCATAAGCAAGGGAAAATGGAGTATGTCCAGTCGCGAACTTGTAGGTGATTCTATAAGCCCATAGTGCTCTCGGGAGTTCAGCTACCCCCTTGCATTTAGCCTTTTCCAAATGCTTCTTCAGGATGGACTTTATGATTTTGTTCATAGATTTAACTTGTCCATTTGCTTGAGGATGCGCAACAATGGCAAATCACTTTTCAATATAATACCGATGGTAGAAGGCTTTGAATTCAGCGCTGTCGGATTGAGTCCCATTATCAGTTACAATGGTTCATGGAAGGACAAAATGAGAGATGATGTTTTGAACAATGAAGTTGATTACTTTCTTTGTCATGATCGTGGCTAAAGGTTCCTCTTTGGTCCATTTGGTGAAGTAATCAATTACGATGACGGCATACTTTGCACTACCTTTTGGGATCGATGAGGAATCGATAATATCTTTTCCCCGTATGGCAAACGACCAAGGACTGACCATTTGTGTGATTTCATTGGTGGAACACTCCAACTTTTGTATATGTCTAGTAATTGTCACAATACCTAGCGTAATCAGCAACATCTTGGTTTACAGTCGGTCAATAATACCCAAAGAGGAGTACTCTTTTACTAGTGTTTGCCCCCAGTTTAATCTCCATGTTCCCTTCATGAACTCCTTTAGGTCTTATTTTATTTCATCATGAGCGAAACATCGGAGTAGGGGGATGAAAAATCCTTTTCTATGCATGACTCCTTCCTGAATGATATATAGTGAAGCTTTCCGAAGGACTTATCGTTTGTCATTCCTCCATTTAGGAATAACTCTCTATAGCAAATAATCTTTAATCAAAGTCATCCACAACTCCTTCACAGACTCTGTCTCTAGTAGCTGGTCGATTTCCATCAAGTTTATGCTCGGAGTGTCCAGTATTTCGGTTGGAACCAAGCCCATCTATTGTGTATCCCCAGTGCTAGCAAGATTTGTCAATGAGTCAGCCTCTTTATTCTGATCTTGAGGAACGTGTGTTATGTCATAATACTCTAAGTCAGTCAACAACTCTTGGACTTGGGTAAGGCATGGAGCTAGTTGTTGTCCTTTAGCTTGGTAATCTCCCCTGATTTGGTATACTACCAACTGTGATTCACAAAAGATTTCAAGAGATTTTATCCTAGTTGTTTAGCAAGTTTAAGTCCAGTAATCAGAGATTCATATTTGGCTTCGTTGTTCGTTGTAGGGAAGTTGAGCTTCAAAGCGTATCAAATTGATCAATCTTCTGGGGTCACTAGCATGATTCCACTTTAGAATAATGATCATTAGATGCTCCATCCATATACATTTTCCATCGAGTGGTAGGGTTCCACCGCTCTTTGGGAGATTATCACGTGTAATGAATTCTACTATAAAGTTCGCCAGTGTTTGTCCCTGAATAGCCCTTTGTGGAGGATAAGCAATACCGAGTTGGCTCAGCTTGATATTCCGCTTGAGTGACCTCCCAGACATTTCAGGTCGCTATAGGACCTGCCATAATGGATAGTCGGTGTAAATATTGATAGGATGAGCCTGAAAATAGGGGCGGAGTTTCGTGAACCAATCAACAGGTAATATGCCAATTTCTCTATCTTTGGGTAATTCCTTTCAGCTCTTGATAATCGCTTGCTAACATAATAGAACGTTCTCTAGATTTGATTCTCTTTGCGAAGCAGCACTTATAGCATGTACCGACACGGCCAAGTAGATATACAAGTCTTCATGATCCACCGACTTTGACAAGATGGGAGGTCTCTCTAAGTGGTTCACCAAAGCTTGGAATGCGTCTTCACAATCCTGCATCCATTCAAATTTCCTTACATCTTCTAATCAAATCGAAGAAAAGATTGCATTTATTGGTAGGTTTGGAAATAAATCGATTTAGGGTGGTAACCTTCCTATGTAGGCTCTGTACTTGTTTGATGGTCTTTAGCACTTAGATGTTGCGAATTGCTAGAATCTTTTCAAGATTAGCTTCGATTTCATGGGCATTGACGATGAAAACCAAATTTCCTTGTGTAGCTCCGAAGGAACACTTTAGTGGATTGATCTTCATTCAGTAATCTCGGAGGATATCAAACATCTATACCAAGTTTTTGATTTAGTCGCTTGATCGTCGTGACTTTATGAGCATATCACCACGTATACTTCCATCGTCTTTCCGATCTGATCTTTAAACATTCTGTTGACTAAGCGTTGATAGGTTGCTCTAGCATTCTTCAATCTAAACGGCATTACCATAAAGCAATGCAATCCAGCATCAGTAATGAAGATGGTGTGCTCTTGATCAGGAATGTGCGTTGGGATTTGGTTATGTCCAGAGCATGCATCCATGAAAGATAGCAATTCATGTCCAGCGGTTGAGTGTACCTGCTGGCCGATCGTTAGAAGGGGAAAACTGCCTTTCAGGAGCGCCTTGTTCAAGTCCGAATAATTAATACATGTCTACCACTTTTCGTTCGCCTTTTTCACAAGTATAGGATTATATACCCTTTTAGGATAGAGGCAAATGCGAATAAACCCTCTGCATTTGAGTCTGTCCACCTCCTATTAAGGGCAGTAGATCTCTCCAGATTCATGCCATGCCTTTTCTATTTTGTCAAGATATGCCTTGGGTCGATATTCATTGCATGGCTCCCAATAGCTGGCGAGATCCCACACATGTCAAAATTAGTCGAGGTGAACACATCAGGATTCTCTCGAAGAAAACCAACATGTTCTTTCATCATTGAGGGCCTGAGCTATGATCCGATCATTAGGACCCATGACGGGTCATCGTGGCTGATTTTGATGTCGATTGTGGAGAGAGTTGTCTACACCCTTACCTTCCTCCTTCCGTTGAGCATCCCTCAACTAAGCCACATAACAGCCACGTCCGGTCGCCCGGTCACCATGCACAAATCCAACATCATTATCAGTTGCGAATTTCAAAGTTAAACACCATAGGGAAAGGGCTGCCTGAATTTCAACTAGTGCGGTCAGCCCAGAAAAGCATTATATGGAGAGTCAACATCCAAGACAACAAACAACAACATCTGCACTCTCCTTCGATCACCTTCTCCCAATTCCACGAGAAATTCAACATAGCCAATAGCTTTAGTTGCAACATCGTTAAAGCCATGAATGCGGGCTCTAGTTGGTTTTAAGTCTTTGGCTTCCTTCCTTATCTGATCTAAGCCTTTTTGAAAATTATATTTACAGAACTTCAACAGTCCACCAAGATCCTTCTCACCATAGCGGGGCCAATCATGGCCAAAATGACCATTGGATCGATCGTCAGTGCCTCCACCTTATCCGCATCTTTGTTTATGAATACAATGTCATCGGCCATGTTACGCCGTTGTTTTGACGGATCCCCATATTTTATACTCGAACAGCATCCAAAATTCAAATGCTTGATCGCGCTAGCATAACGTTCCATCTCATGCTAGCTCTTATCAACTGGATATGGTCCTCCGACTATTATATTGATCACTAATCTTCTACCAGTCCATGCAGGCTCCTCAACTCTGTGCAGCACTTGTCCTTGACTGGGGTCGGAATTCCTCTGCCCACCATCCTATGGGGCTTTAACAAACTGCTGTAACTTTCTTTCCTGAGTCAATTACTCAATGATATCCTAGAGTTGTGTTATGACCATAACATCCATGGAACCGGAAATATTTTTGGGTATGTTTCTACTTCTCCATCATTCTTTCGAAGGTGGCTTCCTATACTGCTTGGCATTGCCTGTAGACAAATAGACATTCTCTAAAGATTTATTCAATGGTGTGTAGGCATCATACATCAGAATCGTAAACCTTTCTCTTTCAAAATCCTCTTTCGTTCACGGTTCCTATCTTTGCCCTTCTTATGCTGATTTAGTTTATTTTAGACATTCACTTGAACTTTGCCAGAACTATCACTAGACTTTTTTTACTACTATGTTACTCTGCGTTCCCTTTCCACTTTCTCCTACAAAATTCTTCTTCCTAGCAAATCTAGCTTCCTCTTTCCTCAAATACCGAGCTACTTTTGCATAAAAACACTCCAAACATTGTAGGTGGCTTGCCAGCTAACTAATTGCCAAAATCAAATTCTGAATCAATCCCTCTTGTTACTGCCATTAATATTAAATGGTAATTCAGATTACTATCTTCCATGATGATTGTATGAAATCTCTCCGAATAATCTTTTAGCGATTCTCCCGAAGCCTGGATCACGCTGGATAGGGATATTACATCTTTGGAGCGAGTTTCAAGCTTATGGAATTGCTCCACAAGCTTCATTGCTAAATCGTCAAATCTATAGGTTGACCGTGAGGATAATCTCATAAACCACATCATTGCTATGTGAGGTAGAGCAATGGTAAAATATTTTCATTTTTTTGCATCATCAGCTCATGCGGAATCCATCAACCATTTATATCTTAGGATGTGCTGCCTAGGGCCAGTTTTCATTTATAAGCAGACATTGATGACATACTGGACCTCTTTGGATATTCAGCATGTGAGATATTATCAGTGAATGGGGCATTTCTTCTCGAGATTCCCGAACCATTTTAGTTCAGTCTTGGTTTTCCCTTACCGGCAGTGACATTTCCAGGGTTGGGATAGTTGGAGCAAGCGGTTGTTATGCTCCACCTCAAGGGAATGGTCTGGTCGATGTTTATAGGTCGTCCACTCCTTTATGGCTCAACATACTCTCGATGTACATTACGTGCGTTCACTCTGTAGGCATTTCGAAGAGATAACTAGTTTGGGTTCACCTAAACTTCAGCATCCAAATTGATCGCAACATCTCCAATGTGTGCTCTTCCCACTTGCGATGTGACTTGCCTCCACGAGTTAGATCGGTGGCGATCGTTGTAGATGGATCGGTATCGACCGTTCCAGATGGATCGGTATCAATTGTTACTTGTTTTTTTGGATTGGTCGATGATGTAGAGTCGATGGTTCAACGTGATATTTATCGATTATGTGACGTCTTCATCTTTGATAGTCCTATGATGAAGTTGAGCTCTTCGATGTAGAATAGGAAGTTGGCTCCCTCCTAGCTTTCCCACGTTATTGCTAACTAAATTGGTTCATTAGATTGATATTTGCTAGAATTTGCCGATACATCTATCGTTGGCTATCCAATAGCTCTTTCATCAGATTCTTAAATTCAGCTCTTGTAATGGAGTCAACAGGATTCTAGACATCAACAGGATTGGTAGAATTCACATCTACTAGTAGATTACTCAAGCCTCCTTGCTAGATGCTAGCATTCTCGTTTCCTTCTACATTCTGAGAAGTGGATATGTATTCCTAACCATTGTCGATGATTTTCCTTAGACTTTTGCAAAAATAAATATAACAAACAGGCTTCTTGAAGATAATTATGGATCTTCTTCGAGGGATTTATGCAATCCAGTAGCAAAAAAGGGGTTCAAATAAGCTGAGAATAAAGCGCTCTCAATGAAAGTAATAAAATATTTGCACCAAAAATTGGTCCAAACACTCAAGAATAAAATAGTAGAGAAATAAATAAAGAATAATCAAAATTAAACAGAGAGGATAAGTAAGCAAGCAATAAGAACCAAGTAATAATAGAAACATATGAATTTATAGTGGTTCGACGTTGCGTGCTTACGTCCACTTTGAAGAGTAAATTTCATTGATCATTTGTAAATCCAATTACAATGAATTATTGATAAATCTACTTGATTAAAATATATTCCAGAACAACAAGCAACGTAAGATCCTCCAGATGAACAAAGAAGCCTGTATTTATAGGGGAGATGATGAAATATCTCGCTGGAAATCCGACAGGAGACTCTCCATATCCGTAGAGGCCTACTTAAACGATTGTAGGTGCAAATTCGATCGTTGAGATGATTGGTATCGATCGCTCGTGATTGCTCCAATGAGGGCGGATCATTCCTACAAGCTCCCTTATGCCTCTAATCCATTTTCCATAAGTTTGGTGTCATTCTGACATGTCGTTAGTGAGATATTGATTAAACTTCATTGAGTTGAATCTTTAAAGCTGGAACGATACGATCGTTCATGAACGATGTATACCGATCATGCTTTGTAGCTCATCTTGTCATGCGACACCGAAATTGGTCACTAACATCCTAGAGTAGAGTTATGTAGAGAGATTAATAAAGAGAATAAGTTAAAACTGAGGAATTACATAGTACAATGCAAAATAACTGCAAGAAACAAGAACACCAGACTTATAGTGGTTCAGCGTAACTGCCTACGTCCACTTTGAGTTTAATCATTATTGCTTTTTCAATCTATTGAATACAGATACAATGCGTACACCAATGACTTGATTATAAGTTTGAATAAAAAATAGACGAGTCTTGAAAATGGCAGAGTTTCTCCAGTTTTCTCGGAAAAAGGTCCCTTTACACTATGCCCCTGCCCATCTATTTATAGACGAAGATAGGCTGGACTCGCCGTGTAGGCCTAAGGACAAGATACCTCGGCCCATAATAGACAAATCTGGTATACCGAACCAGGTATACCGAATGAAGGTAGCTGACCGATGCTTCGTCGAGCGGTGCTTGCCGAATGATCCTTCCTAGGAGAACTCGACTGAACCGCCTCTTGACCAAATACATCGAGCCTGCTCTTGTCGAACGACATCTCCTTGGAAATCTCGATAGAACCACATCCTGACCAAACATACCAAGCCGCATAGCCTTTCCTTCATGGTCGAGCGGTATGCATTGAGTTCCTAACGCCACCTTTTATTAGCTGAACGACACATGACCTCTTTGCGTTGACTGATTCGCATGTTGCCCTGTTATACCGAATGAAGCGCAAACTTCTACCTTGGTCGAACCATGCGTTCTAAATTTTCCCGACCGGGCCATGCATCAATATAGAAGAAGAACCTTGTCTAGTGCTAATGATAATATCTTCAACTATCGTTTTGTAGGCATACCAAGGTACCGGGTAACACTTGCGCCCCAAAGTGTGTCGGGTGAAGCAACACGACACGCTTTGAATCAACGAATATTCCTTGTTTCCAAAAAGAAATCCATCTCGTTTCTTAAATAGTCATTATCCTTCAATTTTATCCTCCCAAGGTGTCGTATCCTTCTTTGGTTGCCATGATGCTTGGTCGATTCCCAATATTATAAATCCAGGGTTGTAGTTCATCAGTGGCCATCCGTGTCTGATTATTACCTTAAGTGAGAATTCGGTTTCTGTTGATTTCAAGAAGTCGAACTTTTTCGGATGTACACATGCATGTTCGGGTACACGTTCTTGCCATTAGCTCTCGAATGCATTTTAGATGCTCAAAAGTCATCACCAATTCCATCTAGTTTAATTGAAATTCAATTGCAACTCATTGTTTGTATTTTCTCAGAGCAGTAAGCAAGGGCGAATGGAGTACGGCCAGTCACGGACTCGTGGGTATTTCTATAAGCCCATATTGCTGTTGGGAGTTCATGCACCCATTTTCCTTTAGCCTTTTCCAAACCACTCTTCAGAACATACTTTATGATTTTATTCACAGCTTCAACCTATCCATTTGCAGTTATAATGGATCATGGAAGGTCATAAGGACAGACAACGTTACGGACAATGAAGTTGATTATTTTCTTCATCTTGATCGTGGTTAAAAGTTCTTTATCTGCCCATTCGGTGAAGCAATCAAATGCTATGATGGCGTATTTCAAACCACCTTTAGAATCGGTACGAAGATGATGTTAATGCCCCCAAGTGGCAAACGGCTATGGACTAGCCATTTGACTAATTTCCATCGGTGGAGCTCCCGGATTTTTTGCAAACATCTTGCACTTGTCGCATTGTCTAGCATGATCAACCGCATTTGGATTGATAGTTTGCCAATAATACCCGTAGTAGAGTGTTTTCTTTATCTGGGTTTTCCCCCTGATGAGATCGCCGCATTCTTTTTCATAGACTTCGCTCAAGGCTCATTGATATCATCATAGGTGATACACCGAAGCATGGGAATGAATAAACTCCTTTCTACACATGACTTCTTCTTGGATGATTTAATGTGAAGCTTTGAGGATGATCTGTCGTTTTCCATTCCTCCATTCAGTAAGATTCCTTATTGTAGATAGTCTTTGATAGGAGTCAATCATGACCCCTTTTCTGGCTTTGTCTTCAAGATCAAGCCGATCTCCATCCGTCAATGCTTGGAATATTGAGTATTTCAACCGAAAAAATGTATGTCCGTTGCGCGTCCCTAAAATTAGCCATCTTGGCCAAAGACTGGACTATTTTCATTTTGTTCATTAAGTATGTGTATAATGATGCGATTCGTGAAGTCGGCTAGTAGCTCTTAGACCTGGCCGAGATAAGGAGTAAGACAATGTCTCCTGGCAAGATTAACTTCCTTAACTTTGCATTCTATCAATCAGGAATCACAAAAGATATGTAAAGTTTCCCTTAGCATCGTTGTTTGTTATAGGGAAATCTAGTTTTAGGACGTAGCAGATCTATTGTTCCTCAGGAGTCATTATCATGACTCCTGCGCCATAACACCGATCACTGGATGTTCCATCCGCATACATTTTCCATCTGTCCGTTAGTTCTCTACTACTCTTTGAGTTGTCATCTGATGCAGTGAATTTGGGTATAAGGTCTGCTAATTTCCGTCCTTGGATAGCCCTTCGAGGGAAATAAGTGATATCGAATTATCTTAGTTCGATATTCTACTTAAGTAGTCTTTCAGACATCTCACGTCGTTGTATGCCCTGTTGTAATGGCTGTTAGGCATAGATGTTGATGGTTACTCTAGTCGAATCCTAGAGTTTTGTCATGAGTTATTAAGTCTAATAGTAAAGGGCTCTGAATGCTTTAATCGATTATCTGCAAATGGCTAAAGATCTGGCTTAAAAGCACGTTGAAGGAAATGTCGACTAGGGGTCAGCCTCGAGTTGCGTGCAACTGCATAGCTGGATCTTGCTATGAGTTTGAATTTGCTTGTATATTCAAGTAACGCACTTTCTATTCAATGCATTCATTATCCTTTACCCATGCTTCGGGTTGGAGTGACATTTAGTTGCCCATGAACTAAGGTATTGATTCAATGATTCTATCTCTAGGCATTCTTTTGGTCGTAGCCTTGAGTAGCTGTAAGCACTATATGTAAGTTTCAATATTGAGCTGTCGTAGCCAGTCTTTGGATGACCATGCGTCTGCTTCCATTCTCGGATTGGAAAAAGCACTGCATGGAAGGTTAAGTCTTGTCCTAGCAATGTTTATATTCCCACGTAAAATCCAAATACATAGCGTTGGTCGGTGAATAGTCGGTTCACATTCATCCTGCTTCTCGCTCGTGTCCCCGGTTATGGGGCATATATCGATAAGTAGGAAGGCCAGCCTTGCCCAATTTAGCTTTACTCTCTTTCCCGTTGAATCGTGGGATCAGGTCAGTCGATGGGAGGCTGGGTCTCGATTATCCCTAATTGTATTGTAGTTTTTCATTCCAAGAGGAATACTTCGATGTCTTGTTAGTTTCATGGTGTAACTTGGCATCGGACGGTCAGCCACGTCCACTTTGGTTCATGTTCTATAATCGGATCTCGAGGTAAGGTTGGCTCAAATGCAGTCGAGTCATGCTCATCCAGTTTCATACTTCTCCTAACGGATCGAAGCATGGTGCTGGAGAATTTATGACCAAGTCTTCATGGTTTACTCTCCTTTCCATACTCTGGAGATAATTGTTTTTCAAGGAACATCCGAGGCACATTCGTATATGCTTGGTGCAGATCGGTATTGACCCTTTGTCTGAGGTATGATATAGTCGGTCACCCGTAGCTTTGGATGCCATTTCGATTGGTTCTGTATTGAGGCCTCCTTATAGTCGTTGCCTTAAGTTGTAAAGAATGCCAAGCTAAATCTATAGTAAGCTGTCGTATTCAGCTTTTAGTGATTTGTACACCTGCTCCCAGCATTGATTTGGACAGGCCGCTAATCGGATGGTCGAACTCCATGCTTAGCGAGTTAGTACTCCTATCGGTTTTAGGCCGAAGTTCATGGAGTAGAGAACGATCGGAATCCACTCGTCTATTTATCGATGTTTATACACCACTATGCATTCTAGTAGCTTAGTGTTATTCTCCCCACGGTCGACGCACTCCCAATTAGTGTTCATGCTTCGGTCCACGGTTCGAGGACTTAGAGATTTGTCGAATGGTTTATTCTTTAGTCCATAGTTTGGGATGTAGAGATTTTCACCAATTCGTTTATACTCTAGTCCGCACTCTAGGGACCCAAAGCACTCTAGTCCGCTTCAGGGACTTAGAGATTTTTCTCAACTCGCTTATACTCTAGTCCATGCTCTGGGGACTCGGAGTACTCTAGTCCGCTTTAGGGACTTAGAAATTTTTAAGTTGTTTATACTCTGTCTGCACTCAGGGGACTGAGAGTACTCTAGTCCGCTTCAAGAACTTAAAGGTTTTTAAGTCGTTTATACTCTAGTCCGCGCTCAGGGGACTTAAAGTACTCTCGTCTGCACTCTAGGGACTTAGAACTTTTAAGTCGTCTATACTCTAGTCCACACTCAAGGGACTTAGAGTACTCTAGTCTGCTTCAACGACTTAGAGGTTTTTAAGTCATTTATGCTCTAGTCCGCACTCTGGGGACTGAGAGCACTCTAGTCTACACTCTAGGGACTTAGAGGTTTCTAAGTCGTTTATACTATAGTCTACACTCAAGGGACTGAGAGTACTCTAGTCCACTTCAGGGACTTAGAGGTTTTTAAGTCCATTATACTCTATTGCGCACTCAGAGGACTGAGAGTACTCTAGTCTGCTTCAGGGACTTAGAGGTTTTCAATTCGTTTATACTCTATTCCGCACTCAGGGGACTGAGAGTACTCTAGTCCGCTTCAGGGACTTAGAGGTTTTTAAGTCACTTATACTCTAGTCTGCACTTCAGGGGACTGAGAGTACTCTTGTCCGCTTCAGGGGTTTAAAGGTTTTTAAGTCATTTATACTCTAGTCCGCACTCTAAGGACTTAAAGTACTCTAGTCCCCATTTTGGGGACTTAGAGTTTTTTAAGTCATTTATACTCTCGTCCGCAGTCAGGGGACTTAGAGTACTCTAGTCCTCTTCAGGGACTTAGAGGCTTTTAAGTCGTTTATACTTTAGTTCGCACTCAGGGGACTAGAGTACTCTAGTCCGCACTTTGGGGACTTAGGGGTTTTTAAGTCATTTATACTCTAGTCCACACTCAGGGGACTGAGAGTACTCTAGTCCGCTTCAGAGACATAGAGGTTTTTAAGTCGTTTATACTCTAGTCTGCACTCAGGGGACTTAGAGTACTCTAGTCCGCACTCTGGGGACTTAGAGGTTTTTAAGTTGTTTATACTCTAGTCCGCACTCAGGGGACTTATAGTACTCTAGTCCGCTTCAGGGAATTAGAAATTTTTGTTGAGAGTAGTCTTATTTCCACCCATTTAATTTGTATCTCATTTACCATATCGAGGTTAATGTTGTCGAATGAACGATCGAACCACGCTTGTTTATCGAATGGGACTCTGCCCCCAGCATGAAGGACGAAACTTGAAGAATGGATGGTCGGTTCTCGTCTGCTTGGTGATTATAACTCATTTAATCAAGTCAAGGAAGGAGATACATAACAAATGGTTGGATCACTTCCATGATGGGTTAGATAATCAAGTCTCGCACAATTTGCTTCGTATCTCTTTCTAGAAAATAAGGATAATAGATTATTGAGTAGACAAAGTATGTTGCATATGTTTGAAGGTGTGGTCGTGTCCATGTATTGAGAGCGATGGTTGACGAGTAGGTAGTCCATCACAGCTACTCCAAGTCAGGCTTTCAAACAAACTTTTGTGTTCAGGGTAGGATTTGATGTGTAGATGATCAAATCACGTCTACTCTAGATAGATCCCTGCGTCACTAAGCTTCGAAAGAGGCATTTGTATTTTGTTGAAAATTTTTTTATGACTCAATTTGGGTGGATGATCGGGCCATACTCATTCCAAGCCTTGCTTAGGTCTTCAAGTCAAATGTGGAGGTCGACGAATGGACGGTCGGTCGTGTTCGCTTTGTATTGGGCTCTGATCGTGATGAGCTTTTCAATCTCTAATCCAGAACCCCAAATCAAAGGCATATGTATGATGGTGAGCGGTCGAATCATGCTCATCTTGATGAAACTCCACAGGTCTGATCACGGTCTGCATGGATTGGTTGGTGGCAAATCTGAGTACTTGATCACCTACATGGTTTTAAAGGAAGTTTAGTTCAAGTCGGTCGTAATTCGAAGCATAATTGAAATTAAAATAATTCGAAAGAAAATTGGTGTAAATCTCATTGATAAAGGGGGTAGTATCACGTGCTCGCTATTCAACTCTGCCCCTAGCCCCTTCTAGCGAGATGTCGACTACCAATGGTCCAACTGATAATCAGAGTTCTTTATTGATGGGCATCCGAAGGTCCTGGCTCGGCATTCATCAAGGCTTGGACGCACTATTGAAGCTTTTCTTTCTGAATCCGCCTTCCGATGACACCTAGAAGGTGATTGTAATCACAAGTGTTAGGATCAGTGTGCATCTTGAAATATACAACATTCCCCTGGTTTCCTCTAGACTTCGATGGACACTCTCGAGGTTAGTTTTTAGTCCACTTTGAGTCGGGAGTCTCCAAATAGAGGCTATCGATTGAATCTTTCAAAGAGCATAAGAGTCGAATTTTGAGATCTTGTTTTGCCTACTGGAATCAGTGTCCTTAGTCGACGAGCCTGCATTGTTATTTCTCCTTGTCTACTCCACTCCTCCTCATTTTGGCTCTGATTCATTTTGTAACAGAAACAATCCATGGTCGTAGGAGGCTCTCCATCTAACTAGCTTCCAAAATATATCTGGAGGTCGACTCTCCTCAAACGCAATCAGTATGATATCCTTGTTAGCATTCAGAATAAATTGCTTAGAGCCAAACGTTCGTCTGCTTGGAGTCACTAAATTTGAAGTGCTGGGTTAGCGAAGAATGGTGGTTGGAGTCATATTGGCATTTTCCTAGAGTTATATCATCTATGTTCTTCCAACCATTGGGAGTACCGTTTGAGTAGCGGTTGCTTGTCCATTCCCTTGTTGTCGTTCAAAAGTTGTCGCTAGATTGTCTATGCCCTAGTCGATCATGGGATGTAAGGGAAGTGAATAGAATGTTCCTTTATTAAGTTGAGTTTTGAATTCACTATCCCGAGGCACTGCACGGCGGCTAGGGGTCGTACCCGAAAATATTTTTTTGAAAATCGGGGTCGTATAAAAGATCGGTGTAACTTAATTTTGGATCGGCCAAGGCGGTTCGGCCTGGATGTCGTTCGACATAGACGTATGGCTTGGCCTAGATGCCGTTCGGCATAGACGTGTGGCTCGGCCTGGATGCCGCTCGGCATAGACGTATGGCTCTGCCTGGATGCCATTCGGCATAGACATGTGGCTTGGCCTGGATGTGGCTTAGCTTGGAGTGGCTCGGCCTGGATGTTTCTCGGCCTGGATTTAGGTCGGCCTAGATGTGGCTTGGCCTGGAGTGCCTCGGGCTGGATGTGGCTCGGCCTGGAGTGGCTCGACCTGGATGTGGCTAGGCCTGGATGCCTCGGCCTGGAGTGGCTCGGTCTAGATGTGGCTCGGCCTGGAGTGAAAGTGGCTCAGCATATGCCTTTTCAAGGGTGATCGACATACACCTTTTCTAGGGCTATCGGCTGAATTGCCTTCAGTGGAGGGTCGGCCTTCATTCAACTTGAGTGCAAACTTCAACGTCCAATCCCCAGATCTTGCGTACATCCGTGAATCCAATCCTTTCACATGAACATGAACACATGATTAACTCTAAACAAGAAAATTAGCATAATCAAATCTTTCAAAAACAGGGGCAGTAGACTTAGTTTCTCAGACTGAAGCTTTCAGCTTCCTTTAGATTTCTTTCGAGTCTAAGTAGAATAGGAAGTTTTCTAGTAAACAACTGGATCAATCTCGTGAATATGGAAATCCACTGTAGACGATGAGATCCCATCAAGTTGAGAATTCAATTCTTAGTAGAAGCACCAAAATGTTAGCACCAAAATTGGTCACTAACACCCTTGAGTAGAGTTATGTAGAGAGATTAATGAAGAGAGTAAGTTAAAAATGAGGAATTACACAGTAGAATGCAATAATAACTGTAAGAAACAAGAACACCAGATTTATAGTGGTTCGGCATAACTGCCTATGTCCACTTTGAGTTTAATCTTTGTTGCTTTTTCAATCTATTGAATATAAATACAATCCGTACACTAATGACTTGATTACAGGTTTGAATCAAAAATTGATGAGTCTTGAACATGGCAGAGTCTCCTCAGCGTTCTCGGAAAAAGGTCCCTTTACACTATGCCTCTGCCTTCTATTTATAGACGAAGATAGGCTGGACTCCCTGTACAGGCCTAAGGACAAGGTACCTTGACCTATAATAGACATCTCCTGTATACCAAACCAAGTATACCGAACGGTAGATTTCGAGCGACGTCGGTCGAACGAAGGTAGCCGAGCGATGCTTTGCCGAGCGGTGCTTGCCGAAGGATCCTTCCTAGGAGATCTCGACTGAACCATGTCTTGACCAAATACATCGAGCCTGCTCTTGCCGAACGACACCTCCTTGGACATCTCGACCGAACCACATCCTGACCAAACATAAAAAGCCACATAGCCCTCCCTTCATGGTCGAGCGGTACACATTGAGTTCCTAACGCCACCTTTTATTAGCTGAACGACCCATGACCTCTTTGCGTTGACCGATCCACATGTTGCCCTATTGAACCGAATGAAGCGCAAACTTCTACCTTGGCCGTACCATGCGTTCTGAACTATCCCGATCGAGCCATGCATCAATGCAGAAGCGAAACCTCGTCTAGTGCTAACAATAATATCTTCAACTGTCGTTTTGTAGACGAGCCAAGGTGCCAGGTAACAAAGGGGCCCTCCCTTTAGTATATTGATGTTCATAAAATTTCATGTGTAATGGATTTGTAGATTTTGATATATCGACTGATCATCATTGAATTGAGCTATGGAATCGATACGATATGAGCCATATTATTGAGTATGGATCGTACCTGATCCATCATCAGGGAGTAATAAGCTTCATGCTTTTGGTTTGCTACGGATTTAGGTCATTATAATTGTTAGATCTCTAGATTCATCATTGTTAATCTAATGCATCGATTCTGATGGAAATTGAGTCCATCCTGTCCGATCTATCCAAATATAGCCAGGCCAAAAGGTCGAATGATATATCATGTCATACAATCATCAATCACATTCACAAACATCATCTAAACTCTTATTTAAGTGTCTATCTTAAAGTTATCATTAACATATTTTGAGATTGTCTCCCTAGGCCTTTCTTTACTAATTTATCATTTTCTTAAATAATATCACCAATGAAATTGCCACTCATTCCACCATGGGAGCCACCCTGACTCTCCTAAGAGGTTGGATGTACCGCCCTGAATACATTCTAGCAAGCATCTTTATTAAGTGTTAATAGCCCCTTCTAGTCCTAAAGTGCTCATTTCACATTTTTGACTCATTCGTTGCATCCATTTTAATATTTTGGCTCCCTTCCATAAACTCACACTTAGAGTTTAAATTTTCTAAATTGAACCTTATAGACTCCCTAAGTCTTGGCATCATGCCATGTAACATTGAATGTAGAAGCCTTAACCCTCAACTGTTCAATAACTCCATGAGTTGCTATATTTTATGATCTTGTGTTCAAATCATTTCTTTCATTAGTTTATTCTACTCCCTGCACATTCTTTAGATAAAACATGTTTATCTTCAATTCAAACGTTACAACTATCTTTTTTAACTTTCCTAAGCTTACTCCATTACTCAAACTTAAATAAGTTTCTAACTTGAACTTATTACTTTACATCTTAATTTCACCCTTATGAAATTCTCAATCAACATTTGGAAACTGACTTCCATAATGCCACTAAGTATTTTTCTATTTAAGGAATTTTAGCACCCTTGACAATCAAATGTCTAACTCAATGACAGTGATATGTCAAAACTATCGCACTTCAACGTTATCACATCCAAAGCTATCGTATTTCAAAGCTACCACATGCTAAAGCTATCGCATGTTAATCTATAGCATTTAAAAGCTATCGCACCGTAATGCCATCACGAGTCAAGTTTATAAGCTATTACACATCAACCCTTTCGCAAGCCGAAGCTAATGCATACCAAACCTATCGCATCATATCTTAGTGCTATCAAAGGCCAAGTTATTGCATGCCAACCTATCACATGCCAAGCTATCACACGACACAACTTGGTGATATCACACGCCAAAAGTTATAGTTACTACATGTCAAGTTGAATAGCTATCGAATGCTCAATAACTATCAAAGGTCAAGACTTTAGGTTATCGTATATTTTTAAAGCTAACAAATGTCAAAACTTGGGGCTATCACATGCCTAAACAAAGCTATCATAAGTCATATGAAAAATCCATAATTAACTGAAAATGATATCTTGCCATAGTAAAATAATAACTTTTAACCTACATATACACATTTATTCACTTGTTGCTTTTAATTTAAGCAGTATTTATGACCAATCTGAGAATTCAGTCTCTTTAGTTAATCATTTCCTTATTTATTTTTCATTAATTAAGGTGATAATTTCTTTACCCATTTAATTTATAAGAATTCAAAATTTAAGGGGAAAAATTCTAGAAATTCGCAAAAATTCCAAAACAACCTAATCCGCCATTAGTAAAAATTACAAAATAAATACTTAATTTAAATATTTTTAATTTATTTATATCTAAAATTATCTATTTTCCATTAAGAAAATTCGTAATTAATAATCGTTTTATCCAAAATTTATGAAAATTAAAACCCATATTCTTATCTATATTAAAAACATCACAATAATTTTTTTTGCACATTTGGAGAAGATTAAACATGTTTTACCCAAAAACATGATCAAATTTTTTTCATTTCATCATTAAACACATCCAAAATCATTTTTTCTCATTAAAACATGTTTCACAAAATTTATAACACCAAAACAACATCAAATCTGGGCCTAAACAGGTTTAAAAGGATTTAGAGAAACTTTTACTCATTTGGATTAGAAAATCTTAATTGAAATCATATTCTTTTCTTTTAGAAATAAAAGTCTTTACCTTTAGCGTTAACCTCCTCGTTCTTCCCTTGAAAATGATGGCGGACCTAATTTTTTTAGTTTTGCTTTGTTTTAAGAATGAATTTAAGGAAGAGAATGATTGGATATATGAATATACACATATACAAATATATGTATATGTGTATGAACGTTAATGATTTTGGCTTGGGGAATAATCTCACTTACCTAATATCATTAGTTTATTTCCGTTAATACAAGATTAATCTTCATTCAAAATTCAATTTTTATTTGTTCGTACATTATGGCCAACTTTAATTGCACTAATCGCTTTTTGTCTATTCGATTAATATATTATGTGTCCTACACTCAGTTAATCATATTTTCCTTAAGTTATTTTCTCGATTAAATTATCTCAATTATCACTTATTAAATTCTTATTATTAATTTATTTTCCCATATAATGGCACTCTAAAACATGGGTGTCACATGTATTTTCCATTTTATAGAGTTGAGCTTTAATTTTATTAGTCTTTTGGGAAAATGGGTCAAACAGTTCATTAGATGTACTTCGAACTTGAACTCCTCCCTTTATCGAACATATCGCTTACTTTTTCTCATTAAATTTTTCTAGACAAAAGTTCACCAAGTCATACTTCTACTTTGTAGTTGTATCACGGCCCATAATGCAAGGAGATGGAGCGGCGCTTAGTTGAGAACATATATGTGGAACTAAGGCCATAGAGGGATTGTCTTTGCTACCTTCAAAGACAACTCATCTATCATGTCCTTCAACTTCTTTATCTCTTATTCATAAGAGATGACATATAAACCCTCCATGTCTTGTAGTGTAACTTCCAATCATGCGATGTTCCTTAGCACAGACCCCGGCTTAGTGTTTTATTCAAGGAGGCAACTGCAACTTCCAGTTTGATTAACTTTTTTTGGTTGCCTCAAGGTCGGTCTTTTGCTTCCTAACGCATCTGTGTTGTAGATGGTTGGCCAGCTTAGTCTCAAACAGGCTGTGAGAATAATCTTCAAATTCTTTTAGCAATTCATCTCTTGTTACACTAGCAATCTTATTATTCTCCTGAATGAACACAACATTCAATATTTCTAACTCGTATATAATTTTCTACGCTGCTTGTAAATCGTCTCATTGTTGGATAATGCAGTTACTGCCAAGGACTAGCATGCGTAGTCTACTCCCATTCACGCGACCAATATTCAAACTTTTAAGTATGTTTTCCCTTATTATGTCTGTAATACTATTAGCCCGCCTTTTGGCAAGGTCATGGACATGCGGATTTAACTAAATCGACTTCTCGTTTGTCGAAGCTGTTTTATGATGAATTTAATCAACTAGGTCGATGGATGATCAATCATGAATAAAAAACATGGTTAAATAGACGAGACTCGGCATGGTCGATGGACGAAGGTTATTGGATACTTAAAGTTTAGGTTTGTCGAAGTTGTGGTTGTTCGAGCTTCGAATCACGCAGATGGTTTCTTTGAGTCATTTTGGTGGTTCAGCTTTGGATGCTCGACATTAATGGTTGTTCGGCATTGTGGTTTGATCAAGGTCGCTCGACATTGAGGTTCGTCATTGTGGATTGACATTGTGGTTCGGTATGGGTGGCTCGGCATTGTGGTTCGGTCGAGGAGAGGTGGACAAGCATGGTTTGGTATGTTTGGAGTTTGGCCATGCGGCTCGATCGTTCGGCCAAGGTGGTCTGGTCAGACATGGTTCGGTAGGATGGTGTGGTCCGGCATGGCTTTGTGGTTCGGTGTACTAGAGTTTAGCTAAGGTGGGACAGCTATGAGTGTTTGGAACGTGTCGCTCGGGCACATTGGATCGATCAAAGTAGCCCGAGGTCGACATGGATTTATGCTTGGGTTGGCCTCTCATTTCTAGATTGACAAGCCATGGATTCGGCATTGAGAGTAGGATGGATCGTGTTCGGCTTAAGCTATAAGTCATGTTGCTTCGAGTGCTAATCCAATTTACTTTGGGTCGCATGTGCATTCATTTCGAGTCCGCCCTAGGAATATCAAGTCGGTATGGTATTGAATTGGGATCGGTCAAAATGACGAAGTAGGGTTCATCTCTGGCCTTGATGGGTCCGGACTACTAAGGAAGCCCAATAACTTGGGATTTTCCCATAAATACAACATGTGGGTTTCTAGATGGGTGGATCTTCTCTTCGGCTCTCTTGCTTTGTATTTTCTAAGGCTAAGGCTACTCTAACATTTTGTAACTATAATCGATTATTACAGCAATAAAAGGAAATTTCTCGAGTGGACGTAGTCTGGAGTCAGCCGAGCCACTATAAATTCTGTGTCCTTACTGCTTTCTTTTTTATTTTTACTATTTTTCATATTTATACTCTCTAAACACATTCTATCTTTGACTTTGATTTGGTGCTTTCATCTGGAATTGGGTGTTAGTGACCAAATTTTGGCGCTAACATTTTGGTGCTTTCACTAAAAAAGCAAGCACTCGGGGATTTTGGAGCTAGGAACTTGGATTCTAGGAATTAATAGCTAGACCACCAATAAGAAAGCAAGCAACGGAAAGGAGCAACCAAGAGGGAAGTTAAGCAGCCACTTCTGGAGCTGGAATGGATCATGCATCCATTTACATAACTCGAGACGAGATGCTGGTTATGATGGATTCTATGTAGGAGCAGATGATGAAATGGCAAGAGGAGACGATACAGGCTCTTCTTAAGCAATTTAGACAATCAGGAACTGCAGATGCTCAAGTTCTAGGAGCTAGATTAGAGGGACTCATCCAGCAAGCAGATAGAGTAATTCAGCACGGGGTTGCTCCCAATCAACAAACAACTATTAACCTGGATGGACCAAGACTTGGTAGCATACCGCCAGATAATGTTGGACCAACCCATGGAGGGATATCAGGTGATGTTGTGCAACCCGGTGTCAACAGGAACACAGGAGTACATGACGAAGAATATGTGCCATAATTTCTGCACGGAGTTAGAAAGCAGCTAGGAAGTATGGATAGGCGGCAACCCTTGGTTGGAAACGTTGGATTGGCTGACATTATTAGAAGACTATTCGCGGAGGTCTAGCAAATAGGGATTTGGAGGGAGTAAACAAAAGTATGTTTACCCGTAACATCAGGATAGCTAGGAATCCACCCGATTTTAGGCTGCCCACTTTGGAAGTATACAACGGAAAGACGAATTCCACTAACCACTTGGTACACAAGGCATATGGAAGTGCTGGGGGAAATAGAGGAGGTTATGGCTTGGTGTTTCCCCTTGTATTTAACCGACATAGCGGCTACGTGGTTGAGACAGTTGGAGGATGGATCTATTGGAACATGGACAGAACTGGTGGATAAGTTCCTCGTACAGTTTTGAGTTCACATAAAAAGGCCGAAAAATGTGATGACACTGACGTCAGTTAAACAGAGGGTGGATGAATTGCTTAAGACTTTCTTAACTCGGTTCAATGCAGTGGTTGCTTCGGTGGATCGGCCGGATACATCAATGGTTCTGATGGCGGCAGTGTCAGGAGTCAGGGATGATTCGAATTTCAAAGTATGATTGATACGAGATCCACCACTGGATCTCAAGGAATTCTTTCAAGAAGCCGAGAGGTTCCTCCGACAAGAGGATGCATGCTTGGATATGAAGTCAAAGGAAGCAAACGTGGTTAAGGATGGAGGACTGCCCGGTGAAAACTCGGGTAAAGATAAGGATAAAAGGAAAAGGAAGCACTGAGGAGAACCAAAATTCTCCACTTACACAGGACTGAATGCAACATTGGAGCGGATATTCTTGGACACTAGAGATTGCTTTCCGTATCGAAGGTCGGCAGGAAGGAGCTCTCAGAACGCGAAAGGGCATCAGGAAGGCACTGTCTTTTTCATGACTTGGACGGGCACGATACTAACAACTGCCGACATCTAAAGGATGTGATCAAGGAATATGTAAGGAATGGTCATTTGCGACAATATATTGGAACTCGGAATGCGACGATCGAATAGGAGTAGCCGCCACCTACCTTGAACGACAAAGAAGTGAGGCCCAGGAATGGTGGTCGGTTGGTCATCAACTAATCGTGATGGTTTGGAATAAGTAACAAACTTCAGGAAAACGGATAAATCACTCACTCATGTACAGGGTCGAAGGTAACCCTTAGGCATGCTCTGAGATAATGGTTTACCAACATGCTCTAGTTTGTGACTGTTTTTTCCTTTTTGCTTAGACATTTGTTTTTTCTGCTTTGGTTTTGGAGTTCGATTTGAACTCCCAGTTTTGTTGGTTTCTTGGTTTGTAAAATTGCTTTTTGATTTCGCTTTTGATTTGGACTTTTGATGTGAATTTTTGGTTTGAATCTGGATTTTAGATTCAATTTTGATTGACTTTTATCTGTTTTTTGGCTAAAAGGTCATTGAGTATGGACTATGCTCAACAAGGGTCTGGAGAGACCGAGATTCGGCCTAGGACTTAGGCCCCATATTATCTATCGGCTACTATTTTAGGTCATCGAGTATGGACCATGCTCGGCAAGGTTCCAGAGAGACCCGGAATTCGGCCTAAGACTTAAGCCCCATATTTTCTATCGGTTACTATTTCAGGTCATCGACTATGGACCATGCTCGGTAAGGATCCGGAGCGACCAGGATTCTTCTTAGGACTTAAGCCACGACATTACTCAACGTTCAAGGACACTGAACCAGGAACACCATGGTATTACTTGACATAGGTCATCAGGGGCAGGTTGCATTTGACAAGAACCTGGAGAGGTTACGGATTTGGATATTGGTTATGAACCGCTAAGGATTTAGGCATGGACCCGGAGTGGTCCTGGATTCGGATATCGTCCCGAAGAGGTCATGGATGTGTTTATTGGTTATTGGATATGGATAGATTAGAACTCAGTTGTCGGGTTCGGATGAATGTGAAATTGGATAAGGATTTGGTTACTGGATAGGAATCAGATATCGACTCGGAGCAGTCGTAGATTTTGGATAAGGATACAACAATGGCACTTGAATAAAATAAATTGGATTATGAATCGAATGGTATGGCTATGGATAACATGTGGACTTCGGACATCGGATTTGAGTTTATTCAAAAGACACCTTCCAATAGCAAGGCATGTTTTGAGGGGTAGATTTTAACCCGCTTTTGGCGAGGCCATGGACGGGCGGATTTAACTAAATCGACTTCTTGTTTGTCGTAGCTGGTTTATGACAAATTTAATCAACTAGGTCGATGGATGATCAATCATGAATAAAAAACACGGTTAAATTGCCAGGACTCCGCATGGTCGATGGACGAAGGTTATTGGATACTTGAAGCTTAGGTTTCGACATGACTCGAGTGGTTTTAGATTAGCTTCGAGTCATTGTTGTTCAAATGCAATCCCATTTTGTCGTATCATTATTCGGAATGGGTTTTATGACACAAAGTCCTCTCCCGGCTAATCCGAATAACGAGCGCTTATTTTAAAAATAAGTGTTACATTCAGATTTCAAGCAAATCACAACAATTTCCACTTTGATCTTCTAAAAAAAAGATCCATCACAAACACAAAGGTACGATGTGGTTTTCGAATATCCATTTCGAATCCGACCCCCGGTCGCATCGAAATTCAAATGCCATTAAAAAGGCCAATATCGATAGTTGGTTATTTAACTATCAATCATCATTCACAACAATCGCTGGATTTCAAATAATTTTCCCCAAATTATTAATTTCAAAATATCTTCGCAAGATAAAATTTTAACACTTCAACCATTTGAAAACAAATTTCAAATCACCTTTCACCTTTCAATCTTTTGAAAACAAATTTCAAATCGCTTTTAACTTTCAATCCTTTTGAAAAAAATTCAAATCACTTTCCTTACGTGGAATAAATTTCCAAATATTTATTTAATTCCACTAAAAGTTTTGCCGAGTACGAATACTTCAAAATATAATTAAAAATACTTATCCAAGATATACTTGGAAACATTCAAAATAAAACTATTTTAAAACACTTGCTTAAATATTAGTTATGAAATATTATACTAATATTTCATATAAAAATTCAAGTCTAGACTAATTTTTAAAATAAAATTATTAGATAGGATATAACTATTTAAATATCCAATTTCTAAAACAAATAGCAATTAAAACTTTAAATGATCACTTCTATAATAAATTAAAATAAATCTTTACTTTAAAGATTTTCAAAATAACCCAACTAAATAATTTCTCCAAAATATTCTTTCCTTAAAACCATCTTCACAACTTCAATTTCATGTTTATAGACTATACTGAAAACATACTCGGCTTTCCATGGAAAATACACCTTCCATTCTAAAATAGTTCATTCAAATCAATTTATAAATCTCTCTGGATTTATTTTAAATTTACGTTCCAAATCCGTAAATTCCTTTCCACACTTAAAAAAACCGATATTTATTTTTAAAACAAATTCCCCTTTCCTTTATAAACTTTCATTGTGAATTTAAATTTTCAAATATCTACTGATATACGATTTTCAGATCGTTTTCCAAATATTCACTTTCGCTTTCCACACCAAATCAATTTTCAAATTGATTTTCAAATTTATTTCAATCGCCAAATCAAATTCCAAATTGATTTCTAAATTTATTTCAATCAATAAATCAATTTTCATATCGATTTCCCAAAGGTTTATTTTTAAACACCAAAGTAATTTTCAAATTGATTTCTAAAATCTTTTCAACTCCAAATTAAATCCCAAATTTAAATTATAAAATTTAGTTCCCTTTAAATATAAATCCCTTTCTCTTCCAAACTATTTAAAATCCGTATTTTAAATAAATTCTTCAAATTTTGAATGATATTACCCGAAATCCATTTATTAAATTTTTTTCCCATATCTTGGAATTTTATTAATAGGATTCAAAAACAAAACTTTAGTCTTTTAAAATTCCTTCTTTTAAATTTATTTAATTCTCAAAAATAAATTTTACCATAAATTTTCAAATTTAATTTTAAAAATCTAATTTTATTTATTTCCGGTATCATACGATACCAAAAATATATTCGGTTAAACTATAGCCTTCAACGATTTCAATCACAAATATGATCACACGGATTTTAAATAATCAACCCATAACATTGAAACAAATTCAAATGTTTTGAGGAATCCAGTTGGATCCCTCCAACCTGTTTCTCTGCATCCACAGACGTTAGCACAATAATTAAATACCATTCCACTTCGAGGTGGAATATGCGGTATATGGGATTTTATGCAATATCATCAGCTATTATGTGGCGCATAGGGTCTCATCCGCTATATAATGTAGGAAATCAATCACTCCAAATGCATATATAATACCAATTCCACTTCGACGTGGAATATCGCGGTATATGGGTTTAAAATAATATCATCCGCTATTATGCGACGCATAGGGTCTAATTCAATACAATTGATAACAATCATCATCCAATCAAACAATCAATAATTTAAATTAACTATTTAAATTAAATCGGGTATCTGATTTTGTGAGAAGATCTCACCTTTGCTTTTATTTTATGATCCATTTTCAATTCCGGCTTGTTTCTTCATTTTAGACCTTGTACAAATATTTATACAATTCGCTAATATTCGAATTAATCGAATAATCAATTACCGTTAAATAGTTTAATGAATTAACACTTTTAATTTGAACTAATCTATCGATCAATTTCCTTTTAATAGATAAATTATCTTAGTAACTAAAATAAATTAAATAAATTTAGTAAATAAATTAATCAACCCAATACACATATTTTTTTTTACTAAAATCAAAAAATAATTTCTGTTTTGAAATATGTGTATATATGTTTATATATTTTCTTAAAACAAGACTTAGCTTCCTGTTAAAAACAGATTTTTCTCTTTTATATCTTATTGTAAATAATAAGTTTTTTTTCCGTTTCTATAAAATGTGTGTATATATACACAAAACTTTAAACTGAAAAAAAATTAATTTTATACCTTATTGACATTGCTCCCTGACTACATCTCCAATCTAGTTTTCCATCCAAGCCTCGTCGAACTCCTTTGATGCCGAGCCTCATGGCATTGCACGCACGAGCGCACGCTCTCCCCTTTTGGTCGCTGGAAAATAATTTCGATCATGATCGCAACATCATCGGTGTTCATTTTTGAGTTTCCAAGAGAGGAATTGCTACCAAATTATTTTAAATCGATTTTTTTTGGAAAATTGGGTTTGGTTTTGGAAATTCAAAAAAGATAATTTGAATTGATTTTAAAAAAATGATTTTGAAATATTGGAAAAACTCTGGAATCCTATTTAAAAGATTTATGGAATATAATTAAGTTTGATAACTGGTAAAGTTTGAAGTTGTTAAAAATAAAATCTAACTTAAAGAGAAGTTAGATAAAAGTAAATGTGAAAATAAAACAAGTTGGGAAAGTAAATTTATTAAATGAAATGAAAATAAGTGAGAAAATTTATAGAAGTTTAAAACTGAATTTGAATTGTGTTGAATAAGGGGAAGGAGAAAAAAAATTTAGGAAAGAACAGAAGAATAAAACTGGAATTGAAACTGAATATTGAAAACCACTTCATTCAAACAGAAGAAAAAACATGAAGCTTCAAGAATTTTTAATGGCCGCCTCCTCATTTTAAAAATCAAAATCCCCCTCTTCGATTCAAGCGAAGTTAAGCGTGCTTAGGCGAGACTATTACTGGGATGGGTGACCTTCTGGGAAGTCCTCGTGTCGCACTCCTTGAGAATTTTTTTCTCTTAGCTTAACACCCTTCTCTGAGACGTACGAGCTCAGAGATTATGTAGTTGATGGTTATTAGTAATACATTCCCGAATTGGTAATGTGGCTTACGAAGTGCTGCTGATCATTTGTTGATCGATGCATGGTTTTGTGAAAAGTGTAGCTTTGTGGACGAGACTTTGTCGAGCCTCACAACCCGGTAGTGGTCGAAACAGGAATCATGGCAGCAAGATTATTTGGGGGTAGCGCCCCCTGAGGGTATGTTTATTTCCTTCTTGATTATAAGTGGTATCATGGTATGGAGCCCAGATACTTAACTTTGTGGTTGTTGCAAAACTTATTGCATTATGGTTGTTGATTGATAGGCGCTTCAGATAAAGGTTGGTAAAGACCGGGGGGTGGCATACTCGTGTTAGTAGTTACCTAGTTACAGAGGTAACCCGGCCTTGTGTAGCAGAGATCCGGTTAGGTTCTCAGGGATGTCCCTCCAGAGGTGTTCCATTTTGTGTGTGAAGTTCCTTAGCCTGACCATTTGTTGGAATCCAAAGAAACAATAAGCACCCTGTACGGTTTTAGTTGAATAACCTGCCATGGAATGTGGTGGTAACCTGCTATTGAACATGGTAGCTATAGTAGGCATAAGTGCAAAATGCCTATGCTGGCTAAGATTAATATTATACTTTCGAAATGTTTTCCACGCATGCACTAATAATAATATTATCAAAGGATTTTTCATATCAAGCATGTTTGACTATCATAAGGAGAAATCTCATCCAATTCTGCGTTTGCATTGTGTGTGTGCGAGAAGGCCTTATGGTAGTTTTATTTTCCAAAAAGCATTGGGGATTTCTTTTAAATTCTTTTGTTAAAGAATAACTGTTTTTAAGATCTCACACCAATCCCGTAACTAACCTAGAGTTTATTGTTCCCTTTCTAAACTCTGGGTGCCCACCATTTTCCACATAGGCAGCCTAGAGTCAGGTTATCATTATTCTGGAGCGAAGTCAATCAAGAAATATGTTGTGGAGATCTGGAGTTCAAGCTGGATGGCGAGACGTATCACTTATATTATATAGTGTCCTCCGCGTATGGGTTAGTGCAAGTAAAGTTTTTGAAGTAAGCAAGTTCTAATGATTGTCGGCGTTTGTGTCGTTGTTGTAAACTCTGATGATGTATATATAAATAGATATAGTGCTTTTGTTTTAAAGATTATTCATTTATCTATCATATTTGTTCCGCTGCGAAATGTGAGATTCTGTTGTAGTTTCTGTTTCTTCTTCTATCTTCTTCTTCTTTAACCCTAACGGTTCGGTTTTCCGGCATTCGATTGTGCAACATTTGATACAGTGGTCATATTAATGTTGACTTTCAAAAGTCAAAAAGCCTAGACCGTTACATATCTGGTCGGCATGATATTGACTTGGGATTGGTCAAAATGACGAAGTAGGGTTCGGTTATGGCCTTGATAGGCCCGGACTACTCAGGAAGCCCAGTAACTTGGGATTTGCCTTTAAATACAGCATGTGGGTCTCCCGATGGGGGATCTTCTCTTCGATTGTCTTGCTTTCTATTTTCTAAGGCTAAGGCTACTCTACCATTTTGTAACTGTAATCGATTATTACAGCAATAAAAAGGAAATTTCTAGAGCGGATGTAGGCTGGAGTCAGCCGAACCACGATAAATTAAGTGTCTTTGCTGCTTTCTTGTTAATTTTTACTGTTCTTCATATTTATAATCTCTACATACATTGTATCTGTGACTGTGATTTGGTGCTTTCATCTGGACTTGGGTGTTAATGACCAATTTTGGCGCTAAGAAATACCTTCGTTTTCCTTTATAAGATCTCCATTTTCTTCTTTGAGCTATTTAATTGTATTTATGTATAATGAAGAAACCTAACCAAGGGTCTGATCCTTAAGAAAAGAGTTAAGGGGAATTTGAGGAGCATCAAAAGAGCCACCAAACCCTTGGATAACCATGTCATTCAACATGTTTCCACCATAGATGTAGGGTAGCCTAATAAGTGAACACCCAAGTGAGAAGTAGTAAGTGCGAAGTAAATTTAAAATATGATGACGGATTAAACATAGAGTTTTCGAAAGGAACGTGGCCAAAAAAGAATAGTATTATATTTGATCAAAGTCAAAAGTACATGAAAAGATGCTACCTCTGCATATGACTAAATCTATCTTTAAACCATTGTAAATGGGTGTGGCCTTGAAGTGGTGAATTATCTCCTAAAGAAGGATGTCATTCACGCAGTACCAAATCGCTTATTGCTTCCATTTCCCAAGTGACTTGGGTAATATAAGCCAGGAGGCCTTGGGTATCCTTCTACAACCACATAAACTCTTCTTCAAGTTCTTTTTCCCTCTTGCATATAAGCTTAGTGTTTATTAAAATCACATTTATGGTTAATTTTTCTAGGCACTTAAGCACCTCTTTAAATGTTGAATAACGTTGTTTACTTCATAATGTCTCAATGAAGTAATAAAACTTAAACTTTTTATATGAAAAGAAAGTAAAAGTATTTTAAAATCTTACTGCAATCAACCAATAAAAAACATAGGACACCAAATATAATAATAAAATTAAGGCAAACACATAGTCGGTATCTTTATTTGAATAATTTGGTTTACAAAGCATCTTCAGAAATAACAAGAACCTAACAAGACAAAATATGGACAAAGTTTCATTCAAAATTTCAAAAAATAGAGAACTCTAAGAAACAACACAAAATGCAGCAAGAGTTTAGGTGTTTATGGTAACATTGGCAAAGGAGTTCAAGTAGCATCTTTAATTGGCTTAGCTCCAATTTTGAGTGCTAGTGAAGAATCGTCCTCTATGTTTGCATCATCCGTCACCTCATCAACATGAAGGGAAGCTGATGGCATGTTAGCTATCTTACTGTGCCCCTAAACCATTTGAATCTATAATAATTCAACGCAGATTTGATAAGAGCATGTTCCTTCAAGAAATCCTAAATTACCCCTACGTCCTTACAGTGGCGCACCTCAAAGGCCTTTTTTACTTGTGCACATATCTTAAAGAAGATAGAGTGATTTATATCCTCAAGCTCCTTGCCGGACTTACTCGGCTTTTTTCTATAATTTAGTCACCTCCTATGCCATATTCCTAGCGCTCTCCTCTGCTTCTTTAGTCCTCCTCTTAGCCTACTCAGCTTTCCCAACCTTCTTTTACGCCTTGTTAACCTTCACTGGTTTATCCAATTTTTCCTTATAGGAAACTTCCTGAGCGTCCCTCGCCTTAAGGTTAAGGGAAAGTTTGGCTACTTCCTTCCCTTAACGAGGGAAATTGGCATTGGTTACTGTAACGACCAGATTTTTTGACGTTTGAAAAATCGAACCATTAGGGTTAAAGAAGAAGGAGGTAGAAGAAGAAATAGAAAACAACATCAAAATCTTACCAACGCAGCAGAATAAAGTATAATAGATAAATACTGATCTTTACACAGAAGAAATTATATCTGATTTATACATACATCATCAGAATACATCACACAACTGGACAATTATATTTACTTGTCCTCACCAAACTGACCATACAACTCACAACATAGCGGAATTTTACAACAAGTACGTATGCAACGTCTCGCCATCCAGCTCGTCTCTTGAGCTCCACAGCACCATATCCTGTATTCTATAATACTCGGTCTGACCCGAGCATTATAGTTAGATAACATCCAAGTCAGTCTGGAAAACCAGCGTGAGAAAATACACTCAAGTGTATTATTAAAGTTTTCAAAAATCATTTGAAATCAAAGGTATCTCGTAAGACTGCACCACAAATAAACATGCCGGGTTTTTACTTTACGATAGCCAAAACATTTCTTATAAAATCCTCCGAAATTATAATAGTGTCTATATACAAACATTTATTCAAATAGCTGAAATTGTTACATTATTAAATTCTAGCTACTAGCCACAAAATTAGTTCTACAAACAAAAACCGTAAAGGCACGTAGGGAGAATGGATTTCCATCAATATTAGGGCTACTTGGGTACTGCCCGTCACAGTACGTGGTCTAGATCACCGTACCGAGGATCCACCCTGATCCCCTGCATCACAAGACCGGAGGATAGTCCAAATAAGTTCATCCCACGGTTAGGATCAGCAACCGCCACACTGCCGAAATAAAAAGGGACATCTAGACAGGGGTGACCTTACCCTAGTTAGTTGCTAGCCAATTAGCCTTGTGTGCACCTCCCCTATTTTAGCCATTCTCGGTTGATGAGGCTCGAGGCTGTGCGTTACCTTTTTAGCACACATTCACTTAGAATGCTCATCGTCCTCCTGACGATGTTCTGAAAGCATTCGTCCATACAAGTCCAATCCGTGTTCGAACGAAACCGAAGGAACTACTCCTACTACATCCATTTTGGAATCACCCTCAGGATTAGTAGCGATTGGCCCTTGTACTTCACTACTCCATCTTCGACTCCCAGCTCTTGTCTTCCACACGAAAACTTTCAAACCGGATTGAAGTGGTTATCGAAAAATAAATCTCGGTCCAGGTCTCTTCGAAACCATAAGCGCATTGGCCAAAATTGATAATCAGTTATTTAACTATCAAATAGCATTAACAAACAACCATCAGACAATAATAATTTTCCAAATATTCATTAACCCCAAAATATCTTCGCAAGATATATTTTCACTTTTCAATCCTTTGAAAATAGTTTCAAATCACCCTTCCCCCACGGAATAAATTTCCCGATTATTTATTTATTTCCACTTAAAACTACCAAGTCAAATACTTTAGATTTTAAAACAATTTAAATCACTTTATTCTAAATTATACTTTAAACATTTAAATTAAATTACTTAAACACTTTACCCAAAATATATGCTTTAAAAATATTTAAAATAAAACTACTTTATAAAATATAAAACTAACTTTTTTTTAAAAATAGAAGCTAAGCCAAACTAAATTAAAAATAAGTGTTATGAAAGTCTATACAAGTTTTTAAATAAAACTTCAACCAAGCTATTTTTAAAGTAAAACTATTTTATATAAATATTAATCGTTATCTTTTAAAAGCATAATACCAAACAAACTTTTAAGATAACTACCACTATAACTAATTTAAATTTAAATAAATATTTACCCTTTAAAATTTTAACAACTTAAGTAATAATTTCTTAAAACATTTCTTTAAACAACTTTAAATTTTTAACTTATACTTAAAAATCTTTTTTGAAACGTACTTGGCTTTTTAGGGAAATACACTTCTCTTCCGCGCCTTTTAAAAAAAATAAACCACTATTTATTTTTAAAACAAATTACCCATTCCTTTATAAATTCCCATCGTGAATTTATACTTCTAAATATCCATTGATATCTTATTTTACTTTATAAACCCAGTTTATAAATTTCATAGTCATCCCCCTTTTAAAACAAAGTACCAAGCACTAAATCGATTTCCAAAATTTACTCCTTTTAAATAAATTCCTTTACTTGCTAAATTTTATTTCAAAACCCATTAATTTCATATTTAACTTCTTAGTTATGATTTAAAATCTTATTTAAACTGAAAATACTAATTTCAGACTTAATTTTAGAATTCTTCTCTTATTTCTTTCCAAACCATTTAAATTCTGAATTTAAAAATAAATCTTTTATTCCTTATATTATTATCACTTAAGTTAAGAATTCTTTTATTCCTATTTACTCAAAAATCTCCTTCCCCATACTTTAGAATTTATTTATTAGAATTTAAAAATTGACTTTTATTCTTTCCAATTTATTTTGTCCAAACCTTTATAATTCTTTACTTAAAAAATTTCCCTTTATTTTCTTTAAAAATCCAATTTATATGTCTTTTTGATAACTTAGTATATCCAAATATATTCAACCAAACTATAGCATCCAATATTAGGAATTACCAATATAATCTTTCACAGATTATCAAATAAATTATCTCACAGAATATTTAACAATCTAAATAATTTTTGAGGAATCCAGTTGGATCCCTCCAACATTTTTTCCTGAATCCATAGATGTTAGCACAATATAAAATACCAACCCCACTTTGAGTTAGGATATCGTGGCATTTGGGGTTATATCATCTCATTCGCTATTATGCGGCGCATAGGATTTCATCCGCTATATAATGTGGGAATCAATCACTCCAATATATATACTACTACATAATATACCAAATCCAATCAATTCAATCAATCAACCAAATATTTTAAATTTAACTATTTAAATCTAATTACTACCCAGATGAGTGAGATTAACTCACCTTTGATTTAGAATATGCTGATCCGATCTAAATTGGCTTGATACTCCATAATTTAAGACCTTGTATAAACATTAGATGACATTAATATTCGAACTAATCGAACAATTAATTATCGTTTGATAAATTTATTTTAATCTAATATTTTAAATTAAACTAATTATTTTCCTTTGAAGCTATACTTATAAAAATAATCTATATAGCTTCCAAAATCTGATTTTATATAAACTTTCACCATTTTCAAATTCTTACATTATTTTCAATCTATATATATATATATATATATATATATATATATATATATAATTCTCAATAAGTAACATAAATTGCAACTTACATTACTGTAAAAAAAATTGATGAATGAGATAGAACAAATTCAATTCCAAGCTTTAAACTTAATTTAAATTAAAGATGTTTAAAAAACAAATTACCTACTCGAACAGGCAACCAGCAACATCGAGCTCCTGCCCGATATCCAAAATCGTACCTTCATCACGCCTCGCTCTCATCTCCGTCGAAGACCGCCGTCGCCTGATGACTACAGTAAGTCGTGACCTACCAGCAATGCACCTCATACAAGAACGTCAAGTCGCAAACTCACCACAAATTCGGTCAAGAAATCGACTTATCCTACTGATACGGATCGGCGAAGCTTGCTTCCAAATCTGAAACGAAGCACCCAGGCGACAATCTTGACGAGCACCTTCAAACGACTAAGGGAATCGCGATTTGGCCGATTCTTACAAGCGATGATACCTCGATGGAAAAAATCTTGGTTGAGGACCACCATTGATTCGAATGAAGAAAAGAAGTCGAGATCGTGGATTCGAATTCGATGTCGACTGAAGATATAGCAATTCGTGGATTTGTGATATCGAACGAGGCTCGCCCTCGATTTAAAATCTCTCCGTTCTGCCATTTTTTTTAAAATTGATTTCGAATTAAGGAAAAGAAATGCGGCTGGAAATTCTATTTTGAATGAAAAATTGTCTTTGTTTTCGAAATGAAATTTTGATTTTTACTTTTTTAAAAATCTCAGCTATTATTTGGAACAGAAAGGAGGAGACACGTGTTTCACGAAGAAGAACACGTGCTCTCAGGGTGTTGACAAGTGTTGAATGAGATCATCAGTAGATTGAAGGGAAATATATATTATGTTTTAAATTTAAATTTAAATTTAAATCATCTCGGTTCCGTAACTCAAAATCTCAACCTCCTATCTAGGCGTGCCGCTATGCGTTTATAATGTAAAACCCATATTGCGAACACAATGGAAAAGGTTCCTAGTCCTAATTCGATTGTATGAAGTAGATAGCTTTTTGAACCAAGTTATTATATTAAATTTTTGTATAGTCTCGGCGCGTTTGCCTACCGTACGGCCAAATAAACACTCCAAACTCTACGAAAATTGAAATTTGATATTAATCCAATATTATGGATCTAATGGAACTGTTTTTTCCGAAATCCGAGGCTGTGCCTCAAAAGGCTATTTTTAAATTCAGTTTAAACTATATATTTTTAAAACTGCAAACGTTCCCAAATTCAAATTTTAAAACTTCTATTATTTCCAGTATTATAAATATAAATTTTCCTAGCCTTTGAAAACCATTTTCAAATAGCTAAAAATCCAAAATTCCACATTTTAACCAATTTTCAATTATTAAATTCAATTATTTAATTGCCCAAATAAACAGTGATATTTGAAAGTCAAATTAAACCAACCTTTACAATATTGAAAATCAATTTAATATTTCAATTTCAAATATCCAGAAATTTCGGGTCATTACATTCCTCCCCCCTTAAAAGAATTTCGTCCCCGAAATTACTAGTTAAGAAGAATGGTCCACAACCCGTTAACTATTTCTCATTCCAAAATTGTTTTTATCAACTTTCCAAAACCAAACAGTTTAAACAATACCCAAAATAATCTTTTTATAACCACACTATTACCCTTACTAACCTTTCAAACCTATCCAAAATTTCCAAACAACATTGCTAACTCAACCATTAAAATTATAATTCAAATTCAAATTTTAAATTATCAAAATATTTCCAAAAATTTTCTAACTCTCTAAATTTTCGAAAAATTTCGCCAGCGTCTCCTTTGCACGGCTAGCTTGGTACAACTACAAAATGCCTCTACGGGTCTCCAGATTTCAAATAGAAAACAAAAAAGCCAGGTGGCTAGACGAGAAAATCATCAAATTTCATATAGAAATTTAGACACATAACTTTTGTCAAGCAATTCAAATTATCTTCTAAATTCAAAAATCCCAATTCCCTTTTTTCTTTTAAAAACACCTGTATACTATTTAGCAATAATATCCAATCACAACATCCAAAAACCATTTTATACATTTCTTTACAATAGTATAATTATCTATTTCATTCAATTCCATATGATGTACATATACCATCCATACGCAATATCAAATTCGATCGCTCGCTCGATCACGCAATTTCACTTCGGAACTAGTATCGTCCACCCGACTTCCTAGTGCGGACTCAGATCTAATTTCTTGATCGGAAACCGTCATTCTCCTTACATAGCCACAAAATATGATAGAGAATTTTCATAATTAATCAAAAATCCATATCTAGAGTTCACCGTCCAAAATCGAGTGAGAAATTCCAACTCGAATCGTTACAACTACCTCGAAATTCTGTGCTTGAATCTGGATTAAATCGCTATGCGAATAAAATGATATACGTACATCTTACGTATTTATATCCATTGATTATTAACTATATCAATTCTTTTTTATTCACATTATTTTGATTTCTACTCACTTATCCAAAATTATCCCATTTCACAACTTTATCACCTTCATTCAAATATTAACTTTGCATATTTCCAGTACCAAATTTACTTAAGAACTTTCGCCCTTAACTTTTCTTAAGTTTAATATAAGCACTTTATAAACTACTATATTATTACTTTCACTTTACCCCTTGGTTTTTAATTACTATGATTCAATTTTGGATTCTAGTTCCTTATAGATTCAATTTTCTTTAATTTACTAATTAATTTCAAATCTTAATAAATTTTTTCCCATTTTCATCCAGATTTTCATTTTCAAATTCATTTGAATTCAATTTCCCTTTCATTTTAAATATTTAATTCTATTTACATTATCTTAACCCTTACTTAATTAGCCATTTCTCTAATTAGTTCCACTTACTAATTTATTCAAATCTCAAACAATTTATTATTTCCAAACTTTTACAATTTTAGTTCACTTCGAATTAATTCTATAACTTCACTTTATTTTACACATTTTAAATTACATATCAACCCAACATACAATTCCAATTTATCTACTTACCCTCTTGAATCAATTAGTTACTTACTAATTTTATTCAGTCCTTTATTTTATTTTGTCAAATTTTGACCAACTTCCATTACACACAATTCAAATTAATTCCCATTATTCAGTTTCCAATTCTACTTCCTTACAAATGCAAATTCATTTGTCCATCCATAATTTTATTTTCATTTACCAATCTTCTTTAATTGGCTTTTCTATCTAACTTTATTCTCTAGTAACACTACTTTTATTTGACCCTTTCAAGTTGAATCTTATTCTACAAATTTAAAATTTCAATAAAAAGTTTATTTCTAAACTTTTACTTCCTATAGTTCCTTCGAACAAACTTACAATTTACTTTTCTTGACAAATTTAGATTGGTTCCATTATTCAACTTTAATTCTAATTCTATTACTTACAAATTTAAATAAATTTGTTCTTCCACGAATTTACTTCCAATAAAACAAATTTTTACTTTTTTACTAGATTCAGTTACATTCCATTTTAATTCGAATTTCTAACTTCTATATGTTTTCCAGCTTATTTGTATTCCAATTACATTTTTAATAAGATTCCAAAGTCTTTTTTAAAATAATTACCCAATATTTCAAAATCATCTTTGAAATCAATTATGTCCAAAATCCTCCGGTAAATTCAATTATCTCTTTAAAATTAAAAACCAAACCCAGTTTTTGCTAACAATCCAATTCAAAAACTTCTGGCAGCAATTTCTCCCTTGGAAACTCGAAAATAAACATCGATGATGCTGTAGTCATCACCGAAGTTATTTTCCAGCGACCGAACGAGTTCAATGCTGTTATCTCTTCAATACCCTTCAAATATTTTAAATTCCAAATCTCATAAGATTTCAAAGCCAATCCAAAAATATTTCTCAAATAATATCACCATTACCCCTCCAAAACCATTGAAAATCATTTTCAAACTCAAAGGAATATTTTAAACCTTTCCCAAAAACTCCAAATTACAAATCCTTTCAATTCATATTCAACAATTACTCTGGAATTTTACTTCATTTTATAAATAATATTTAAAATTTTCATTTGTATATAAATTTATTTCTAAGCTTTTAGTTATGATTTCAATTTGTTATTCAATTTTTACGTAACAATGATAATAATTTAATATTATCACTTCCTAACAACCAAGCAACCATATATAACTATAATAATTTACGGAAAATTATTTCTTTTATATACAAAAATAATTTGGTAAAATTATTTCATTCACCCTATTTTAAAACAATACTGTGTCGGTTTACCTTGTTTCAGAGTTTAGAAACCCCTATCGAAGACATGGCATCCCACATATCGACCAGAATCTATAAACACTCAACCGATAAGTCAATCACAATATAAAAACAATTTTTATATTCACTAACAAATACGCGCCCATACTATTAATGCACTCAAATTCATTCTAGAGTACTACGGACTCTATTCAAATGGGTAATCCCTACCAGAGCCAAGGTTTTCGCTTAACCTTCAGCTCTGATACCAAGTGTAATGACCCAATTTTTCGACGCTCGAAAAATTGAACCAATAGGGTTAAAGAAGAAGGAGGTAGAAGAAGACATAGAAAACAACATCAGAATCTAACCAACGCAGCGGAATAAAATATAATAGATAAATGTTGATCCTTACACAAAAGAAACTATACCTGTTTTATACATATAGAATACATCACACAACTGGACAATTATATTCACTTGTCCTCACCAAACTGACAATACAACTCATAAAATAGCGAAATTTTACGTCAAGTACGTATGCTACGTCTCGCCATCCAGCTAGTCTCCTGAGCTCCATAGCACCATATCCTGTATTCGATAATATTCGGTCTGACCCGAGCATTATAGTTAAATAACACTCGAGTCAGTCTGGAAAACCAACGTGAGAAAATACACTCAATTGGATTATTAAAGTTTTCAAAATCATTTGAAATCAAAGGTATCTCGTAAGACCACGCCATAAATAAACATGCCGGTTTTTACCTTACGATAACCAAAATATGTCTTATAAAATCCTCTAATATTATAATAGTGTCTATATACAAATACTTATTCAAATAGCCAAAATTGTTACATTATTAAATTCTAGCTACTAGCCACAAAGTGGGTTCTATAAACAAACCGTAAAGGCACGTAGGGAGAATGGATTTCCATCAATGGCAAGGCTATTAGGGTACTGTCCATCACATTACATTGTCTAGATCACCGTATCGAGGATCCACCCTGATCCCCTGCATCACAAGACAGAAGCTACCCCTTACTGGATAGTCCGAATAAGTTCACCCCACGGTTTGGATCAACAACCGTCACATAACCGAAATAAAAAGGGACATCTAGACAGGGGTGACCTTACCCTAATTGGTTGCTAGCCACTTAGCCTCGTGTGCACCTTCCTTGTTTTATCCATTTCCGATTGATGAGGCTCGAGGCTATGCGTTACCTTTTTAGCACACATTCACTTAGAATGCTCATCGTCCTCCTGACGATGTTCTGAAAGCATTCATCCATTCAAGTCCGTTCCGGGTTCGAACGGAACAGAAGACACTACTCCTACTACATCCATTTTGGAATCACCCTCAGGATTAGTAGCGATTAGCCCTTGCACTACACTGCTCCATCTTCGACTCTCAGCTCTTATCTTCCACACAAAAACATTCAAACCAGGTCGAAGTGGTTTTCGAGAAATAAATCCCGATTCCGATCTCTTCGAAACGATCAACGCATTGGCCAAAATTGATAGTTGGCTATTTAACTATCAAATAACATTCACAAGCAACCATCAGACATTGATAATTTTCCAAATATTTACTAACCTCAAAATATCTTCACAAGATATATTTTCGCTTTTCAATCCTTTGAAAACAGTTTCAAATCACCCTTCCTTACGGAATAAATTTCCCAATTATTTATTTATTTCCACTGAAACAACCAAGTCCAAATACTTTAGATTTTAAAACAATTTAAATCATTTTATTCTAAATTATATATTCTAAATTATACTTTAAATAATCAAATTAAACTACTTAAACACTTTACCCAAAATATGTACTTTAATATATTTAAAATAAAACTACTTTATAAAATATAAAACTAATTTTTTTAAACAAAAAGTTAATACAAACTAAATTTAAAATAAGTGTTATAAAATTCTATACAAGTTTTTAAATAAAACTTCAACCAAGCTATTTTTAAAATAAAACTATTTTATATAAATATTAATCATTATCTTTTAAAAACATAATACCAAATAAACTTTTAAGATAATTTCCACTATAACTAATTTAAATAAATATTTACCCTTTAAATTTTAACAACGTAAATAATAATTTCTTAAAACATTTCTTTAAAACAACTTTAAACTTTTAACTTATACTTAAAAATCTTTTTTGAGACATACTTGGCTTTTCAGGGAAATACACTTCTCTTCCTCGCCTTTTAAAAAATTTAAACCATTATATATTTTTAAAACAAATTACCCATTCCTTTATAAATTCCCATCGTGAATTTATACTTTCAAATATCCACTGATATCTTATTTTACTTTATAAACCCAGTTTATAAATTCCATAGTCATCTCCCTTTTGAAACACAGTTCCAAACACTAAATCGATTTCCAAAATTTACTCCTTTTAAAAATAAATTCCTTTACTTAATGAATTTTATTTCAAAACCCATTAATTTCATATTTAACTTCTTAATTATGATTTAAAATCTTATTTAAACTGAAAATATTAATTTCACAATTAATTTCAGAATTCTTCTGTTATTTCTTTCCAAACCATTTAAATTCTAAATTTAAAAATAAATCTTTTATTCCATAAATTATTATCACTTAAGTTAAGAATTCATTCATTCCTATTTATTCAAAAGTCTCCTTCCCCACACTTTGGAATTTATTTATTAGAATTTAAAAATCGACTTTTATCCTTTCCACTTTATTTATCCAAACCTCTATAATTATTTACTTAAAAATTCTCCCTTTATTTTCTTTAAAATCCAATTTATATATCTTTTTGATAACTCAGTATATCCAAATATATTCAATCAAACCATAGCATCCAATATTAGCAATTACTAATATAATCTAATTAATTTAACTTGAATAAATTTTTAAACTTTAATTATTGATAGAACAAAAAATTTGTTTGAAGCTTAAACCCTGACTTAGATTAGATCATGAGATAAAGATTTTTGAATAAATCTTGAACCTGGGAATCTAAAAACAGTGTACCATAAAACAACAGTATGCACACATAAATCCATTCATATACACAGAAGACTCGCTTATAAATATACACACAACACAATATTTATCACAGAAATAACATGCAACCATGTTTATACTTAAGTAAATTTTTAAAATCACTAGATTGAAAATGGAGAGCAGAGCATTTGATTTTGAAAACTAGAATGCTGGAAATTGCTTGCTTCAGACAATTTTCCAGGTTAAAGAAAATGCTTGTTACTGGAATATGCTGAGATGACTGAAGACTTGATTAACTTGCTTGCTGAGATGTTTTGCTTTAGATCAGGTTTTATTAGTAGTTGAGATGATCTTGCTTTTGAATTACAGGGTGAAGAAAAACTTGCAGGCTTTTGATTTTGAAGATGATGACAGGTTATTGTTTTGAACTTGAAAAATGGTTTGCATGCTTTTGATTTTTATTTCAGACTTTGAAGAAGATGTGTGCTTTTTTTAAAAAAAATTGAGTTACAGGTTTTAAGTCTTGAAGATGATTACAGGTAATTGAATTCTGATTTGGTATGAGGAGGGGTGTATTGATTCTGGTTTGTAAAGATTGATCATAGATTGTTTCAGCTGAAGTTTTTCTTAACTTTAAGTCTGAAGAATAGAAAAAAGAATGAGGGTGAGAAGGAATGCGTTTATATAAGTAAATTTTTGATTAAATTAAATTAAAATAAAATAAAATGAAAATTAATAAGGACACTTGTCTAATGTATTAAAATTTATCATCTTGTTTTATTTATTACTTAACACATGTTATTAAGTTACTTAAGGTATTTGCACTTGTCCATTAAGTATTTTCTTTTTATTTTAAATGTTAATAAAGGTTTTTTAACTTAATTAATAAATTCTTATGTAAATACATATATGAATTTCTTTTTAAAGAAAATGTAATAATACAAATTATATATAAATAAAAGCTTATACTTATATCTTTTAAAAATCCAAAACATTTTAAATATCTATCTTTTGAATTTCAAAATTTTAAATTCGAATTTAAATTAAATTCTAAAATCCAATTTAAAAATCAAGTTACATATATGCATATATAACTACACATTTAAATTTTGAAAATAACAAATCTATCTATTTAAAACAATACATTATTAATATTGTTTGAAAATAACAAATTTGACAAATTTAAATAATTTATAAAAGAGATTAACTCATTGTTTATAAATTACTTACATTATTAAATGAATTAATATATCATTTTCTAATTGTATTTTAAACTTCTATATAAAATTTCAAATCATATTTATTAACCAATATATAAAATAAACCTCATAAACATTTGTCTTAAGTATTTTAAAACTATATGGTTATTTATTTGAATAATCTTTGAAAACTTATATATTAGATTTAAATCAAAATTTTCAAATTACCAAAATGTATATTAGAATTTGAAAACAAGATTTATTTATTTATTAAATTTCGAAACAAAGCTATTCTATTTAAAATGTATACAAATATATATATATACATTATAAATAGAAAACAATTTATTAGCTTTTAAAAGATAATTATCCAATTAAATATTTATTTAAAATAAGATTATTAAATGAATTCAAATTTATTAACAAATAGTATCAAATCAATTTAGTTTTTAATGCAGATTATTAAATTGATATTGTCCAAAATTCCGGGTCATCACATCTAGAGTGGTGGCCGAAGTGATATAGGAAGGGATGGTGAAGTATTTTAAACTCTTATGACTATAGTTTTCAAACAAAAAAAATGTCAAGATTTCATTTAGCAGATTTTAAAATATATGCAAATCAAGTTTTCGATAAAATAACGCTTTGGCGGTTCGGTAGCCGAAGTAGTAAATGTTCTAAATATATATATTTTTAAATTTTTTAAAAATATGGAATAAATTTTATAAATTCTTTAAAATGTTTAAAAGTAGATTTGAGTTATAAAAATGGATTTCTATATAATTATAAAGTTTTTTTAATCAAATAAGCTTTGAAAACACTATTTGCAGCACTATACATATCAATTTTTGTAGCACTTTGATACTTTTGAAATATGAACTTAAATTTAAGAATTCTTTCCCAAATATTTTATAAATGTTTTCTAATAAACAATCAAGTGTTCTAAAATTGACTCGAGGATTTTATAATTTATTTTAAAGAGTTTAAATAAATGTTTAAAAGAAAGCTGTCAAAATCAAGTGATTTAATCTTTGCTCTAAAGCCGACGAGTAGACTGGATTTTTCTATTCGTGAGATCTAGGTGAGGTGTTTAAAATAAAGAGATGTTCAGGGAAACTAATGCCCTGGCTCACCTGGCCTCTCTTTGGTGAGGGATATATAAGGTCGAAATGTCGGAAACAAGTTAGGTATAAAAGATTAAAATTTCAAATTTAAACAACTTGCATTGCATATGGACACAATCTTCTTACACTTTGTGTTAAATTCCAAGAAGGGAACCCATAATACCCGCATGAATTTAAAAGGTGATTTTACTGCTATTCGACGAATATTAATGGTTGAATACAGAAATTGATACTGAGTAGAATTAGTATAATTTCTATGATCCTTTTTACTCTATAACGTTTTCTAAAATGAGATGTAAATTAATGATTCGGAATTATTTTAATTCCTATACTTAAAATTAATTATTTTGGGTTTGAAGTAAACTGTCTTAAGTAACATTGTTTTTGACCCGTATTAAAAATTATTAGTTGGAAATCTTTTGTAAAGATTTAAATAAATGATTTGGAAATATTTTCCTAAGTAAAGGATGAAATAAATTTAAATAATTTCAAGATTCAAAAAGGTGTAATTAACTAAATGGATTTGACAATTAAGGCTTAATGGTTCAATATACTATTAAGAAGATAAATTAAATAATTTGAAATAATATGTCTCTCTAAGATATTTATGAATGAATAAAAAGATGAATTAAATTGAATGATGATTGATAATCACATATTAACTTAACATCTTTTTAAATCAATGATTGGTTCGGAGGAACCAGGTTGAATTTGGGTAACTCCTATCCGAAAATCACTTCTAACCAAAGTATACTTCGAAAGTGAAGACATGTTGAAAATGATGATTATTGAAGACTTGAGAACTTCAAAAAGTAGGTATTGCTGTCACAAGTCCCAAGGGCTTACCCCATATTATATTTATATTGCAGTGGTGTCTACATTCTGAAATCTTCATTGTATTGAAGACCGAAGATCAACAAAGCAGAAGGGGTGCTTGTTGACATTCTCTGGGTAGCTCCCAATATAGAGACATTTATTATAGCAGTGGCCATATCATGTTTGAAATTTTCAGATTGCAAGGACTACTCTCTACTAATGTAGGAGGAGCGCCTTCGGTTTCGTTTAATCCCAAAATGAACCTGTATGGATGGATGTCAGACATTGCATTTCTATGATCATAACATTGACTTTTGCAAACATACATTTGTTTGGTAGTTGAGAAGGAAACTTCTCCTAGATTAATACCCTTCTCTAAAACGTACGAGCTTAGAGGTTGTACATTCGTAAAAGTCAATAGCGATCGAAAGAATGACATTGTGGCATTCAAAGTGGAACCTGTGATGATCAAAGCATGGCTTTGCAAAAAGAAAACCATAGCTTCGTGGAGCGTAGCCAAATGAGCCTCGCATCCCAGGAATGGTATATCATACTATGTGGTCTGGAAGACATATTTTCGGGCTATTGTTGAGGGAATATGTCCCTGTAGGAACTTGTTGCATTATTTTATGAAGGGAAAGATATTGGAGGCTGATGGAGATCGTGTAAAGCCTAGCCAGGTAATACTCTGTTCCATAGTAGTATAATAGCGTAGTTCGGAGGCTGATGAAGATCCTGTAAAGGCATGTGGAAACTATTTGTTACACGTGGATTTTTCGGGTATGAATGGTTAGTTCCATATCATGTTAGAAATCCAATTCCAATATGTTGCCTTAACGGTTTTGATGGCAGGGCCTACTTTTAAAAAGTAGCTAGCAGGCCATCAAATTCAACTAATATAACAATTTTGGCTATTATGATAGATTATTTGTGAAGTGTTTTCTAAAAAATGTCATTTGAAATAATATTAAATTATTTTGACAGAAAGTATTTTAGTTATCGTAAAATAAAAACACGTTCGTATTTATGTGTGGGCATGGTCTTATGCGATACCCGTTTTTTCAAAAGTTTTAAACTAGCATCAATCTATAAATCAATTATCTCACGCTGGTTCATCAAGCCTAATTTGGATATTTTTAAATCTCGGGTCAGATCCGAGTAGTTTCAAATTTAGTTGAAGACGTTTAGAGTTTCCAGAATGCTTACGTAACTATGAAATAACAAATTTTATGTGATACTAAATTGCTATATAATGCAGTAATCATGGTACTTAGTGCTTACAAAATTATGAGGAATGCAAATTAATCATCTGTTAAAATGTTTAGGTCAAATCATGTTACATCTAAATGAAATCCAGCACCAAAAATAGGAAATAAAGTGAAGGACAGAAATTTATAAGGCTCAATATTAAGGAATCATATGTCCATAGCTTAAATCTTTCTACTTAGATTCTTTCTTTTTGGGTACAAGCTTAAAATTCAATGGCAGCTAGTACGGTTTTGACAGTATATAATTTATGAGTAAAAAGTTCGATCCATTTCTCTGTTATAATGTCTTTCCTTTTATATTAGAAAAGGCATCATAGGGTCAGTGACGTCATTTTTTGCACCTTTCCTTTGATATTAGATCTTTCCACTTTTTCTTCATCCTTTTGATTTGATTAACGTGCATGAATTGCTGGCATGAATTTTAGGCAGTAGAATCTGCTTTAGTGGGAAAATTTGACTTTAGACAGGAATATTTTCATTTAGAAATAATATGCCATATGATTTGTGTTGTGTGCAAGTTGTTGCCTAGCTGAAATTTGCATAGTATAGGGAGGTTGAGTTGCATGCTTGTAGGCCTATGCCTCTGCTACGTTATCTACACAGCTCTTGGAATGTGTGGTTTAAAGGTGTTATGCCTTTTTGATGTTTCAGCTATGGTTGCGTATCTAGCTTGTATGGGCTACATTGAATCTCAACCATATCGGCCACGTAGGGAATACAAACTATGTGGGCTTTTGGGTACGACGACGTAGCTTGTTGAGCTTAACCCGAGTAGATTTTATCCATGGTTGTTCATCTTACTGGTCATGTGATTTTAGCTATAGCAACACAACTTGTTCATTTGAGGCCCGCTCATTTTGGTTTGAGTTCCGAGCTATGCGGATTACTGTGTGAAGTTTGTGAATGTTCAGTTTCTGGATGAATTTTATTGGGCTTTAAATGCTGTATTTCAGAACTTGTGCAGTCCCTGCTTAACACTGAAGCAACCCATCTTATTCCTTTGTTGCATTATGTGATCAGTTAATTTTTTAAATCTGAATATATGTTTAACATTGATACTGGAGAATTAGGTGTAACAGTAACCACGAGTATCAACTCAATATCCAAATCCTTCTCCTTAAATGTTTCTAATTAGGATGTATTGAGAAAAGGTATATCGAAACATCCATTGACACTAATGCTTATAGTTCTTTGGAACACTCACATAAACACTTGATCTGAGTCTTTTATGGGTTCATACAACTAAGTCAAAATAGAAGATCTTATGATAACGGCGTATGTTAGTCTTCAGTCTTGAGGGTACTATCGATCTTATGTAGGTATGAATTACTTTGATTATGGTCAAGCATACGGCATGGAGACCGTGTTAATGCAATAGTTGGGTACATGTTGAAATACATGAAGTGAAACACTACTCGATAGAGTATTCTTTTCCATTGTAGATGTAGTATACGCAATTAAATATAGATATTAACAATTTTTTTGCATTAGACCAAACTGTTGATATTTAAGTGATATGTAAACAAAATATCGTTACTAAGTGAGCACAAAAATAGTTTAGAATTTGAATTTTTCCTAAATTATCTATAAGCGTTGAACTTGTGCCTAATGTTGTGCTTTATCGAAGTCCGTGCTGGCTTCCATATGAAAATTGTTTGAATATTGATTGAGGACCGAGTTCACAGTAGAGCGCTACACAATGAGTTATTCGAATTTGTACATTGTACAATAAATTTATTAATGTTATAAAGTAATAATAAAATTAAATACAGATGTTGTATTGAATTCTAATGGCATTTAATTATTTATTTAAAGGTTGACAAATTATTTAAAATGACATATAAACGTTACATTGATTTAATTAGTAAATTGCTTTGGATAATAAATTAAATAAACGGTTAAAATGTTAAATCATCTTTTAGCCTATTGTTTAGAAGCCCAAAAGGCCAATATGATAGTCGACCATGCTATGGGAAAGTGGAGGCTTGGGTTTTGAAATATGGGAAGATCAATGGTTAATTGAAAGATGGAAATCATCTGTTATAAGTGGTGCAAAATGCCAAAACAGACCCATTTCTCTCCAACTCCAACACATAAGAGAAAACCTAATTATATCCTCCAAAAGACAATAGTGAAGCAAAGAGGAAGCATTGTGAATTGTAGCCAATGAAATTAAGGAGATATCTAGTAAGCAATATGTTTGATAATAGTCAAGATCATAAGAAGGAAGTAATATCTTTGTTTTGATATATATTAAATTACCATATGTATATGCTTTTTACCATCATGTCAAATTCGAGCATGATTTTAAAAAATCAAAAAAATGTTTTAGTTACATAATTGATTAGTTAATTGATAAAGAAATTAGTTACATATTATACATACGAGTATTAATGGACATCCGTTGGATGTGCACGATTAAAAATGTATGTTAAATTGTCTTTGTTGCAAAATAAAATGAATCCATGTAGAACTTAAAATATAGAATCAAATCAGTCAAAGTAGGATACTCTTACATTGCAAAGCGAAAAATGGTTCTAATGGTAATATAACTATTTTACTTAATTTACCTTCTCTTTTAATTGATCAACCTCACTGTTTGATGAGAAAAACGTATGGTAGGTCAATAAAACTTTAACAATTCAATATCATCGTCATATTAAAACACGAATTTCAACCCTGTATTATTAACCGAAAGCTCAACGGACATATCATGGTTTCTTATATATCTAGTCAAATTCAAATTCATGAAAAAAAATAACACTGTTCTTTGTTGCCAATTACTTCAATCTTGAAATGAAAGAAATTTGCAGAGAATAAAAATAAAACTTTCAAAGAGAATAAAATAAAAATCAAGATTATAATAAATAAGCAACGTACATAAAATGGAGAGGGTACACCTATTTTTGTACTTAAAAAATGACAAGTAAATATCTATGCTATTATACCATTATTGAGTTGCATGTCAAGGGCATAGAAGCCACTGGGTATTTTGTAAAATGAAGGGTCGCATTTTTTATTTTATTTTTCCATTCCTTTCCGTCTCTCGGCTTCTTCCTTATACTCCAAATCTTTCCTCGACTCTTCAATCGCGTCTTCCCCCTTCTTCCTTTTTCCTCTTCTTTAATATCGTCTAACCCTAAATTAAATTTTAAACACTGGCTGTCAGATAAACACTCCTGAATTGCCGATGTTTACCTCTACCATGCAATCGTCTAATTTCTTCTAGATTGTTCTTCCTCGCCTCCTTCGTCCGCAATAATCACTCTTTTCTTAACATATAGCGAGTTGTCCCTAGGCTGAAAAGGCATCGCTCTCTTCATTCGTCTTGATCTTCTTCTACTAAGGTATGAATTTGTTGTTACCGTCTTTATTAATTGATTTGTTGAAGTATGTTCTTCTTTTTCGTTAATTCCAATGTTTGGCTATTCTCTGTCGATTTGATGTTGTACACTGTGGATTCGAATTAGTTGGCTTAATTATTTCATCTTTTTGCTCCTTGGTTTTATTGATGTCCAATCAAATTGATGCACTAATTTTTTTAATTCCGACACCATCTGGTCTAATATGCTCACGTAAGCTTAATATTTGATACTTGAACTGATGATTATAATATGAATTGTAATTAGTAATTGTAACACTTCTTGTGATTGTAAAAAAAATACCATGACAACGATGTTGCCAATATAAATTATTAAGAGCTATGTATTAATAGATATATTTTATATATTCAAAAGGAAGCAGTACAAATAATTTATTATGAAATTTGTCTTATCAATAATAATATTGAATTTAATGTAACGATCTCCCGTCAACCACAATATCAGTAATATGAGTGGCTCAACTAAAAGTCAGTTTGTTATTTGTACCGAAAGGAAAATTTTGGTCCAACCCTAAGATTATGATCAGTTACCTTTGGTTTAGTTAATTGCAACTATACACGGCACCGAAATCTATAGATAAGTTTAGAGTACAAGTGTCATAAGTGTCTCTCTTAATGTAGATTATGCTACTAAAGTTTGTATAACGAGGCAATATTAGTGATAATACACATACAAGATGAAGGGAAATTTCTGCAATGTTGAAATTAAATGAATAAGTCTACATCCTTAGTGTAAGATTGACATTAAAGCATATTTTCTGTGCATTAATAAAAAAGACATAGAGAGAGAGGTGGGGGTTATGCTTCTGTGTTTTATTAATAACATTTGTACATATATACTTTCATAGATTCGATGTCAGCTACTACAAAGTTAACTTTTGAGACAACAATTGTTGAGACTTAAAATAGAACCAACAATATATAATAGTTTAATGGCGAACCCCTTTAGAATATATAGCATGATCAATTTATTTATTTCTTTGGTCTGTGCAGTTAAATGAAATGTTAGTACTTTTAGATAGCTGTCATTTGCACATATTTTTTTTTTGATTTTAACCAACTTTTTGGATGGCTACAATGAAAGTATACAAATAGTTCGATCATATTATTGCATTGCATACATTATTTGACATATGAAGTGAAGGTTATTCATGTGTAGTATGTTTCTATTGTATCAGTTTGAGTTATCCATGCAAGATACCAGGAATTATCAAGCTCCATCCTATATTACCACTTCACTCCATAATGTACATTATAAACATGCTAAAGCTATGAGACCCTAGGCTTTCCATTCCTAGCCCATAGCCCATTTGTTACCTCCCCTGTTGTAACGACCCAGGATTTTGGTCGTTAGATTTTGAACATTTAATTCATTTTAAATGTTGAATGTGAATTATAATTTGATTTGAAATAAGAAGATTTTGGTTAAATTAATGAGAATAGTTAGAATTTCAAATATGGTAATTCAATGGGATTTAGTTAAATAATATAATTAATTTCTAAAATTGGGAAAATTTGTAAATCTGTGAATAAATGGTTATGAAAATGGTTTCTAAAATTTATTTTAAGTTTGGTTGGATTTAAATTTTAATATTAGACCTTTGGATGGAATCCAAAGTCGATAAGTTAAATTTGGAATTTTATATTAATTTAATAATGTGATTTAATATAATAATAATGTAAATAAACAGATTTTTGATTTAAAATGAATCAGAATGATTTCTAATGTGAATATAAATTCTATATGATTTATAATTTAGTTAGTAAAATTTTAAGTGATTTCGACAATTTTTGAAAATCGCTCAAATTTATTGATGAGTTAAAATAGCTTTCCGGGACACAGCCTCGGAATTCGACGAAACCGGTTCCATTGGATCCATAATAGTGTATAATTATCGGATTCAAAATTTTGTAGCGTTTGGAGTTACCATTGTTCATATGGGTGAGAAACGCGTTGAAATTTAAATTGATAAATTAATATTTAAACTCGATTCTAAAAGCTATCTTCCACATACATTTGAAGTGGACTCCGAAACACGTACCATTGTGTTCGAAACATGGGTAAAACCTTATAAACTTATGTCGGCATGCGTTGTTTGCAGATCGTTTGAAAAAATTGTTTAAAAATAAATTTAATATCAAAATAATATTATAAACGTTTATATATATATATATATTATGGTCGAAACCCTAACCTATCTTCTTCAGCCACCACCCAACAAACAATGGCTGATATTCAATTTCCTTCTCTCCAATTTTTCATGAAATCTTGGCAGTATTTTCGAAAATTTTCTAAAAATGAAAGTTGAAGAGCTCTTCAAGGCGAGCACATCCAACGGTGGATCTAACTAATATTATAGATTTATGGCGAATTTAGGCCCCGTTCGTCGCTCGTTTCAAGGGGTTTTGCGAGGCTTTGGTATAGCCGAGTTCGACGAAATTCGAGGTGGAGGTGGGTTGACGTTGAGCTTCGGAGTGGTAGCCTCCAATTGAGGCGAACGACACCAGGTATGGTCACGATTTTCGATGTGTGGTTGTGGCAAAGGGTTCTTTCGGAACTGGGTTGTTGCGTGAAGAAGTAGTTTGGAGTGGACATGATTTTTTTTTCCCCTGAGTTGAGATGAACGACATATCTGAGGGTAAAAAAATAAATAAAAAGAATTTTGTTTAAAATTCAATTTAAAATTTTTAAATTGAATATGTTTTGCATGCATAATCGGATTCCGACGAAACAGGAAGCGTCGGAACCATAACGACGAGCAGCCCGATGTGGTGTAGATCTGGAATCATGTTGAGCAAGTAAAATTTTTGCATTAAATCGAACGTGCTCGATTTAGTGTAAAATTTGAACGCCCGACGTTTTGAATTCAAGGTGAGTTAATCTCACTCATATCTGGATGCCATTTAATTTAAATAGTTAGTATTTAAATGATTGACTGATTGGTTAAGGTGCAAATTATTATCAGATTGGATCGATATTTATTTTTTATGCTAATATCTGTGGATGCAGGGAAACAGGTTGGAGGGATCCAACTGGATTCCTCACAATGTAGAAATTACATTTATAATCTGTGATGAATTTTATTAATATTCCATGATAGTTTAATTTTGGAAATTAAGTTATGATGTGTTATGGTTGGATAAATACAATCTGGTATTTTAACTTATAAATAAATTGAATTGGATTAAAAGGGGAAATGAAAAGAAATTTTTAAGTAAAGTATTTAAGGAAATCAAATTTAGGAAATTGGTTTGGAATTTGTTAAGTGTTTTTGAAACTGTGACTTAAAAGGAAAGGAGGAATGAAAATTTATAAACTGAGTTTATAAATAAAAGTGGAATATTTATCAGTGGATAAATTGGAAAGATAGGTTTTCGGTGGAAATTTCTATAAGAAGGTGAAAATTTGTTTTAAAAGTAATAGCGAGATTATTTTTAAAAGATGGGAAGTGTATTTTTCCTGGAAAACTAAGTACGTTTTCAAAGAAAAAATTTCAAAGTATAAATTAGAAGTTTAAAAATTGAGTTTTTAAAATGTTGTAGAAAATCATTATTTTAAAGAGAAAAGTAGATATTTATAAAAATAATTATGGTATTTAATTATTATAAAGATAAATTTGGAATTATGTTTACAAAAGGAAATTCTAAAATAAATATTTGATTTAATAACTTTATTTAAAAAAAGTAATCTTAGTTTAAATTACTCAGAAACCCTTCAGAAATTTCTTAAGTATCATTTTTATTTATGTAATTTTAGTAACCTATTTTAATAATTATGGTATATCTTTTGAAAGTGATTTCCAGGAAATGGGAAATGTGTTTAAAAATAAAAAGGTGTTTTATTTTTAAAGTGCGGGAAGAAATTTACGGAATTGAGACGTAAATTTGGATTGAGATAAAATTAAGCAGGATTTATAACAGTTATATGGGTTATTCTGAAATGGTAGTGTGTTTACTAGAAAAACCAAGTATATTTTCAAAGGAATTTTTACGTATAAGCCTAAAGTTTTCAAATTTGTTTAAAAAAAATGGTTTAGAGAAATTTATTATTTTTAAATGTTTTAGAATATTAAAGTAAATCTATTCAAATTAATTTTAATAACAACTATTTTAAAGTTTAAACTGGCATTATGTTTTTTTAAAGAGATTTTATAATATTATACTTTGTATAAAACTTTTATTTTAAAATAGTTTTGTGGCTTAAATTTTACTTGGAAGTTTATTATAAAATTTCATGACTAATATTTTGAGTAAAGTGAATTAAGCAGTTTACTTTTAAATTTTTTAAGTATATATTTTTGAGAAATGTGATTTAAATTATATAAAAATCTAAATTTAAAAGACTTGGTATTTTCAGTTGAAATGAAATAATTAGTTAAATTGTTTGTTTATTTGATAGTTAAATAACCGACCATCAAATCTGGACTCAAATATAACTTTGGAAATATCTAGAAGAGGTATGAGAATTATATGGTACATTTACCATTCGAGGTGTTATACTGTACGTATAAACTCGTTCTTTCTTCAAGGTCGTTGGTAAGGAAATCCATCCATTAACGTTTAGGAGGTGAACTCCGATCTTATCTTCGTTTGTGTATTTCCTAAAGAACTGGGGTTGAGTTAACCGGGAAATAGCAAACGTTGTTTCGAAGAGACCGGGATCAGATTTGTGATCTGAAAACCTTTTCGATCAAACGAGTACGTTTTCATGATGAAGACAAGAGCTTGGAGTTGAAGATGGGGAAGTGAAGTGAAAGGGCTAATCGCTACAATCCTGAGGGTGATTCCAAAATGGATGTAGTAGGAGTAGTGCCTTCGGTTCCGTTCGGACCTGGAATGGACTTGTATGGATGAATGCTTTCAGAACATCGTCAGGAGGACGATGAGCATTCTAAGTGAAATGTTCTAAAAAGGTAACGCTTAGCCTCGAGCCTCATCAACTGGGAATGACTGAAAATTAGGGGTTATGTAGCAAGGCTAAGTGGGCTACGCCCATTAGGGTGAGGTCATCCCTGTCTAGATGTCCCTTTTATTTCGGCCGTATGGTGCGGGTGTTGATCCCAACCGTGGGGTGATCTTACTCGGGATTATCCAGTAAGGGGAGTCCCAGTCTTATGTTGCAGGGGATTTAGGGTGGATCCTCAGTATGCTGATCTAGACAAGGTACTTTGATAGGTGGTACCCTAGTGCCTAGTCATTCATTGGAAATCCATTCTCCCTACGTGCCTTGTACGGTTTTGATTGTAGAACCCACTTTGTGGCTAGTATGCTGGAATTTAATCATATAACAATTTCAGCTATTTTAATAAGTATTTGTATATAGACACCATTATAATATCAGAGGATTTTGATAAGAAATGTGTTAGCTATCGTAAAGTAAAAACCCGACATGTTTATTTGTGGCGTGGTCTTACGAGATGCTTTTGATTTTTATAAAAGATTTTTTAAAATTTAATAATCAATTTGGGTGTATTTTAATCACGTTGGTATTCCAGACTGATCGGATGTTATTTTATTATAATGCTCGGGTCAAACCGAGTATTATATAATACATGATAGGATGCTTGGGAGCTCAGGAGAGGAGCTAGAGTCCGAGACATATTACCCATACTTGTTTTTTCCGCTGCTGTGGTTGATTGAAATTGCCAGCAAGCTGTGAGGCAGGTTATTATAGCTGCCAGGCTGGTAATTGTTGTTTGTTTGAGATACTCTGATGATGTATTATATAACAGAAATAGTTTTCATTTTTGTGTAAAGATCTGTTACTAACTATTATATTTTGTTCCGCTACGATTGTGAGATTCTGTTATTGTTTAGTTCCTTCTTCCTTCTATTTTCTTTCTTTTTCCTCAACATTCTGTCTTTTTCGACACTCGATCGTCGTCATATATACTATGGTGTATTTGTATCGATTTTCGAGGATCGAGAAGGACGGGTTATTACAGTGGTATCAGAGCTTAGGTTGGCGATAACCTTGGCTCTGATGGGGAAATTACTCATTAAAAGGAGTCGATAGTACTCTATAATGAGTTGAGTGTATTAATAGTTATGAGCGCGTACTAGTTAGTGAATATAAAAACTATTTTTATACTATGTTGACTTATCGGTTGAGTGTTTATGAATTCTGGTCAGTACGGGAAGTACAACCGTATCGATAGGGGTTTCTAAACTCTTAAATAAGATAAACCGACATAGTATTGTTTTTAAAGTGGGTAAATGAAACAAATTTACCAAAAATTATATTTTGATATGAAAGAAATAATTTTCTAAAATTATATATACATATACATATATATATATATATATAAGTGGATGTTTGGGTGTTAATACTATAATAAAATAAGAATTTAAAATTTGAAATGGTTTATAACCAAATAAAATTCAATAAGTATGACTTATTCAAAGAAGTATACCTAAAATTCGATTAAAACCAGAATTTAAATCCCGAAATTTTTGAGAAGTATTTTAAAATGAATTTAAATAAAAAGTTTGGGAATTTAAAATCTTGGTAATATTTGAAATGTTTTCCAAAGTGTTTGAAGGCAATGATGGAATATTATTTTGGGAAATATTTTTGAATGGAAATTGTTTTGAAAGGAATTTGTGGTAGTAAGGAAGCACTGAATTCACTTTAGTCGTTGGAAAATAGTCCTGATGATGATGGCCACATCATCAGCATTCATTTTCGAGTTTCTAAGGATTGCTACCGAGGAGATTAGTTATGATATTTGTTTGGACTTGTTGGGTATACAAGTTGTTTTAGAAATTTCAAAAGGGAAATTTATTTTGGTAAAAACAAGTTGTTTTGGAATCCCAAAGTTTGATTTGATATACCAAGTGGGTATGTGTTGATTATTATTTCAAAATGGTTTTGAAATAAAACCGGACAATTGAATTCTGGAAAATTCTATTTAAATAATGTGTAAAGTTAAGGTGAATCAACTAATGAACCTATAAAGTGAAGTTGCTAACTAAGAAAGGAAATTTGAATTTTTAATCCTGGAATTAAAATTTAACTTGAGTGTATGGAAGTGAATAGAATATATTTGAATTTAACTTGAGACAAGTTAAAATTGAAATTGAATTAAATTGGATATAAAGTTGAAATGTAAAATAATTATATAATTGTGGGTTATAATTGTGTAATGAAAATTTATACACTTATGTTATTAAGTGTTATATGTAATCTAGAATTGTGATTACAAGATGTAAATGGACTAAAATGAGCAATATACGCTTTTAAGTAAATAAGTTAGGGAACTTATGAATAGAAAATGGAATTATAAACCTAAATGGAAAATGGTTGAATGTTATGGTAAAAAGAATGGAAAATTCAAGATTTAATCCTAAATGAAAGAAGAAGTGAGATAAGGCAAAGAAAAATATAAAAGGTGAATGGACTTAGGTTAGTAATAAGTTTTTGAACTTATGTATTAGAAAGTAAAAAAATTAAATTGAATGGAGAAATAAAAATTTGATCGAACTGGATTTAACTTAAATTATAAGGAATTGAGTTGATATAAAATTCAGTTGTGTTATAAATAATATTGAATGGAATTAATTCTTATTTAAATTAGTAAAGGGAATGGATGAATTTAAGTTGGCTAAATAAAATTTAGTCGAACTTGAATTAAATGTTGAAAAGAATTGAATTGAAAGAAAATTTAATTTAGTTGAAATGATATTGTATGAATAAAATTCTCACTCAACGAAATTCAAAAGAATTGTTTGAAGATGAGTTTAGCATAAGCTAAATTAAACGGAAAGGGTAATGGGATGAATAAAATTGTGGTAGCTTGTTAGAAATTTGAAAAGTAAAATAAAACCTAGTTCTGGTATAGAATAATTGGAATGGTCATGTTATTAGTGAATTCAGAAATGAATTGAGATGGTGAATAAAGAAAATTTAAAATGGGTTGAGTAAATAAACTAATTGGATTAAAATTTGTAAATGGATTAGAATTTGATTAAATGAGAATAAAATTAAAATGAAATAAATTTGATGTAAGAAAAAATAGTTAGATGTGATAGAGTTGTGATAACGTAAGAAAATTGTGAAATGTTTGTTGTCAAACTTATGTAATGGTCTTGAATGAACCTGTATGGATAATGAAATTGAAATGAAGTAAGAATGTTTGGGTTGTGAATAATTCCGAATAGAGTAAGATTAATATAGATTGTGTTGGAATTAATTTAAAATGGGTATAAACTTAAGTAATAGTTACTTGCTTGAATAATATCAAATTTCATTTAGATTAGTCGTTTTTGTTGCAAACAAAGTTAATAAATTAAGGGAAGTAAATAAAATTGGTTATTGAATCAATTGGAATAGATATAAATTTAATTTAGTGGATTAACATATAAATGAAAGTGAATTATGAATATGTGTTGCGACTTTTCTATTGATTAGAAAAGCATAAATTTTAATAAATTCTGCAAGCGCACAGGCGTGTAGTATGCAAGTCGAACACAGGGAATTGTATTTTAAAACAATTAAAATCCATAGTTAAATCTTAGGCGTGTTAAACGAATTCGACGGTGAATCAGAAAATAAAAACAATAATATACTCCGAATCGATTTCGAAACAAATCGAAATTGCAACCAAAATATAGAATTGTAAAAAAATCAGAACAGAAATTGAAATTACGGAAAAGAAGATAATGGAGCAATCAACTGAAATAATCATTAACTAACTGAAAAGAGTGCAGAAAATAACTAAGAAAAAGAATAAATAAATTGCTAAATCTAATCAACAATCCTACGTATTCTGTTTGAAAATAAAAAACAGTGCTGAATTTAAATCTAAACTTGAAGAAAAGTGATGAGGTAAGAGATCATTTTCCATTTGCATTCCTCTCTCTATTTAAAGACTTCAGCCACCACAAATAACCCTATTATTTAGGTCCATGTGCTTTATATTAGGAGAAAAATAAGGCCACCTCACTTTGAATTGGTCTTTGCTTTGTTATTTGATTAACAAGTGGCCTTGCTTTAAGAGATTTTCAGGTCAAACTTTGAATGTGTATTTTCAATATTTGCAATTGATTTCTTGCATGAATAGTACACATGTTGGTGACGTGAGATGCATTTCTTCATGGACGATATGTACTTTATCTTCGATGGTATTCAAAATGTTGCACTTTGCAATCTATAATCTGCAAAACCACAAAAAAATACCCGTATAATACCACTTTATTAAAATAAAAATATATGAAACAAACGGTTTAAAATGCAGAAAAATATGTTCATCAAATACCCCCACACTTGAACTTTATTCGTCCTCGAATAAAGAAGAAAATAAAAACTAACTAAATCCTTTTTCGTAGGAAACACGATTGCATTGAGCGTATGCAACAAGCCGTTAAACCTCTAGGTGTCCCTAGTAGGACGAGTGGTGTCTCGTGAGGGTTTTCAGGGGATACTACCCACAAAATCCAAATGCATTATGTGATGATTCTACTGTACTACATGAATGCAAAATTCTAAACAAATGGAGACTCGTTTTACTTTAGAATAGTTGCAACAAAATAATGTATATCAGTTTTAGTCAACTTCTTCAAATTTTTGGTTCCTCACTAATCGCAAATTTCAATATAACTCAAGTTTTCATACATTAGATTCTAGTTTGGCCAGTTGTTTCAGTCGATAACATAGTGCAGCCATGAAATAAATTCTTCACTGTTGATCACAGTTTTTTTCCAAATGGTATTTTTCATTTCCATTTGTATAACAAGCCAAATCAACAAAGTCAAGAAGTGTTTGGGTTTCAAAGCTTAGTCTCTCTTTACTAGTTTTTTTTTTCTCTTTTTTTTACACCTATCCTTTGGACCAAGGTATACCACCCATGCACTGCCTCGCGGGCTTATGTGAGAGTTGGGACAGAGCTTGGCGGATTGTGCAAACCGACGCTGACTATGTCAGAAAAGGTCGGTAATCCTTAGGTGATTATTTATTTAATTATTTATACAACTAACTTAGAATGCTGAGGCCAGATATACCATCCATGCACTGCCTTGCGGGCTTACGTGAGAAGAGTACAGAGCGTGGCGAGTGCACACACTTTCACAAGTGTGCACACCTATCGACTGTAGGTGTTTCTTATTAGTTTTTTTTTTGAGAAGAGCTAAAGAGTGTTATGAAAATAAACTTAGCACCACTTAACTTTAATGATTTGAGATGTCAACGCATGTACTTTAAATCTGCCATTTTTTTTAAACAAAGACTACAGTTTAGAAAAGATTTCATAACCATCACCTATGAATCCCCCTATATACTAACCTCACTATTATCGCTTGTAATTCAACTTTTCATTATATTTTACATTTGAAATTAGTGATTCACAAAAATCTTCATCAATTTACTTCAACTGCTTACTTACTTTGTCTTGACTAATTAAAAATAAATTGAAGTCCTAAAAATATTGGGAAATGAAAAAAAAATTGAAAGGAAATTTGAAAACAAATAATGAGATGATTTTTAAAAAAAAAATGATGCTACACTATGAAATATGAACAAACAGAATGAGATATGCGTCCCCCCCACACTGGAATGAGACAGTGTCCCAACTGTCAAATAGAATGCAAATGCAAAATAGAAGAAAAAAACTAAAAAAAAAATACAACCTGATATGTGCAAGATAGTGAGCGGCTCATGCCGAATAGCTAGGTTCGTGAAGATCCACGAACTCATCGTCCTCGTGCTGTTCAAACTCTAGAAATGGCTTCAAGCGTTGTCCATTGACCTTTGAAATGGAACCGTCCCTAGGATTTTCAATTTCAACTGCGCCATAAGGGTATACTTTTTTCACAATATATGGACCTGTCCAACGGGATCTCAATTTTCCCGGAAATAAATGAAGTCTGGAATTATATAAGAGAACTTTCTGACCTATTTCGAATGTCTTACGAAGTATGGATTTATCATGATAGAATTTGGTTTTCTCTTTATATATCTTTGCATTTTCGTACGCTTCATTTCTTAGTTCTTCTAATTCTGACAATTGTAATTTACGATGTGATCCGGCTTTTTCTATGTCAAAATTAAGGTATTTGATTGCCCAAAGTGCGCGGTGCTCGAGCTCAACGGGTAAATGGCATGCTTTTTCAAAGACTAATCGGTATGGTGACATTCCTAGATTGGTTTTATAAGCAATGCGAAATGCCCAAAGGGCGTCTATCAATTTAGATGACCAATCTTTTCTGTTGGAGTTAACCGTCTTTTCAAGAATTTGTTTAATTTGTCTATTGGAAATCTCGACTTGACCGTTAGTCTGTGGATGATATGGAGTAGATAGTTTATGAGTGATAGAGTATTTCTTAAGAAGAGATTCAAAAGCATGATTACAAAAATGAGAACCGTTATCACTTATAATGGCTCGAGGTGTGCCAAAACGGGAAAATATGTTCTCTTTCAAAAATTTGACAACAACTTTATTGTCATTCGTTCTGGTGGGAATGGCCTCAACCCATTTAGACACGTAATCTACTGCGAGTAAGATGTAGAGATTTCCAAAAGAATTAGGAAAATGACCCATGAAATCAATGCCCCAAACATCAAAAATTTCGATGACAAGGATTGGGTTTAGGGGCATCATATTACGTTTGGAAATACGACCTGTTTGTTGACATCTAGCGCATTTGGAGCAAAATTCGTGGGCATCACGAAAAAGAGAAGGCCAATAAAAACCGCACTGTAACACCTTGGCAGCAGTTTTCTTTGCTCCAAAATGTCCTCCACATGCTTGATTATGTGAAAAAGAGAGGATGCTATGAAATTCATGTTCGGGGACCCATCTACGTATGATTTGATCGGTGCAATATTTAAAGAGATAAGGATCGTCCCAGTAAAAGTTTCGAACATTGGAGAGAAATTTTTGTTTATCTTGTTTTGACCAATGGGAAGGTGTTTCATTTATGACAAGATAATTTACGATGTCCGCGTACCATGGTGCACTAGATATGGAAAGAATTTGTTCATCGGGAAAATGATCATTGATTTGAGAGTTATCGATGTTCTCAGGAACAATACGAGAAAGATGATCAGCTACGACATTTTCAGAACCCTTTTTATCTCTTATTTCTATGTCAAACTCTTGAAGAAGGAGAATCCAACGGATTAAGCGGGGTTTGAAATCCTTTTTCATGAGTAAATACCGCAAGGCAGCATGATTGGTGTAAACTATGACCTTAGAACCTACGAGATATGATCTAAACTTATCGAGGGCAAAGATAACTGCTAAAAACTCTTTTTCTATGGTTGAGTAATTCAATTGAGCTTCATTAAGAGTTTTGCTAGCATAATAGATGACTCGAGGAAGTTTATCGATTCGTTGACCTAAGATGGCTCCAATGGCATAATCAGAAGCGTCACACATTAATTCAAAGGGTAAAGTCCAATTTGGAGGTTGGATGATAGGTGCAGTGGTCAAGATCGATTTGAGGGTTTCAAAAGATGTTTTACATTCATTGGAAAATTCAAATTTAACGTCTTTAGCCAGAAGATTCGAAAGAGGTTTTGAAATTTTTGAAAAATCTTTAATGAACCTCCTATAAAATCCTGCATGGCCGAGAAATGAGCGAATGTCCTTTACGGACCTTGGAGGAGGAAGGCCAACAATAAGATAAACTTTAGATTTGTCAACTTCTAGGCCATTTTTAGAGACAACATGACCTAATACTATTCCTTGCTTAACCATAAAATGACATTTTTCTCAATTAAGAACAAGAGATTTCTCCTTACATCGCTTTAAGACACGTTCTAAACGAAGGAGGCATTGATCAAAAGATGACCCATAGATTGAAAAATCGTCCATGAATATTTCTAAGAAATCCTCCACCATATCAGAAAATATACTCATCATACATCTCTGAAAGGTAGCGGGAGCATTACAAAGACCGAAGGGCATGCGACGATAAGCGAAAGTTCCGAAGGGACATGTGAACGTCGTTTTGTGTTGGTCCTCTAACGCAATGGGAATTTGATTATAACCAGAGTAACCATCAAGAAAACAATAATATTCATGACCGGCTAAGCGTTCGAGCATTTGAACAATGAAAGGGAGGGGAAAATGATCTTTTCTTGTTGCTGCATTGAGTTTTCGATAGTCGATGCAAACGCGCCATTTTGTTTTGACTTTTGTCGGAACAAGTTCGTTATTCTCATTTTTGGTCACAGTGATTCCAGATTTCTTGGGCACAATTTGTACTGGACTTACCCAAGTACTGTCAGAGATAGGGAAGATAATGTTATTGTCTAAACATTTGATAATTTCTTCCTTTACCACTTCTCTCATATTAGGGTTTAATCGCCTTTGAGCTTCGCGAGTGGGTTTAGCCTCGTCGACTAAATGTATTCGATGTTCAATAATTGATGGACTAATTCCCTTAACGTCAACGATTACCCATCCTATTGCCTCTTTATTTTCCCTTAAAATTTTCAAAAGTTGTTCTTCTTGGTCCTTAATGAGATCGGATGCCAAGATTACAGGGAAATTTTCCGAAGAATCTAAGTATGCATACTTAAGATCGTTTGGAAGAGGTTTGAGGTCTAATTTAGGGCGTACTTCTTTTGAGGCTTTAATAGACATCAACTGGTTGAATTCTAGTGAATTATGAAAAGAGCATAGCATATCATTTAATTCATAAATGTATTCATCTTCGTGGAAGTTGGAATTAAAATGATCTAGGAACATGCTAAGAGACTCCGTAGTATCACTAAAATCATTTTCAACAATTGTTTGGATCATGTCAACTTCTTCTGTATCAAAATCCCTTGATTGTCTGTTAAGATTGAAGATATTTAGTTCAATGGTTAGATGCCCAAAGGAAAGTCGGAATTGACCATTCCTACAATTTATGATAGCATTTGATGTTGCTAAAAATGGACGACCTAATATCAAAGGAATCTGACTATTGGGATTTGAGACAGGTGCAGTCTCTAGGACTATGAAATCGACTGGGAAATAGAATTGCTCGATTTGTATCAAAACATCTTCAACTGTGCCCAATGGTTTTTTGACAGATCGATCAGCTAGTTGAATTGTGATGTTTGTAGGTTTTAATTCCCCTAGTCCAAGTTGACAGTACACAGTATAAGGCAAAAGATTCACACTTGCTCCAAGATCGAGTAAGGCATGACTAATGTGAGTGTTACCGATTTTACAACCGATTGTAGGAAAACCGGGGTCCTTATACTTGATTGGGGAGGGATTTGAAATAACAGAGCTAGTGTTTGCAGTTAGAAATGCAGTCTTAGGAACGTTAGTCGCACGTTTCGGAGTACATAGCTCTTTCAGGCATTTGGCGTATTGAGGAATTTGCTCGATGGTATCAAGAAGTGGAATATTGATTCGAACTTGTTTGAAGATTTCAAGAATTTGGTCAAAATTAGCGGGCTTCTTCTTTTTGTTGAGTCTATGAGAAAATGGAGCTATGGGTTTATAGACTCGTTCGGAAGTTTTTTCATTCGAAGAAGAAGGTGTTATATTAGAGGGTGAAGATAAGGGAGCTGGAATGTTGGGGTTGCCAACATCATAAGGTGAAGAGTTGTCGGGATTGCCAACCTTAGATGAAGAATTAGAATCGTTTTGATTGACAACCGTGGTTGTCGACTGAGTTTCAGAATTTGGAACATGGGAAGATTTAAGAAGGATGTCGGGGTTGCCGACGTTGTTGTCTACCTTCTTTCCGGACCTTAATGTGGCGACAGCATTAACCGAATTTACATTTTCGTCCTCACAAAGATTTACTCCTCGAGAGTTATACTTTGAATTCACTTCGGTTTGACTAGGCAATTTACCTTTCTCATTGATTTTCATGAGATCCTTCATCATTACCAACATTTGTTCATTTTGTTTAGTGATTTGCTCAATTCTTGCATCTTGGTTGGTGATTTGTTCATTTTGTTTAGAGAGTTGTTTTTCCAATCGAGCAATTTCTTATGAAGGCCGAGAAGGTTGGGTTGATGGATTGAAATTAGGATGCCTGTATGGTTGATTCGAAGGTTTTGTTTGAGGAGCGGGTTGAGAATTAGAGGTTGGGGCTTGATAATTCGGATTTGGTATCATTGGATACATATGTGATGGATTAGCCACGTTGTTAGGATTTGACCATGAAAAATTGGGGTGGTGCTTCCAGTTAGGATTGTATGTGGATGAATAAGGACTATTTTGGGCTATAGCATTGATTTGGTCTTGTGTGTAGTAATGAGGTAGTCCTTCTCCTTCTTGAGGAATTTGGGCATCTATAGGAAGATGTGATGGGTCAATGGCATGTACTCCTCTGTTTGGAGTACGAACTGGAACACGAATTGTTTCCCATTGCATATCCTTTTCCGAATACTCTTCTAAAAATTCCCAAGCTTCCTCGTCTGTTTTTGCCATGAATTCTCCTCCGCACATTGATTCAAGTTGGGATCTTGTTTGATAGTTAATCCCTTCATAAACGATTTGGCACAAAACGTGCTTAGGGATTGCATGATGTGGGCAACTATATAACAGTTGATCGAACCGTTCAAAGTATTTTGAAGAAGTTTCTCCTTCATTCTGAGAGAATTGATTGATTTCAGTTCGAATTTTAAGAGTCTTGTGGAAAGGAAAAAACTTTTTCAAAAATATAGTAACAAAATTGTCCCAACTTTTAATTGAATTTTTAGGAAGAGAGTTAAGCCATCTTTTCGCGCTTTCTAGAAGCGCGAATGGAATAAGCCTTAGCTTGATGGATTCATTAGAAAGTTGTTGCATTTTAGTTGTAGAAGCATATAACTCAAATTCACTAAGAAATTCATATGCATTTTCAGACCCAGTGAATTTTGGTACCCCTTGGATAAAAGAATGTTTTAGCTCAAAATTATTTCCTTCGGCAGGTGGAAATGAAATAACCGAAGGTTGAACAGTCCGCGTCGGATAACATCGGTCTCTAAGGGATAATGGTCGGTTCTCATGAAATTCATTATTTCCAACATGTGATTTAGGTGATAATTTCGGTGAATTGTGGTGTGAACTGTGTTGTGAACTGTGTTGTGAACCGTGATTGCTCATATTTGTTTGATTTGAAATTTCCGTTGATTTGTTTAATGAAATATTTTGGCTTTCTAAACGGTTAAAATTATTTCTTACCTAAACGCGCATAAACAAATCAAGGTGTAACAGGCAAAAGTAAATTAAATCAGTTTTCAGTTGGGCACCTGTAGAGTTGAAAATTACTTACAGAGGTGTATGATAGCCCGTCCAATGCAGCTGAGTAGCGCTAGCGGATCAAACTCTAAAGTTTGCGGTTGCTATGCTGTTGCTACCTGTCAGATATCTAAGAGATGATAAGCTTAGAAAAAATTAAACTGCAACTGTGTATATATAAATGAAACGTGACTGAAATAAGCAAAATGGAATGTAACTTGATGAAATAATGCAATGAAGTATGCTTTGATTACCTTGGTTAAGTGAAAAACTATGTATGAATGAAATAAGGAAACATGAAAATGTGTACTGCAGTGATCACTGAAAAATGTGTGAGTTTGAAAATGAAGCAATGTGAGTCACAAACCAAAGCAACGCGAAAAATGCAGGAGTGAGAGAATTTGAATGATTAGAAACCGAAAGTGTGGCTATGTGAAACGTGATTTTTGAAAAACGAGAAAAAAAAGTAATTTTTTATTGTTACGTGGAAACCAAAATAGCAATGCAACTAAATAACGTGTAGCAGCAGTAAGTTGACACACAAAAATGAAAGGAGAAGTTCACGTATATGTGACAGCTAGTAATGCTTAAAATGAGATTATATGTGATAGCATACACATGAACGTGAGAAACAAAATTTAAACTAACGTAAGCTGGATATGTGAACAGAAACCAACTAAATGAGATGCAACTCACATGCAAAATGTAACGGAAAAAGCAAATGCAGCGAACGAACAAAATGCGATTTTTTTTAAGTAAAACGCTACTTTGGTGAAAGGAACCGAAAAACAAAAAAAAATGATTTTTTTTTTCTTGTTGGAAACTAATGCAATAAAATAAAATAAATTAACACGAATGGACTTAAAAACGAAAAATCGAAAATCTCAAAAATGCAACTCCCCGGCAACGGTGCCAAAAACTTGTTGCGACTTTTCTATTGATTAGAAAAGCACAAATTTTAATAAATTATGCAAGCGCACAGGCGTGTAGTATGTAGGTCGAACACAGGGAATTGTATTTTAAAACAATTAAAATCCATAGTTGAATCTTAGGCGTGTTAAACGAATTCGACGGTGAATCAGAAAATAAAAACAATAATATACTCCGAATCGATTTCGAAACTAATCGAAATTGCAACCAAAATATAGAATTGTAAAAAAATCAGAACAGAAATTGAAATTGCGGAAAAGAAGATAACGGAGCAATCAACTGAAATAATTATTAACTAACTGAAAAGAGTGCAGAAAATAACTAAGAACAAGAATAAATAAATTGCTAAATCTAATCAACAATCCTACGTATTCTGTTCGAAAATAAAAAACAGTGCTGAATTTAAATCTAAACTTGAAGAAAAGTGATGAGGTAAGAGATCATTTTTCATTTGCATTCCTCTCTCTATTTAAAGACTTCAGCCTCCATAAATAACCCTATTATTTAGGTCCATGTGCTTGATATTAGGAAAAAAATAAGGCCACCTCACTTTGAATTGGTCTTTGCTTTGTTATTTGATTAACAAGTGGCCTTGCTTTGAGAGATTTTCAGGTCAAACTTTGAATGTGTATTTTCAATATTTGCAATTGATTTCTTGCATGAATAGTACACATGTTGGTGACGTGAGATGCATTTCTTCATGAACGATATGTACTTTCTCTTCGACGGTATTCAAAATGTTGCACTTTGGAATTTATAATCTGCAAAACCACAAATAAATACCCGTATAATACCACTTTATTAAAATAAAAATATATGAAACAAACGGTTTAAAATGCAGAAAAATATGTTCATCAATATGATGCAAATAAATCACATTGGAGATAAAATTGATTGTGGATCAATTTGGAATTGCATAGAAGTAAATTTATATAAGTAGGCACATGTTGATCTTATTGAAGTAATTTTGAATTGGTCGTGGTAAATATGAATTCTTTAATGAATAAGTGTTATAGCTAACTCCTACAAAATGACATATTTTTTGGATAATTTTATTTTTGATGATTTTTTTTGTGAATCCAACCATATGGATTCGATTAAAACACTACAAAGCATCACTGGTTCAAATTTGGCCTCGTTTGAAGGTCATTCGGCCGTCGAACGAAGGTTTTTTGTCCGAAAGTCCACGAATGGTCATAAATTTGAAATTCAAGATCGACACCCCAGATTCGTTTATTTTTAAACCATATTCTGGAAACATGTCCAAAATACCTTAGATCGACATAGCACACAAAGAATTTAAATTTACGCCGCATAATTTATTTTATATAATTTTATTATACCTAATACATTTAAAAATTCATAATTGATTACCCAATGGTTTAAAAAATTATTTTAATTTTTTAAAATGTTACATATAGCCACCTTTATCGAATTTGTATAGCGGATCGACTAAAAGTTGCATCGATTGGTCATGCGAGTTAGATTTTCAACAACGATAACTTTTGAATTACACGAACATGTATCATCAAAATTACCAATCTAACCTATCACGACACGTCATTGGGTGAATATTAATAATCATACATATCTATTTTATTTTATTTTATAATGTAGTAGTGATTTTTATTTTTTTAAACGAAATAGGTCTTAAAAAAATTAAAAAAAAATATGGCCGATGCTAGCCGACGCCCCACAGGCCGATGCCGGCCGACGCTATGTCGCTTATACAGGTTTCAGCCGAACCCTTCTTCCTCATTTTCTTTGCACCCATAAAATAACGATTTTTTCTCCTCCCCATCACTGTTTCTGACCCTCTCCAGCCGTCATCTTCCGTCATTGTCGCCGTAGAAGCCTAGAGCTCGTCGGAATCACTTCTCCTTCTTGAATTTGGTAAATTTATAAGCCCCAATTTCGAATTAAATTGTTTAATTAGGTTTAAATGTACATTATTATGATGATAATTGAGTGTAGGCATTGCTTATTTACTGTGTTAGGTTATTTTTAATTAGTATGAATCGTTGAATTTGAAAGTGTGAATTTAGAATAATTGGGGTGTAGGTATTTAGAATTTGAAAGTGTGAAAGCGTGAATTTGAAAGTGTGAAAGTGTGAATTGGGAATAATTGAGTGTAGGTATTTTAGTCTATCTCTGGTTAATATAAATAATTTAAACGAAAATAAAACAACAACAAAGCCTTCAGTCCCAAAAGGCTTTGGTAGATTAGAAAATACGATAATAATCACATAAAACTTCAGATGCAAAGTATATATGCGTATATGAATAAAAAAGAAATGATGTCGAAATTTCTAATATATATATATATATATATGTTTTTAAATTAGGAAAAATGTTCAACTATCTTCTCGACCATACCTGGATGTATGAAAGTCGAACATGAACGAAAGGCTCAACGAAAAAATATTTTAAGGATGGGGTAGATGAATTTGTTAAATTCGCTAAAGCTAATAATAAAGAAGGCAGCACATAAATTTGTTGTCCGTGTCGTAAATGTCGACATTTGCATTATCGAGAATCAGATTTAGTTATTGTACATTTGTGTAAATCCGGTTTTGTGCCAAATTATTATTTCTGTGATCGTCATGGAGAAAATATTGGTGCATCTAATTCTATAGTGCCCGAGGTTGAGGTGAATAACAATAATGTTATGACGAATCTAATAGTAGATATGGTGGAAGATGCAGCACGGTCAATGTTCCCTACTGTTCAAGTTAATGATGTAAATATCGAAGAAGAGCCGATCGAGGGGGTGAAAAGAATTTATGATTTACTGGATTCTGCAAAAAGACCGTTGTGGGATGGTTGTAGTAGCGGAACAGAATTGTCAGTTACTGCCGAATACATTAATATTAAATCAAAATTCAATTTTACAGAAGCTGGATTTACAGCGGTTGTACAAGCTGCAAACGACATGTGCCACCCAATAATCCAATGTGCGATAGTCATTATAAAGTGAAAAAACCAATGTCTGCTTTCGATTTTCCCTACTAGAAGATAGATACATGTATAAAAGGTTGTATGTTGCGTTGGAAAGATGACATTAATCTTAAGAAATGCAGAATATGTAATGAGGAAAGATACAAACCAAGAAAAAAAGAAAAGGAAGTTCCATACAAGAGAATGCATTATTTACCCATCACTCTCAAACTTTAAAGGTTATATGCGTCGTCTACGAAAGCATCACATATGAGATGGCACAGTGTGAGAACGCAGGAAGAGGGGACTTTGATACATCCATCGGACAGAGTAGCATGGAAAAATTTCGATAAGACTTATCCTGCGTTTGCCGCAGAGAGTCGTAATGCGAGACTTGGTTTATGTGCAGATGGATTTTAATCATTCTCTCAATTTGGTAGTAAATACTCGTCTTGGGCTATTATCATTACACCTTATAATTTATCTCTGTGGATGTGTATGAAAACCCCACATATGTTTCTTATGATTGTCGTCTCTGGTCCTGATGATCCGACATAAGGAATTAATGTTTATCTACAGCCATTGATCGAAGAGTTGAAAACATTATGGTATGATGGGTGGATACATACGCCATGTCGAAATTTTTTTTTGTATGTTTGCATCTTTGTTATGGAATATTGGTGATTTTCCAGCTTATGCAATGCTTTCAGGCTGGAGTACAGCCGGTCGTCTGGCTTGTCCTTACTGCATGGAAGATACACGGGCATTTTCATTACCGCATGAAAGGAAAATTTCATGGTTTGCTTGTCATCGATGTTTTCTCCATGTTAATCATACTTTTAGAAGAGATAAGAAAAACTTTATAGTAAATAGAGTAGAGAATAGACAACGACCAACAACTTTATTAGGTGAAGAATTATATGAACTAGTTAAAGAATATTCGAAGATACATGAAATTGGAGTACAGACTGAAATTCCAGGTAAATCGAACTGGCATAATTGGTGCAAACAAAGTATATTTTGGGAGTTATCTTATTGAAAGCATCTCTTACTATGACATAATATTTATGTAATGCACAACGAGAAAAACGAGTTTGATAATGTGTTTAATAAAGTTTGAATGTCAAGGATAAAACTAAGGACGATCTCAATTCAACACATGATATAGAACAATATTATAAATGTCCCAAGCTTCATATAAACCTTAATGATAGTAAAAAATCCAAAGCATGCTATGAGCTAAACAGCAATCGAGTAAAACTAGTGTTGAAGTGGATTGAAGGGTTGAGATGTCCTGATGGGATTTCTTCAAATCTCCGCAGATGTGTTGACCTAAAAACAATAAATAGAGTGGGATAAAAAGTCACGATTGCCATGTCATGATGGAAAATTTCTTACCCATCATTTTCGAAGAACTATTGTCCGTAAAAGTGTGGAGTGCTATAACGGAATTAAGCCTGTTTTATAAAGAGCTTTGTTCGACCACGTTAAAAGTTGAGCTTATTCGTAAACTTTAAAATGACATCCCTGTACTACTCTGCAAATTTGAGAAAATATTTCCTCCAGGATTATTTAATGTAATGGAGCATTTACCTGTTCATCTTCCATATGTAGCACTTCTTAGAGATCCTGTACAATATGGATGGATGTATCCATTTGAGAGGTAATTATGAATATTTGAAATAATAATTTAAATTTGAATTTGATGTAAGTAAATTTTAATCGAATAATTTTTTTAATAGGTACATGAATCATCTCAAGAAAAAACTTAGACAAAAAGCACGAGTTGAAGGTTCGATTTGCAAATCATATATCGAAGAAGAAGCTTCATTCTTTTTCTCTCGCTATTTCAGTGACCATGTGAACTTATCATTTGCAAGTGTTTCGCGTAATGATGAAGCAGTTGAACAAGATTGTTCTGAATCAATGTTTTTTATTTTTAGACAGAATGGCCGAGCTGCTGGAAAATGTGTGGAAATATGGTTAGACGATAGAGATTATAATATAGCATACACACACGTTCTTCTTAATTGTGCTGAAATTGCAGCATTTATTAGGTAAATATTGAATGATAATTCTTGATAATAGTACATATTTGCATTATTTACGAATTACCCAATTTAAATTGATTTTGCACTTAATATATATACACATATGTTTGCAGTATTTACGAATCAAAACATCCACTTGCGATCTCAGCAAAGAATTTGCTAACTGGTTTACAAAATACATTTATGATCAAAGAAATTGTGTCGGTGATGAAGGATTGAAATGTCTTGCGATAAGACCAAAAGGAAATGTCAACACTTACCCAATATTCTTCGTGAATGGATTTAAATTCAACATCAAGAAATACGGTGCTGAAAAAATGACTTATAACAGCGGTGTATTTGTCAAAGGGACTGATGATCCAGATGAACAAATAAAAGATTTTTATGACATCTTAACACAGGTTTTAGAATTGACATATTCTGTCCAATTTGCAGAAAAAGTATTTTTATTCAGATGCAGTTGGTTTAGCAATGTTCCGGGCTCCGGTATCAACGTGCACAAAGACTATAAAATTACTGAAATAGACCATAACTCGTGTTACTCAAAGTATGATCCTTTCTTGTTAGCCAAACAAGCATTATAGATTTATTTGCCCCTATCCATCACTAAAACGAGATAAAGTAGATCGGTCGGCTGTTTTTTAAAACAAAGGCAAAATTTACACTTGACAGAAATAATATTCCAGACGAAACACCTTATCAAGCAGATCTTGAACCAAATAATGAATTAATAATAACTGATGATCATGCTGAGTTGGGCCTTTGAACGATGAATCAAATATTCTAATAGAAGCATTTGAGACTTTAGAGGGAAATGACGATATAGAGTGTGAAACCGAGTCAGAATCAGAAAATGACGAAAATTGATTATTAATTAGTGATGATGTAATGTATATAAGTTGGAAATTTGTATCGTTTGTTGTATTATGTCAATTCTAGAACCTATGTTAATGTAATGGAAATTCGTATCATTTGTTGTATTATTCTTTTATTATATATTCTGCTATGAGCTATGTGTATGTGATTATTTATCAGGCATGTTTTCTAATTATGAAATGTTATATGTTTTATTCAATATATGAAATGATATATATATATATGCATGTTTCTAGCAGATATTATGTCACACAGTAGGCAGTCCTAAGGCTCACGAGGCCCTGATCATGGCGAGGGTAGTAGTGGTATGGCCAATAATCTCCAAATATCATACTTAGTGCCGAAGACCGATGGAGGGTAGGTATTTAATTTACTGCAAATTTATTATATTATTTAATGCATGCTACTAGTATATTTATGATTTAGTAACTTGCAATATCAAAATGTATTCAGGGGTTTCGATTTACAGCCATCTGAGGTCATTCTAGCTGTGTCTCGAAACAACTACCATAGTAGGATGACAGACTTATAGGAGCACTGGGATAGTATCCCACTTTATATCAGAGATGACATATGGGCTGACCTCCAGGTAAGTATAAAGTTCTAACTAATTTGAGATTGACATATTTGATCTTCGAAAAATAATATACAATTTATATAATTCATTCAAATTTCAACGTGCATGCGTCCTTTATTGTGGATCCCGAATATCTCAGGACGTTCAGGACGCACTGGGAGAGGAAGATGAGAAAAAACTATAGAGGTACGTTCTTTAATATAAAAGAGGCCAGTAAAAAGCCAAACAGAATGAGTGAAAATCGGTATGCGCGGTTTCTGCAATATTGGGAAAGCGAAGACGCGAAGGTAAATTTTCTACTTTCATATGTCAATAACTATAATTCGTATAAATATTTATATAATAGCTAAATTATGCAGGCGATAGCATCGAGGAACTCCACAAACAGGCTTAGGAATCCTGCAAAACACCACGGTGGATCCAAGTCTTTTCAACAATATAGAGAAGAAATGATAAATATAAAAATTGTTATTTGTAATTTACTTATCTACATTCTTTAATCATATCTAATTTCAAATGAGGGAGAGAGGTGGTGTTGCACCGTCTCATTTGGACATCTTCACCCGAACACACGCCGTCGAGCATACAGATGAATATGACAACGTAATATATGAATTGTCAGACGTCAAATCAGCGAATATCTGGGTATAAAGACTATAAATTTTTCCTCTTATTTAACAGTACATTAAATTGAATATTCGTCTTCTCAAAATTATATTTCTAAACATAGGAGAGATGTGATCAGAGGATTGCTCGCGTGCTTGCAGAGTCTGGCAGAGAGCAGTTGACCGTTGAGGAGACAGACAGGACGTTCGCTCTTATTACCGACCCGCCGACCAGAAATAGACAGTATGGATATGGCAATCAAGCAGTAATATTTATTGAATTTAATTAATTCATTAACCAGTTTATAAATTTAATTGAATATTATGTATAAACTATAACTATGAATTTATTAATATACAGGCCGCGACGCAAGCCGCTTATAATAAATAACAAGCTGAAGAAACAAAGCGGCCTTGCAAGCACAAGTCGCCGAGTTGAACGATTGGAGTAAGACTGGATTGAAGCAGCAACTAGACGAGGCGATTGCAATTTACTTGGCAGAGCACACGACGAATATGCCGACATCACATGGATCTGGCGCTGATGATGATTGAGGTGAGTGGTAGCATGTTTTTATATATGTTTTCTGATGAACTTTTGGTTGAATTTTGTAAATAATATGGATATTTGTGATGATGAATGTTTTGAGATGTATGGACATTTGGAAATGTATATTGATGTTTGTGGTTCTTAGTTGGACATATTTTTGATGTACATTGTTGTTTGGTGAAGTATATTTGTGGAATATATATGATTTCGTGGATAGATGGCAGAAATGGGTGCTGGAAATACAGAAAAATTTTACCCAGATTAGCGTCGGCTGACGTCGGCTAGGGTCGGCCTATGGGTCAGGTATTTTTTTACACGTGGACAACGTTTAGCATTGGCCGGAGTCGACTAGCCGACTCGAGCCGATGCTAAATTAGGAAACGGAGCCGTCCCCTTTGCCGTCATTATTTCACTTGCGATGAGATATTTAGCGTCGGCCTTTAGCGACGGCTAGAGTCGGCCAGAGTCGGCCGGAGTCGGCTATAGGCCAACCCTAAATAGTGTTATCCTTGTAGTGGTGTCGCCTGCTGCAGGTCTGAGTTTTTGCCAACCAAACCTGAGTCACTCTCAAGGCTTTCCTGCTATTTCAATTATTTCTTCCGGGTTTGCTACACCTTTGAAGTCAGGACATACATTAAGCTCCAATCTTTCCCCCACGATTTCTACCTGCAAAAATAAAAGGTTTTGGTGAGCAAAGGAAAATTGAGTGATCTAGATCAATTCACTAAAAATAGTTTGAGGTGCTAAGCATCATAGGGGAAAACGAGAACTTCATTACCAACTTAACCTAAAACTCCTCAAAAAATAAAAAGATTAGAAGGAAAAAGTCTATCCCCTAGAAAAGATTCATAGCAAAGTATTTTAAAAAAACAAAGACATGGATAGTTCATGGTAAAAACATATTTTCAGCGACTTTGACGGCTGTGGTGACATCAATTCTTCATCTGCAAATGAGGATGAGCGTGAGTTGATTGGATAGAAACTAATAAAATCAAGCTCTACTGAGTTGATTTTACGGTGCTGGAAAGTAGTTGGGACATTGCAAAAAGGGTTCATAATGATTGTGGCCCTCCGCATGTATGAATATTAGTCTTAAATCTCTTTCTGATTTAAGTGTGTCTAAAAATCCTTTATTTTTTTGTAAATTCTATTGATGCATCCATTTCACATTCAAAAACTGATCACAAAAATGATAATAATGAGTCAGATTCACCATCTTTAAATAGGTTAACTAGCCCAATGACATAAATGTCCATCACTTCACCTTTTGTTCCTTTACAGAGCAACTCTCATTCCTTATCTTCAATTAGTACCTCTCTAGTCTCTACCACTTAATGTTGTCACAGATGCAATGATAGCATCTCATTCTTTTTCAAATACACTGCTCCAGGTGTATTTTAGGGTTATCATTATTTAAAATACTTCACACTTATATAGGTATCATTAATCCAGTTCAGGTATTTTTCATGTGCTTATTCGATGGATTCTACAAGAATATTTATGCAAGAAAGGATTATGGAATTGAAAGCGGTATTTCTATTATATATTCACCGGAGAAACCAAAACCACAGCTGCTTCCCTTTAAAGCTCCAAATGGTAAAGAAGAAAATCCTTCTGATTATCAGGTTTTGATCACAACATCAATGATTTTTCTTGTATTTCTACTTTGTTATTATTTCTCTGATATATCAATGTGAAATAGCTCATATTGCTACCAGTTGATCTCTAGCTGTAGATTAATATGTACAAAAGCAAACTAGATTACACTGTTATATAAGTTAAATGTTAGTATCTTATATGAACTAGAAGACCTGACTAGTGGGGAGTAATATTAAATCGGATACGATGTTAACCAAATATAAGAAAGTGATAATTTGGTAATGTCATTGTTATATTAATTAAAACTCTTGATCAATGGAGGTAAATGTTAATATTTTATAGTAAAGTCAGCTCATCATGTTGTTGACAAAACAAAAGGGAACTTCAAAGTTCAAATGTTGTTCGAGTCATGGCTGTTGGTAAGATCTAAGTAGAAGTACAGAAGTACAAATAAATGGCAATAAGCTTACTATATTAATTGCCAGTTTGACTTCCCAGTATTGATATCTTCATTAAAGATTGAGTACGACTATCATTTATTAAGATGAACTTTAAGAATTTATTTACAAATGAATTTTATTAGAACAATTCATAAGCTTATTTCTTATTATCCTGAAATTTACTATAATATTTTATTGGCATATTGCAGGAAACTCAGGTTTTGTAGTGGTAAAAAAGGTAATATTTATCTATTTTTAAATTACTTTTACTTGACTATTATTAGAATGCTAAATTAAGGTTTAAAGTTAAGGACAGGGCTAATGAATGCATGATAGGGTTGAGCTTTAGATTTCCTATTGTGTTTACATTTAAGGACAGGGCTAGCGTTATACAATGTTCAGTTTAAGTTTGCACAATCCAGATTTATACGAACAGAAAACAGTCTTATCTGAATTGGCCTAATACTTCACATACGGAGAATAACGATACAATAGTGAACTGAGAAAAAAATATTTAACAGTCAATCTGCAAATCTCAATATAGCTGAATATGAAGCGTTGTGGCCAGAGGCTACAACCCAACAATAAAAGCTAAATTAAGCTAATGAGGAACATTTCGATAATATTATGCCGACATGACTTAAACAATAGATAGTGGATGGGAACTGTATCTCAGTAGTAGAATCAGAAATTCATATCAGAGCAGCGAGTCAAACCATGTAGAAGCCGTGCCAGTGGATAAAACTAAAGCAGATGCAATACCCAATAGCTACAAATGAGTAAATTTATTTAGTAAATTTTAAAATGCTAGGAAAAGTAGAATTGATGAAGTTATCTTTGAATTCGAAGCAAAAAATGACGAAGATGTGATAAATAAATCAGTGGGATCAATATGCTCCAAACTCAAAAACTAAGGCTAGAAAATCAAAGAAAAAAGTAGAGTGAGTAGTACCACTCCAAGTAGCTCTAATCTTAGGAGTTCCTAAGGTAATTAATATGTGTCTATCAGTGTGGAATGTTAGCTATCTGATAAAAATGTTGCTAAATTCAGTAACCGCATTGGCAATAGCTAGGCAATACTTTGTAATAATGATACAACATCGAAGGCCAGAATTCTAATAATGCAGTTATACGGAATTCCATGTTTTGGAAAGTAAGGGAGACCATATCACCAGATAGGGAGATCAAACTCAAACCATTTAAAAGATAGATTATCAATATATTTGATTACACTATTTATTGGTAGTAATATTGATAATCTCTCAAAAGCTTGGTAAAAAAGGAAGGTATCAAAAACCAGATTACTAAAGAATTACATCGTGAAAAAAAATAGCAGGCCAAACATTCAATATATGAGCAATAATCTAATCTTTTCAAATGAACTACATTATTAAAGGTTCGTTTGAAACTGTATATGAAATTAGCGTATTTTCTATTGATTAGAAACTTGTTGCGACTTTTCTATTGATTAGAAAAGCACAAATTTTAATAAATCCTGCAAGCGCACAGGCGTGTAGTATGCAGGTCGAACACAGGGAATTGTGTTTTAAAATATTTTAAATTCCTATTTAAATCTTAGGCATGTTAAACAAATTCGATGGTGGATCTTGAACAGAAAATAAAAACAATAATATACTCCGAATCGATTCCGAAACTAATCGAAATTGCAACCAAAATATAAAATTGTAAAATTCAGAACAGAAATTGAAATTGCGGAAAAGAAAATAACAGAGCAAACAATTGAAATATTTATTAACTAACTGAAAAGAGTGCAATAACTAAGAATAAAAATAAATAAATTGCTAAATCTAATCAACAATCCTATGTATTCTGTTCGAAAATAAAAATAATGCTGAATTTAATTAAACTTGAAGAAGAGTGATGGGTTAAGAGAGCCTTTTCCATCTGCATTGCTCTCTTTATTTAAAGACTTCAGCCTCCACAAATAACCCTACTATTTAGATCCATGTGCTTGATATTTGGAGAAAATAAGGTCATCTCACTTTGAATTGGTCTTTGCTTTGTTATTTGATTAACAAGTGGCCTTGCTTTGAGAGATTTTCAGGTTAATCTTTGAAAATGTATTTTCAATATTTGCATTTGCCTTCTTGCATGAATAGTACACATGTTGGTGCCGTGAGATGATTTCTTCATGAAGGATATGTACTTTCTCTTCGAATTACTTGGTACTCAAAATGTTGAACTCTTTTTTTGCGTGTCATTTGAACCATTGGATGGCAAAACCGATTAATTTCAACGTTGCATTTCGGAATCTATAATCTGCAAAACCACAACAAAATACTACCGCTTTATTAAAATAAAAATATATGAAACAAACGGTTTAAAATGCAGAAAAATACGTTCATCAAATACCCCCACACTAGAACTTTATTCGTCCTCGAATAAGCAAGAAAATAAAACTAACTAAATCCTTTTTCGTAGGGAACACGATTGCATTGAGCGTATGCAACAAGCCGATAAACCTCTAAGTGTCCCTAGTAGAACGAGTGGTGTCTCGTGAGGGTTTACAGCGGATACTACCCACAAAATCCAAATGCAGTATGTGATGATTCTAGTGTACTACATGAATGCAAAATTTTAAACAAACGGAGATCCGATTTACATCAGAATAATTGCAACAAAATAATGTATATCAGTTTTAGTCAACTTTTAGAAATTTTTGGTTCCTCACTAAACACAAATTTCAATATAACTCAAGTTTTCATACATTAGATTCTAGTTTGGCCAGTTGTTTGGTTGATAACATAGTGCGGCCATGAAATAAATTCTTCACTGTTAATCACAGTTTTTTTTAAAATGGTATTTTTCATTTCCATTTGTATAATAAGCCAAATCAACAGAGTCAAGAAGTGTTTGGGTTTCAAAGCTTAGTCTCTCTTTACTAAATTTTTTTTACACCTAACTTTTGGACCAAGGTATACCACCCATGCACTGCCTCGCGGGCTTACGTGAGAGTTGGGACAGAGCTTGGCGGATTGTGCAAACCGACGCTGACTATGTCAGAAAAGGTCGGTAATCCTTAGGTGATTATTTATTTAATTATTTATACACCTAACTCAGAATGTTGAGGCCAGATATACCATCCATGCACTACCTTGCGGGTTTACGTGAGAAGAGTACAGAGCGTGGCGAGCGCACACACTTTCATAAGTGTGCACACCTATCGACTCTAGGTGTTTCTTATTATTATTATAATATATATATATATATATATATATATATATATATTGAAATTAACTAAAGACTAAAGAGAGTCATGCAAATCAACTTAGCACCACTTAACTTCAATGATTTGAAATGTCAACGCTTGTACTTTAAATCTGCCACTTTTTTTTAAACAAAGACTACAGTTTAGAAAGGATTTCATAACTATCACCTACGAATCCCTCTATATACTAACCTCACTATTATAGCTTGTAATTCAACTTTTCATTATATTTTACATTTGAAATTAGTGATTCACAAAAATTTTCATCAATTGACTTCAACTGCTTACTTTGTCTTGACTAATTAAAAATAAATCGAAGTCCTGAAAATAATGGGAAATGAGAAAAAAAAATTGAAAGGAAATTTGAAAACAAATAATGAGATGATTTTTTAATGATGCCACACTATGAAATATGAACAAACAGAATGAGATATGCGTCCCCCCACACTAGAATGAGGCAGTGTCCCAACTGTCATATGGAATGCAAATGCAAATGTAAAACAGAAAAATAAAATAAAAAATATACAACTTGATATGTACAAGACAGTGAGTGGCTCATGCCAAATAGCTAGGTTCGTGAAGATCCACGAACTCATCGTCCTCGTGTTGTTCAAACTCTAGAAATGGCTTCAAGCGTTGTCCATTGACCTTTGAAATGGAACTGTCCCTAGGATTTTCAATTTCAACTGCACCATAAGGGTATACTGTTTTCACAGTATATGGACCTGTCCAACGGGATCTCAATTTTCCCGGAAATAAATGAAGTCTGGAATTATATAAGAGAACTTTCTGACCTTCTTCGAATTCAACAACTGTGATTCATAGCTATACTATTCCGTCTATGGAAAGATCTACCTTAACATATTGAAAAGCTTATGGAGTAGTGCAAAAAGGAATATTTGTTTATAGAGCGGTATTTTCTTACAGCCTTCTCCACTACGATTCGGGTTGTTTCTGGAGTTAAAACTATGTAAGGGATATAAATTTATGGAAAATTGTTCAAAAAGCTTGCTTTCATGTCAAAAACTTGATTGCATGATTATTTACGTTGTGCGTAAAAGTGCATGGTATTGTAAGTCGGGTACTATTTTTGTTGCAACTATGTATTCTTTTTGTAGCTTTGTTTAGGAACCATACAACATCATTGTCCTCTTGAAATAAAATTATATTCTTTTTTATCCATAAATTAAAATCTAAAATGATGGATAGGTGGAGAAAGATTACACTAGTAGTCAAGAAAGATTGCATTGGTAGTTTACTTATTAATAATCAGTCATTTAACATAGTATTCTCTTCTATTTTGTTGTATGTGATTTTCCCGTTCATAGTATTGTTCGGCATTTATAGGTATATACATACATACATATATAAGGTTTTTGTCAAGAAAAACAGAAAATTCTCACTGAGTAGTTTGTGAATAGCCATCTTACTATTTTGATGGAGTTCATTGCATGATGAAACTACTTCACTAAAGGAAACAATGTAGAAAAAAAATAAAATAAATGCACTAAATTTCATTTCAGAGACATTTTTACTATTGAGGTATCAGACTTGGTTTTTTGCCTTTTCTACTACACATAATTTTGATAACCTGTCAACCAAAGTGATATTGAAAGTGGAAAAAGGGACATGGACATCACCTTCAGATGGTTATATCATAGTTTGTTGAATTGTTCGTTTTTTGATTAAAAAAAAATTAAATCATCAAGGACATTTAGCCTTACGATCACATTCAAAAAAGTAAAAAAATGACCAACTTATAGGTTATTATGTTTAAAAATAATATAAATGAGAAATTTTTCAATAACTAATTTATGGGCAAAACTCCATGTGCTTAGCAGGGGATAAAGGTGAATATAAATGTTTACGATATTTTGTTTCCACTTCTATCAATAATTCGAATGTGATCAGGCTGCCTCCATCATTTACTTAATTCTTCTCTCTTCTTATTTAATTACATGGGTTTTATACTTTTTAGATCTAGGAGAAAGGAAACGTGCCTTAAATTAACACCCGCATTTTTCCCTCGGATATTATTCTATTATAATTATATAGGCTTAGAATAGAGTATATGAAAATTAATTTTATTTGATCTTTCATATATTTTACGATTACTACTTTGGGCTGGAACTTTATCACTGCATTTTTTTATTTTGACCCGTGGCTTCTAAAAATTTATATATTTTTCCCTGTTTTGTTCCAACTATCCAATCTTATTTCAAACTAATAATTATTTCTTCGGTTATATCTATATGGAAGTGGACTTTTTATACACTTTATTCATTAGATTATATTTCCTTATAGGTTAACATATAGAAATATAAAACGAATAGAATGCGGTTTACACGTAGGTTTACATACAGTCATATAAAACAAATATGAATACAATATCAACAATGGAAGACTTTTAAATTTTTATATTTATTTTTATCCCTTTAGGTTTCATGTATTGGCAATTGAATTTTCGTCATCTACTGGTTTCATTGTGTTGTATAGCCAGCTGTATGTTTTATTACCATAGTTCTATTTGATTGATATCTGTTGCTGAACATCTGTGGCTATTTTGCAATGTAAGGGAATGATGTGCAGTTGTCTTTTTATCTGAAATGGTAGTGTTAAAGTTTTATTTTGCTCAACGGTATGTGTCTACTTGAGAAAGAAATGGTTGGTGCACCACTAACTGCTGTATACTTTTTGAATTAAGGTTTATGTGCAATTTGCATACCGAAGTATAGAAGATTCAGAATTACAAGGTTAGAACCATTATGATCTTTATATGAAAATTGTTATATCAATTAGACCCTTAATGAAAGGATATTTTAAGGTAGAAAGATGCTTTGCTTCTCAAATGATGAATTTGCATATATTTTTATTGCTTGCAAGTGCTGATAGTTATACGCGATGTTAGTATTTTTGATTCACAATGTTCTATGCACCAAACAACCATAGTCATAAATGTTACGCACTCACTTAAAAGGAATTGGAACGGAGATAACACAGCTTTGTTTTTTAAGGTCCAGCTAAGTTACATGTAGCATTATATGATTGTATTCAAATTAAAGTTTTGTAGTTTTTATAATTTCTGGAATGCAAACTTAAAGGTTAATATTTGGTTCTGCAAATGTTGTGCTTCACATATATAGTAGAGAATTTAGTGCCATAGCACTTCCATTAACGATTAAGAATTTAGTTCTGTTATGTACATCGGATGTTCAAATAGCTTATTCATAATATACTGCCAAATTTCCTTAATTGGCTATGTATTTAAAATGTACAGCCACAACCGATGGCTATGTATTAAAAATGTACAACCACAACTGATGAAGTGCAACACCTTAGAGATTCAACTGAAGCATTTTATATGATTGGATATGTCATTATCTATGTCTATAAATTATGTCTTCGGCATCTGGCAATGGTTGGCTTAGATGGATTATTGTCCTTGCATTTTGCATTATAGAATCTAGTTGCCTCAACATTCATGTTGCACTATTGTTCCTATTTTGTCATGTACTAAGCATTTAAACATCTTTATACCGAACCTTGCATTTTAACATTGACTGTTGCTTTGCTGGCCGAGTTCCAATATGTTCCACCGATTGGACATCAAGTAGTTACTTTATTTAATTTGTGAGAAATGCGGAATACGGATCTTAAGGCTAGGATTAACACTAGAGGGGGTGAATAGTGTTTGAAGGAATTACTAAACCTTTTTGAGTTTTTTTTAATTTGAACACAAATGTATGCAATATTCAGACACAGATATGATCACACAATCAAACACAGATGCAGAAATAAAGTTAAAGCAATAAAAGAAAGAACACACCTGATTTTATACTGGTTCGGAGTTACCCTACATCCAGTCCAATACACAAGTATAGATTTCCTTTCAAAAGCAATTTACAATTACACCCTAGATTTCAAGGCCACGAGGTACACCTCTCCAGATTCACAATCCTGTAGGTAGAGATACTTAATTTCACGGGCAATAAGTTCACCCAATTGATTTCCAAGGCTACAATCACACCGTTTCTCACTTGATTGATTTCCAAGGCTACAATCACACCTTTTTTCGCTTGATAGATTTCCAAGGCTACAATCACACCTTTTCTTGCTCAATTGAATATAGAGAAATCTATAACTCTGAATAGCACTGAGATCTTATTGAGATAGTGATAGAAAATCAAAGCAGAAATGATCTAGTTAGATTCAATGTTGATTTCGGCAGAGTAATGGTAAGAATGTGTATAAAGAAATATGGAAGAAGAAGAGTAGTGAACGATAGAAAAATATGAGTACAAATTCGTTCAAAACCACCCTTATTTATAGTAGAACAACAGTCATGTCCATTCGTGAAAGGATATGACGAATAGACCCTTCCTTTGAAATTCAAATTTTTTGAAATAAACTGCTACCATGTTGGCATGGGGTACTTGAGGATGTCGACATGCCAAAGGAAATTTTGGTGATTTGTTTTTCTTTGAAAATAACTTCTATCTTATATTAAAAACTATTTTGAACTTTATAAATATATTTAACTATAGTTAAAATACATAAGTAAATATAGAGAATAATATTTTGGTATATATATAAAATTTTACTATAATTCTATATTTAAATCTAAGTATAAATATTAAATATATTTATTTTTAAAAATAGTTTAAAACCAAGGATGATTTTGATTTTGAAAATAAAGATTATTTTGAGGCTAAAAGTATTAACACATGGATGGATGTTTTTGATTCTTTTAAAAGGAAGATTTTGAAAACATTTTGAAAAGAAGATATAATTTTGCAAAACATTTTGAATAAAAGTTAGTGGATACAAATGTTCCACTAGATTTTTCGTAGGTTCCATCCTACTTAGGGTTCCATCCCTTTAACAGGCTCGAAGTGGATTCCATTTCACGAATAAATTGGATTTTAAGATGCCAGTGCTTTTATAGGAGTTTTAACAAAATTCCTAATTAAATTACTTATTATTGAAATCTTGAACTCTTGATAATCTTGATGCTCATGAGTCTTCAATCTTAATATCTTGAATCTCAATACTGTACAGTCTTCATTCTTGGTACCTGCATGGTTAAATCCTGCATATACACATATATATCTAAACTATAATGTTAGTATTTATATTTTATAATCTTATTCTAAGGTTGTTGTCATCAAAACCATCATCTCAAGGACTAACAATCTCCCCCTTTTGATGATGACAACCTTTGTTTATAAAATATTACTTCTATCCTAATAACTCCCCCTAAAACTAATAGCTCCCCCTGCCTAACTATCCTATTTTATACTTCTCCCCCTTTGTCATCAACAAAAACTAACTTGAAATTAGATAACTCCTCTTAATCTAATACTATGTGATTATAATGATAGTGTTATCATAAATAATCAACACTTAATTCTAAAACTCAAATTTAGACCTAAACTACTAACTTTCCTAACTAAGAATCTATACAAGATAATATTTAATATAAGAACACAATCATTTATTAATAATATTGTTATATGTACATTTGCGTAGAGACGTAGATAAAAATAGACAACAATAAGAAAGAACGGAAAGAAACTAATATGTGTCCTTGAAAATGGGAGATCTATGAACCGAACAATTTGGATAGTGGAAACAGAAATTTCCACATTGTTCGACAAGATTTCCATCTTTTTCAAAGCACACTTCGCCAACGCAAACGACTTTGTCGTCATCTTCAGCGTGCTCTTCTTCCATGGGGCCTCTTCTTCTTCTCCTTCCTCGTTGTCCTCTTGCACTTGATCTCTTGAAGACTCTTCATCAATCAAGATCGGATTAGCGTGATTGCCCATTAGAAATTTTTGCAAATTTCTAAGGATTTTTCCTCGCCGTTCTTGTTCTTTGGCCATTCTAAGTTGCACTACTTGAATTTCAGTTATTAGTTGTAGTGCATCCTTCAAAGAATCCTCCATTTTCATCACTCGTGCGAGCGTAGTTTATTGAAATGGTCCAGAAGAAGGAGAAGGGAACGAAAAGGTTGAATTTTTGTTTGATTTGGAAGAGGAGCCATTGTTTAATTGATTTCAGAAGATAGAACAGAGAAAGAATAGAAAGAATGAATAAAATTTCAAAAATAAGAAGAATATACAACCACTTATTTGAATTTTGGTGGGAAAATTTCAAAAATAAAAAGTCGTTATATGTCAACATGGGTAGAGGGGGATGTCGATATGGTGCTTGATATTTTTACTATTTGATTTATTTTGATTTAATTTTTAATTATACTTTGTTATTTATATTTTATATTTCAATTATTGAACAAATACCTAATTCTCTTCTTAATTTAGTAAATATTGATTCATTTAATGGTTTTGTTAAAATATCAGCAATTTGATTCTCAGAATTGATATAATCGAGAGTAATTACTTCCTTACTTATATTATCTCTGAGAAAATGGTGTCTGATATCAATATGTTTAGTTCGAGCATGATGAGCAGTATTTTTAGATAAATTTATTGCACTAGTATTATCACAATAAATTGGTGATTTTGAGATATTTAATCCAAAATCTTTTAAAGTTTGTTGCATATATATTACATGAGAATAAGCCAAAGTAGCAGAATTATACTCGGCTTCAGTTATTGATAAAGAAATCGTGTTTTGCTTTTTACTAAACCATGAAATCAAACAATGCCCCAAAAAGCGACAAGTTCCATTTGTACTTTTTTGATCTGATTTACAACCAGCATAATCAGCATCACAGTAAGATATTAAGTCAAAAGAATCATTTTTAGGATAAAATAGGCCATAATCAAAGGTGTGTTTGACATATCTTATGATACGTTTTACAGCTTTCATGTGGGTCTCTTTAGGTCTGAATTGATATCTTGCATAGAGACAAACACTATGCATGATATCAGGTATACTAGCAGTGATATAGAGTAGTGATCCAATCATTCCTCTATATTATTTTTGATCTACATCTTTCGAGAGGCCTTCTTTTACTAAGATACTCATTGGTCTCCATGGGAGTGGGTTTTCCACAAGCAGTTGTCAAACCAAATTTACTAATTAGGTCTTTAGTGACGCAGCGGATTTAACTTCGACGTGCTAATAATGCTCTGATACCAAATAGGTGACGCAGTGGATTCAACTTCGACGTGCTAATAATGCTCTGATACCAAATAAGTGACGCAGCGGATTAATAACTTCGACGTGCTAACAATGTTTGATACAAATTGTCGCAATCTTTCATCCTCATGAAATGATTTCGTGTCAAGTAAACCTGGTAGAACGATAAATGCCCAAATCTTTTGATCTCTCGAGATACCGGATTCTAGCTATCTTCAACACGTTGATCGCGCATGACTCCATTTTAGAAGATCTACGGTTCTTCGACGTTGATCTCGCGTACGAGATTCCGTGAATCGACTTCAAATTCGTTGATTCGAGCACACTCGAATATCCAAATATGGAAGAAGAAGGAGATCACACTCAACTTCAACAAAAGTGGCAAAAGCACACAAACAAATTTTATTCCAAAAATCAACTCCTTTTACAAATGACACCACACCCCTATTTATAGGAATTACAACACAACACAACCGACCTAACATCATGCGACCCAACATAGGTGACACGCGACCTACGAGTTGCATGACTTAACACATGCGACATAAGAAAATACAACATCACATATACGACATACGACCTAACAATCACGACTTAGCAAACACTACGAGTTACAACAACGCGAAATAACAATATACAACAATACAACATACAACTCATGACTCACGAGTTAACGACATAAGGAAAAGCATGGCTTCATGCGACATAAACTTAAGGGAACCAACATTCGTACGACATAAGAACAATGCAGCTTATAGAGATGCGGCATAAACTTCATGCGACTTAAGAACAAGGCGGTCCTTCATGCGACATACGACCTAAGCGACATACGGAATCAACATAGGTAAGCGACTTAAAATGAGCGACATAAGTAATTGCGACTTAAAACATCAGCGACCTAAAGAAGTGTGGCATCAGTTGGTTAGCTCGCGAATGACTTATGGAATATGGCTTGATTTCTTGAGTCCCTATTGAAGCACAGAGCGACCTAAGATCAGTTGGCCTAACTTGCTTATCAGGGTGCGATAACTCGCTAGGTCGTGTATTATGATGCGTTAGCTCGTTAGGTCATTTAGGCGACTCAAGGCCTGGTGTTAGGTCGCTCACGCGACTCAAGACATGTGTTAGGTCGTTCACGCGACTCAAGGCATGATGCGCTGCATCATCCTCCCCTGGTTGAAAAGAATTCGACCCCGAATTCACATTTTCCTCTTCTTCGACATGCTTATTCTCATGATATGGAATCAAGTGTTTAACGTTGAAAACGTCAGCAGTATGGATATGATCCGGCAGTCTCAACCGATAAGCATTCTCATTATTCTTCTTTACGATCTTCAAAGGACCAATCTTTCTAGAAGCTAGCTTGTTGTAAGCACCAATAGAAAATCGATCCTTAGTCAATACTGCATATACAAAATCTCCTTCTTTGAATTCAACATGTCGTCGTTTGATATCTGCGGATTGCTTATATTTCTCATTCTCCTTAAGCAATTGCTCTTGCACTACCTTGTGGCACTCTTGCAATTCATTCACCAAATCACTAGCTCATTTGATCACTCTTTTCTGCTGTGGTACTATTGATAAATCCAATGGTCCCTTCGGAATTGTTAAATAAACAACCTGGAATGGACTGAAACCAGTGCTACGATTAACTACATGGTTGTGTGCAAACTCAGCTTGACACAGCTTGGAATCCCAACTCTTCAAATTATCATTCACGAGACATCTCAATAGATTACTCAAGGATCTATTCACAACTTCTGTCTGTCCATCCATCTATGGATGATAAGCACTACTAAATTTCAGCTTTGTCCCGACCATTCTCCACAGACTCATCCAAAAATGACTCAAAAAAAGAGTGTCCATATCTGGTACGATAGATTCAGGCAACCCATGAAGGCAATAGATTTCTCTGCAGTATAACTGTGCGACATTAACCGCATCCGCCCTCTTCTTGAATGTGATAAAATATACCATTTTTGAAAATCGATCAACCACCACATAGATAGAATCATTGCCACGTTGCGTCCTCGGCAAACCCAATACAAAGTCCATGCTAACATCCACCCATGGCTTAGTAGGTATAGGCAACGGCAAATATAATCCTGCATTTGTCGCGGTCCCCTTTGAAACATGACAAATATGGCACCTCTGAACAAACTTTTCAACTTATTTTCTCATCGACGGCCAAAAATAAGATTTTGCGATCAACTGCATAGTACGGTCGTGGCCCACGTGTCCTTCTTCATGTAATTCTTTGATGATTTTCATTCGTAAATTACAATCCGGAATACACAACTGATTTCCTTTGAATAGAAAACCATCAACCATCATATATCCATCCATGCTTCCCTGTTTGACTTTGTCTAGGATCTTGGAAAAATAAGAATCTGATGTAAGCAAATCTGGAAGTAAATCAAAACCCATCACCTCTACTCGCATGGTTGTTAGTAAAGTATTCCTCCAAATCAATGCATCTGCAACGCGATTAGTTACTCCAGACTTATGCTTGACGACGAATGTAAATTGCTGCAAATAAGCTATCCATGATGCGTGCCTAGCTGCAATTTTATCTTGCCCTTGCAAATGTTTCAATGCTTCATGGTCCGTATACAAAACAAATTCTTTGTGGAATAAGTAATGTCTCCAATGCTTCACAGCCTGCACAATAGCATAAAACTCCACAACATAAGTATTGTATCTCATCTTTGCTCCAGAAAGTTTTTCACCGAAATAGGCAATTGGATGACCCTTCTGACTCAACACTCCTCCAATTCCAACTTTCGATGCATCCATATGTAACTCAAATAGTAACTGAAAATCTGGCAACACTAGAATTGGTGCTGAGGTTAAAAGTTCCTTGATTCGCTCAAAAGAAAATCCTACCTCTTCCGTCCATGAAAATTTCTTTCCCTTCATACAATCTGTAACAGGGGCCATCTCACTACTAAAGTGTGGGATAAATCTTCGATAAAATAAAGCTAACCCATGAAAACTTCTAACTATTGTTATAGTTTTAGGCTGTGGCCAATTTCTGATTGCGGCTACTTTACTCTGATCCACTTGTATCCCTTCCTCAGACACAACATAACCCAGAAATAAAACACTTGGTGTCATGAACATGCACTTCTTCGTTGCTGCATAGAACTTTTCCCGATGAAGAATAATTAACACCTTCCGCAAGTGTTGAATATGCTCGTCTGTGCTTGCACTATAGATCAAGATATCATCGAAGTAAACAACAACAAACATCCCAATGTAAGGTCTGAAAATTTGATTCATCACCCTCATAAATGTACTTAGTGCATTAGATAGACCAAACGACATAACCAGCCATTCATATAATCCTTCTCGAGTCTTGAATGTTGTCTGCCATTCGTCACCTAGTCTAATGCGAATCTGATGAAAACCACTCTTAAGATCGATCTTCGAAAAGATTACAGACCTGATCCAATAGATCATCAAGTCTTGGCATAGGAAATCTGTATTTGATAGTTATTTTGTTGAGTTCCCTGGTATCTGTACACATCCTCCATGAACCATCTCTCTTCGGCACTAACAAAGCTGGTACAGCACAAGGACTGAGACTCTCTCGAACACGCCCTTGCTCAAGCAACTCCTCAACCTGTCTCCTCAACTCTTCATGCTCCTTTGGACTCATACGATAATGTGGCCTATGTGGTAAAACAGCACCTGGCACTAGATCAATTTGATGTTGTATGTCCCTCAATGGCGGCAATTTCTTGGGCAATTCCGCAGGAAAGACATCTTCAAATTCATTCAACACCGGTCTGACCTCTGTAGGAATTTCAGCATCTTCACTTTTTTCATACCCAATCAACATAAACATTTCAACACTATCTTTCACCTCTTCAACAAATTATTTCGAAGATAATAGGCTAGTTGTTTCCACCTTCTTCTCTGACTTGCTTTCACTTTGTTCACGCTTCTTAGGAACCAAAGTAATTTGAGTACCTTCAAACATGAAACTGTAGCTGTTGGTGCGACCATTATGTTGTACAGCTCTATCATATTTCCATGGTCTTCCCAATAGCAAATGACACACATCCATATCTACAAGATCACACCATATATCATCTTTGTACTTCTTCCCAATAGGAAATGTAACAAAAGCTCATATTCCCACTGTCACTTCTCCACCTTTCTTTAGCCATGTCAGCTTATAAGATCTAGGATGTTTTTCGGTCTTCAACCCTAACTTCATGACGGCTTCTTCAGAAATAATATTATCACAGCTTCCTGCATCAATAACAAACCGACAAACCTTCCCCAAAATAGTACATGTAGACTGAAAGATATTGCTTCTTAGCCAACTAGAATCATTCTCATGCTTTGGCACTAAACAAGACCTCCTCATCATCAAGTTACATCCTTCATCTCCTGACACAACTTCTTCATCTTCATCAAACTTCGATGGTTGGGAATAATCAACTTCAGCATCCACATCCCGTACTCACATTCTTCTGCAACCAATGCTCTCTTCTTTGGCTTTGTACATTCATTACTTTTGTGGCCAAACTCCCGACAATTATAGCACTTGATACTGTTGTTGACCTTCGCTTTAGCGGCTTCATTGACAATTTGTTTACTAACTGCTTTGGGAACATTAGCTCTGCTACTAGCACCCTTATTCTGATTGTTTGAACTTATAAACACACCACCTCCTCATCTCCCTTGTTTCTCCCAAGCTAGGGCTTTCTGATGTGCTTCAGCAACAGACTTTGGATTAAACATATTCACCATGTCTTGAATTTGCATTCGTAACCCTCGAATATATCTAGCTGTTAGCTATTCCTCTGTCTCCATAATGTCATTCCTTGCAATCAACTGATAGAATTCATCTGCATAATCATTCACTGTCCTCGTTCCTTATCTCAAATTCTGCAATCATTGATACGTAAGAGATTGATAATTGTACGGCAAGAAAGTTGCTTTCATCATCTTTCTCATCTTCACCCAAGAGACAACCTTTGACTTTCCCATTCTCTCCCGAGTTAGTTTAGTTTGCTGCCACCAAGCCACTCTTCCCCTTAGTCTTGTAGCAACTAATTGAACTCTGCGATTCTCAGGCACCTCCTTGAATTCCAAAATTTCTTCAACATTCGACAACCAATCAAGAAATTCTTCTGCTTGCATACCACCTTTGAATTCTGGAATTTCCATCTTCATACCTGACTCCCATTTACGATCATTCTCCGAATCAAGATATCGATTTCGCACTTGGTCTCGATCTCTATAATGAATACTACCTCCATCACCATATTCCTCAAAATCATATGTATTTCGATATCGATCCTGTCCATCTACATCTCTTCGACTATGCATATCCCTTCTATCATGTCTTTCAACATCACGATATGGTTCATTATCAAACTCACTTGGGGTTCTTCTTTCTTCATTTTGATACTCATGGTGTTCTCGCCTCATTGAAACCGATGATTCTCTTCTATCTAGATAAGACTGGGGTGACATTCTCCTTTCTCCCGAAACTGATGGTGAAACCCTGTTTCCACTCTAGTGCGAAACTGGTGACGTTCTCCTTTGACTTTGATTCATGTCTTTCATCAATTTCTCCAAATTTTCAATACCTTAATTGAACTTCTCATTGATAGGTTGCTCCATCGGCTTAGCTTCTTGTCTTCTATATACATATTCAACATTATGATAGCGATTAGCACGTCTCGGAGACATGATCATCAAACAATCTCTTTTCCGATCTAACTTCCTTTAACTCGGCTTTGACTTAGCACAACTTACTTTATCTCGGCTCTGCACTAGCTCGGCTCGGCTTTAATTCGGCTCTGAACTCTGCACTAGCTCAGCTCTCAAACTGGATTGATTTGGCTCTGATACCAAATAAGTAACGCAGAGGATTTAACTTCGACGTGCTAATAATGCTCTGATACCAAATAAGTGACGCAGCGGATTTAACTTCGACGTGCTAATAATGCTTTGATACCAAATAAGTGATGCAGCGGAATAATAACTTCGACATGATAATAATGTTTGATACAAATTGTCGCAATCTTTCTTCCTCACGAAATGATTTCGTGTCAAGTAAACCTGATAGAACGATAAATGACCAAATCTGTTGATCTCTCGAGATACCGGATTCTAGCTATCTTCAACACGTTGATTGCGCACGATTCCACGTTAGAAGATCTACGATTCTTCGACGTTGATCTCGCGCACGAGATTCCGTGAATCGGCTTCAAATTCGTTGATTCGAGCGCACTCGAATATCCAAAGGAAGAAGAAGGAGACCACACTCAACTTCAACAAAAGTGGCAAAAGCACACAAACAAATTTTATTCCAAAAATCAACTCCTTTTACAAATGACACCACACCCTTATTTATAGGAATTACAACACAACACAACCGACCTAACATCATGCGACCCAACATAGGCGACACACGACCTACGAGTTACACGACTTAACACATGTGATATAAGAAAATACAACATCACATATACGACATACGACCTAACAATCACGACTTAGCAAACACTACGAGTTACAACAATGTGACATAACAATATACAACAATACAACATACGACTCATGACTCATGAGTTAACGACATAAGGAAAAGCACGGCTTCATGCGACATAAACTTAAGAGAACCAACCTTCATACGACATAAGAACAATGCGGCTTATAGAGATGGGACATAAACTTCTTGCAACTTAAGAACAAGGCGGTCCTTCATGCGACATACGACCTAAGAGACATACGAAATCAACATAGGTAAGCGACTTAAAATGAGCGACATAAGTAATTGCGACTTAAAACATCAACGACCTAAAGAAGTGTGGCATCGGTTGGTTAGCTCGTTAACGACTTAAGGAATATGGCTTGATTACTTGAGTCGCTATCGAAGCAGGGATCGACCTAAGATCAGTTGGCCTAACTCGCTCATCAGGGTGCGCTAACTCGCTAGGTCGTGTATTATGATGCGTTAGCTCGTTAGGTTGTTTAGGCGACTCAAGACCTGATGTTAGGTCGCTCACGCGACTCAAGGCATGGTGCGCTGCATCACTTAGCATATTTTTCTTGACTAATAAAGACACCATTATCTAATTGTTTTATTTGTAATCCTAGAAAGAAGTTTAATTCACCCATATGACTCATCTCAAACTCTTTTTTCATTATTTCAGAAAATTCTTTATTCATTTCAAAGTTAGTTGATCCGAAAATGATACATCTACATAGACTTGTACTATTTGAATGTCATTTTTGTTCCTTTTAATAAAAAGAGTATTATATACTTTACCAATTCAAAATTTGATTGTAATAAGTAAGATCTTAGTCTATTATTCCAGGCTCAAGAAGCTTGTTTTACACCATATAGAGCTTTCTTAAGTTTCTAAATATGATTTGGTAATTTTTCATTTTCAAAAAGTTATGGTTGTTTAACATATACTTCCTCTTTTACAAATCCATTTGAAATAATTTGAAATTATTATGATTCGCGAAAGCAAGTAGAATCCTAATGGCTTCTAATCTTGCTATGGGAGCAAAGGTTTCATCAAAATCTATTCCTTCTTCTTGACAATAACTTTAAGCGACTAACCGGGCTTTATTTCTAACAACCTCTCATTGTTCATTCATTTTATTTTTATAAACCTATTTAGTTCCAATTATAGTTTTATTTTTAGGTCTAGAAACAAGTTGCCAAACATCATTTCTAGCGAATTGATTTAGTTCTTCTTACATAGCCAAAATCCATGAATCATCAGTTGATGCTTCTTTTGGATTTTTGGGTTCAATAGTTGTACATTGCTCATTTTACTTAATTGATTTCTAGTTTTAACAACAGATTGCATATCTCCAAGTACATTTTCTATAGAATGGTCTTTTAAAAATTTAGTCTTTTTATTAGGATGATTAATTTCATTATTAGTTTTAGTTGACTCTTGATTTTGAGTGATTAAATCCTCTTCATCATTTGTATCTTCAAAAATTTTGTGATTTTCATCGAATGAAACATGCATTGTTTCTTCGACGATGTTATTTCTTAAATTAAACACTCTGTATGCTTTACTTCTATTAGAATATCTGATAAAGATACCTTTGTTGGATTTTGGATCAAATTTATCTAAGTTATCTTTTGTATTTAAAATAAAACATTTACCTCCAAAAATTCTAAAATAAGATACCTTATGTTTTTTCTGTGAAGAAGTTCATAAGATGTCTTATCAGTTAAAGGTCTAATTAAAATTCTATTTAAAATATAATAGGTGGTAGCAACTGCATCTTCCCAAAAGTACTTTGGTAATTTACTATCCGAAAGCATAGTTCTCGCACACTCTTGAATCGTCCTATTTTTACGTTCTACTACCCTATTTTGTTGTGGAGTTCTTCGAAACGAAAAATTGTGAGTTATTCCCTTTTAATTGCTGAATTGCTTAAACTTTTCATTTTCAAATTCACAACCGTGATCACTACGGATAGTTATAATTTTTAGAGAAAGTTGATTTTGAATCCTTTTTGTAAAGTTCTTAAAACATTTAAAAGTATCATATTTATATTTCAAAAATATTGTCCACGTAAATCTAGAATAATCATCTACAATTACAAAAACATATTTATTATGATTTATTGACTGAATTTGAGATGGACCAAAATAAATCAAGGTGAAGTAATTCAAGAGATTTTGAAGTTGAAATCATATCTTTTAATTTAAAGGAACTTTTTCTAAGTTTTCCTAGTTGACATGCATCACATAGACTTACTTTGAAATTCATTTTAGGGAGACCTCTTACTAGATCGTGTTTTGATAGTCTTAATAAGAGTTTGAAATTCAAATGCCCAAATCTCTTATGCCAAATCCAAGGGTCACTCGTATTTGCCAAAATACATAGGTTATCATTTGAAACTTTCATACTAAGAATATAAATATTCTTTTTCCTAATTCCCTCAAATATTATGGTTGAATTATTATCTACAATGTGGCATTTATATTTTTCAAATTTAATTTTATATCCTTTATCGCAAAGTTGACTAATACTTAGCAGATTATGTTTTAGATTTTTAACTAGCAAAACATTAGTAATAATAAGAGTTACAGAGTTACCGACTTTGCCGATGCCGATCACATGTCCTTTTGAGTTGTCTCCGAAATTAACCAATCCTCCATCTTTGTATATTACATCATTCAGCGTATCTGGATTACCAGTCATGTGTCTAGAGCATCCATTATCGAGTATGCATTTATTCTTTTTGATCTGCACAATCTGTCCGTTGTGGATTGATTCCTCAACCCCCATAAAACTTGTTTCATACACATCAAATAATTTTGGTAGACAACTTTATTTTGAATATTGATTATATGCAGACTCAAGAGACAATGATGATCTGAATATTTCTAAACTAGTATTAACAAATTTCTTAAACGTGGCCATTTTAAAAACTTTTTCAAAAATCAAATTATGAAACTTTGAAAACCTTGCTCTGATACCAAATGTGAGAAATGCGGAATACGGATCTTAAGGCTAGGATTAACACTAGAAGGGGGGTGAATAGTGTTTAAAGGAATTACTAAATCTTTTTGAGTTTTTGTTAATTTGAACACAAATGTATGCAATATTCAGACACATATATGATCACAGAATCAAATATATATGTAGAAATAAAGTAAAAGCAATAAAGGAAAGAACACACCGGATTTTATACTGGTTCGGAGTTACCCTACATCCCGTGCCGCACACAATTACGGATTTCCTTTCAAAAGCAATTGTACAATTACACCCTCGATTTCAAGGCCACGAGGTACACCTCTCCAGATTCACAATCCTCTGGGTAGTGATACTTGATTTCATGGGAAACAAGTTCACACAATTGATTTCCAAGGCTACAATCATACCTTTTCTCACTTGATTGATTTCCAAGGCTACATTCACACCTTTTTTCGCTTGATTGGTTTCCAAGGCTACAATCACACCTTTTCTCGCTTAATTGATTACAAAGAAATCAATAACTCTGAATAGCACTGAGATCTTGTTGAGATAGTGATAGAGAATCAAACAAGAAATGATCTAGTTGGATTCAATGTTGATTTCGGCTAGAGTAATGGTAAGAATGTGTATAAAGAAATATGGAAGAAGAAGAGTGAAAACCAGAAAAATATGAGTACAAATTCATTCAAAACTACCCCTATTTATAGTAGAACAACAGCCATGTCCATTCGTGAAAGGAGATGACAAATAGACACTTCCTTTGAAATTCAAATTTTTTGAAATAAACTGCTACCATGTCGACATGGGGTACTTGAGGATGTCGATATGCTAAAGGAAATTTTGGTGATTTGTTTTTCTTTGAAACTAACTTCTATCTTATATTAAAAACTATTTTAAACTTTATAAATATACTTAACTATAGTTAAAATACATAAGTAAATATAGAGAATAATATTTTGGTATATATATATATATATAAAATTTTACTATAATTTTATATTTAAATCTAAGTATAAATATTAAATATATTTATTTTTGAAAAATAGTTTAAAACCAAGGATAATTTTGATTTTAAAAATAAAGATTATTTTGAGGCTAAAAGTATTAACACCAGGATATATGTTTTTGATTCTTTTAAAAGGAAGATTTTGAAAACAAGATATAATTTTGCAAAACATTTTGAATAAAAGTTAGTGGATACAAAACAATGTTCCACTAGATTTTTCGTAGGTTCCATCCTACTCAGGGTTCCATCCCTTTAACAGGCTCGAAGTGGATTTCATTCCACGAATAAATTGGATTTTATGCCAGTGATTTCTATGAGTTTTAACAAAATTCCTAATTAAATTACTTACTATCGAAATCTTGAACTCTTGATAATCTTGATACTCATGACTCTTCACTCTTGATATCTTGAATCTCTATACTGTGCAGTCTTCATTCTCGACACCTGCATGGTTAAATCCCTCATATACACATATATATCTAAACTATAATGTTAGTATTTATATTTTATAATCTTATTCTAAGGTTGCTGTCATCAAAACCATCATCTCGAGGACTAACATAATTAACTTATGTTTGCTTCCCCACGAGGTGTATTGGGCCTGTCAGATACACTGTACTTTTTTTTCTTCCAAAAAGACTAAAATCATCCTTGGCTGTACTTATGATTTAACTATGGGTTTTCGAAAATTGTGTCTATATGCTTTAACAGTAGTTTTGAAATCCTGTAATGGATGAGAGCTTTTTAGATACCAGTATTCATTTTTTGTAAATAATTACACTACTCTTGCAGACGTATATGACGCCACCATGGTTGCCTATTTCATGGAATATATTAGAAATATGTTTTTACTATGAGCAATTGAATTGATTATTGTGTTTGAGTGCTTCTTCTAAACTATAATCATTATATTGTTAAAAACTAAATTGTGTTTTGTAAAATTAATTTGAACCTTTATACAATTGCAAAAGTTATTCTAAATATAAATGTAGCATTACGAAAATTATTAGAGATAAAGAAGTGTACCGGGTACATAGATATCTTATAAGCAGGTTAATCTTTCTATCTTTTAGTGCCTTTTCCTACTGGATATTTACGTTGAATTAAGATAAAAGTCATGTTGGTTGATATGCAAGTGCATATTCAGGCGAGAGATTGGAAATTGCTAACCTGTCTATTGATGTTAATGTTTGAATGCAAATATTGATTTATAGTAGGAAATTTTGACCGATGAATATGTGTAAGAAAAACATCAACTTATAGGCTAACCGTTACTTAAAAGATTTATATCTGTTATGAAGTATATGATCCATTATTAGGACAACCGGCTCAAACAACTTGAGTCTAAGATTTTGTAGCCATTGAATCATTTTTCCCTCCACCAATGAAACTGCAAGTTTTTTTTACTGTTCTTAGAGATTCCCATAAAACATTTTTTTTGGAAGAGTACACATTTGTTATTTTATCTTAATTTCTTCCCATTAAGAATAAGATATTTCTGAATATTTGTATTGTTTCAGGTACAAATCTGATCGTGTCAACTACCATCCACTCGATGCCGTTACAAATAGGTAAAAAGTTGAATTTTATGGTAATACATGTAGAAAATACATATATCATGTAGGTTATCACTAGGTCTAGAATAAATTTATTTAGCACATTATTGCAGTTTATCTATATCAACACATTTAGAAATGAATTAGCAAATTGACTTATCGAACAATGAATCTCTAAGAAACTTTTCTGGCAAGTATGCCTTTTTCTTCCATGATTATACATATTTTCATATGTAACGCTTAATGAATGCCCTTTTCTTACATTCTCAATTTATGTTCACATTGGCAATTGCTACTTTCAAACAACCATAAAATTAAATTCCGGTCCAAGTCAAAGAATTTTATATTTCATTAACAATGTCATATACCCATAAATTTTTTAATCTATACAATTTGTTTTGCATGCCAATGCATGACCATCCAATAACCTAGGTTTCAGTTTTTTATGCTTCCTAAATTGCACGTATATAGAAATATAAAATTTCATTCCTGCTTTTATATATTGATTTTATTTCTTATCCAAAAAACAACTTACATTGTAATTTCTTTTTGATGAGTTGTTAAAGCATCCTTTACTACTACCACTATTACTAACTTTAACATAATTAAATTGCAGGAAAATAATGAATGAGACCAACTGATTAGATAGCTTACATTTGTGGCCAAAGAAAAACATGAAAAGTTATTTCCTTTTGCTCACTTGCTTGCTTACTAACATCAACATGTTCCGAGAAACATAATTATTAGTATCTGATTTTTTGGTTCTACTGTAATAATAACAAAAAATAAATCATATTTTTGGTCGTAAAAGTCCACCTTCATTATTACTTTTTGATCCATTAATCTTTTGGCAATCTCTATTACTTATGTACGGTGCATAAATGTTTTCCAACTGAATTATTTGAAAAAGACACATTGCTTTAATTATGATTTGCCTACTAACTATTGTGATACTGTCTTATTTTTCTTTGTGGTTTTCTCTGTTTTTTGTCAATAGTTATCATATATATCAACAGTGTCATATACTAATTGTTCTATCTATGTCATAAAAGCATAATATGATTCTACTTAAAGAACTACATATTATGTAGTAGAAGCATTATTTTCTTATACGCCTTTAATCCTATTTTATAGGACCCATGGCTGTTTAACTGCTTTAGCATATGCTTTTGTATTTCACCGTTAATTTTTATACAATTATATTTTTTTCAATTTCCGTATGAGAAGCACGGGTTCACACTAGTAGTTGAATAATAATGACTAAGTAAATCTAGTATAATACCCTCTTATTGTAAGAGAATAAATTCTGTAAATAAGCAACCACTTCCGTGTGCAATTTAGGGTAAATAAGGCTTGCCACATTTCTCTTTTACTCCCTTATCTAAACTTGTAATAAACATAAAATTAATCTTCAATCAAACATAATGATAATACACCTACTTATAGAGCATATCAATAATAATAGACAAATTGATAACCTTTAAAATTGCATCAATGATTAACATATCTCCTTCTACGACTTTTAGTTTCTTTATTTGTTCTTCTGCAGAGTGACACTTCTTCAACTTCTTTTGTCCTATCAATATTCAAATAATAAAACCAAAACAGGTTGGAGAGTAATAATATATTAAAGGTTTTATTAAAGGTTAAAGCCTAACAACCTTTTTTTGCAGCTATGTTAGAACTCTAGATAATGCAAGTTGTACTACCACCTTGCTAGAGCTCCATATACAGCAATCTGTTCTACCAAATTCATCACAACAGGCAATCAAGCTCAAGGGTCCGACAATAACTCTTAATCTGCCTATCCTCCCAAAAGGAACACATGTCCATCAACTTGCAACATTGAACCCTTCAGCTCATGCACTGCTGATCAATTTTCCATCTCTTTTAAGCCAACAACTTCGAATGCTCCAGATCAGACCCTCCAACAGCCTGCAGCATCTTCAAATACACATTACAGCTAAAAAGTAATATAAGTTACTAAAAATTTAATGAAAGGAAAATGTGGGATTTTATCGATAAAAAAATTGCATTCAAAAATCAAAGGTATAAAATTTACTTGATATTTAAGATGGATGTAGTATTATGTTTACAAATATGTATTAATTTATCCTTCAAAGTTTCTTGCTACTGTAATAGTAGTAACTTATAGTTATTATTCACTTATAGCGCCCATTTGGATATAATACTTAGTCAATATGGGTTTATTTTATTGATATTTCTACATAATATGAAGCCTTGAACCTTTCAGACATGCCGAGGCGGAATTCATGAACCCTATGCATGGGAAAGTAGAGAATTCTTAAGGAAACTCTATATATAAAAGTAGTTCAATATATAGGAACAACATCATCATACTCTTTAATAAACAAAACTGTTACCACCACACAAAAGCATCAAATAATCACTTGTAAATTAATATTCAATGACGCACACATAACTCATGCTCTAATTCATATAGGTAATCACACAAAAAATAGTTAAGAGATTTAGAACATTTTGTAATGTCTTTTTACCATGGCCTCTATATATAATTGTTTGTTGCATATTGCCTTGTTTTCGCATGTTATAAATATATGCACATGTTAATACTTAGAAAAAAATTAACGTGCCATGTAGCCTTTGTAATATATATTGGCCTGGACATGTTTTTCCTATAAGACTACATCAATGATTAAAATTAATAGGCATTTCCATAACTGAATGGTGGACTTGAGTAATACTCTAGTACGTATTTTACTAAATTGTTAATATACAGGAAGTAATATTCAAGGTTGAATATACTATTCCATCCAGTGGTAGAGAGTTTGGTTTTATTTTACTTGATCAATAGAATCTTGCAAGCTTAATCTTAGAAAAGGATGGGCTAAGGTATAGCAAACTACTCATCAATATTTATATAAGTTATAAATTAATTTTCTAAGATGTCACATTCCTCTGTCATCTGTATATTTTGTATTAAAAGACTAAATTCTTTTGCGAATAGAATGAGTTCTGTGCAGAGGATATAGTGCTCACTGAAGACACTCATTGAACCTATATGATAGTTTTAAAGAGTAGATAACTATTTGACATGTATTCTATAATTTTGATGTCGAAACTTATGCCCATTGGAGCAGCAGATTTAATTCTACATGATATTTTTCCTTTGGAAATTAGATAAGTCACAAAATTTAAGCAATTCCTTTAACAAAAATCTCACAAAACATGTAACGATCCTAAATTTTGAACAATTTAAATTGTGAATATTTAATTAATTTTAAATATTTGAATGATAATTTAAATTGAATTCCCAATGCTATATAAAACATTTCTATGAAATTGGTGATTAAATTTTAAAATTTAATCTATAAAGAGTTGAATAAAAATTTAAATTTGACTTTGGAGTTGAGATTGAATATTAAATTTATATTTAAAAATTCGGACTAATGACTTAGAAAAATAATTTGGATTTAAGGATTATTACTTACGTAAATAAAAAATTGAATTAAATTTTGATTTGAAAACTGTGAAGTAATTTGAATTGTTCGAGTTTAATATGAAAAACATAATGTAACTATATTGGAGAAATTTTAATAACATAATTTAAACAAGATTTACAAAACAAAGTAAAGGGAATAATTTTACAAAACAAATTGAATTCCAAATGAAGAAAAAAAATTAATTAACAAAAGAAAATTTTGATTAAGGAATCAAGTGGGCTTTACAATTTTCCTAGCCCATGGTTTTGCTTAAGTGCTGTGATATTATCTAAGGCTATACTCGATCCCTTCTCTATTTCATTCGTAACCCTAAATTTTTAACGAAAGAAAATGAAAATAATGGCGGCCCTGTCTCTCTCGTCTTCCTCTTCACTTCTAAATTAGGGCTTCGAAAAAAAAATCTACTTGAATTTGAGGGCAATGCTTCAATCTCTTCGACCTTCACAGCTTTGACTTCAAATCGAAGGCCTCGGCTTCAGTAGCTCGCGGCTGCTCCAATTCGTGATAAGGTGAGTTCTCTGCTCACGATTAATCTTTTATTCAAGTATTTAGATCTGTTTGAATTGAATGCTTGGTTGCATGCTATGATTTGTGGTGTTATTCGTTATCATTTGCTCGGCTAATTTACTTTAAAACTGATAAGGACATATAAGTCTCTACATGTATGGTTGTTGGTGTTATTTGCTATCGTTTGCTCTGATAATTTGATTTAATCTGATAAGAACAGATGCTATTAAATTTGTTTTAAACTGGTAAGAATAGATGCAATCAAATCTTGCTTTTAAATCTGATAAGAACAGATGCTATTTGTAATCTTGCTTTTTAACCTGATAAGAACAGATGCTATTTGTAATTTTGCTTTTAAATCTGATGAGAACAGATGCTATTTAAACTTGGCCTTAAATCTGTCATGCGTGGATGCCTGCATTTATTTTCTTCTCTGATATATGTTATTGCTTGCATGTGTTTATTTGTGAGAAATCCTTCATCCTCTTTATCTGATGCATATATAAAACTCTGTTGTTAATTGCTTCTCTGTTTTCATGCTTGTGAGCAAACTCATTTATCTACCTATATGTTTCTGATTTTATGGTTGACTCTTGAAGTATGATGGTTTAGATGACTGCATGTTTGAATTTACATATTTTTATGGATGTAAATGTATGAGTATGTATAAATGCATATCTCTATTGTGAGTAAGCTTCTTATTTTTTTTAAAAACAGTTTTTTTTTGAAATCAAAATCAAACAATAAACTACATAGCTTATGTTTATTTACAGAAATCAAATGGTTTAAACAAAACTGTTCTGTTTGTTTTAAAATGACATGAGTAAACTCACATGCACTAAAAATTATGACATCTGAGCTTATGAAGTGAGAAAAATAAAATAAAATGATGTAGTGATTGCTTATTCATGAATGTTCTGTGTATGAATATATATATGTGATGATTTCTGTAGATGCAGATCAAGTTAGTCTGTAAACTAGAATATTCTTAAATAAAAATCTTTATCATTTGTATTGTTACAGTTAGAAATTTTATGTACAAACAGAATATGTTTGTTAATATAAAGTTAGGTGCTGGAAATCATGAATTAGTTAAAATAAGTTAAGCCCAAACCTGATACTTCTGAAATAGTTATAGCAGGGAGTAATTTTTAATTTAAAATCAGGATACTAACATCATTTTTTTTTACAAGATTATAACATTGATGCATGTTAAAAATCAGAAAGTATAAAACAAATTTCACTTTTAAAATAAACTATGTAAAGTAGTATTCTGTTTGAACAGAAACAGAATTTTAGAAGCATTTGATAGGCTAGTGGAATTATGGGGTTAGGATACTTCCAGTAGGTTGAATGTTGATGTGAGAATGAAGGAATTTGGTGATATTTGATCAGTGAGAGAGAGAGAGGAGGGGAATTGAGTGTTTCCAGGTTTCAAAACCACTGTTTGAGAGTGCAGTATTGAAATTTTTGAGAGTCTGCATCTTCTCTCTGTTGTATCAAGTGGGGAAAGAATTTGAGAGGTTGTTTAGTAAGTGCAGAGGTAGCTATGCCAAGGTCGTGTCGATGATGGTGGCTGGAGATGGTATTGCTAGGTGTTGACAAGGGGTCTTGGTTGCAGTGTGTACTCAGGGAACTACTGGTTGTGTGCAGGGTTTTGACTCGAAGCAAGCCTCGGAATTTTGTGATGTTATCTTGAAGTAGTGGGGAGGAAAACTCGAAGTAAAATCATGGTGTCTCGGGTTTTAGGTTGCAGGTTTTAAATCTGTAATTTTACAGTTTTAAATTTTGATGAAAACTCATATTTTAAAAATTATAAATTGATTCAAATGTAAGATTGAACTGAATTCAAATGGAGTTTGAATTCAAAACTTTTAAAAATGAAATATTTTAAATTTAAACAAGTTTTAAATTTTGTTTTAAATCAATATTAGAACTGTTGCAGGTTTTAGAACCTGTATTTTTGCAGTTTTGAATTTTTATGAAATTCATATTATTATTTTTTTGAAACTTGATTCAAGTAATACTTGAATCTGAATTCAAATGTAGTTTTGAGTTCAAAAGTTTTTAAAAAATGAGAATCTTAAATTTAAACAAGTTTTAAATTCTGTTTAAACCAAGACTAAAAACAGTTCAGGTTTACTTTTAAAACCTGACCTTTGAATTTAAACAAGTTTGTATGTTTTAAATATTGAGCAAATTTAAATGTTTTAAACCAGATTTAAATTGGTTTTGAAATTTAGTTAAAAACAGTGTATGGTTGATGAGACCTGTTGCATGTAAGTATATAATGTTTGCTTGTGATTTAATGTGAATGTGTGCCTATGAGCATGCAATCTGGAAAATGACCAGAAATCATATTTTTGAGGTGGATCTGAACATTTAGATAATGCTGTGTTTTTATAAGTATGAATGTGATGCATGTTGGATTTCCTAAACTACTTGATGTTGCCTGATTTTCGTGGATCGTTACTGTTGTTAGATTTTTATTTCGATATTTGCTTTAAACAGTTAGTCAAGCACTATGCCTATGCATTAACTTATTTTGTCCTTGTTGCTTTATACCTTGAAATTGAACATATAGCCCAAAGTATGTTACTTTGATTTGCACGTCCCTGTAGTTTGGCTTGGTTGGCTGCCCAGATTTGTTCTTGCTGGTATGATATAAGTGTACTCCTGTACACCCCTTATGCTCATTTGTGGGAATTTATATTATTTACATCCTCTTTTATTTGGACTAATCCAATTTGTTCATCATCTCTGTTACCATTTTATTCAGTTCATTGCAAATTTAATTACTTGAATTAAGATTAATCCTGACTCGAGTGTTTTTGTGTTTTGCAATTAACGCTCGGGTCAGACCGAGTATTTTTGCAGCTTGGAGATTTTCTCGCAGCGAAGTTAGAGAGAGGGGATTTAGGCATTCACTAAAGTTTTCAGCAAAATTTTTTTTGTACTTAATAAAATAAATTGTTTCCGCTGTATAAAATGTAATGTATTGTATAACTCTGATATTTGTATACAAAAGAAAAGTTTATTTATAAAATATATTATTGTTTCTGTGATTCTGTGGCTGATTCTGTTTAAGCGTCATAAACTAAATAACAATCCGTCATTTTGAACGTTTCTAGTTGGTTTAATTACCGACTAGAGACGTTCAGAGCGGCGGGTCGTTACAAAGTGGTATCAGAGCTTTGGTTTACACAAAGCTTAGTTTATGGCATTTAATATGAATAGTTACTAGAATCACTTTAAAGAAAGTGTTTTCAAATCTAAAGAAGTATAAAAAAAAAATTCTTTAAAATAAAGGGTATTTTGAAAATTAGAATCACTTTCGGAGATTCCCCTCTAAATTTAGGTTTGCGACCGTTTCTCTTCGGTGAGGTCTCGTTAGACTTGAGTTTCGATCATTCGGAAACTCATTATCGAATTTTTGAGAGTTATGGAAAATGAAACATGAGTTAAGAGAATTAATGAATTGGTTTAAATTGGCTTAAATCAAATATTTTGAATATCTTCAAAGTAGTAATTGGAAAATAAAATGATATGTCAATTTGATTATAATCAAATGGATTATTGAACTATAACTTGGAAATTTAATTTTGAATTCTTTTGAAAATTGATTTCAAATGTTGTGAAGAACGATTTAGTAAATAAATGGATTATAAGTATTTAACTTATAATATGGATTTTGGGTATATAACTAAGTTATATGAATTGAATTGAATCAAATTAGTAAAGGAGATTATAAAACAAAGTTTATAAATAGAAATGTAATTTCTAAAGATGTTTATAAAATCCGCAAATGACTTATTTTGATAAGTAAATTATTGTAACTTATTAAAGGTGTTATATCTATGGTTTTGGACAATAAATGAGATATAAAAGGAGATATGAATCTAATGAAAATTTGTAAGAGATTTAAATTGATGCAATGAAGAATTTGAATTTGAATGGGCATGGAAATAAGTTAAGTGGAAAACTTAATATTGGAAATTTGAAGTTGGTTTAAAACCAATATTTTGAAATGTATGCAGAATTCAAACTATGAATTAAGTTGAAGTTGAAAAACTTAAATGGGAATGTTTTTGGGAAGCAACACTATGAAATGAAGTAAATTCATTTTAAGTTGTTTTGAAATGTGTTTAAAAGAATGATTTCTTTTAAGAATGAAATATATATTTGATTTTGGTTTAAGTATATCAAATATTTTCAAAATGTTGAAAATAAATGGATTTGTAAATTACTTATTATTGAATAAGTATGGAAATATTTTCCAATATGAAATGAAAGGTTTGAAATTTTATCTTTTCAAGATAAAGTGAAAAGTAAATGTTTTGAGATTTTATCTTTTGAAGATAAATTGAAAAGTGAATATTTGAATTTGTTTCAAATGGTTAAGTGTGAAAAATTTTATATCTTGTAAAGATATTATTTTTGGGAAATTTGAACACTTAGTTCAACTTGGAGGAAAAAAAAAAAAAATTTCAAAGTGATTGAATTTTGAGTTAAATTGAGTTTAACTTTGACACACAAAAACAATGTAAGTTGAATTTTGAATTTTAAATGGATGATTTGGATTGTATGTCTAACGTCGTGAATTGACGACATATCAATTGATCTCTATTAAATATATATCTGTTGGTGGCGGAGAATTTATTCTCTTAGCTTAACACCCTTCTCTGAGACGTACGAGCTCAGAGGTTATATATCGATAGACATCAATTATGTGTTGAGGATTGACGATGTAACGTGAAATCCAAATCAAGTGTGAAGTCGATAATAAATTGGATTATGAATGTGAATTAGGTTTGAGATAACCTTAAATTTCCAAATCGGCTTAGAGGAAAATTTTAAATGGATAATGAAATGGAAAATTTGTGAATCCTCTATTTGTTATGGGTATGAAATGTTGTGGTTTTCATAACGTATATTTGTGAATACGATTAATTCGAAAACCAATTAGTTTGGAAAAGTAATTGTTATGGAAAACTTATGTAAGTACATGAGTATGATATGTACAAAAATGTGAAATGAAATATTATATATGTATGTATAATATTATGTTTTCCAAATTGAGGATATGGAAAAGTACCTTCCATTTAAACATTTGTGAAGGTTGTTGGAACTCGAGATGAGTGTCCATTTGAAAATCGTAGCTACGTAGTATTTCCATTAGTTGGAATGTCCTTTTGGACTGGTATAGTGTGCTAGCGTAATTCGAGGGGCGAGATGCCTACGGTTACAAGCGATTCCACTGGGATAGTGGCGTAACCGCCGTGTATACCGCGATCTAGTTACACTCGGGTGGTAGCGTAATTTGAGGGGCGTGATGCCTACAGTTACAAGCGATTCCACTGGGATAGTGGCGTAACCGCTGTGTAAACTGCAATCTACAAACCAAAGCGTAATTCGAGGGGCGAGATGCCTACGGTCACAAGCGATTCTACTGGGATAGTAGCGTAACCGCCGTGTGAACCGCGATCTTTGGCAACAACCATGGCGAAATTCAAGGGATGAGATATCCACAGTTACAAGCGACTCTACTGGGATAGTAGCGGAACCGCCGAGTAAACTGTGATCCATGGGGGAATGTGCTTTCCATATCCATTTTTAAAAGAATTTTTAAAAAGGTATTTTCACTGGGAATTGAAGCAAGTATATTTAGTACTTGGAGATTGTTAGACTTGCGCCTGGCCAGCGTATGCCTAATGTCTTTAAGAACGACAGTAGACTTGTTAAATTTCGAGTTAGCAAGTATTTTCAAACTTTAAATAGAAAATCAATTATCTGAAATTAAAGTGACATAAATTCTAACTTAATAAATTAAGGGAGAGGATTTTTGGAATGTTTTGAAAAGTCCACAGCTTTGGAAAAGTTATACTATGTAAATTTCTTAAATGAAGAAGTTCAAATTTAAAATTTGGGTTTTGTAAGTTGAAAATTTTAGTAAAGATTTTTGTGTCTTGATTGTAGAAAAATAATAGACAAATGAGTTAATAAACAAAGCTAGTGAGATAAAACAAATGGAATGAATCCTATATTCATTTATTTCTAATAAGTTTCGAACTAGATAAAATTGTGTAAAATATAAATATTGGTGAAATTTTAACAATCATTTTTCCTTACTTGTAATTTCGGGACGAAATTCTTTTAAGGAGGGGAGATTGTAACGATCCTAAATTTTGAACAATTTAAATTGTGAATATTTAATTAATTTTAAATATTTGAATGATAATTTAAATTGAATTCCCAATGCTATATAAAACATTTCTATGAAATTGGTGATTAAATTTTAAAATTTAATCTATAAAGAGTTGAATAAAAATTTAAATTTGACTTTGGAGTTGAGATTGAATATTAAATTTATATTTAAAAATTCGGACTAATGACTTAGAAAAATAATTTGGATTTAAGGATTATTACTTACGTAAATAAAAAATTGAATTAAATTTTGATTTGAAAACTGTGAAGTAATTTGAATTGTTCGAGTTTAATATGAAAAACATAATGTAACTATATTGGAGAAATTTTAATAACATAATTTAAACAAGATTTACAAAACAAAGTAAAGGGAATAATTTTACAAAACAAATTGAATTCCAAATGAAGAAAAAAAATTAATTAACAAAAGAAAAATTTGATTAAGGAATCAAGTGGGCTTTACAATTTTCCTAGCCCATGGTTTTGCTTAAGTGCTGTGATATTATCTAAGGCTATACTCGATCCCTTCTCTATTTCATTCGTAACCCTAAATTTTTAACGAAAGAAAATGAAAATAATGGCGGCCCTGTCTCTCTCGTCTTCCTCTTCACTTCTAAATTAGGGCTTCGAAAAAAAAATCTACTTGAATTTGAGGGCAATGCTTCAATCTCTTCGACCTTCACAGCTTTGACTTCAAATCGAAGGCCTCGGCTTCAGTAGCTCGCGGCTGCTCCAATTCGTGATAAGGTGAGTTCTCTGCTCACGATTAATCTTTTATTCAAGTATTTAGATCTGTTTGAATTGAATGCTTGGTTGCATGCTATGATTTGTGGTGTTATTCGTTATCATTTGCTCGGCTAATTTACTTTAAAACTGATAAGGACATATAAGTCTCTACATGTATGGTTGTTGGTGTTATTTGCTATCGTTTGCTCTGATAATTTGATTTAATCTGATAAGAACAGATGCTATTAAATTTGTTTTAAACTGGTAAGAATAGATGCAATCAAATCTTGCTTTTAAATCTGATAAGAACAGATGCTATTTGTAATCTTGCTTTTTAACCTGATAAGAACAGATGCTATTTGTAATTTTGCTTTTAAATCTGATGAGAACAGATGCTATTTAAACTTGGCCTTAAATCTGTCATGCGTGGATGCCTGCATTTATTTTCTTCTCTGATATATGTTATTGCTTGCATGTGTTTATTTGTGAGAAATCCTTCATCCTCTTTATCTGATGCATATATAAAACTCTGTTGTTAATTGCTTCTCTGTTTTCATGCTTGTGAGCAAACTCATTTATCTACCTATATGTTTCTGATTTTATGGTTGACTCTTGAAGTATGATGGTTTAGATGACTGCATGTTTGAATTTACATATTTTTATGGATGTAAATGTATGAGTATGTATAAACGCATATCTCTGTTGTGAGTAAGCTTCTTATTTTTTTTAAAAACAGTTTTTTTTGAAATCAAAATCAAACAATAAACTACATAGCTTATGTTTATTTACAGAAATCAAATGGTTTAAACAAAACTGTTCTGTTTGTTTTAAAATGACATGAGTAAACTCACATGCACTAAAAATTATGACATCTGAGCTTATGAAGTGAGAAAAATAAAATAAAATGATGTAGTGATTGCTTATTCATGAATGTTCTGTGTATGAATATATATATGTGATGATTTCTGTAGATGCAGATCAAGTTAGTCTGTAAACTAGAATATTCTTAAATAAAAATCTTTATCATTTGTATTGTTACAGTTAGAAATTTTATGTACAAACAGAATATGTTTGTTAATATAAAGTTAGGTGCTGGAAATCATGAATTAGTTAAAATAAGTTAAGCCTAAACCTGATACTTCTGAAATAGTTATAGCAGGGAGTAATTTTTAATTTAAAATCAGGATACTAACATCATTTTTTTTACAAGATTATAACATTGATGCATGTTAAAAATCAGAAAGTATAAAACAAATTTCACTTTTAAAATAAACTATGTAAAGTAGTATTCTGTTTGAACAGAAATAGAATTTTAGAAGCATTTGATAGGCTAGTGGAATTATGGGGTTAGGATACTTCCAGTAGGTTGAATGTTGATGTGAGAATGAAGGAATTTGGTGATATTTGATCAGTGAGAGAGAGAGAGGAGGGGAATTGAGTGTTTCCAGGTTTCAAAACCACTGTTTGAGAGTGCAGTATTGAAATTTTTGAGAGTCTGCATCTTCTCTCTGTTGTATCAAGTGGGGAAAGAATTTGAGAGGTTGTTTAGTAAGTGCAGAGGTAGCTATGCCAAGGTCGTGTCGATGATGGTGGCTGGAGATGGTATTGCTAGGTGTTGACAAGGGGTCTTGGTTGCAGTGTGTACTCAGGGAACTACTGGTTGTGTGCAGGGTTTTGACTCGAAGCAAGCCTCGGAATTTTGTGATGTTATCTTGAAGTAGTGGGGAGGAAAACTCGAAGTAAAATCATGGTGTCTCGGGTTTTAGGTTGCAGGTTTTAAATCTGTAATTTTACAGTTTTAAATTTTGATGAAAACTCATATTTTAAAAATTATAAATTGATTCAAATGTAAGATTGAACTGAATTCAAATGGAGTTTGAATTCAAAACTTTTAAAAATGAAATATTTTAAATTTAAACAAGTTTTAAATTTTGTTTTAAATCAATATTAGAACTGTTGCAGGTTTTAGAACCTGTATTTTTGCAGTTTTGAATTTTTATGAAATTCATATTTTTTTTTTTGAAACTTGATTCAAGTAATACTTGAATCTGAATTCAAATGTAGTTTTGAGTTCAAAAGTTTTTAAAAAATGAGAATCTTAAATTTAAACAAGTTTTAAATTCTGTTTAAACCAAGACTAAAAACAGTTCAGGTTTACTTTTAAAACCTGACCTTTGAATTTAAACAAGTTTGTATGTTTTAAATATTGAGCAAATTTAAATGTTTTAAACCAGATTTAAATTGGTTTTGAAATTTAGTTAAAAACAGTGTATGGTTGATGAGACCTGTTGCATGTAAGTATATAATGTTTGCTTGTGATTTAATGTGAATGTGTGCCTATGAGCATGCAATCTGGAAAATGACCAGAAATCATATTTTTGAGGTGGATCTGAACATTTAGATAATGCTGTGTTTTTATAAGTATGAATGTGATGCATGTTGGATTTCCTAAACTACTTGATGTTGCCTGATTTTCGTGGATCGTTACTGTTGTTAGATTTTTATTTCGATATTTGCTTTAAACAGTTAGTCAAGCACTATGCCTATGCATTAACTTATTTTGTCCTTGTTGCTTTATACCTTGAAATTGAACATATAGCCCAAAGTATGTTACTTTGATTTGCACGTCCCTGTAGTTTGGCTTGGTTGGCTGCCCAGATTTGTTCTTGCTGGTATGATATAAGTGTACTCCTGTACACCCCTTATGCTCATTTGTGGGAATTTATATTATTTACATCCTCTTTTATTTGGACTAATCCAATTTGTTCATCATCTCTGTTACCAATTTATTCAGTTCATTGCAAATTTAATTACTTGAATTAAGATTAATCCTGACTCGAGTGTTTTTGTGTTTTGCAATTAACGCTCGGGTTAGACCGAGTATTTTTGCAGCTTGGAGATTTTCTCGCAGCGAAGTTAGAGAGAGGGGATTTCGGCATTCACTAAAGTTTTCAGCAAAATTTTTTTTGTACTTAATAAAATAAATTGTTTCCGCTGTATAAAATGTAATGTATTGTATAACTCTGATATTTGTATACAAAAGAAAAGTTTATTTATAAAATATATTATTGTTTCTGTGATTCTGTGGCTGATTCTGTTTAAGCGTCATAAACTAAATAACAATCCGTCATTTTGAACGTTTCTAGTTGGTTTAATTACCGACTAGAGACGGTCAGAGCGGCGGGTCGTTACAAAACATTGAAGAACTGTAAAAGAAAACTATAAAAATAGTAAACACAATTACACAAACTAATATTTATATTTACATTACATATTCATCAAGTATTCTTTATCATCTCTCTGATATAGATGGAGCTAACAACGATTAAAATATAATGGAACGAATCATTTGGAAAAGCAATAAAGAAAGAAAAAAGATACATATACTAAGTTACTGAAACATAAATAGAGCACCTTGAAGTAGCTTAGATAGATAATTTTAAGATCTCGCTGTTATTAAGGGCAAATATTGGTTAGACGCGAGCCATAAATGTTGGATGTCGTTATCATCATCATCATGATCTTGAACTTTTTTGAAAGCTTCAAACATGAAACTGGTATGAAAATAGATATTGAAATTAATATTAATAATAAAAATTAGTATAAAGTAATATAAGTTACCAAAAATTTCATGAATAAAAAAAATTGCATTCAAAAGTTAAAGGTATAGAATTTACCTGACATTTGAGATGGATGTAGATCGATTATCTTCTACTTTTCAATTTAGGAATCTTGTTTTGAGATCTGATTTCAAATTCTAGCATTAAATAACCATTTTCGATCTCCTTGCTAAACGTCCATAAACACCTTCAGGGAAGAGAAAAGAGATCGCATCGATTTCGAAAAAAATAGAAACAATAGCAAAAAAACCATCGTGCCAGTAGGAAGCTTAGATGGCAGACCAACCTCTAGCCCATCGGTCGTCTTACATGCTAGTTAAATACCGATTATAGAAATATGAAAAGTTATATGAATCTCATGACTAATTGGAAAAGAAGAGAACAAATGAGAAGCAGTTGTTGATGGTATGGAGTGGTTGACGATGGGAGAAATAATGGGTAAAGGGACCGAGAAAAATGAGGAGAGATGATGATCATGGCAAATGAAAACAATTATGAATGACTCCTATGTCCTTACCGACATCATGGAAGTTGATTTGCAACTGTGGTCATTATCAAAATAGTCTAAAAGGCTTCACTTTGACCCGTTGACCAAGGATTTTGCTTTATAGTATAAGATATATATATATATATATATATATATATATGATTTTAGCTTTAATCAAGAAAATTAAATCATATTTTTAGCTTTGGTTTCCTCTTCTTTTAGAAATGATTATATATAGACACACACATTCACAGACATATATATCATGGTATATATGTTTTGTTTGTTCAAATTTGTGGATTGATTCTAGATTTAAATGAAAAAAATCTTGAAATTTTCGATTTATAATATATATGTGTGTGCGCGCGCGTGTGGATGTGTTTAATTGCGCACAACAATTACATCAAAAAGCAAATTATTTTTAATTTTGTTTCAACTTCAGAAAATAAAATAATAATAATTTTTATCAATGTTTTAATAAGGTAAAAAAAGTTTTGAAATTTAAATGTTTGGACAAATTTATAATTTTATTTTGTAAATGCATACATATTTACAATAATAACAAAAAGTATTAATTCAAATTATTTTATTCGGACTATATATACACACACATAAAAATTTAGATTAGATCAATTATTTTGAATTAAAAATTCTATGTTAGTAATTATACAAATCTTTATGGGTATATATAATTATATTTATAATTCAATATAAATAATTCACTTTAAATAAACTTATTTTATATATATCGAAAATATATCTTTTTTATTTTATATACTTATCTTTTTTTAAATAAATTAAACATGTACAAATATTAATTAATAATCAACGGCCGAGCATGTATGCATGTATGCATGTGTGTGTGTGTGTAATTACACATTTATATTAATGTAGATATAATCATCTTCATCTATAAATGTATCCCTTTTGACACCATCGCTAATGCATGACTCAAACTTTCTCTTTATTAGCCATAAATCATAATTGTTAATTATATATATGTCCCCATGTTATGCTTAGGCTAAATAAACTCTTTATATATAGTTATAATGTTTGTACCGTGAAAACAAACATGTCGAAATGTTAAAACATTAAATAAATCGATAAATTAAATTTGTCAAGGACTCTAGCTTAAGTTATTAGAGTATGCGCTATAGATAAATATTCTAGTGGTTATGGGTTTGAACCCCTAAGACATCATATGAGTCCATTACTTGAATAAAGTATCACCCTTGTTATAAAAGATTAAATTTGAATTGAATAAATAATAAAATGCTATTATTAAACAATAACAAGCAAATAAATATTTTAAAAACAATTAAATAAACAGAAAATACCTCAAACCATTTTATTAGTAAATACTAAATATGGTTTAGTATAAATTTATTATTTATATAAACACAAAATACAATCTTGTGCAAATTAATATATTTTTTTAAATTCACCATTTTAATCCTACTGCCAATTCACCTGATCCAACATGACAATGGTAGGTTTGATGATGTTTGGAGAATTTAAAGCATTCTTTAACTACCCACAAATTTTACGCCCTTAACATTAAAGTAATTAAAAATGATTTTTTAATAGAGGAGTGAATTGGGTGTCATACTTATAACCATTGTGAAGGTCTTTCCAAGTTGATCAATTTGATACATAATTTTGATATATTTAAAATAACAACTTAGAAGATATTGACTTTATGAATATTTGCTTATATGACCAACAATTTTCGATGTTTTGATTTAAAAAACAAAATGTAAGTTTAGTGTAGTTAATTAAGGGGGTAGACTTCACTTGGAAAGATCATGGTTCGGTCTTGGTTAATGATGCGTTTTTGAATTTCTGTGAAAAATAAACAAAAGATTACATATTCAGGGAGGTCTGCATATATGTGTGTGCATGTGTGAGACAGAGATAGAAAAGAAAATGTATAGTAAAAATATATGGTCAAAATAAACATATACATGTACATATAACAATATAAGGAAAAAAAAAATGTATGTATGTGCTCCTTTATATTTATTTATTTATATGTTGTAAATCTGATGTAAGTGAAGATGAATTTGGTAACTATGCGCCAATTAAAATAGTAAGAACTTATGGATATATACACGTATTTTCGACGCAATGAATTTATTTCCATATATTTTAACAGTTGAATATGTGTGTGTATAATCAGTAGTATATTAATTTCATAGATTGTGGAAGATTAACTGCGTAAGCTAGCAATTAATAGCACAGTAATCGGCATATCTCCTAACTGTTGAAAACAATATATATATATATATATATATATATATATAGTGTCTGTATTAATTTTATGTATTGTTGGAAACTAGTTATGAAAATTACTAATTAATGTTCACTGAGTGAATTAGAGGTAAATTGATCCATTTATTTTTGAAGAATAATTCCTCATAGATATTAGGAATCAAATTGCGTTTACAACAAAAGGAAATAGGGCATTTGAGCGAAGTATTTGAGCATGGTATTTGAATGAACGGGGAATGCATTTTGGGCTTTGAACGGAGTATTTGAGCGGGATATTTAAATTATAATTTTTTATCTAAATGATTTATAATTATTTAATTATTATTTTTAATTCTGTAAAATGCATTTTATAATTGCAGACAACACTAAATTAATTGTGGAATTTCATTAAAATAAACAAATAACATTTTTAATTCAAATAAATAAATTGTAAAATTTTAAATTGCTCGGATTCAGTTCAAACCAACTCCATAATATAGAAAACTTTGATATAATCACAAAGCAAAAAACCGTGTCTCAAACGGACCTCATTTGCACAAGTTATAAATTTTTGACATTTATAAAAAATTGAAATTTGTTAATTAACATTATTAAAATGGTCAAAAGAGGGATGCGTTCGATGCGTCGGACGCTAACGTACCTTCTCTTAACATTCTAATAATGGATTGGGAATAGAGCTAACGCCATTAGGGCTTTGGATGCGTCAGTTGCGTCCCCAATGGAAACAACCTATCTTCATCTCTCTCTACCTTCTTATCTATTATATTCAGTGTTATTTCATATCTTTGGGGGAGGGAGGGGGACGGAGGAAAATTGCTAATTTATTCTTAGCCCGTACCATCGTCATGTTATACTAAAAAACAATAAATGAAAAGGTGTATTCGATCAAAAATAAAAGAGGCTAGAAATTCATTCAATAACATATACATCTGAGATTTTGGAAGCTAATTAAGTGGAGATGGATGGGAAAAAAGCTATTTCTTCATTGATTAGGAGTAAATCCATGTTAATCTTCATTTGAGGTGAGTATTTATGTATCGTCCATTGGATACTTTGACTTATATTTGTATAAGTGAGATTTATTGTTTTAGATGAAAATATCTTTTTCTAAGTGATGTTTTCAAATCGAAAAATAGATTAAATTTATTATTCGATTTTGTTGGACATGAGATCTATATAGTTTAATTATGATTATTGTTGGATTTACATTATTTCTTTTTGGGTAGAGTATGAGCCATACATAAATCAGATTTATTCCTTAAATAACAGTTTTTTTATGTCAACGATGTTTGGGAATTTATGTATATGAGATTTATTGTTGAATGATATTTTCATTGATTTAAATTTGACGTTTTATTGTTGAATCTTGTTTAAAAATAATAAACGTATACCCGTCGATGAAAATTTTGTATTTATTGATATATGTAAGTTATATTAATGATTATCTTGTCACTGCAATATTTGGATATGTTTATTGATGTATCATTGAGTGATGAGTGTATGATTGTAATAATGGAAATAATTAATTAATTGATAATGACTAAAATTGTGTGATGCGGTAAGAATTGGATAAATATATAATCAATATGATTTCTTATAGGTTGTGTGAAATGTTTGTAAATAATATTGTTTGAATGAAAAATAAAATTAGATTAATGCGATAGATTTAATAAGGTTGTTATTAATGAATTTTTGGGAAAATTCACAAATAATGCATATTTTTAAACTAAGATTGGGAAATTTATTATTATTATTTAATAAAATTAGGTTTTATAAATAATAATATGTTTCTGTGAAAGTTACTATTTTTTAGATAAAATATGATGTATGGAGAGATTTGAAGTAACGAGATTACAATAAAATACAATGAAATATATTACGGTTTTGGAAGAATTATTATTGTTTTTGAAATTATTAAATAAAGGTCGATTTACGATAAAGAGTAACAAAAATAATTAAGAGAAAATAAATGTAAATATATTATTTGATGGTTGTTTAATGTATGATTGATTGTTAATTGAACTATCACATATGCTTGATGTTTGATGATGTTATCAAATAGTCATTTCAAACATGATTTTTGAAAGAGTACCCATTAAGTGAAAATCCTTGCAACCAAAATCAATTTTCAAAACAAATTTTTCTAAAATCAAATATACTTCTGTGATAAAACTTTCACTCATATAAATATTTTATTACATTCTTTACTTAAAAGGATATTTCCTAAATAAAATACTTGCATAAATTTTTTCAAATATTTCCACGAACAATATAATTTCTCAAATAAGAATATTTCCACTATATTTTTTTCTTCAAATTTCCTCTTTTGAGAAATAAATCCTTCTAAATAAAAAATATTTTTGTAACTCCCCACCCCGAGACACACATTAACAAAAAGTATTGCTTAATAATTACGTCTGCTAATGCGGAGAATAGGGCTGGTTAGGAGCGACCATCTATAATCTTATCTTAAACATCTACTGAATACGTCGATAAATCCTCTATGTTTTTTCAATCTCTCATGGATTGACACATCTAATAAATGCTTAATACAAAACTATAGGTGGCTAATGGATCTATCAAAATAAAATACAACAACAGAATGCATATGACATCACAGAACAATAATTTTCACACACACACATATACACCGATACATTCCAATATGATACAGACTAATACACAAAAGTGGTACAGAGACCATACTTACACAAATAAATACATAAAACCTTTTTTTTAACTTCAAAAATTCAACAAAAATCATTTTCTTACTTAGAAAAATATTTCCAACCATATCAAAACTTTATTTATAGCCAAAAATCATTTTAAAACTAATTCCCATCTTTTTACATAATTAAACACCCTTTAAAAATCAAATACTTCATTTAAAAATTATTAAAGGAAGTAATTTGCAATAATTTATAAAATTATTTCGTTTTCTCTAAATAAAGATCATTTTCTATCATTATTGACCCAATAAATAAATAAAGTTCCAAACTTTATTTTTCTCATTTTATTTTTCAAAATTCATATGTTTATTCCAAATAACAAATAAAATTTCCAGTTTTATTTTAATTTACAATACTAAATTATAATTACCAATATAGTTTAATATTAACAGGTAATCTCCAAAACCCGGGTTGTACAGACTCCTTCCTTAAAAAAATTGCATCCTAGCAATTTCTAGAGAAGAGTTTGTATTCCATATAATTATTGTATCCATCAAAGGAAGATAAACAAGCTCGAGTTTTAAAATTTCCCACCCTCAACACAAAAAGAGAGAAAACCAAGATAAGATTGCTCGATTAATTCTATGATTTCCTAAGTGGAACACTAGGATTTGCAGACCATTGAATTTCTACAAGCAATACATCCCTACTTCAAAGGCGTTTCACCTTCGAAGCAAAACACGGATAGGATGCTACGCAATAGATAAATTGGGTAAGATCGATTCCTAAGAAGCTTCACAAACAGAGTCAGGATTTGGTCACAAGTTTATCCCGAACTCCAACCCACAAGATGGTAATCGATATGATTTTCCATATAACACTATGAAGGTAGGCATACTGATATTAGATCGACAACTATTGCGGAAAGAAAACCCAATAAGAAGTAGGTGGTTTTCCCCCAATACCACCAGACCCATACGATTGCATAATTATAAGTTGTAAAACTAGTGCACAAAGGCAAGTTAAGAATAAAAGGAATATATTTTTAAACTCTCTCTCACTAATCAAATATTCTTAAAGTTTTCCAACCTATTATGTCCAAGATTTAAAATTCTCAATTTTCAACACTTGAAAATTTCCAAAGCTTCTTACATAGATTTTTTTTAGTTTACTTCGTTACTCTTCACTAGAGTAAATAAGTTTAATTGATTATTCTCTAATTCATCCATAGGTATACTCTAGTTTGCAACATATTATTTTTCAATTTGTTTTTCAATCTTTCTAAGTGTTAGAAATTTTTGAAAACATCGACGGAGTCTCCTTTGTACGTATGGCTATATACGATATTACAAAAATTATTTATATATATACATCGACCAATAGGTCGAAAACACAATATATATCATCATTTAACACTTTTAAAAATTAATCCGAAAACATGCCTTCCTTTTTAGCATTTCAAAGTGAGTTTGGACAAACCTATATATAATCTTTTTTCTCAAAATATAGTCCAACTACCCTTCATGTTCATAAATAAGAAGTGCTACATTTAATTATTAAGGGAAATAGAATAATTTCATTTCAGACCTGCCGTAAATAAGACATGTTTTGACCTATAAAACAACAAAATATGAAAAACTTTATAGAATAAAAGCTGTTCGACTCAGTCTAAGCTTTACAGCAATATAAAGATCATCAAAATCGGATTTATGGTTTGAAAGTTATATTAATTTTACTTTCAGCTTAATCTTAGAGAATTTTGTAATAGGGCAGAACTGCCTATTGAGTTTCAAACCTATTTTAGACTCGGTAAAAAGCAAAATCTTTTCAAGTGGTTAAAAAAAATTTATAGATTGCTGAAAGCTCTTTAATATGCAAAAAGATTGAACTCATTTGGTGTTATAAATCACAAGTTATCGCTGTTTTACTAAAGCACTTTACCTAAAAACAAATTCAGCATTTTAAATCAATTTAAAATTTTGAAATTTACCCAAACCGTTTTAAGCTCAAACTAGATTTTCAAACAAACTTTTTGCTACATCATTTATTAATTTATTATTTTTCCTGGAAAGCTAAAACATACAAAATTATGTTCAACTTATGTAATCATCATAAAACATTTGATTAAGTGGAAATATTTTCATTACTTTCCAAAATCTACTTTTAAAACAATTAACTTGAAAAATCATTTTGGAAAAGATAGTCAATCTCTTACATTATCAAGAGAGATGACTATTGATTATCAACAAAAATAATTTTTTGGGGCATATATAAAGTTTTAATATTACTCTACAGTTTAAAATGACTATACTACATGAATTGTTCATTTATCAAAACAATCCAAATTCACATTCCACTTGTCACAAGAATTAAATTTACATCTAATTATCGACATAAAACTAATTAAAGTTGCTAATTTATTCAAACCTGTTTTCAAAAGAATTTTGCAATTTCAAACCCACAAGTTTTAATACCATTTAGGTTTAAAACAAAAACTAGCTTACAAATTTACACTAAAAGTTTGAAACTAACCCTTATTTATTTTCTCGTAGATAGAGTTTTATATCTATCTTCTACTATTACTCAAACAAATAAGTGTCAAAGAAAATTTTATAGTCATCAGTATTAACTAGCACTAAACTATTCAATTAATATTTTACGTTTTCAAACCAAAGTATTCTTCTACTTTAAATACATCATTTTATTAATCAAAGCATCAAATAATATTTTCTTCTAATTAAGACATCCCCTTTACTAGAATTATTCGCTTTATTTACCCAAAGTACCATATACAATTTCTTAAATTTCAAATAATATAAGAGTATTGCCTCACCATTGATATATAGTGAATGACTCCCATCGATTGACTATATAGTTGATCAAATGATCAAAACTGCATCGCCACTCATCTAACACTCACTATGGTTTAATGGCTTCATTAAACATTTAAAATAAAAATAAAAATTAATACTCCACCATATTAATTATTTCCAAACTTTATTTATCAAAACTCAATTTATCGTGTCTGACTGTCTCATCACAGCGTTTAGGAAATTCCTATCGATAACGTTGGCCAAACACATCGACCAAAATTCTTAAAGCACTAGACGGACAACCCAACACAAAAAATCATTTTCATTAAAAAGAAATACTTCATATATACTACACAAAATATTCTTTTTTTTCTTAGAAAAACAAAAATCCAATTTCTCTTAGAAACAAAATTTCAATTATAACTTATTCTCAAAATCAAAGACACAAGAAGAACTCGTCGAGATATTCCCTGAATACTCAATTCACAAGATTGATGGAATAAACTGGAGTGTTCATTATTACAGATGGTATAACGAACCACTCACAAGACTCATAACAAGTGCAGAATGCAGTAAAAGTAGCGCTATTCTCCACGACTCGTAGCTCATGAAAAATCAATGCAGGGTCAAGCTAAGGAATGACCCTAGCACCATACAAGAGATTAAAAGAAATCTATGGGATATAAAAGCAAGGGTAAAATATCTTCTTAATTGAGGAGAAGTAACATTGATAACAAATTATTACGTCGACTGAAGTAATACCACAAAGTATATCAACAATTGAGTATCCAAAATGGATAATTCAAAAGGGGTAAAAATGGTAGTATCAAATAAATTCAATGAATCACCTCAATATATTAGTGGACATCCTCGTGGAAGGATGACCTAAAGACTCCGAATAGGAAAAGAGGTCAACGCAATACTCGATTGCCTGACAAGGTATCATACCCGAACGAACTTACAAAAATTAACGGAGTCATAATACTGAAATCCAAGATATATCATAAACATCTTGAAACTCAAGAGTAAATACAAAGACTTCAGAATCATCGTTAACATTCCGGTGGGCAAGAAAAAATGAATTAGTCGAACTAGGATACTCAACATAGGATTCTTCGAATCACAGAATGTGGCTTGATATAGGCAAGCCACTTTAAATCAACACTTCAAATTCTAGATTTAAAATGATGTGCTAATTCGAATGAAAAGATAAGCTATAAGAAACAATCACAAAACCTCATACTACATGCTAAATATTGCAAACCCACTCAATAGGATTCACAATCCTCACAAAATAACAAGATAAGGACATCCAAAAGTATTAACAAACTCCTTCGACACGAATGAGTGTCAAGCACCCGTATTAAAGAGGACTCGAATAAGAAAATCACGATTAGGATTACTCTTAAGATATAATGTCACTAATTCTATTTTTGGAATACTACGGAATAAAATATTCCTAGACATATCCCAAACATCAATCTCAAAGGACATGATAAGATAAACGACATGATGATAAGGGATATGTAACATTTGTACTATACTTGGATATATCGTAATGTATGCTTTTGTTTTGTGTTTATCCTATTTTGTTCTAAATTCAGCTCTGATGCCAAGTTAAGAACCCCACCAAGGACCCACATTAACAAAGAGAATTACTAGGTAATTATGTCTGCTAATGCGGAGAATAGGGATGGTTAGCAGAGGCCATTTATAACCTTGTTTTAAAGATCAACTGAATACGTCGATCAATGCTCCATTTTTTCTATCTTTCATGGATCAACATGCCCAATAAATGTTTAGTACAAAATCGTAGGTCGCTAATGGATCTATCCGAACAAAATACAATAACAGAATGCATATCACTTCATAGAATAGTAATTTTCATACACACACACACATATATACATACATATGCATCGATACATCCCAGTATGATACAGACTGATACAAAAAAGTGGTATAGAGACCATGCTATATATATATCTAATCAAATACATATTATAGTCAAGCGGAAGGAGATGTAAACTACACAAAAGTGTTTGGCTGATATCCAAGCAGATGCATCAGAGCTAAGTCTCGTAACTGATAGCTAACCTGAAACAATTCGGTCTGACCCGAGTACAAAGACATGGGTCAGTCTAGCTAAAAAAATCAGTTAATGAGGTAGAGGATAATACGAAGCATAAGATACAAGGTGATAATTCTTCTCAAATGAGAAGAGGCAACAGAAAGGATATAACTCATGACTTAAGTGAACTAAGATCATTTAAGTATACAAAGACCTCAAAAGAGGTAAAATCAACTATAACACTCAAATAATATAAACAATTGCCAATGATAATCACCAAATAAAAACTCATGAAACTCAATAGAGTTTTATAATCCCAATATCGAAAACACCATAAAACAACATATATATATATATATAGATAAGCTTTCTCTAAATCAAGGTTATTAAGTAAATTCATCGTCTCAAAATTGGTGAAATTGAAATAAAAAAATCATAAAAATTCCACGGATTGGCCAAATCCCATTTTCTTGCCGAAGCAATGCTGCACTTGCCATTCTCAGACGGTTGAAGCCTCCAACAATGTCATTAACACCTCCCAAAGTAATTCGTCTGCATGACAAGGTCGCTGACACCTCTCCAAGCCATTTTGTCAGCCCTAACAAGGTCGCTAACACGTCCCAAAGCTAACACCTCTCAAAGCAGTTCTGTTAGGTAAACATCATGAATGCGTCATAAACCCACGAATAGAAACCCGAAAAGTGTTAACGTGTATCACATACCACATATTTGCACTTAGCTATTAACTAGCCACTAGTCGACGCCACATTAGGAACATCATGAAACTCAGAAAATCATATCTTTCCCCGTCTCATTGGCAAGTGATAAAGAGACACCATACTCGTCTCATCTCATCGACAAGTATTAAATGGCATCATAACTTGTCTCGTCTGATCGACAAGTGAAAATATCGTGATGTTTCCTCATAAATCATAAATCTCAAACCTCAAAACTTGCCAAATATTGGCCTTCCAAGATAATTCCTAAAAATAGGAATTATAATCTAAAAAACCCACCATAAATTGGCTGAATAACTCAGAAATCAATAACCCCGATAGTTTCGATCGTACAAGTCCGGAATCAACCGAAATACTAAACGAACATGTCCCGTACCACGTATTTTACTAAATCGTCTAATTCTCTTTCTCATACGTTCGAATAGTGCAAAAGTCCGTGTTTTATATTTAAAATAGTTTACTAGAGAAAACAAGCTTTTAAAACTTTTCCCCAAAAAAATTAATAAAACGATATTTGAAATTCCTTTATTATAGGAAATAAATAGATTTTATATTAGAAAAATAATTTCAAAATACTATATGATAATAATTTTAAATTTCCATTTATTCAAAATCATTTCAAAATGGTTTAGTGAATCCATGCTCGAAAATAATGAAAAACAAGAAAGATAACTCAAGACCGATAACTTGAATTCAATGCGAATCAATTCAAATTTAACCTAAAATCAATTAAAATTCTATTTAAATTTGAATTTCAAATTCTTCAAATATAGCTAGCCTATTGATAGGCATCATAGCTCTCAAAACATCTCAAAAACAACATCAAAATCAAACAAGAATGAGAGCAAAAATTGGCTAATACAATTCTCAGGTCAATGATTGTTATTGATGTCATTTTGCTCTCGGGACAGCAACAAACAAACATAGTTTTGACTAAGCTAACATCGAAATTTCAAAAAATTCAAAAAAAGAAACTTTTAGCATAAAGTCTAAGATTTTTGAAACATCTAAAATTATTAAATTTGGATAAAAAACGTGAAAGATATGGCTAAAAGAATTTCCGAATTTGAAGTTCACTACAGCTGTCGTTTTAGTTTCAGGACAACGATACTGGAATGAACTTTCGACCATGTAAACTTCAAAATTTAACAAAACCCAAAACATGAAAGTTGTAGCATATAATCTAAGATTTCAGTAACATCAAGAATCGTCAAATTTGGACACAAAACGAAAAAGATACGCTCAAATTACCAAAAACACTTAGCATAGAAATTCACAGTATTTACAGTGACAAGGCAGCAAGTTCGAATTGGATTTTCCGACCCTTTATGCTCCAAATTTTTGAAATTGTTTAACACTAAAGTTACCACACTCATTTCCCGATTTCTAGTACTTTAAAGAAAATCAAATTTTGATTTAAAACGAAAGGGATATGCCCAATTTACTGATAGTGATTTCACAAATGAACATGCAACAAACAAAATTGAGATTTCTTACCTTGATATCTCAATCAAAGCTAGAAAATGTAAGTTTTGAACTCACCTTGTGACGACCCGACTTTCATCTCCCAGAAAGTCGTATCATCTTGAAGAAGAAAAGAGAATAGAAAGAAGAGAAAGAAGAAACAACAACAGAATCTCAACAGCGGAACGAATAAATTATATTAATAACTTAAGTATTACATAGTATAGAACAATTATCAGAGTTACTCAGACAATACAACACATACTAGATAGTTATAAACACCTGTCTAGCAATTACAACTCAAAACACAATACAGTAAACATTTAGAGATACTAACACAGCAGAAAACTATATATCTATACGCGGAAGCCTCCTGCTCCATTACTCCTCCATAGTTCGTCAAAGCTAACCTGAAACCCTTGGCTACTCGTAAAAATTTGAGTACCCAAGAATTTAAGAAAAACAGAAATAAACTCTGGGTCGGACATGGGTCTGGTGTGAGTAACAGGTTAAAGTTGCTTAACTTTGAAAAACCTTTGAAAAGAAAAGGTATCACGTAAGACTTCCCACACATAAACATGGAAAAGTTTTTACCTTACGTTAACCAAAACATTTGATAGGAAATCCAGTGATATTATAATAGGTCTAGGTTTCCAAGTAAATAAGAAATAGCCAAAATTGTTACATCTATTAAATTCCAGCTACTAGCCACAAAAGTGGGTAATACAATCAAAACCGTTGGCACTTATTGGATTTTGGATTCCATCAACGGCAGGGCTACTTGGGTACCGCCCGTCACAGTACGTGGCCTAGATCACCGTACCGAGGATCACTCCCAATCCCCTGCAACACAAAGCCGGAACCATTCCTTACTGCAAAGTCCCGAACAAGACCACCCCGCAGTTGTGATCAGCAACCGCACCACATAGCCGAAATAAAGGGACATCTAGACAGGGGTAGATCTCATCCTACTTGGGCATGACTCACTTAGCCTTGCTGCACCTCCCCTGTTTTAGCCATTCCCGGTTGATGAGGCTTGAGGCTACGATTACCTTTATAGGACATATCACTTAGAATGCTCATCATCCACCTGACCATGTTCTGAAAGCATTCAATCCATACAAGTTCGTTCCGGGTTCAAACGAAACCGAAGGCATTATCTCGTTACACTCATTTTGGCTTCACCCTAAGAATTAACGACGATAACCCTTGCACTCTGAATCTTCATTTTCACTTCAGATTCACGACCTATTGTTAATTTGGATCGATTTGGTTTTCGGATATCCAAATATGAAAACCCGATCCTGGTCTCATCGAAATCCAAAACGTGTCTTTTAAGGCCAAGTTGTTTTAGAGTTTAAAACAATTTCAATTCACTATCTATATACACACAGATAGATAATTCACAACATAACAATGGATAATCAACATTATCATCATCAATAGATAATTCATATCAGCATTATAACAGATAATCCATATTATCATCACAATGCATCCATATCATATGACATTACTCATCTCATAGCTGAGATTACAAACCATTCAAGGCAACCAATGTCAGTCATTCATACATAAGTAATGATCTAATGATCACACCATCTATAATTAATTTAAAATGAATTAAATTAATTACTTCATCTCTACTTAATTTAAAGTGAATTAAATTAATTACTTCATCATTATAATCCTGCTTAACTTAACCATTAATTGATTACAAATCAATTAAATAATCACCATCTCAATATTCATTTCAATTAAACATTTCTGATTAACAATTCCCTAATTACAATAAGTAATTAGCCTTTAAATTAATTACACAAGTTAATTATACTTAACACTTACAATAATTAACTATTAATTACTAAATCAATTAATTAACTAAAGTTAATTACATTGATCCTTTATTAATTAATTAATTCATTTATTAATTATTCCTTAATTAATCAATTACATCATTAAATTGATTAATTAATGATTTCTAGTTTAATCAATCTCTCTATGTAAATTAATTACATTAAGTAACTAATCTTGCAATTAAACCACATATATATTAATCACCCTTGATTAATAACAATCCAGTAATTAACTTCCCTTAATTACTCATTCCATAAATTAATTACTCTTAATTAATTATCTCAATTAATCCTTTGATTAATAACAAAGTAATCAAATCCAAATTACTTTCATCGTTAAACACCTTTAATTACATCCAGTAATTATCAATTAATTACTTCCCTAAGTAATTACAATTCCATTAATTACGTAAAGTAATTATTTTCAAATCAAGTGTTTAAATTAATTAAACTTAATTAATTAACCTAAACCAATCACATTAACACAATTAGTTACATTAAGTAATTAATTCATTAATTACTTTCATCAAGTAATTAAACATAAACAATTTCATAAATGATTATTATTAATTAATTTAATTAATTATTAAAAATTAATCACATTAATTAATTGTTAATTAATCTTAAGTTAATGACCTTCATTAAAAAATCTTTAATTACTTCTCTTAAGAAATTAACTCAGATTAACCATTATTAATTACAAATTAATTAATATTTAATTACAATTTAATTAATCTCTAATTATTAATTAATTAATTGTTAATTACAATCTTAATTAACCCTTAATTACTTGATTAATAAATTCTTTAATCATTAATTAAATTTAATTAATAATCCCTAATTACATATTAATTAACCCTAATTAATTAATCTTAAATCTTAATTAATCAAATTTAAAAATTCTTAATCACTTAATTAATCATCCATATTATAAATTAATTAAATAATTAATTACCCATTTAGATTAACTTAATAATTTAAATGAATCCAAATTCTTAAATTCTAACTAAATTTAATAAAACATTTCTTACTTATATAAAGTATTTTAAAACACTTTGTTTCAAATTTACTTTAAATTAATTTAAATTCCATTTTAAACTTAAGATACAAATCTAGCTTAAACAACTTTTTAAAAATAATTCAAAACCCTTTTATCTCATATGTTAAAAGAAACATCCACTTTATAAAATAAGTTTAAAAGAATTTAAATCCCAATTCAATTTAAATTCAAATCAATTTAAAAACACACTTGAACATTCCAAGTTATTTTAAAACAAATTTGATTTAAAAATTTCCTTTTAATTTCAAAACTGAAATACAGTTTGAATCTTTTATTCCAGATTTAACTTAAATCTTTAAAAGCTTACTTACATTTTAAACTCCATTTTAAATTCAAATCATTTAATCATTTAAAGTAATTTAAACAATGTAGATCTAAACTATATTTTATTTTAAAAACTGAAACTCAACACAAATATCAGATTTAAAATCTCAAATTCAAGCTTATTTTAAAGCTTATATTTTACAATTTAAACTTTCCAGTTTAAATTCGAACCAATATTCTTTTATACCTTAAAAATTGTTAAAACTAAATTTAAATTCAAAATTTAAATTAATTCCAAACTCAGATTCAACTACTTTGAATTCATATTCACTTTCAGATTTTGAACTTAGTTTAAATGTGACGCCCCACCTCTATACCCACGCTAGCCAAGAACATTACGGTGAATGCTGTCAACTAGCACGGAGAATAAGGCTGTTGAGGAGCGACCATCCGTGTAATTTCTTTACGCAAGCACCGATATGTCAGATAGTATAACATGCAATACTTTATCAAGAGGAAATCCGACATACCGACACAAACTCAAAGCTACTACACAGTGGCTATAATATCTTCGAAAAACAAATATAGAAATAAACATAACATAAATCAGTCACAGACAATTCATATCACAAAGGCGGAAATAGATATGAATATTACACTAGGAAGTGTACATCAGAGTAGTGGTCTAAAAAGATCCACAATATCACAAAAGAATAGTTACATGAACTACACAAAAGAATAAGTATACATTAAAAAGTCTATATCTCAAATGTATACAACAAAAACTACTAATCTAAGTAGTTAACCAAAAGTCAGAGAAATCAATCCCAAGAGAGAAGTCAAGCAGAAGCACCTGTAACATCTCGGTCTGACCCGAGTATTATTTAAGAAGAAAATAATAAACGGATCAGTCTAGCTATAAATATCAGATGAAACGATATAGAATAAGAGATATGACTAAACACATAATCATCACAATGCCAAGCTGTGATATATATATATATACACACTTAGTTGATAATCATCAAGAGATTAATCAATGTCACTAAATCTACACAAGAATCAAAGAAACGTCATACTCCTTATTTCGTTCACCAAACCATAAATATTGACGATAATATCAATGTCAATCACAAAAGTCAATGACACAAATTCCAGAAGACTACACAAGAAATCCAGAAATCACTAAAGTCAAAGACACATAAATTCCAGAAGACTACACAAGAAATCCAGAAATCACTAAAGTCAATGACACACAAATTCACCGATGCACAAATATCGATAAGGCTTATCAATAGAAATCACTAAAATTGGCGAAGCACAAATTCTAGAAATCATCTCAAGGAATCCAGAAATCACAAAGGGGGGAGGCCTATCATAAACGAGAGCATAAAGCCCACCAACACGTGTATCACAAACGGAACGCTAATTCCATGGTTGCTAACCATCACAAATTGAGCCGAAGCTCCACAAACGGCCTGAAGACCATGGGTTGCTACCCCACCAAATTGAGTCGTAACTCCATAAAACGGGGTTTAGTCTCCCTCGCAGACAAAGAGACATCGCACATTGCTAGTCTAAATCACAAAGATGATCGTCATGATCAACGAGAAGTGTCGATTACAGTAAGCTAGTAAATATATGAGCTTAGCATCATGTCCCATAACCACTAGCTTAACTTAAATATTTACAAACAAATTGTAGATCTCCACTAGAAAATTGTCACAAGAGTTTCAATCGAACAAGTCCAAGAATTAACCAACAAAGTGAACGCAAGCGTTTCATACCACTTGTTTTACTAAGTCGTTTAATTAGATTTCTCATACGAGTGAGGTAAAGGTTTGTATATACTAATAGATTGGAAAACGGTTTTATAAACGAATTTGGTATTAAAATAGTATTGAAATCGTTTGAGGAAAGAGTTTTGATATTTACTACTAGTATAGAAAACCTTTATATTTTTAAAGTGACAAATCACGAAGAAGATAGTAAGAACAATCAATCACTAAAATTCACATACGAAGATGTGAATAAAAATCCAACGAAACCGATAAAGAATCCATCAAAATGGATATTCAAAAATCCCTAAAAAAGGAGTCATCAAAGTCATATTAATTGATAACAATAAATAGGAAACAACACGAATCGATTTAAGTTGGAAATTCAAGCAACTAGGCGAAGTAGGCAAAAAATCATCAGGTCGGTCGGCCGGCTACAGAGCTCGGTCGACCGAACCTTGTTCTGAAAAACTTCTCGGGCATCAGGTCGGTCGACCGAACCAGGGGGTCGGTCGGCCGAACCAGAAACAGAGAAACACTTATACTATCAGGTCGGTCGACCGGACCAGGGGGTCGGTCGGCCGAACCTGATGCTCTGCAAATTGATGCCTATAAATTGATATGCTACCTCCACCAATTCGCAACCGAACGAGCACGGACGCTAGGGAACTATGCCTAACGGCTACCCGGCCCTATTGGCTCCTTGATGCATCACCAAAAACACATTTGAACCTCAAAGCTATGATTTTCAAGGATTTTGGCTTTCAAACACTAAAATTGGAATATTCTCAAAAAGCAATTCAAATCAAAAGCAATAGCTCAAGAATAAGTGTTAGGAATTCATATCTAACAATCGAAGATAATTCATAGACTTAGATGTGAGATTAAAAATCTCACCTTTTCACAAAATCAAACAAGAAGAAGCTTGAAAGCAAATGGAGAATCAACCTCTCTTCAACACAACCCAAATGAGCTTGAATCTATGCTCAAAACAAGATCATTCCCAAAATTAGGTTTAGGAATTTCTGAAATTGGTAAGAGAATAAGTTGGAGAAGAAGAAGAGAATGCTTACCAATGGGTTCTCTTGAATTTGGAGCTAGGAATTTGAAGTTGCAAAAGGAACTAGGGTTTTGGAGTTTTTATTTCCAATCTCTCCCACCATTAATACCTTAAGAACTGAAAAGAGAAGAGAATGAGGGTGAATGGGGAAGAGTGGCTCAGATTTGAGCATAAGTTAAACATAGGGCTGAGCCCAAACCCAAACCCAAAGTGAAAAGTAGCAAAAATCAACTTTCTCCAAACATATCGAAGCTTATACTCAAAAAGGTCGCAAACGGCATTTTAAACTCAATGGGAGTGGTCCCGAGTCCTAATTCGACCGTATGCAAAAAGTAGCCTTTCGGACTAAAATCCGACTAACGATAAAATATTTTAATAAAATATTTAAATATAAAATCGATAAATATGCGGGTTGTTACAGACTCCCCTCCTTAAAGAAATTGCGTCCTCGCAATATTTAAGAAGAAGATATATATAGTATCAACCATAAAAGCATATTCAACACAAAAGAAGTTTGAAAAAAAAAGGTTCACCTTAAAGAGCACGGGAAAGCAAGTCCGGATGTGATCGCTCGATGAATTCCCTAGACACCCAAGAACAATCCTTAGGATTTGAAGACCATTGAACTTTAACAAGCGGAACATCTTTATTTCGAAGTCGTTTGACTCCCGAAGCAATGATACGAATAGGATGTTGCTCATAAGTTAAATTAGGCGAAACTTCAATCTCTTCCACAACACCGGGCTCAAGAATAGAATCGGAATCTCGAAGGCATTTCCGTAATTGAGAAACGTGAAACACGTCATGAATAGCAGAAAATTGAGCCGGCAATAAAAGGCGATAAGCCATGGAACCAATACGTTCAGTGATAGGAAATGGCCCAATATATCGAGGCGCTAACTTTCCCGATCGACTGAAACGTACAACACCTTTCATAGGTGACACACGAATGAACACAAGATCTCCCACCGAAAATTCTAACTTCCTTCTCCGGTTATCGGCATAGGATTTTTGTCTACTCTGGGCTTCTTTCATCCTATGTCGAATAAGTTCAATCTTTTCTGTGGAATCACGAATAAAATCTGGACCTAAAACCAGCTTCTCACCGGCCTCAAGCCAACAAGAAGGAGATCGGCATGGCTTTCGGTAGAGTGCCTCAAAAGGTGCCATACCAATACTAGATTGGAAGCTATTATTATAGGAAAATTCAACAAGTGATATGTGATCTTCCCAATTTCCACCAAAATCAAGAACACAAGCACGAAGAAGATCTTCAAGAGTTTGATTCACACGCTCGATTTGTCCATCGGACTGAGGATGATAGGCGGTGCTAAAATTAAGCTTCGTTCCCAAAGCTTTTTGAAGACTCTTCCAAAATCCACTAGTAAACAATGGATCACGATCACTAACAATAGTAGTAGGAACACCATGTAATTTAACAATCTCTTTAACAAAGAGTTTGGCCAAAAGAGGAACGGTTCGGTTAGACCGAACGGGAATAAAATGGGCGGATTTAGTAAGTCTATCAACGATCACCCATAAGCTATCATGACCCGATCGAGAACGGGGAAGGCCTTCTATAAAATCCATGGAAATATTGTCCCACTTCCAAATTGGAATTTCTAAAGGTTGCAATAACCCACCGGGCCTTTGATGCTCGGCCTTGACGAGTTGGCAAGTCATGCAACGCTTAACGAAGTTAGCGATGTCAAGTTTCATTCCCTCCCAATAATAAAGCCGCTTTATATCAGCGTACATTTTACTACTACCGGGATGAATGGTAAATTTAGAACGATGAGAATCCTCCAAAATATCCTTTCGAAGATCGATAATATTTGGTACGATAAGTCTACCAAATTTTCGAATGCCGCCAAGAGAATCGATATCAAAGTCTTTCAAACCTTCAATATCAATTTTATCCCTAATATTTTGGCCAAGAAGAGCCATTTCGGGATCTAGCCTTTGAGCTTCAAGAATGCGGTCTAAAAGAGAAGGATGAGCCTCAAGGCTACATAACACAAGTGATGAACATAAATCGGAGACACGGTCTCGAATCTCACAAGAGGATAAGATCTCGAGATCGTTCCATTCGGATATCATCATAGAAACAACAGCTTGTTGTTTACGGCTAAGAGCATCGACGACACGATTACCCTTACCGGGTGTATAAAGAATATCAAGATCATAAGGCGCAAGGAACTCGAGCCAACGTTGCTGACGCAAATTAAGTTCCTTTTGAGAGAATAAATACTTCAAGGATTTATGATCGGTATAAAGAAAAAATTTCTCTCCTAAAAGATAATGACGCCAAATCCGAAGAGCAAAAACAATAGCCGCGAGCTCTAAATCATGAGTGGCATATCTAGTCTCGGCAGGCTTCAATTGCCTAGAAGCATAAGCAATAACACATTCTCTTTGCATAAGAACGGCACCCAAACCAACACGACTAGCATCGGTATAAACAACGAAATCTTGATTCCCCTCGGGAATAACGAGAATAGGAGCATCAGAAAGAAGTTCTTTTAATTTCTGAAAAGAAGCTTCACATTTGTCCGACCAAATGTATTTAACACCTTTCTTCGTCAAACTAGTGAGAGGCACGACAATCTTAGAAAAGTCTTTGATAAAACGACGGTAATAGCCCTCCAAGCCGAGAAAACTATGAATCTCTGTCACACTCTCCGGTCTCTTCCAATCTTGAATCGCTTCGATCTTTGAAGGATCCACGGAAATTCCGGATTCGGAAATAATATGATCGAGAAACTTCACACGAGATTGCCAAAAGTGGCATTTAGAAAATTTTGCCTTTAATTGATTACTCCTAAGAGTTTCCAACACAATCCGAAGATGTTTTTCATGGTCCTCCTCGGTTTTAGAATACACAAGAATATCATCAATAAAGATGAGAACAAATTGGTCGAGAAAATCTTTGAAAACTCTATTCATAAGGTCAACGAAATAAGCCGGAGCATTCGTTAGACCAAATGGCATGACAAGCCATTCATAAGATCCATAACGAGTACGGAACGAGGTCAATGGAATACTATCCTCAGCAATACGAAGCTGATGAAATCCAGTAGCTAAGTCTAATTGTGAAAAGACCTTAGCACCACTAAGCTGATCGAATAGATCATCAATCCGAGGTAAAGGATATTTATTTTTGATAGTAAGATCATTAAGCTTGCGGTAGTCAACGCAAAGCCTAAGTGTACCATCGGATTTCTTCACAAAAATAGCCGAAGCTCCCCAAGGCGAGGAACTAGAGCGAATAAATTGCTTCGTCTCCAATTCGGATAATTGTTTACGCATCTCCTCGTTTTCTTTATTGGACATACGATACGGAGGACGAGTGATAGGTTGAGCTCCAGGAATAAGATTAATTCTGAACTCAATTTCCCGCTTAGGTGGTAATCCTAAAACGGGTTCGAATATGTCGGAAAATTCACGAACGACGTGAATAAGAGAAATAATATCACCCTCATCATCATCATCGTCATCACGAGGATTTAAAGAATATAAAGATGCGACCAAGCTGGAAATTGAATCTTGAAGATTAATAGAAATCTGCTTAACAGATCGAGGATGTCGAAGATGAATAGTCCGCTCAGGACATAGGATATGAGCTTCATAATGGTTAAGCCAATCCATTCCCAAAATCATTCCAAAGCCTAAATAACGCATGACATGCAAACCGGCTAGGAAAGGAAAATCACACAAAATAATCTCGACATCTTTACACAATAAACTGATTGTTGCGGATCCACCAACCGGATTCGCAATTCTCAAAGAAGTCATTAAACACAAAACATCCAAAGAAAAAGTATCAACAAGTTCTTTTGATATAAAAGAATGGGACGCAGCCGTATCAAAAAGAACTCGAATAAGATGATCACGAAATAAAATAATTCCATCAAGGATAGAATGAGGCATACCTTGACCACGAGATGTGTTGCCAGGGGCTTGAGCAACATTTAACTTTCCCTCCTTCTTGCCCTGAAGCTTGGGGCATGAAGATATAACATGACCGGGAACTTTGCAGTAGCGACAAGAGAGAGACTTTGGGCACTTGTTCGCATAATGGTCCTTCGAACCACAATTATAGCATTCCCCACGGCCAAAGGAAGAAGTCTTTGCCACGGAGGTTGCTTGCTTCCCTTTCTTTTTGGGATAAGGTCCTTTGAATTTACTGGGCCTCTTCTTACTGTTAGAGTTTGGTTTGGAACCCACCACTTCAACATCATTCTCCTTATCCGCCTCTTCGAGTCGAAGAGCGATATCAACGAGTTGATCAAAAGAAACTTCTAATTTTAGAAGTAATGGCTTCTTGAGATTTTTGTTTAAGCCATAAACAAATCTCTGATTCTTCTTCAGAGGGGTGTTGATGTATTCAACCCCATATTTGGAAAGTGATTCAAAAGAAGCAACGTAGTCCGTCACGGAAGAATCGCCTTGAACAAGGTCTATAAATCGTCGAGCCAATGTCACTTTCTCAACTTCTGGCATGAATTTTAATTCGAAGCGTTCTCAGAATTGCTCCCAGGTGAGATCCGCTTCATTAATCTCAGAAATAAGAAGCTCGTGCCAGTCCAATGCTCTTTCTCGGAGCATACTAGAGGCCACCTGAACTCGGTGAAGGTCAATAAGATTCATGCGAGAAAATATTCGATCGCATGACCTTAGCCAAGCCTATACTTCAATAATAGTTTCGGAACCTTTGAATGGCTCCCCACCCAAATTAGCGTAATCGCTGCACAAGCGTGCAAATCCCGACTTTGGGTGAGTAGGTTCCGGGTTAGCTCCAGCTGCTTGAGCATTCGTCACTAAATCAAGAAGCTGTTGAGCAGTCATAAAAACTCCATCCTGGGGCGGAGTGCTAGATGGCATGGTTCTGGGGCGGCCTGGTCTAGACATTTCTCTTCCTTTAGAAAGAAAGAAGAATAAGAAAAAGGTTATTCACCAAATTGAATATCAAGCAATCTTGATAGATAAACAAGGAATCATAAGGAAAATAGGATGAATCGGTACGAAGACTCGAATTAAATCCTAAAGCACGACTCCTAAGATGGACTTAGGACGATGATCCTTGTTATAATATTCCATATTGTTCCGAAGTTTGGCTCCGATACCAAGCTGTGACGCCCCACCTCTATACCCACGCTAGCCAAGAACATTACGGTGAATGCTGTCAACTAGCACGGAGAATAAGGCTGTTGAGGAGCGACCATCCGTGTAATTTCTTTGCGCGAGCACCGATATGTCAGATAGTATAACATGCAATACTTTATCAAGAGGAAATCCGACATACCGACACAAACTCAAAGCTACTACACAGTGGCTATAATATCTTCGGAAAACAAATATAGAAATAAACATAACATAAATCAGTCACAGACAATTCATATCACAAAGGCGGAAATAGATATGAATATTACAGTAGGAAGTGTACATCAGAGTAGTGGTCTAAAAAGATCCACAATATCACAAAAGAATAGTTACATGAACTACACAAAAGAATAAGTATACATTATGGAGTCTATATCTCAAATGTATACAAAAAAACTACTAATCTAAGTAGTTAACCAAAAGTCAGAGATATCAATCCCAAGAGAGAAGTCAAGCAGAAGCACCTGTAACATCTCGGTCTGACCCGAGTATTATTTAAGAAGAAAATAATAAACGGATCGGTCTAGCTATAAATATCATATGAAACGATATAGAATAAGAGATATGACTAAACACATAATCATCACAATGCCAAGCTGTGATATATATATACTTAGTTGATAATCATCAAGAGATTAATCAATGTCATCAAATCTACACAAGAATCAAAGAAACGTCATACTCCTTATCTCGTTCACCAAACCATAAATATTGACGATATATCAATGTCAATCACAAAAGTCAATAACACAAATTCCAAAAGACTACACAAGAAATCCAGAAATCACTAAAGTCAATGACACACAAATTCCAGAAGACTACACAAGAAATCCAAAAATCACTAAAGTCAATGACACACAAATTCACCAATGCACAAATATCGATAAGGCTTATCAATAGAAATCACTAAAATTGGTGAAGCACAAATTCTAGAAATCATCTCAAGGAATCCAGAAATCACAAAGGGGGGAGGCCTATCACAAACGGGAGCATAAAGCCCACCAACACGTGTATCACAAACGGAACGCTAATTCCATGGTTGCTAACCATCACAAATTGAGCCGAAGCTCCACAAACGGCCCGAAGACCATGGGTTGCTACCCCACCAAATTGAGTTGAAACTCCACAAAACGGGGTTTAGTCTCCCTCGCAGATAAAGAGACATCGCACATTGCTAGTCTAAATCACAAAGATGATCGTCATGATCAACGAGAAGTGTCGATTACAGTAAGCTAGTAAATATATGAGCTTAGCATCATGTCCCATAACCACTAGCTTAACTTAAATATTTACAAACAAATTGTAGATCTCCACTAGAAAATTGTCACAAGAGTTTCAATCGAACAAGTCCAAGAATTAACCAACAAAGTGAACGTAAGCGTTTCATACCACTTGTTTTACTAAGTCGTTTAATTAGATTTCTCATACGAGTGAGGTAAAGGTTTGTATATACTAATAGATTGGAAAACGGTTTTATAAACGAATTTGGTATTAAAATAGTATTGAAATCATTTGAGGAAAGAGTTTTGATATTTACTACTAGTATAGAAAACCTTTATATTTTTAAAGTGACAAATCACGAAGAAGATAGTAAGAACAATCAATCACTAAAATTCACATACGGAGATGTGAATAAAAATCCAACGAAACCGATAAAGAATCCATCAAAATGGATATTCAAAAATCCCTAAAAAAGGAGTCATCAAAGTCATATTAATTGATAACAATAAATAGGAAACAACATGAATCGATTTAAGTTGGAAATTCAAGCAACTAGGCGAAGTAGGCAAAAAATCATCAGGTCGGTCGGCCGGCTACAGAGCTCAGTCGACCAAACCTTGTTCTGAAAAACTTCTCGGGCATCAGGTCGGTCGACCGAACCAGGGGGGTCGGTCGGCCGAACCAGAAACAGAGAAGCACTTATACTATCAGGTCGATCGACCGGACCAGGGGGGTCGGTCGGCCGAACCTGATGCTCTGCAAATTGATGCCCATAAATTGATATGCTACCTCCACCAATTCGCAACCGAACGAGCACGGACGCTAGGGAACTATGCCTAACGGCTACCCGGCCCTATTGGCTCCTCGATGCATCACCAAAAACACATTTGAACCTCAAAGATATGATTTTTAAGGATTTTGGCTTTCAAACACTAAAATTGGAATATTCTCAAAAAGCAATCCAAATCAAAAGCAATTGCACGAGAATAAGTATTAGGAATTCATACCTAACAATCGAAGATAATTCATAGACTTAGATGTGAGATTAAAAATCTCACCTTTTCACAAAATCAAACAAGAAGAAGCTTGAAAGCAAATGGAGAATCAACCTCTCTTCAACACAACCCAAATGAGCTTGAATCTATGCTCAAAACAAGATCATTCCCAAAATTAGGTTTAGGAATTTCTGAAATTGGTAAGAGAATAAGTTGGAGAAGAAGAAGAGAATGCTTACCAATGGGTTCTCTTGAATTTAGAGCTAGGAATTTGAGGTTGCAAAAGGAACTAGGGTTTTGGAGTTTTTATTTCCAATCTCTCCCACCATTAATACCGTAAGAACTGAAAAGAGAAGAGAATGAGGGTGAATGGGGAAGAGTGGCTCAGATTTGAGCATAAGTTAAACATAGGGCTGAGCCCAAACCCAAACCCAAAGTGAAAAGTAGCAAAAATCAACTTTCTCCAAACATATCGAAGCTTATACTCAAAAAGGTCGCAAACGGCATTTTAAACTCAATGGGAGTGGTCCCGTGTCCTAATTCGATCGTATGCAAAAAGTAGCCTTTCGGACTAAAATCCGACTAACGATAAAATATTTAAATAAAATATTTAAATATAAAATCGATAAATATGCGGGATGTTACATTAAATTTCCAGTTTGCATTTAAATTTTACTTTTAATTTAAAAACAGAAAACAGGTTTCTGTTTTTATTTTTAAGCCAAACTTAAATTTTCCGAATTCAAATTATTTCAAAAACCAAGATTTAAACTAATTGAATTCATATTTAAATTCAGGTTTAAACTCAGTTCAAAATTTTAGTTTACATTTGAACTTTACTTCTAATTTTTCTAAAAACTATAATAGGTTTTCTGTTTCTAATAAAACCTGAAACAATTGTTATACTCGAACCATCTTAATATTACTTCGAGTCAGAAACCTATTTGCTTCGAGAAGAAACTCAAATCCCCCGAGACCATCACGATGCCACCAATCTGTAACCACCAAACATTACACCAACATCTCCACATCCCTCTGTGCACATGAACGGCACCTCCGGCCATCGCTGACCAACTACGAGACCACCCCACAGTCGCCGATCATCTCCTCAGGCCAACCAAACAACAACTCGATCGACATTTACTCTAATTGAAGATCGCGACCAAAAATTCCCAAACCTGAAAACAACAGTACCCAAACAACTCCAACCTGTCAACGCCACGTATTCGTGCCTCCGGCCATTGTTGACTCTGCAATTCCGACGAAGACTTCCTCAACCCTCCAACATCCATTCCCTAAAAACCCAAGTAGCTCGATCAATAGAGGAGATCGAACTCAAATAAATACTGTAACCCCGTAAAAACTAGGGTTCAAATCCTTAAAACCAAATCACAACATCAAAAACAAATTGCAAGCCAATCCAATAATTTTCTCAACGTCCCTAATCACCTCACCATCTCCAGGAGCAATTTCAACTCAATCGAACACAAATATCATTTGTGCTAACCTAAAATGTAAAATACAGTGAAGTTTGAACCGCTCTAAGGTTTGAGCATTAAAAATTGTAATTTTACTTTTAAAAATCATAATTTTTCATGATGTTTTGATTCATAATCCTGAAACATTGAATTGAAATGTTTGAATTTTTATCTTATACAAATTGTTGCTCTGTTATATTCACTTCCAGGTAATATAAGATTTTATTTAACTTATACAAAAATTTTAAAATTTACTTCATCTTATAATAACAAGTTTCATTCAATTACAAGTCATAACATCAACCCGATCAAAAGAAAGAAAGAATTTTTATCACTTGCTTATACAGTAAACAGTCAATACTTAGATGAATTAAACATGCATTCATCTGTACACAAAGATAAACTCAGCAATGTGTTTGACAACATATATAAGACTACTTGTTTTCATGAATAAATCAAGCAACCAATTTTATACTTAAAATTTTAAAAATGTTAAGTTACTCACCTGATTTAAATATGCAGAGCAAAGCATAGATTTTTGAATAACCCTTGAATCCTTTGCAAACTTGTTTGAAATACTTTTAACTTGCTTGTAGTTGCCACTTTCCAGATTGCAGATGACAAAAATGCAGACTTTTGTTTGAATTCCAGATTTACAAAATGACATGCATGCTGGTTTGCTTTATTTTTTAGTTTTTTGAATGAATTGAATGCATGCTTTCATGATTTTCGGATTTTAGAAGAATTGAATGCATTTGAACAGGATTTTTGAATGTGGATCAGGGATTTGATTTTGCATGTTTGAAGAGACGAAGTTTGCTATGCATTTTTGAGGGGTTTATTTCACCGATTGAGGAAAAAGGTGTTTGAAAATTGATTTGCATGCAAACAAATGTTACAGGGATTGATTACAGAATTTGATTTTTCAGATTTGTGATTTGGAGATTGTTTAGAGAGAATGGGTTTCAGCTGAAAGAATTCTTTGTTTTAGAATTGAAAATGAAGAAAGAAAAAGAAATGGAAGATGGCAAGTGTTTTTATAACTATATTTATGATTTATTTAAAATCAAAGAAAATAAAAATTTAAACAATGACACTTGTCTTTAGTTACTAACACTTGTTAACTTTCTTATGTGTTTAAATTACACATGTTAGTTATGCTTTAATATACTTACACATGTCCTTTAAGTAATTAGTATTTTTAATTAAGTGTTAATGAATGTTTAATAAAAGGTTTGAACTTAATTTTTTTACACATTTATCTTTTAATTAATTAATATTTTTAATTAAGTGTTAATGAAAGTTTAAACTTAATTAATTAGTTTCTTTAATACTTAGTTATATATATAAATAATTTTTAAAGAATAAAACTAAGTATAATTATAAATAAAAACAATATACAAATCAGTTATTTGAAAATAATAATTTTAATCATTTAAAATAAATTTATAAAAGAGATTGTAACTTATTTGTTATTTAAATGAATAAATGTTTCATTTATAAATTGTATTTTAAATTTCATTTCTAATTTACAAATCATAATTATCAATCAATATTTTAAAAAGAAATAAAACAAACATTTTTATATCTTTATTTTAATCTAAATTAATATTCAAACTTAAGTCAAAATATATTTTAAACAAATAAAACATTTATCTTATATATTTAAAATCATTTAGTTATTTTATTAAATAGTTTTAAAGCTATACTAATTAAATTTAAAACCAAACTTATCTATTTAAAATAGTTTATTAGCTTATTAAAAATAAATTCACTAATTAATTATTTATTAAAGAAGATTATTGAATCAATTCAAATTTATTAAAAAAATTATCAGATTAATTAAATTTTTAAACACAAATTATCAAATGTATATTGCTAGAAATTCCGGGATATCACAATCCTCCCCCCTTAAAAGAATTTCGTCCCCGAAATTTAAAAAAAAGGTAATTTAATAATCTCATTAAAGATTTAATTTTAAAACACAGCATATATTAATCATATGCTAACAACCAAAGAAATCAATTCACACAATCAAAACAAATCTAACTATCCAGAAAAAATTCTGAATAGAATTTCCACCGGTTTCCCCGGTATAAATATCGGGATACTCGCTCTATAGAATCCAAACAATCAATACTACTAAGCTATAGAGCTCCTATCTCATTTATATCTACAAAACTAAACAGGATATTAGACTACAGACGAGTCTGACTCAACAACCAAATCCTCCCGAACTGCTGGTTCCTAAAACCAGAAGTAGATCATACACATACTCCCTCGGAGATACGTGAAACTTATCGAATCCCAATTATCCAAACTGGCAGTTCAACTCTGAAGTCCAAAACACCTCGGATCTAGCTTCCCAGACTTACCAAAACTTATAGCTCCTTGGATTGGAGAAAAACTTCTCCCAAAACCAAATCTCCGACTCCGGAATCCAAATTCTTCCGTCTCTTATTCATAAAAACTCTTCGGACGATCTTGGGCTACCAACATCCTTCTTGATCAGCTCAACCCTAGCAGATGCCTCTAGAAACAGACTGGATCAAAACAACCCATCACTAAGATCTCCTTAAGATCAATCCAAAACCAGGAACACTCTCTACTCCACAAAAACAGAAGACAGAACAAACTTCTCCTTATCCATAAAAAGACAAAACAAAAATACTCCCAAACTGCTTCCGCTGCACAACTCTGATCCGAAGTAGAAGAAAATGCTGATGAAGAACACGAGCACAAACTGGACCACACATCTCAAAAATATGGTTCAATAGATCCATAAGAAAACTTAGAAGTTCCTCCGAAACCTGAGTTGCTTCACCAACTCTATCTCTAGGAACCATCCTTCAACTAAACTGAACCACCGGTACCAATCCTGGAATACTAGTCGATAAGAAAACTCGATCTCCGGATGCGGACAAAGCTCTAACTTCCCTGAAGACATCCGGAAAATCTCCAACAACTCAAGAGAACACTCAACTATCGCAAGTCACTTTTGCGATCAACTCAGCCTAATTCCAAAGAAATTGCTCTCTCTTTACCAATCAGAACAGCTTATGCTGGCCTAGCCAATCCATACAAGAAACGAGTCCACAATGCTGCTTCTGAACTCCACCTCAGAAAAACTACTCAGTCAGAAGACTTCCTGCCAACACATAACACTCCGAGCTGTACTGCCAACACCAATGCCAAAGAATTCCCAATCCAAAGCTCTTCGAGAAACTCGGACCTCAAAGCAAACAGAAATACCCTACTGGACTCAACCACATCACCGAGACAGACATACTTCCCTACTCTTGTTCCAAAGAAACATCTTCGGAAATATCCATAGTCACTGCGTCTCATCACACAGCTACTACTTCCTAAGGTATCAAGATACCATCACTTGCTTGCTTCTGTCCAACCGACAGATCCAAACTCAACTCATCCAACTCTGCACTTCAAAGATGAACTCCGAACCCTAACAGGTTTCCTTCAGAGATCGATGAAATCCTTACACCAAGCAAAACTCGCTCGAGATGGTATTAGGTCTACAATCTCGACAGATACACCTCCAACCAATGGTAGTTGTGTTACACACACCACTACCTTATCTACCTTTATAACTTATATTGGAAAACCTATACGGTTAACCCAACAAATAGGTAGAAATATGAATAAATATATATATACACACACACACATACAAATACGCTCTCTCAAGATAGACACCACTCCAGAGCCTAGGTATTCACTCAACCTAATGCTTTGATACCAAATGTGACGACCCGACTTTCATCTCCCAGAAAGTCGTATCATCTTGAAGAAAGAAAGGGATAGAAAAGAGAAAAAAATAAAAGAAAGAAGAAACAACAACAGAATCTCAACAGCGGAACGAATAAATTATATTAATAACATAAGTATTACATAGTATACAACAATTATCAGAGTTACTCAGACAATACAACACATACTATACAGTTATAAACACCTATCTAGCTATTACAACTCAAAACACAATACAGAAAACATTTAGAGATACCAACACAGCGGAAAACTATATATCTATACACGGAAGCCTCCTGCTCCATTGCTCCTCCACAATTCGTCAAAGCTAACCTGAATCCCTTGGCTACTCATAAAAATTTGAGTACCCAAGAGTTTAAGAAAAACATAAATAAACTCCGGGTCAGATATGGGTCTGGTGTGATTAACAGGTTAAAGTTGCTTAACTTTGAAAAACCTTTGAAAAGAAAAGGTATCATGTAAGACTTCCTACACATAAACATGGAAAAGTTTTTAACTTACGCTAACCAAAACATTTGATAGGAAATCCAGTGATATTATAATAGGTCTAGGGTTTCCAAGTAAATAAGAAATAGCCGAAATTGTTACATCTATTAAATTCCAGCTACTAGACACAAAAGTGAGTAATACAATTAAAACTGTTGGCACTTATTGGATTTTGGATTCCATCAATGGCAGGGCTACCGAGGTACTGCCGGTCATAGTACGTGGCCTAGATCACCGTACCGAGGATCACTTCTAATCCCCTGCAACACAAAACCGGAACCATTCCTTACTGAACAGTCCCGAACAAGACCACCCCGCAGTTGTGATCAACAACCGTACTACATAGCCAAAATAAAGGGACATCTAGATAGGGGTAAATCTCGTCCTACTTGGGCATGACCCACTTAGCCTTGCTGCACCTCCCCTGTTTTAGCCATTCCCGGTTGATGAGGCTTGAGGCTACGATTGCCTTTATAGGACATATCGCTTAGAATGCTCATCGTCCACCTGACGATGTTCTGAAAGAATTCAATCCATACAAGTTCGTTCCGGGTTCGAACGAAACCGAAGGCATTATCTCATTACACTCATTTTGGCATCACCCTCAGAGTTAACGACGATAACCCTTGCACTATGAATCTTCATCTTCACTTCAGATTCGCGACCTATCGTTAGTTTGGATCGATGTGGTTTTCGGATATCCAAATATGGAAACCCGATCCCGGTCTCATCGAAATCCAAAACGTGTCTTTTAAGGCCAAGTTGTTTTGGAGTTAAAAACAATTTCAATTCATTATCTATATACACACAGATAGATAATTCACAACATAACAATGGATAATCAACATTATCATCATCAACAGATAATTCATATCATCATTATAACAGATAATCCATATTATCATCACAATGCAACCAATGCATCCATATCATATAACATTACTCATCTCATAGCTGAGATTACAAACCATTCAAGGCAACCAATATCAATCATTCATACATAAGCAATGATCTAATGATCACACCATCTATAATTAATTTAAAATGAATTAAATTAATTACTTCATCTCTAATTAATTTAAAGTGAATTAAATTAATTACTTCATCATTATAATCCTGCTTAACTTAACCATTAATTGATTACAAATCAATTAAATAATCACCATCTCAATATTCATTTCAATTAAACATTTCTGATTAACAATTCCCTAATTACAATAAGTAATTAGCCTTTAAATTAATTACACAAGTTAATTATACTTAACACTTACAATAATTAACTATTAATTACTAAATCAATTAATTAACTAAAGTTAATTACATTAATCCTTTATTAATTAATTAATTCATTTATTAATTATTCCTTAATTAATCAATTACATCATTAAATTTATTAATTAATGATTTCTAGTTTAATCAATCTCTCTATATAAATGAATTACATTAAGTAATTAATCTTGCAATTAAACCACATATATATTAATCACCCTTGATTAATAACAATCCAGTAATTAACTTCCCTTAATTACTCATTCCATAAATTAATTACTCTTAATTAATTATCTCAATTACTCCCTTGATTAATTACAAAGTAATCAAATCCAAATTACTTTCATCATTAAACACCTTTAATTACATCCGGTAATTATCAATTAATTACTTCCCTAAGTAATTACAATTCCATTAATTACATAAAGTAATTATTTTCAAATCAAGTGTTTAAATTAATTAAACTTAATTAATTAACCTAAACCAATCACATTAACACAATTAATTACATTAAGTAATTAATTCATTAATTACTTTCATTAAGTAATTAAACATAAACAATTTCACAAATGATTATTATTAATTAATTAATTTAATTAATTATTGAAAATTAATCACATTAATTAATTGTTAAATAATCTTTAGTTAGTGACCTTCATTAACAAATCTTTAATTACTTCTCTTAAGAAATTAAATCAGATTAACCATTATTGATTACAAATTAATTAATATTTAATTACAATTTAATTAATCTCTAATTGTTAATTAATTAAGCGTTAATTACAATCTTAATTAATCCTTAATTACTTGATTAATAAATTCTTTAATTATTAATTAAAATTTAATTAATAATCCATAATTACATATTAATTAACCCTAATTAATTAATCTTAAATTTTAATTAATCAAATTTAAAAAAAAATTAATCACTTAATTAATCATCCATATTATAAATTAATTAAATAATTAATTACCCATTTAGATTAACTTAATAACTTAAATGAATCCAAATTCTTAAATTCTAACTTAATTTAATAAAACATTTCTTACTTATATAAAGTATTTTAAGACACTTTGTTTCAAATTTACTTTAAATTTCACTTTAAATTCCATTTTAAACTTAAGATACAAATCTAGCTTAAACAACTTTTTAAAAATAATTCAAAACCCTTTTATCCATATGTTCAAAGAAACATCCACTTTATAAAATAAGTTTAAAAGAATTTAAATCCCAGTTTAATTTAAATTCAAATCAATTTAAAAACACACTTAAACATTCCAAGTTATTTTAAAACAAATTCGATTTAAAAATTTCCTTTTAATTTCAAAACTGAAATACAGTTTGAATCTTTTATTCCAGATTTAACTTAAATCTTTAAAAGCTTACTTGCATTTTAAACTCCATTTTAAATTCAAATCATTTAATCATTTAAATAATTTAAACAATTTAGATTTAAACTATATTTTATTTTAAAAACTGAAACTCAACACAAATCTCAGATTTAAAATCTCAGGTTCAAACTTATTTTAAAGCTTATGTTTTAAAATTTAAACTTTCCAGTTTAAATTCAAACCAATATTCTTTTATACCTTAAAAATTGTTAAAACTAAATTTAAATTCGAAATTTAAATTAATTCCAAACTCAGATTCAACTACTTTGAATTCATATTCAAATTCAAATTTTGAATTTAGTTTAAATTTCCAGTTTGCATTTAAATTTTACTTTTAATTTAAAAACAGAAAACAGATTTCTGCTTTTATTTTTAAACCAAACTTAAATTTTCTGAATTCAAATTATTTCAAAAACCAAGATTTAACTAATTGAATTCAGGTTTAAACTCAGTTCAAAAATTTAGTTTACATTTGAACTTTGCTTCTAATTTTTCTAAAAACTATAACAGGTTTTCTGTTTCTAATAAAACCTGAAACAATTGTTATACTCGAACCACCTTAATATTACTTCGAGTCAGAAACCTATTTGCTTCGAGCAGAAATTCAAATCCCCCGAGACCATCACGATGCCACCAATCTGTAACCACCAAACATTACACCAACATCTCCACATCCCTCTGTGCACATGAACGACACCTCCGGCATCGCTGACCAACTACGAGACCACCTCATAGTCGCCGATCATCTCCTCAGGCCAACCAAACAACAACTCGATCGACATTTACTCTAATTCAAGATCGCGACCAAAAATTCCCAAACCTGGAAACAACAGTACCCAAACAACTCCAACCTGTCAACGCCACGTATTCGCGCCTCCGGCCACTGTTGACTCTGCAATTCCGGCGAAGACTTCCTCAACCCTCCAACATCCATTCCCTAAAAACCCAAGTAGCTCGATCAACAGAGGAGATCAAACTCAAATGAATACTGTAATCCATTAAAAACTAGGGTTCAAATCCTTAAAACCCAATCACAACATCAAAAACAAATTGCAAGCCAATCCAATAATTTTCTCAACATCCCTAATCACCTCACCATCTCCAGGAGCAATTTCAACTCAACCGAACACAAATATCATCTGTGCTAACCTAAAATGTAAACTATAGTGATGTTTGAACTGCACTCAGGTTTGAGCATTAAAAATTGTAATTTTACTTTTAAAAATCATAATTTTTCATGATGTTTTGATTCATAATCCTGAAACATTGAATTGAAATGTTTGAATTATCATCTTACACAAATAGTTGCTCTGTTATATTCACTTCCAGGTAACATAAGATTTTATTTAACTTATATAAAAAAAATTAAAACTTACTCCATCTTATAATAACAAGTTTCATTCAATTACAAGTCATAACATCAACCAGATCAAAAGAAAAAAAGAATTTTTATCACTTGCTTATACAGTAAACAGTCAGTACTTAGATGAATTAAACATGCATTTATCCATACACAAAGACATACTCAGCAATGTGTTTGACAACATATATAAGACTACATGTTTTCATGAATAAATCAAGCAACCAATTTTATACTTAAAATTTTAAAAATGTTAAGTTACTCACCTGATTTAAATATGCAGAGCAAAGCACAGATTTTTGAATAACCCTTGAATCCTTTGCAAACTTGTTTGAAATACTTTTAACTTGCTTGTAGTTGCCACTTTCCAGATTGCAGATGACTAAAATGCAGACTTTTGTTTGAATTCCATATTTACAAAATGACATGCATGCTGGTTTGCTTTATTTTTTAGTTTTTTGAATGAATTGAATGCAGGCTTTCATGATTTCCAAATTTTAGAAGAATTGAATGCATATGAACAGGATTTTTGAATGTGGATCAGGGATTTGATTTTGCATGTTTGAAGAGATGAAGTTTGCTATGCATTTTTGAGGGGTTTATTTCACTGATTGAGGAAAAAGGCTTTTGAAAATTGATTTGCATGCAAACAAATGTTGCAGGGATTGATTACAGAATTTGATTTTTCAGATTTGTGATTTGGAGATTGTTTAGAGAGAATGGGTTTCAGCTGAAAGAATTCTTTGTTTTAGAATTGAAAATGAAGAAAGAAAAAGAAATGGAAGATGGCAAGTGTTTTTATAACTATATTTATGGTTAATTAAAATCAAAGAAAATAAAAATTTAAACAATGACACTTGTCTTTAGTTACTAACACTTGTTAACTTTCTTATTTGTTTAAATTACACATGTTAATTATGCTTTAATATACTTACACATGTCCTTTAAGTAATTAGTAATTTTAGTTAAGTGTTAATGAATGTTTAATAAAAGGTTTGAACTTAATTTGTTTACACATGTATCTTTTAATTAATTAATATTTTTAATTGAGTGTTAATGAAAGTTTAAAATTAATTAATTAGTTTCTTTAATACTTAGTTATATATAAATAATTTTTAAAAAATAAAACCAAGTATAATTATAAATAAAAACAATATACAAATCAATTATTTAAAAATAATAATTTTAATCATTTAAAATAAATTTATAAAAGAGATTATAACTTATTTGTTATTTAAATGAATAAATGTTTCATTTATAAATTGTATTTTAAATTTCATTTCTAATTTACAAAATATAATTATTAATCAATATATTAAAAAGAAATAAAACAAACATTTTTATATCTTTATTTTAATCTAAATTAATATTCAAACTTAAGTCAAAATATATTTTAAACAAATAAAACATTTATCTTATATATTTAAAATCATTTAGTTATTTTATTAAATAGTTTTTGAAAAGCTTAATTCAAAATAAATCATAATTTTCCAAATTCAAAATATTAGAAAATGTGCTATACTAATTAAATTTAAAACCAAACTTATCTATTTAAAACCAAACTTATCTATTTAAAATAGTTTATTAGCTTATTAAAAATAAATTCACTAATTAATTATTTATTAAAGAAGATTTAACAAAAATTACAGATTAATTAAATTTTTAAACACAGATTATTAAATTTATATTGCCAGAAATTCCGGGATATCACACACCTTGAATTAGAGATGATCAAACCTTAGATTTTTAGTGAAAGAAGAAGCAATTTTTGAGGAGAAGAAAGCTTCCAATAATCTGTAGACTACCTTAAACAGACATGCAAAGGAAAAGAGATAAATTACAGAAAAATCCAAACTCAAAATCGAAATTTGATGAATTTGTTGAGTTTTTGTAACGACCCAAATTTTTTAGTGATTTTTATTTATTAAATTAATTGAAATTTTGTGAAATTTTAAGCAATAAAATTTTAAAATAAAAATGTATTATTTGGAATACGTTCATTTAAACATAACAACTGGTAAATTTTCAATTAATTATATGGAACTTTATTTTATTGAGTAATTCTATTAAACTCAAATCAGTTAGTAACTGATGATGATAAATTAATTTCCAAACTCGAATATTTTTCTATAGAAAATTTCTAAATCCTCTTCTGAGCGAGCGGTTATCTTTCGTTTTTCAAAATTAGGACTTCTATTACTCTGTTTGTCTTAATTCTGGCAAAATAGCAGCATTTTTGATACCGATTATCGACTTTTGATGGGATGATCATACCACTAGTATCTGCATACCATTTTGATCGTCTCGTCACGCTGATCTCTAAGGTATATTTATTTCTGTATTCTGAAGTCCAGTATGCAATGGAATCCGTGGAAACAGATATCCGTATCGGTATCCAATTTGAGCTTTTGATATTCAGCGGCCGTTCAAATTTCAAACGGCCACTAACGTTATTTATTGTCGCGCCCCACCTCTATACCCACGCTAGCCAAGAACACTACGGTGTAGTGCTGTCAACTAGCACGGAGAATAAGGCTGTTGGGGAGCGACCATCTATGTGATTGCTTATCACACGGTGGCTATAAATAATCTTTGGAAACAAACATAGAAATAAGCATAACACAAATCAGTCAAAGACATCCATATCACAAAGGCAGAAGAAGATATGAATATATAACTAACACATGAAAGTGTACATCAGAGTAGTGGTCAAAAAGATCCACAATAATACAAAAGAATAGCGACACGCGCTATACAAATGAATACAACTATGAGTCTATATATCAAGTGTATACAACAAAAAATGCTAATCTAAATAGTTAGCCAAAAGTCAGAGTAGCAAATCCCGGGAATAAGTTAAGCAGAAGCACCTGTAACATCTCGGTCTGACCCGAGTATTATTTAAGAAAATAATAAACGGATCAGTCTAGCTATAAATATCAGATGACATGGTATAAAATAAAAGATATGGCATAAACATAAAATATACATACTGACATACTACTATAAGTATGCAAATGATGATCAACAGAAGATCAATCAATAAGAGATAAATTAATATCACAAGAATCTTCTCAAAGATCCAAAGAGGGCATCATACCCTAAACTTGTACTCATAACAAGTCATTGACATAAATTCCAGAAATCAACACAAGAAATCCAGAAATCACAGAAAAAGGGAAAGAGGTCTATCACATGGCGGTCCGAAGACCATGGGGAGCTACCCCATATGGGTGAGTCGGAATCACCCAGATGAGGTCTAGGCTAACCAAAAAGCAAAAAGGTATGTGTGAGTGGAATCACACAAATGGTGTCTAGCCTAACCTTGCAACAAAAAGGTATGTGTGAGTGGAATCACACAAATGGTGTCTAGACTAACCTTGCGGACAAAGAGAAATGTGTGAGTCGGAATCACACCCATGAGGTCTAGTCTAACCTTGCAAACAAAGAGACATCGCACAATTGCTAGTCTAAATCATAAAATGATCGTCATGATCAATGAGAAGTGTCAATTACACTAAGCTAGTAAATATAAAAGTTTATCTTCGTGTCCCATAACCACTTGCTTAACTTAAAAATTTACGAACAAACTGTAAATCTTCACTAGAAAATTGTCACAAGATGTTCAATCGAACAAGTCCAAGAATTAACCGACGAAGTGAACGCAAGCTTTTCATACCACTTGTTTTACTAAACCGTTTAATTAGATTTCTCATCCGAGTGAGGTAAAGGTTTGTATATACTAGTAGATTGGAAAACGATTTAAGAAAAGAGCTTTTTTATTGAAAATAGAGTTGAAATCATTTTGTTGAAAGAGTTTTGATATTTACTACTAGTATTGAAACCTTCATATTTCTAAAGTTGTTATCCCGCCTTATTAGCAAGGCCGTGATACCATAAAATCGACCGAGAAGCCAAAGATAGTTTGTCTCGAAGAATGGTCAACTCAGCATCTCAACAAAGCAAGTTCTTTTGAATGTTTTTCAGATAAGATCCCCTACGGAGGGGGGTCCACGGGGGTGGAAACCCCCCAAGGTGGGGGTGCGGGGGCAACTCAGCATCTCAAGCGACCTAGCGACCAAGAGGTTGCGACCTAGAGGTGTTCGCGAGTTAGCAGAAGCGAGCGACTTAACAGAGGCGAGCGACTTAAGGGGTCATGCGACCTAACGGGCTCACGACCTAACGTGGGAACGACCCAAAGAGACACGCGACCTAGTGGTTGAACGACCTAAAGTTGCAAAGGCCAAAGTGGAACGACTGTCGCGACCTAGCGACCTAATGTGCCACGCGACCTAACGACCTAACTAGGTTGAGCGAGTTAAGGCCTTAACGACTTAAAGGAATTAAGGCGTCACGATCTAAGGGATAAAGGTCCTGCGACCTTGAGGCGAAATAAGGTCTAACGACCTATGGTGTATAGGTCAAGCGACCTAACGGTTTATAAGGTCATGCGACCTAACTGGGTGAAGGTCATGCGACCTAACTGGGTGAAGGTCATGCGACCTAATAGGGAAGCTACCAAGCAACCAAATGAAGAACAGGGCATGCGACCTACGACCTAGCGGCACACGACCTACGACCTAGCGACCTAACTCCGAACAACAATTTGTGCCAGTGCGACCTAAGTGCAGAAAATCACCAAAAACGCTAAAAATTGGAGTTTTTGGCCAATCCAAACCAAATGCAAATGTACATGCTGAAGTGATAGAAAATCATTCCCAAACATCCATGATAGATATAGGCACAAACGTGAGATAAAAATCTCACCTTTGCACAAATTCAATGAAGAAGAAGCTTGAAGCCAATAGAGAAGCAACTACAAGCTTGAATCCAATGTCTTTACTTTGATTTTGAAGGTGGATGTTGAATTTGCTAATGAACTTGGGCTTGGAAATTTTAATTTCCCTTTCCACTCACCATTAATGCTAAAACTAGAGCTAGGTAGGAATTTATGAAGAGATGAGGAGAAGGGGTTGGAACTTAGGTTCAATAGGTTAAACCAACCAAAGTCCAAAGCGGGGAAAGTTAGCGAAATTCCACTAACCCCAAACATATCAAAGTTTATACTTAAAAAGATTGTAAACGGCATTTCGAACTCAATGGAAGTGGTCTCGGGTCCTAATTTGACCGTTGCAAAAAGTAGCTTTTCGGACAATATCCGATTAACGACAAAATATTTAAATAAAATATTTAAATATAAAATCGATAAATATGCGGGTTGTTACATTTATATTCAGATTTGACCTTTGCTTTCCACTGCTTCTAACATTCTCAAACGCTCCATCACGTCAACCTATTTTCCCTGAATCAGCGTAAGTAACCTATGGCCGCTGCCTTATTTTTTTTGGAAGGAATTATATATATAAGTGTGTAGAGTTGTTCATCTTTCCCATATAGCTAGCTGTACATCTCCTCCCTTCATTTCCTTCCTCTAGATCCAACTATTCCTCCTCATATCCGCCTACTCTCTTCTCCTTTATTTTTCCTCTTTCCTTCTTCTTCCTTTTCTTTTCTCTGTTATATTTTTTTCGTGGCCAATCTCCCATCACGCACCACCCCTTCCCACCTTCCCCATATGTCTCCCTACCTCACACCGACCAGCATCGCCCTGACCCCCACAGTCTGCTCCTCTGCAGCCCTCCCTTGGCAACCGCGTCAGCCTCCCCACAACTCGAGGTAGCCACCATCCCTTTCCTTCTCCGACCGAGCCTGCCCCACATTTCTCTCCTCCGCTCGAACGCTAGACAAAGCCCGTTCTTCTTTTCCTCCTCGCGTCGCAGGCAACTCCGCCTAGCAGCCTTGCCGAGACCACGCCTGTCCCCTCCTTTCCCCATCCTCTTCTCTTAAGCACTGGCAAGGTATGGTATTATTTTATTCGTTGTTTTAATTTGGATTTGGACTGACGCTTTATGTATTGGTGAGACGTATATATGTATAGTATATATATAGGGTTGCGGTGATTCGAAATTTGTAGTATCTGATGTGATTCATATGGCATATAACTTACGGTTGTATATATAAGATATTTATAGGATATACATGTGTTAGTTTTACATACAACTGTGTATATATTGTTCATATATATAGATCTAATTAAGTTGCATCCATGTCTACATATTTATAACCATATATTGGTACTTTACAGTCTGCATGCTTAATATAGACTGATACTAGTTTATTTTAATACATATATCTTTTAGATATAGATTGATTTCAACATATATTATGTATGAAAGTATATGTGAGTATAATATGTTCTGGTTGTGTATAAAGTTATGAATTTTCAGCATATACCATATAGGTTATAGTCTGGTTCACAAGTTGTTGTGCATATAGAATATATTATATCACAGTTGTCTATATAGTTTTGTCTATTTATAGTCATATATTAAATTAGGCTTTATTCTTTTATATATAGTAAGAAAGGATGTGATGTTGTAAGCTTATTTAAATATTACTTATACAATTAGATGTTTACGTACACACACACATATATAATATATATATATATATATATATAGGAGTCTTCTTAGGTTGTTTGAAGGTAGGCATGTATATTTAATACCTATTTGTTTGTGAAGTGTGGCCTGCATATTTAATATATGTACTTTTCTTATAGATATAAGTTGGTTAGTTATATATATGACGTGTATATATTTTAAAATGTGTATAGTATTTCAACATACATTATGTGTGTGTGTATTTTAACTTTAACATGTGAATTAAATTTAAATAATAATTTTGAAAAACATATATATTTTAATACGTGTTTGAAATATGATTTTATGTAAATAGTTATACATAGTTATACACATGAGTTTATTTATACCATATATCCTTATCCATCCGGTTTCGATTCATTTTATCGATCCCTGTTATCAGCTTTGTCCGTCGTGCCTGTTTTCTCCGTCGAATCGTGTCCATCCAGTGTTGCTATAAAATTCGTGCCTCATTGCCTTGTCAAATCTATTTAGCCTCGAAAAGTGAGCAATCACTCACGATTAACGTTCTTATATTTATTAAATTTGATTTCAATTGAAACGACAATTGAAATACGCTGTTGTATTTATTTAAATTGTTATATATATGGTATTATCTGTAACTGTTCACTTGTGGGATATGACACCATATCCTATTGTTTAAATTATACTGTTATTGATGATATATGCCCGTTATATTACTGTTATCACTCTGCAAGTTCCCTGTAGTTTAGAATTCACTATGGGATGAAATGATACATACCCGAACGGACTTTAGAATAAGAGAAAATCGTTATGGGTTGAAATGACAGACCCAAGCGATTTTCATTTAATTTGAATTTGGGATTGCGGGTCGAAATGATATCTACCCATATATATTTAAATTACGGATTAAAATGATAAATATCCGTATCACTTGACCATAGGATATGAAATTATATACAGACACTGGTGGTCCATATATAAATATTTTGAAAATAATTTCTATGGTTTTGGAAAGAGATATATGGTTTTAATTAATGTTGATTCGTAAAATTATTTATATATAAAAATGGTAATGATATATATAGATTTAACAATAATATTTGATTTTATTAAGATTGATTTAATACGTACAATATGTAACGACCCGTAAATTTAGCCGGTTTTAATAACGTTATTAATTGAAATTTTGCAGGATTTTAAACGATAAAAATTTTGAAATATAAATTTGATATTTGGAATGCGTCTACTAAACATAGCAACCGGTAAATTTTCGTCCGAAAATATGAAAGTTTATGTCGCGCGTAAATTTACTTCAATTTAATCAGTTAAAAAGCGATGAAAATAAAACGTTTTCAAAACCAAAATATTTTTACATAGAAAAATTCTAAAATATCTTTTGAGCAAGTTGTCAGTTTGTCATTTTTCCAAATTCGGACATCTTTGGCTCCGTCGATCTTAATTTTCTGCGAATTTTATGCATTTTCCGTAGTAGAAATTTTGAATTTTTATAAATCCAATCGTACCACGGATATCTTTATGCCGTTTTGATCGTCTCGTCGTGCTGGTCTCTACGATATATTTATTCGGATACTTTGGAGTTTGAGACATGACGGAGTCGGTGAACTAATCAATCTAACGGTTCTTTCTTTCTGCTCTTTTTTGCCTTTCCATTTTCCTACCGTAAACTAACAGCCATTTCCTTTAATTAATTCTAAAATAAATAAATTGCTTTTCAACCTTTTGCATTTTATATTTTTCGGTCACCATTTAATTGTTCCTTTGTTTCAACGTATACCCGGTTGCATCTGTTCACTTTCTCATTTACATCTATTCACTGTCCTTCTTCTTCTGCTCTCTCTATCTCTTTCATTAATACATCGTTCTATATTTTTTTCATATGAATTGCAGCAACCGATTTAGACCAATGCCACCCTCTCTGTGCATGCACGCACAGTACCTAGCCACGCACTGCATCTCAGATCCACGTGCTCCATCTTGTCGCTGCAACTCCACATGCAGCCGAGACCGTGAGCAACCTGTGTTGCCTCTACCCATGCAAGTGCATTCAACCACAAGATCTTCCTCCGGTCGTCCGTGTGGTTCGCCGATCTCTCACCTGTCGTGCGCAGTTGAACGTAAGCACTTGTATCCATTTATCTCAGTTAAATATTAGTTAAAATATATTTGCTGTGAATATGTGTTTACAAATATGCATGTTTATGTAAGTTATTATAATAATAAATAAATATGTTGTTATACTGTAAGTTTGATAATAAGAGTTAAGAGTGTGATAAGACAATTTATACATGGTTGACTTTAAACTCATACGTGTTGTAGGAAATGTGGACGTTGAAATGAAATATGCATATTCACGTAGTATGGGTACAGTAAAGTAATATTTGGGTTTGAGGGTTTAGTTCATATAATATGCATTTGACATATATATTTACACATGGATACAAAAGTATATCACGTAAGTAAGTTGCGTATAGATGTGAATATATAGGTTAGTTGTATACAATAATGAGGGAAGTATGTATATATCTATATATACTTTTAAATATATTAATTTTGATGTATAAGTTTAAGTATGGGTTTGTTCATAGTTGTAGATGTGTCCTCTGTTACAGTTTAAAAAAAAAAGTTAAGTTTTGTTTTAGTTTCATGTAAACAGTTTGCAGTTTAATAAGTAAATATGTCTATATGTAGTGTTTTGTTTTGTAAGTGTATATATTATATGCATATTAGACTACATGAAAAGGGTTTTATATAGGGTTGTTCGCATAGATGAATAGCTCACATACAAATTGTAAATATATAGTGTTGTGGAGACAGGTCTGCACACATTTACTAAACTTGTCTGCATATAGTTGAATAGCCGTACATATAGATATATAATCTGTTTTAGTCTGTATGAATGTTAAGTATATTGTCATGTTAGTATTTTGAAAGTAAATATATGTATTTATTTTAAATTTATTATGAAGATATGTTGGTTTATATGTGTCTGTAAAAAAAATAAAAAAAAATAAAGATTAAAGTTTCACCTGCCAAAAATCGCATCATGCGTGTTGTACATTAGTTGGGTTCGGTCTGCATAACTATGATGTTATTTGCTTGATACATATATGCTTAAAAAGTATGTTTCGTGTGTGCTGACTTTTATTAAATATACTTACTTTTATAGCTCATAAATACAAGCTTGCCTATATTTTGATAGCTTAGAAAAGTATGTTTTCGTATGTTGCGTGTGCAGGGTATAAAGTATTTATAACTGTACATTATATTTGAAGTTCGACCCTACTATATATTATGAAATAATATGCGTTTAAATTAGCGTTGATTTGAAAATAATAATAACAAAATAATGTACGTTTCATTTTTTGTGTTATCATACTGATTTAGGTTCTTAATTCCCAATTTATCAGCTTGGTCCATCGAACTCGTCTCCATCGTGCTTTGCTTCAAAATTCGTGCTCAGATTCGTAGCTCATCCCCATCGTCTAACCTCTCTAACCTCGAAAGGTGAGCAATCACTCACGATTAATATTCTTTTATTTATTAAATTTGATTTCAATTGAAACGACAATTGAAATATGCTGCTCTTATTTATTATACTATTATTTATGTATCAGTTCACATTTGACATCTGACACCGTTATCGGTTATGTATACAATAATAATCCAGTTTGGTTGATAATTGATTGTTGTTTGTTGTTTATATCGGATGTTAAATTAGAATGAATAAAGTGATAAATATTATGCAATTGAAATTTGTCGTAGGACAGTTTAAAATTTTGAATCGACATATGTGTTGAATTTGATTAGTTAAATTGAATAATATGACCCATTGAAATTGTTAAGTTAATTGACACGTAGAATTTGACAAATTACACTTTGAACCTTGAACGCATATTGAATAAATTGTTGTAGAATTGGAATGGAAATTGAATGACAAGTGAAAACCGGAATGTAATAATCTTTAATCTACATGAAATGATAGTGTAGATTCTAGAAATAATTATATTAATTCGCACAAACAACAATGTGAATTAATACGATTATTTCGGGATTATTTAAATTGATTATTGGATTGTGTTTGTTTGTGGTTATTGCTTGTTTATTTACTTTGACACCATCCCAGTTATCACACTGCAAGTTCCCTTTGTTATGTTTGACTTTTGAATTGGAATTGGAATCGGGTTGAAATGATAAATACCCAAATTGAACTTGACTTAGGATAGAGAATTAAATAAAAATCCGATTGGTCAATAATTTGATTTAAAAATGAAATAATGATTTTATTCGAATAAAGAATAAGTTTGAAATAAAGTTGTAATTTGGAAATTTTATGAAAGGAAAATGTAAATATTGAAATCTGAAACAAATATAAACGTAGAAATTTATGAAAGAACATTGTTTGAAATTCAATTATTTAATAATTAAATTTGGAATTATTAGTAAATAATTTAGAATTAGTAATAATTGAGTTTTTGAAATTATTAAGTTGAAATCATTTAATAATTAAATTTGAAATTATAATTAAGTTGGAATTATAGTTAAGTTGAAATTATCAAGTTGGATTTATAATTGAGTTGAAATGATTTGATAATTAAGTTGAATTCACAATTAAGTGGAAATGATTTAATAATTAAGTTTGAATTTATAATTAAGTCGAAATGATTAAGTTTTGAAATTACTAAAAATTAAGATTGAAATTATGTAATAATTGAATGAGATTGAATTATTTGATAATTAAATGAAATTTGAATTCTTTGATAAGAAAATTTAACTTCGGAATAAGTAAACTTGAACTTCGTTAATAAATGAAAATGGGTTTCTTTACTTATTAAGGTTTGGAAAACTATTTAAGTTAATAATTGAAATTGAACTTCTTGAATATGTGAAATTAGTTTCTTTATTAAGTGAGTTTTTGGTATTAGTAACTAAGTAAACGAATAAGTGTAACTGAATTTCTTTAACAAGAGATAATTGCATTTTATTGAAACAATCGTAAAGCTTGTAATTTAAAGAATTTGATTTGACGAATTTAATTAAATTTGTAAGTTTTGATATAATGGATATGGACTTAAGTAAATGATTTAATGAATTGTAGATTTAATGTTAATTGTTTAAATTGATAAATTAATGTAACGAATATTGAATGGAATCGATAAATGAATTTAGATTGGTTTGAATGTAAATTAAATTAGTTTAAATGATTTCGGAACGAAATTTATATACGAACTTGAATCGATATGTGAATTGTTTAATAAAAGTTGAAATTGAATTATAAGATTTTGAAACGAAAAGTTGGAAGTTTTGAAACGTAAACTTTGGAAATTGATTTAGAAAGACAAATGAAATGTTAATTTACGAATTGAAATTGAAATTGAATTTGTTTTGGTTTGAAATATATTAAATGACCAATCGGTGTAATAATTACGAAAGTTATTAAAGGAACCAGAATCGGTTATGGACATACTCTCTATCTAAACCGAAAACCACTTTAATAACTATACGCGGAGTGATGATCTAGAATGAAGTGGTTAGAATGATGAACGTGGTGACTGAAGAAAGAGAACGATAATGGATAGCCTTGACACTTGTGCCAAATTGGAAATGACTAAAATCAGGAGCCGTGCCGGGCCAAATGGGGTTAGCCACCTCGAGCGGACACACTTCTTCGTAACTACTACTCATTACTTGTGATTGATTGGTGCACCCTCGTACTTTCAGGAGTGTTGTTTCGCGGTGTTGCGATCGCTGCGGCGATGCGTTCTCACCAGTCCGGATCAGGCGAACGGTAGTTTCACTACCTTGGGTATTACCTCATGTGCCTTGTCATACTTGTATCCCTATATACGAGACCACTACGAATTTGTTTTGTGTTATACCTATGGAGTACTCCCTGATATCCCACCAGTTTACGGTGGAGTTTACAGTGCTGTATAGACTATGACATTTATAAAATGTGTTAAGGAGGATAATGGTAACGCCTTAACACTATTTTGATACTTTATATTACTGATAGACATTATCTATTTAGCGTATACTGCTACCTATTAGATAGTTTAACGGATCCTTAAAGGATGGTGATTCCAACATCCTTTGAGTTACCTGTATTTCGTTTGTTATTTCACTTGAGTTCGATTTATTGATATAAGAATATTAATCCTGACTCGAGTGTCTTGTGTTTTTGCTTTACGCTCGGGTCAGACTGAGATTACCAGCTTTCGAGACTTATCTTTGGAGTTGGAGCTTCGCTTGGAGATCCAGCTATCTATCCGGCTTTCAGATATTCGATGATTCCAGTGATGTATTCTGATTCTTATATTTGACTATTGTATTCGAGACTTCTCTGTTGTAACTTGTTTAACTCTGATGTATCTTATATATTTATATAGTAGCTTCATGAACTACTATCTCTCTTACTTCCGCTGCATATTACTACTCTGTGTCTGTGATTCTGTGATTATTTATTTATTGTATATCTGAGTTTTGCCAAATTTAAATTAACAATTCGGTATTTTGAATTACTCAAGTCTGACATGTGCGGATGCGAATGGTCCAAAATATCGGGTCGTTACAGTTGGTATCAGAGCTTTTGGTAGCTCTAGGCAAAACTTAGCATATAGGGTAAATGTATTTGCAGAATCACTGTCACTCGAGTTTCAATCTCTTCCTTTTAACTCAATTCCTTTGAATTTTGGAACGTTCTCTGCGGTTTCAAAATTCATTCCTCTCACTATTTATCTTCTTTTGATTCTAGAGTACCCCATAACTCCACTTCGAATGATCTGTATAGTGAGTCGGCGGTCTCGCCAATCCCAAATTTATCTATAAATGGGTGAAACTCATTTACAATAGACATCGATTTACCGAAGATTTCTGTATTTTCGGTTTACGATGCTATCTATCTCCTGCTATACCTGAATTCTTTTTCTTGAGATCGAATGTTGATTTACCTCGAAATTCTGCATCGATCTAATTCTTGAAGTTACGGTCGACTCGGTGAAGGTTGCCCGTGAATTAAATAAGCTTATCCATCTCTTGATTCTTTTAATCGAACTATCTTATCTTCTGTTTTGAACTTATTATCGAATCAAAATTCTCTTTAATTTGATTTCCATCAAATTTGAATCTCTATAATTATTTTGAAATCCATACTTGTATCGTCGAGCGAGAAAGTGTATTTGTGAATTAATATTTAAAATGTTTTATATATATTGTGTTGTTTGAGTTGTTGATGTTGATTTGGATTTTCGATCGATTCGTCTGATCAACGCTATCGATAGGATTTCCAAAACACTTGAACAGAGCAAACCGACACAATATTGTTTTCAATTTGGTAAACGAAAATAAATTGTGTATAATAATATTATATTATTATAATTTTCCTGAAATTAAATGGTTAACGAATCCTTGGTCCGAAATGATAATAATTTTCATTTATGTATAAACCATTGGCTATTGTATAATATAAATAAATGAATTTATAAACTTGGATATAATTTGATTTAGAATATAAAATGAATTTAAAACAAGAATTTAGGAATTTAATTTCCGATAGATTTCAAAACTTGTATTTAAAGTTTTAAAAGGTATATTATTTAAAGTATTTTCGAATAGAAATCATTTGAAAGAAATTTTAGATGTTTAAATCAGTGCTCTTCTCTTTGTCGCTGGAAAATAATTTCGGTGATGACGGCCGCATCATCGACATTCATTTTCGAGTTTTGAAGTGGAGAGACGAATTCGTAGCTTTGCCACAGTTTGTTTTGAAAATTTGATCGTTTTAAATTTCTTAAGTATGATTGAGTTATATGTGTATAGGTATATTATTCTAAATTTAATTAGATTTGATATATATAGTATATGCATAGTTATCTCTAAGTTGTTTGAAGTTAATCGGAAATATAATTCATAAAATTTGGGAAAAAGATGATTTCAATTATAAATGAAACCAAAAATTTTGGAACTAATATTTAAATTGGAGAGAATTGAATTAGAAATTAATTTGTATAACACTCAATTGTATTATATATAACTTACCTGAATTTTCAAAAGTTAACTGTGCAATTGAATATTATACAATATGAAATGATGTTAGAGGAATTTATAAATAAATCGAGTGGTTATAATAAACGAAAATATACTCAATATATACAATAGGATATTAAATGGAATAAATTCAACAATAATTTGGGATAAAGGAGAATTAAATTTGTCGAATAAAAATATGACTATAATAAATGACTATTCAAATTTATGATCTTTGGAATTGCTAATTTAAGAAAATTGGATAATATACAATATAAATTGTCTAATAAATAAAATGTGAGTGCGTATAATAAATGTTATTCACTTAAATTTTAATTATAAAATGTTTGTGGAGATAAATAGAATAATAAGTTAAACAAATAATAGGTGATTAATGGAAGGAAAATTTTGTTTTGAAAGTTAATAAATTGAATTAAATCAACTGAAAAGAGTATCTTGAATTAATTGAATTTAAATTGAATTCCGTTTTGAAAGAAACCTTTTGTACCTAATATTAGTAAATGTGAAATTAAAAACAAATTGTTGAATATAATTTATTTAAACTGAAATTTATATGGTTGAACTAATTGTTTATTTCGTTTTCAGTCTATTTTTTTCTGGTTGTTTCTATTCTCCTACCTCCTCCCTTTTCGGGGACGAAAAGTTTTGAGTGGGGGAGAATGTAACGACCCGTAAATTTAGCCGGTTTTAATAACGTTATTAATTGAAATTTTGTGGGATTTTAAACGATAAAAATTTTGAAATATAAATTTGATATTTGGAATGCGTCTAGTAAACATAGCAACCGGTAAATTTTCGTCCGAAAATATGAAAGTTTATGTCGCGCGTAAATTTACTTCAGTTTAATCAGTTAAAAAGCGATGAAAATAAAACGTTTTCAAAACCAAAATATTTTTACATAGAAAAATTCTAAAACATCTTTTGAGCAAGTTGTCAGTTTGTCGTTTTTCCAAATTCGGACATCTTTGGCTCCGTCGATCTTAATTTTCTGCGAATTTTATGCATTTTCCGTAGTAGAAATTTTGAATTTTTATAAATCCAATCGTACCACGGATATCTTTATGCCGTTTTGATCGTCTCGTCGTGCTGGTCTCTACGATATATTTATTCGGATACTTTGGAGTTTGAGACGTAACGGAGTCGGTGAACTAATCAATCTAACGGTTCTTTCTTTTTGCTCTCTTTTGCCTTTCCATTTTCCTACCGTAAACTAACAGCCATTTCCTTTAATTAATTCTAAAATAAATACACGGCTTTTCAACCTTTTGCATTTTATATTTTTCGGTTACCATTTAATTGTTCCTTTGTTTCAACGTATACCCGGTTGCATCTGTTCACTTTCTCATTTACATCTATTCACTGTCCTTCTTCTTCTGCTCTCTCTATCTCTTTCATTAATACATCATTCTATATTTTTTTCATATGAATTGCAGCAACCGATTTAGACCAATGCCACCCTCTCTGTGCATGCACGCACAGTACCTAGCCACGCACTGCATCTCAGATCCACGTGCTCCATCTTGTCGCTGCAACTCCACATGCAACCGAGACCGTGAGCAACCCGTGTTGCCTCTACCCATGCAAGTGCATTCAACCACAAGATCTTCCTCCGGTCGTCCGTGTGGTTCGCCGATCTCTCACCTGTCGTGCGCAGTTGAACGTAAGCACTTGTATCCATTTATCTCAGTTAAATATTAGTTAAAATATATTTGCAGTGAATATGTGTTTACAAATATGCATGTTTATGTAAGTTATTATAATAATAAATAAATATGTTGTTATACTGTAAGTTTGATAATAAGAGTTAAGAGTGTGATAAGACAATTTATACATGGTTGACTTTAAACTCATACGTGTTGTAGGAAATGTGGACGTTGAAATGAAATATGCATATTCACGTAGTATGGGTACAGTAAAGTAATATTTGGGTTTGAGGGTTTAGTTCATATAATATGCATTTGACATATATATTTACACATGGGTACAAAAGTATATCACGTAAGTAAGTTGCGTATAGATGTGAATATATAGGTTAGTTGTATACAATAATGAGGGAAGTATGTATATATATATATATATACACTTTTAAATATATTAATTTTGACGTATAAGTTTAAGTATGGGTTTGTTCATAGTTGTAGATGTGTCCTCTGTTATAGTTTAAAAAAAAAAGTTAAGTTTTGTTTTAGTTTCATGTAAACAGTTTGCAGTTTAATAAGTAAATATGTATATATGTAGTGTTTTGTTTTGTAAGTGTATATATTATATGCATATTAGACTACATGAAAAGGGTTTTATATAGGGTTGTTCGCATAGATGAATAGCTCACATACAAATTGTAAATATATAGTGTTGTGGAGACAGGTCTGCACACATTTACTAAACTTGTCTGCATATAGTTGAATAGCCGTACATATAGATATATAATCTGTTTTAGTCTGTATGAATGTTAAGTATATTGTCATGTTAGTATTTTGAAAGTAAATATATGTATTTATTTTAAATTTATTATGAAGATATGTTGGTTTATATGTGTCTGTAAAAAAAATAAAAAAAAATAAAGATTAAAGTTTCACCTGCCAAAAATCGCATCATGCGTGTTGTACATTAGTTGGGTTCGGTCTGCATAACTATGATGTTATTTGCTTGATACATATATGCTTAAAAAGTATGTTTCGTGTGTGCTGACTTTTATTAAATATACTTACTTTTATAGCTCATAAATACAAGCTTGCCTATATTTTGATAGCTTAGAAAAGTATGTTTTCGTATGTTGCGTGTGCAGGGTATAAAGTATTTATAACTGTACATTATATTTGAAGTTCGGCCCTACTATATATTATGAAATAATATGCGTTTAAATTAGCATTGATTTGAAAATAATAATAACAAAATAATGTACGTTTCATTTTTTGTGTTATCATACTGATTTAGGTTCTTAATTCCCAATTTATCAGCTTGGTCCATCGAACTCGTCTCCATCGTGCTTTGCTTCAAAATTCGTGCTCAGATTCGTAGCTCATCCCCATCGTCTAACCTCTCTAACCTCGAAAGGTGAGCAATCACTCACGATTAATATTCTTTTATTTATTAAATTTGATTTCAATTGAAACGACAATTGAAATATGCTGCTCTTATTTATTATACTATTATTTATGTATCAGTTCACCTTTGACATCTGACACCGTTATCGGTTATGTATACAATAATAATCCAGTTTGGTTGATAATTGATTGTTGTTTGTTGTTTATATCGGATGTTAAATTAGAATGAATAAAGTGATAAATATTATGCAATTGAAATTTGTCATAGGACAGTTTAAAATTTTGAATCGACATATGTGTTGAATTTGATTAGTTAAATTGAATAATATGACCCCTTGAAATTGTTAAGTTAACTGACACGTAGAATTTGACAAATTACACTTTGAACCTTGAACGCATATTGAATAAATTGTTGTAGAATTGGAATGGAAATTGAACGACAAGTGAAAACCGGAATGTAATAATCTTTAATCTACATGAAATGATAGTGTAGATTCTAGAAATAATTATATTAATTCGCACAAACAACAATGTGAATTAATACGATTATTTCGGTATTATTTAAATTGATTATTGGATTGTGTTTGTTTGTGGTTATTGCTTGTTTATTTACTTTGACACCATCCCAGTTATCACACTGCAAGTTCCCTTTGTTATGTTTGACTTTTGAATTGGAATTGGAATCGGGTTGAAATGATAAATACCCAAATTGAACTTGACTTAGGATAGAGAATTAAATAAAAATCCGATTGGTCAATAATTTGATTTAAAAATGAAATAATGATTTTATTCGAATAAAGAATAAGTTTGAAATAAAGTTGTAATTTGGAAATTTTATGAAAGGAAAATGTAAATATTGAAATCTGAAACAAATATAAACGTAGAAATTTATGAAAGAACATTGTTTGAAATTCAATTATTTAATAATTAAATTTGGAATTATTAGTAAATAATTTAGAATTAGTAATAATTGAGTTTTTGAAATTATTAAGTTGAAATCATTTAATAATTAAATTTGAAATTATAATTAAGTTGGAATTATAGTTAAGTTGAAATTATCAAGTTGGATTTATAATTGAGTTGAAATGATTTGATAATTAAGTTGAATTCACAATTAAGTGGAAATGATTTAATAATTAAGTTTGAATTTATAATTAAGTCGAAATGATTAAGTTTTGAAATTACTAAAAATTAAGATTGAAATTATGTAATAATTGAATGAGATTGAATTATTTGATAATTAAATGAAATTTGAATTCTTTGATAAGAAAATTTAACTTCGGAATAAGTAAACTTGAACTTCGTTAATAAATGAAAATGGGTTTCTTTACTTATTAAGGTTTGGAAAACTATTTAAGTTAATAATTGAAATTGAACTTCTTGAATATGTGAAATTAGTTTCTTTATTAAGTGAGTTTTTGGTATTAGTAACTAAGTAAACGAATAAATGTAACTGAATTTCTTTAACAAGAGATAATTGCATTTTATTGAAACAATCGTAAAGCTTGTAATTTAAAGAATTTGATTTGACGAATTTAATTAAATTTGTAAGTTTTGATATAATGGATATGGACTTAAGTAAATGATTTAATGAATTGTAGATTTAATGTTAATTGTTTAAATTGATAAATTAATGTAACGAATATTGAATGGAATCGATAAATGAATTTAGATTGGTTTGAATGTAAATTAAATTAGTTTAAATGATTTCGGAACGAAATTTATATACGAACTTGAATCGATATGTGAATTGTTTAATAAAAGTTGAAATTGAATTATAAGATTTTGAAATGAAAAGTTGGAAGTTTTGAAACGTAAACTTTGGAAATTGATTTAGAAAGACAAATGAAATGTTAATTTACGAATTGAAATTGAAATTGAATTTGTTTTGGTTTGAAATATATTAAATGACCAATCGGTGTAATAATTACGAAAGTTATTAAAGGAACCGGAATCGGTTATGGACATACTCTCTATCTAAACCGAAAACCACTTTAATAACTATACGCGGAGTGATGATCTAGAATGAAGTGGTTAGAATGATGAACGTGGTGACTGAAGAAAGAGAACGATAATGGATAGCCTTGACACTTGTGCCAAATTGGAAATGACTAAAATCAGGAGCCGTGCCGGGCCAAATGGGGTTAGCCACCTCGAGCGGACACACTTCTTCGTAACTACTACTCATTACTTGTGATTGATTGGTGCACCCTCGTACTTTCAGGAGTGTTGTTTCGCGGTGTTGCGATCGCTGCGGCGATGCGTTCTCACCAGTCCGGATCAGGCGAACGGTAGTTTCACTACCTTGGGTATTACCTCATGTGCCTTGTCATACTTGTATCCCTATATACGAGACCACTACGAATTTGTTTTGTGTTATACCTATGGAGTACTCCCTGATATCCCACCAGTTTACGGTGGAGTTTACAGTGCTGTATAGACTATGACATTTATAAAATGTGTTAAGGAGGATAATGGTAACGCCTTAACACTATTTTGATACTTTATATTACTGATAGACATTATCTATTTAGCGTATACTACTACCTAGTAGATAGTTTAACGGATCCTTAAAGGATGGTGATTCCAACATCCTTTGAGTTACCTGTATTTCGTTTGTTATTTCACTTGAGTTGGATTTATTGATATAAGAATATTAATCCTGACTCGAGTGTCTTGTGTTTTTGCTTTACGCTCGGGTCAGACTGAGATTACCAGCTTTCGAGACTTATCTTTGGAGTTGGAGCTTCGCTTGGAGATCCAGCTATATATCCGGCTTTCAGATATTCGATGATTCCAGTGATGTATTCTGATTCTTATATTTGACTATTGTATTCGAGACTTCTCTGTTGTAACTTGTTTAACTCTGATGTATCTTATATATTTATATAGTAGCTTCATGAACTACTATCTCTCTTACTTCCGCTGCATATTACTACTCTGTGTCTGTGATTCTGTGATTATTTATTTATTGTATATCTGAGTTTTGCCAAATTTAAATTAACAATTCGGTATTTTGAATTACTCAAGTCTGACATGTGCGGATGCGAATGGTCCAAAATATCGGGTCGTTACAGTTGGTATCAGAGCTTTTGGTAGCTCTAGGCAAAACTTAGCATATAGGGTAAATGTATTTGCAGAATCACTGTCACTCGAGTTTCAATCTCTTCCTTTTAACTCAATTCCTTTGGAACGTTCTCTGCGGTTTCAAAATTCATTCCTCTCACTATTTATCTTCTTTTGATTCTAGAGTACCCCATAACTCCACTTCGAATGATCTGTATAGTGAGTCGGCGGTCTCGCCAATCCCAAATTTATCTATAAATGGGTGAAACTCATTTACAATAGACATCGATTTACCGAAGATTTCTGTATTTTCGGTTTACGATGCTATCTATCTCCTGCTATACCTGAATTCTTTTTCTTGAGATCGAATGTTGATTTACCTCGAAATTCTGCATCGATCTAATTCTTGAAGTTACGGTCGACTCGGTGAAGGTTGCCCGTGAATTAAATAAGCTTATCCATCTCTTGATTCTTTTAATCGAACTATCTTATCTTCTGTTTTGAACTTATTATCGAATCAAAATTCTCTTTAATTTGATTTCCATCAAATTTGAATCTCTATAATTATTTTGAAATCCATACTTGTATCGTCGAGCGAGAAAGTGTATTTGTGAATTAATATTTAAAATGTTTTATATATATTGTGTTGTTTGAGTTGTTGATGTTGATTTGGATTTTCGATCGATTCGTCTGATCAACGCTATCGATAGGATTTCCAAAACACTTGAACAGAGCAAACCGACACAATATTGTTTTCAATTTGGTAAACGAAAATAAATTGTGTATAATAATATTATATTATTATAATTTTCCTGAAATTAAATGGTTAACGAATCCTTGGTCCGAAATGATAATAATTTTCATTTATGTATAAACCATTGGCTATTGTATAATATAAATAAATGAATTTATAAACTTGGATATAATTTGATTTAGAATATAAAATGAATTTAAAACAAGAATTTAGGAGTTTAATTTCCGATAGATTTCAAACCTTGTATTTAAAGTTTTAAAAGGTATATTATTTAAAGTATTTTCGAATAGAAATCATTTGAAAGAAATTTTAGATGTTTAAATCAGTGCTCTTCTCTTTGTCGCTGGAAAATAATTTCGGTGATGACGGCCGCATCATCGACATTCATTTTCGAGTTTTGAAGTGGAGAGACGAATTCGTAGCTTTGCCACAGTTTGTTTTGAAAATTTGATCGTTTTAAATTTCTTAAGTATGATTGAGTTATATGTGTATAGGTATATTATTCTAAATTTAATTAGATTTGATATATATAGTATATGCATAGTTATCTCTAAGTTGTTTGAAGTTAATCGGAAATATAATTCATAAAATTTGGGGAAAAGATGATTTCAATTATAAATGAAACCAAAAATTTTGGAACTAATATTTAAATTGGAGAGAATTGAATTAGAAATTAATTTGTATAACACTCAATTGTATTATATATAACTTACCTGAATTTTCAAAAGTTAACTGTGCAATTGAATATTATACAATATGAAATGATGTTAGAGGAATTTATAAATAAATCGAGTGGTTATAATAAACGAAAATATACTCAATATATACAATATGATATTAAATGGAATAAATTCAACAATAATTTGGGATAAAGGAGAATTAAATTTGTCGAATAAAAATATGACTATAATAAATGACTATTCAAATTTATGATCTTTGGAATTGCTAATTTAAGAAAATTGGATAATATACAATATAAATTGTCTAATAAATAAAATGTGAGTGCGTATAATAAATGTTATTCACTTAAATTTTAATTATAAAATGTTTGTGGAGATAAATAGAATAATAAGTTAAACAAATAATAGGTGATTAATGGAAGGAAAATTTTGTTTTGAAAGTTAATAAATTGAACTAAATCAACTGAAAAGAGTATCTTGAATTAATTGAATTTAAATTGAATTCCGTTTTGAAAGAAACCTTTTGTACCTAATATTAGTAAATGTGAAATTAAAAACAAATTGTTGAATATAATTTATTTAAACTGAAATTTATATGGTTGAACTAATTGTTTATTTCGTTTTCGGTCTATTTTCTTCTGGTTGTTTCTATTCTCCTACCTCCTCCCTTTTCGGGGACGAAAAGTTTTGAGTGGGGGAGAATGTAACGACCCGTAAATTTAGCCGGTTTTAATAACGTTATTAATTGAAATTTTGCGGGATTTTAAACGATAAAAATTTTGAAATATAAATTTGATATTTGGAATGCGTCTAGTAAACATAGCAACCGGTAAATTTTCGTCCGAAAATATGAAAGTTTATGTCGCGCGTAAATTTACTTCAATTTAATCAGTTAAAAAGCGATGAAAATAAAACATTTTCAAAACCAAAATATTTTTACATAGAAAAATTCTAAAACATCTTTTGAGCAAGTTGTCAGTTTGTCGTTTTTCCAAATTCGGACATTTTTGGCTCCGTCGATCTTAATTTTCTGCGAATTTTATGCATTTTCCGTAGTAGAAATTTTGAATTTTTATAAATCCAATCGTACCACGGATATCTTTATGCCGTTTTGATCGTCTCGTCGTGCTGGTCTCTACGATATATTTATTCGGATACTTTGGAGTTTGAGACATGACGGAGTCGGTGAACTAATCAATCTAACGGTTCTTTCTTTTTGCTCTCTTTTGCCTTTCCATTTTCCTACCGTAAACTAACAGCCATTTCCTTTAATTAATTCTAAAATAAATACACGGCTTTTCAACCTTTTGCATTTTATATTTTTCGGTTACCATTTAATTGTTCCTTTGTTTCAACGTATACCCGGTTGCATCTTTTCACTTTCTCATTTACATCTATTCACTGTCCTTCTTCTTCTGCTCTCTCTATCTCTTTCATTAATACATCGTTCTATATTTTTTTCATATGAATTGCAGCAACCGATTTAGACCAATGCCACCCTCTCTGTGCATGCATGCACAGTACCTAGCCACGCACTGCATCTCAAATCCACGTGCTCCATCTTGCCGCTGCAACTCCACATGCAGCCGAGACCGTGAGCAACCCGTGTTGCCTCTACCCATGCAAGTGCATTCAACCACAAGATCTTCCTCCGGTCGTCCGTGTGGTTCGCCGATCTCTCACCTGTCGTGCGCAGTTGAACGTAAGCACTTGTATCCATTTATCTCAGTTAAATATTAGTTAAAATATATTTGCAGTGAATATGTGTTTACAAATATGCATGTTTATGTAAGTTATTATAATAATAAATAAATATGTTGTTATACTGTAAGTTTGATAATAAGAGTTAAGAGTGTGATAAGACAATTTATACATGGTTGACTTTAAACTCATACGCGTTGTAGGAAATGTGGACGTTGAAATGAAATATGCATATTCACGTAGTATGGGTACAGTAAAGTAATATTTGGGTTTGAGGGTTTAGTTCATATAATATGCATTTGACATATATATTTACACATGGGTACAAAAGTATATCATGTAAGTAAGTTGCGTATAGATGTGAATATATAGGTTAGTTGTATACAATAATGAGGGAAGTATGTATATATATATATATATATATATATATATATACTTTTAAATATATTAATTTTGACGTATAAGTTTAAGTATGGGTTTGTTCATAGTTGTAGATGTGTCCTCTGTTATAGTTTAAAAAAAAAAAGTTAAGTTTTGTTTTAGTTTCATGTAAACAGTTTGCAGTTTAATAAGTAAATATGTATATATGTAGTGTTTTGTTTTGTAAGTGTATATATTATATGCATATTAGACTACATGAAAAGGGTTTTATATAGGGTTGTTCGCATAGATGAATAGCTCACATACAAATTGTAAATATATAGTGTTGTGGAGACAGGTCTGCACACATTTACTAAACTTGTCTGCATATAGTTGAATAGCCGTACATATAGATATATAATCTGTTTTAGTCTGTATGAATGTTAAGTATATTGTCATGTTAGTATTTTGAAAGTAAATATATGTATTTATTTTAAATTTATTATGAAGATATGTTGGTTTATATGTGTCTGTAAAAAAAAGAAAAAAAGAAATAAAGAATAAAGTTTCACCTGCCAAAAATCGCATCATGCGTGTTGTACATTAGTTGGGTTCGGTCTGCATAACTATGATGTTATTTGCTTGATACATATATGCTTAAAAAGTATGTTTCTTGTGTGCTGACTTTTATTAAATATACTTACTTTTATAGCTCATAAATACAAGCTTGCCTATATTTTGATAGCTTAGAAAAGTATGTTTTCGTATGTTGCGTGTGCAGGGTATAAAGTATTTATAACTGTACATTATATTTGAAGTTCGGCCCTACTATATATTATGAAATAATATGCGTTTAAATTAGCGTTGATTTGAAAATAATAATAACAAAATAATGTACGTTTCATTTTTTGTGTTATCATACTGATTTAGGTTCTTAATTCCCAATTTATCAGCTTGGTCCATCGAACTCGTCTCCATCGTGCTTTGCTTCAAAATTCGTGCTCAGATTCGTAGCTCATCCCCATCGTCTAACCTCTCTAACCTCGAAAGGTGAGCAATCACTCACGATTAATATTCTTTTATTTATTAAATTTGATTTCAATTGAAACGACAATTGAAATATGCTGCTCTTATTTATTATACTATTATTTATGTATCAGTTCACCTTTGACATCTGACACCGTTATCGGTTATGTATACAATAATAATCCAGTTTGGTTGATAATTGATTGTTGTTTGTTGTTTATATCGGATGTTAAAGTAGAATGAATAAAGTGATAAATATTATGCAATTGAAATTTGTCGTAGGACAGTTTAAAATTTTGAATCGACATATGTGTTGAATTTGATTAGTTAAATTGAATAATATGACCCCTTGAAATTGTTAAGTTAATTGACACGTAGAATTTGACAAATTACACTTTGAACCTTGAACGCATATTGAATAAATTGTTGTAGAATTGGAATGGAAATTGAACGACAAGTGAAAACCGGAATGTAATAATCTTTAATCTACATGAAATGATAGTGTAGATTCTAGAAATAATTATATTAATTCGCACAAACAACAATGTGAATTAATACGATTATTTCGGTATTATTTAAATTGATTATTGGATTGTGTTTGTTTGTGGTTATTGCTTGTTTATTTACTTTGACACCATCCCAGTTATCACACTGCAAGTTCCCTTTGTTATGTTTGACTTTTGAATTGGAATTGGAATCGGGTTGAAATGATAAATACCCAAATTGAACTTGACTTAGGATAGAGAATTAAATAAAAATCCGATTGGTCAATAATTTGATTTAAAAATGAAATAATGATTTTATTCGAATAAAGAATAAGTTTGAAATAAAGTTGTAATTTGGAAATTTTATGAAAGGAAAATGTAAATATTGAAATCTGAAACAAATATAAACGTAGAAATTTATGAAAGAACATTGTTTGAAATTCAATTATTTAATAATTAAATTTGGAATTATTAGTAAATAATTTAGAATTAGTAATAATTGAGTTTTTGAAATTATTAAGTTGAAATCATTTAATAATTAAATTTGAAATTATAAATAAGTTGGAATTATAGTTAAGTTGAAATTATCAAGTTGGATTTATAATTGAGTTGAAATGATTTGATAATTAAGTTGAATTCACAATTAAGTGGAAATGATTTAATAATTAAGTTTGAATTTATAATTAAGTCGAAATGATTAAGTTTTGAAATTACTAAAAATTAAGATTGAAATTATGTAATAATTGAATGAGATTGAATTATTTGATAATTAAATGAAATTTGAATTCTTTGATAAGAAAATTTAACTTCGGAATAAGTAAACTTGAACTTCGTTAATAAATGAAAATGAGTTTCTTTACTTATTAAGGTTTGGAAAACTATTTAAGTTAATAATTGAAATTGAACTTCTTGAATATGTGAAATTAGTTTCTTTATTAAGTGAGTTTTTGGTATTAGTAACTAAGTAAACGAATAAATGTAACTGAATTTCTTTAACAAGAGATAATTGCATTTTATTGAAACAATCGTAAAGCTTGTAATTTAAAGAATTTGATTTGACGAATTTAATTAAATTTGTAAGTTTTGATATAATGGATATGGACTTAAGTAAATGATTTAATGAATTGTAGATTTAATGTTAATTGTTTAAATTGATAAATTAATGTAACGAATATTGAATGGAATCGATAAATGAATTTAGATTGGTTTGAATGTAAATTAAATTAGTTTAAATGATTTCGGAACGAAATTTATATACGAACTTGAATCGATATGTGAATTGTTTAATAAAAGTTGAAATTGAATTATAAGATTTTGAAACGAAAAGTTGGAAGTTTTGAAACGTAAACTTTGGAAATTGATTTAGAAAGACAAATGAAATGTTAATTTACGAATTGAAATTGAAATTGAATTTGTTTTGGTTTGAAATATATTAAATGACCAATCGGTGTAATAATTACGAAAGTTATTAAAGGAACCGGAATCGGTTATGGACATACTCTCTATCTAAACCGAAAACCACTTTAATAACTATACGCGGAGTGATGATCTAGAATGAAGTGGTTAGAATGATGAACGTGGTGACTGAAGAAAGAGAACGATAATGGATAGCCTTGACACTTGTGCCAAATTGGAAATGACTAAAATCAGGAGCCGTGCCGGGCCAAATGGGGTTAGCCACCTCGAGCGGACACACTTCTTCGTAACTACTACTCATTACTTGTGATTGATTGGTGCACCCTCGTACTTTCAGGAGTGTTGTTTCGCGGTGTTGCGATCGCTGCGGCGATGCGTTCTCACCAGTCCGGATCAGGCGAACGGTAGTTTCACTACCTTGGGTATTACCTCATGTGCCTTGTCATACTTGTATCCCTATATACGAGACCACTACGAATTTGTTTTGTGTTATACCTATGGAGTACTCCCTGATATCCCACCAGTTTACGGTGGAGTTTACAGTGCTGTATAGACTATGACATTTATAAAATGTGTTAAGGAGGATAATGGTAACGCCTTAACACTATTTTGATACTTTATATTACTGATAGACATTATCTATTTAGCGTATACTACTACCTAGTAGATAGTTTAACGGATCCTTAAAGGATGGTGATTCCAACATCCTTTGAGTTACCTGTATTTCGTTTGTTATTTCACTTGAGTTGGATTTATTGATATAAGAATATTAATCCTGACTCGAGTGTCTTGTGTTTTTGCTTTACGCTCGGGTCAGACTGAGATTACCAGCTTTCGAGACTTATCTTTGGAGTTGGAGCTTCGCTTGGAGATCCAGCTATCTATCCAGCTTTCAGATATTCGATGATTCCAGTGATGTATTCTGATTCTTATATTTGACTATTGTATTCGAGACTTCTCTGTTGTAACTTGTTTAACTCTGATGTATCTTATATATTTATATAGTAGCTTCATGAACTACTATCTCTCTTACTTCCGCTGCATATTACTACTCTGTGATTCTGTGATTATTTATTTATTGTATATCTGAGTTTTGCCAAATTTAAATTAACAATTCGGTATTTTGAATTACTCAAGTCCGACATGTGCGGATGCGAATGGTCCAAAATAGCGGGTCGTTACATAATATGTTTAAGTATTTAAATTTATATTTCAAAATAAATTTTAGTAATAACTTGTATAAGTTCAGGTGGGAAGATAATTTAAATTTATTTGAAACTGTATTTAATAAAGAATTTTATTTGATTAAACCGATATGAAACTTATTGAACTTGAGATTTAAGATATGATTTATAACTTGGTTTTAATTTAAGGAATTTATTGAACATTTCTAGTCTAAATAAATTTAAGGAAATATTTAGTAAAAATGTAGTTTAAGGCTATTTAAATGATCTTGAATTTATTAAGTGAATATTTTCGGACTAAATAATAATGAAGTTAAATCAAGATCTATATGAAACTGTTAAATTTAACTTTGAAATGTTGAATATTAAAGCTTTGAAATATATTGAAGTTTAAATGGTTTGTTTTGTGATTCAGATCTGTAATCGAAATCAATATAATTTGAAATTGTTTTTTAGAAACTGAATTGAATTATAATGGAAAAATTTAGATTGAATTAAATGTGAAAGTGAACCCGAGTTGATTTTAATCAAATTTTGAAATTGAGGAACTGTATATATATATATTTAATGGAAATGATATTTTGGTTTGGAAGTATAAATTAATTCGAAATAACCACGGTGTTATAATGACTTTTAGTTGTTAATAGCGTATATTTCTGCACTGTAGATAGTTCCATGGATCCTTAGAGGATGGTTATCCCAAACATCCTCTAAGTAACTTGTATTTCAGTTGATATTTCACTTGAGTTGGATTTATTGATATAAAATTAATCCTGACTCGAGTGTTTTGTGTTTTGCCTTATGCTCGGGTCAGACCGAGTGATACAATATTTGATACTCACCTTTGGAGTTTGGAGATCCAACTATCAATTCAGCTTTCAGCTTTCTTGTTGATTTGTCCAGAGAGGTCCTCTGTTTGTATTGGAGACTTCACTGTATTTGGGATATTCTGTTGTATATTATTTTAAACTCTGTTGTTTATATAGTAGCTTCATGAACTACTATTATCTTATTTTATTATAATACTCTGTATCTGTGATTCTGTGATTGTTTTATTTACTGTGTATGCTGAGTTTTGCCAAATTTAAATTAATGATATTATATTTTAAGAAATTCAAGTTCGACGTGTGTGGATGCGAATGGTTGAAAATATCGGGTCGTTACAGTTGGTATCAAAGCTCTGGTTTTAGGCAAACTTAGCATATGTAGTAGATTTAATTACAGAATTACTTTCGTTCATGCTTGAAACTCCTCCTCTTTGGTTCGGTTTCCTTCGAATTCCGGAACACTCCCACTTGTTCTAAAATTCATTTTGCCTCTCCCATTTATATTATTATATAAGTATATCCATCTTCTATCTTGAATTTTGATTATCTCATCTTCGTTCGTGTCCTTTCACTTTGGTTTGAAACTTCCTTTGATTAAGTTTGCCCTTAAATTTTGAACTTCTATCTTGTTTGATTTTGGACTCCTTAAATGATAGGCAACTATTTTGTAAATGGAAAAATCGAAAGAGGAGAAAGCAGCCCATCGAGCACGAAGAGCACTAGCCCGTAAGGAGCGGGAGAAGGCAATCAAGGAGTAAGGGAGGTTGTGGAGAGAAGGGGCAGAACCTGGTCCTTATTACCATGTCATTTGTTATCAGTGTCAGGAAAAGGAACATTATGCAGCTATGTGCGGAAAGAGAGATAAAGGAAAGAAGACGGAGGGCAAGCGCTTTCGATCCGTGATTTTCTGTTTTAAGTGTCGTGAGAAGGGACACTTCCCAAGTCGTTGCCTGAAGGTGAAGAAGGTGAAATCGAAACTCAGTTCCTCAATCAACCACTTGCTACCACTGTAGGCAGACTGGACATATAGCTAGAGATTGTTCTGAGAGACAACGCGGATGGCAAGCTATGTTGTGTACAGCCCGAGCTGACGCCTTCCCAAAGTTCATTAGGGAAGTTGGGAGAGTAGTGTACTCATGCAGGAAATGTAATGGTTGGGGGCACCTTGATGTGGAGTGTATCGGACCCGTTGAAGCACAACCCGGCAGAATTAATACTGATGCATTGTTCTTGTAGAAGTAGGGATCAGTGGAATCTGTTTGTTATCAGAGGTATAAGTTAAGTTGTATTAAGTAAACTCTATTATATCCTATACCTAGTAAAATTCGATGTGTCGAACTTAAGATATATAATTTTGCTTTAGCATTTTGCTTGATGAGAATTTGTGATTTTTCACGAATGAAGAAATTCCTTTGAATTAATATAGATTAATGTACCTTGAAATCTTGGTTAGGATTCTCATTGAGTAGGATCCCTTTTGAAGTTGACTTCGACCTTTATCTCGTTTCGAGATTCATTCTTGAATCATCCTTTGAAAATCGGGTTTGTGTGTATTTTAAAATTTGTTTTATATATCGAAATTATTATTTTGATAAGCATGATTATATTCTATATATAAAAGTGAAAATGTTTCCGATAAGGACTATATACCTTTTAAAAACTAGAATCTAAAGTTTAGGAAGAATTTGAAAATTTGAAAATTTTATATATAAGAAATGGGTTTATATAAAAAAATGATGTGTAGCTGAAGGGTTTTGAATTTGAATTTGAATTTCGACGAATTGAACTCCATGGTTTTGAAATTGGTTTTAAGATTTTGGAAAAATATATACATAATAATTATAAGATTAAAGGTATTTTTCGAATAAGAAATGTTTTAAATGAATTCAAATGAATTCCAATGATTTCGAAGAAATTTGAAAGAAGTCTTTAAGAAAATAGAAGTCCAGAACTCACTTGTGTCCCTGGAAAATAATTTCGATGATGAGTGCACACATCATCGACATTGATTTTTGAGTTTCAGAGTGGGAGAGGCCACTTTAGCTGCTTTACTATGCGAGTGATTTTGTGAAATCAAATTTTATTCCATATTCCGAAAGATGATTTGATTTTCGAAAGATATATGTATATATATTTGAAACTATTTGAAGTGAACCGGTGTTCAGTCCTCGAGTTTCGGATTTGTTTTGGTATGACCCTATATATTGAAATTGATAACCTTATTTTACTAAATACTTGATTTGGGAGTTATCGAACTTATATAAAATCGATTGTATAGGTATAAAGTTGGTTTGAAAACTATTGTTTTGGAAAGTTACTCAATTTGAAAGGTGAAACCTTATATAATCGAGGTCTATATAAGTGAGATTTGACATACTATTAATTTTGGAAAGTATTCAATTTGAAAATGAAATCTTATATATAATGAGCTTTATATAAGTATGATATTTGAAAGTAATTTGAAATTGTACTATATGATACATATTTTCCAAGTAAAGATATGGAAAGTGCCTTCTGCTTGATATTCGCTTTGTGGCCACATTGTGGATCCATTCTATCGATATTATTCTCTCTGATTTTGGTTTTTTGGATGTGATACTCGATTGTCCTACCATGGTGTAACCCATGGTCGTTTTTGGATTGCGTAATCTGCAAGGCAAAGATTGGTATGGACATTTCCAGGGGGATCTAGACGTAACCATTGTTATGCATCCTGCGGTCTACAGTTTTGTTGTATTGGCGCAATCCGCAAGGAGGAGACTGCTTAAAAGGTACAGATGTTTCGGGATCCAGGCGTAACCATTGTTATGTATCCTGTGGTCCATGAGTTTTGGTTATCATGGCGAAATTTGCAAGGCAGTGATTGCTTAAGGGTACGGATGTTTCCTGGGGGATCCAGGCGTAACCATTGTGTATCTGCAATCCAGACGATTTGTTTGGATTGTACTTTTCATATCGGTTTTGAAGGTTTTTCATGTATTTTTCACTGGGTGTTGAAATAGGTCTACTAAGTACTTGAAGAATTCTAGCTTTGCGCCTGATCAACGCATGGCCAGAGTCTGCAGGAACGAGGATAAACTTGTTGAAACATCGAGTTATAAAAGTATTTTCGAAAGGAAAATTTATTTCGATATAAAGGCATTTTTTATAAATGTATTTCCAACAAAAAAATTTGTATTAATATTTGAAGTTGAAATCCTTATGGTTTGAATTAAGTATCCGTGCCCGATCTATTCTTTTGAATCTACCTTATCTGCTCAGCTTTATTTATTCACCTATATCCTGTTTTCCGAATCTACCTTCTTTTCCTTTTTGAATATCCCTTTTTAAAAATATTGTTTATTTATATATGACATAGTTTAATAGAAAAATCTAGTGTTATGAAAATTTTAGAAGTTATTAACTAATTAAAACATATTTAAGGAAAATGATTATTGATTTATTAATAATGTTTGAAAAGTAGCTTGAGATAAATTAATAAATTTATGGATTATGGATTAAATGTTTTCAAATAGCTTCTTTGTAAATATAAGTAATAATGTAAATAATTGTTTTCAATTTGGAAAGCCTTAAAGTATTAAAGATAATTGAATTGCAAATGAAGTTTTCAAATGAATATTTCAAGCAAAATTTATATAGTTTCAAATTAATTGTTTAATCTTGACTTTCAATCTACTTATATTTCTGGTTGTTCTATTCTCCTACCTCCTGTCTTTTCGGGGACGAAAAGTTTTGAGTGGGGGAGAGTGTAACGACCCAAAAATTTTAGTAATTTTTATTTATTAAATTAATTGAAATTTTATGAAATTCTAAACAATAAAATTTGAAAATAAAAATGTATTATTTGGAATACGTTCATTTAAACATAGCAACTGGTAAGTTTTCAATTAATTATATGGAAGTTTAGTTTATTGAGTAATTTTATTAAACTCAAATCAGTTAGTAGCTAATGATAATAAATTAATTTCCAAACTCAAATATTTTTCTATAGAAAATTTCTAAATCCTCTTCTGAGTGAGACGTTATCTTTCGTTTTTCAAAATTTGGACTTCTATTGCTCCGTTTATCTTAATTCTGGCAAAATAACAGCATTTTTCGGTACCGATTATAGACTTTTGATCGGGTGATCATACCACTAGTATCTGTATACCATTTTTGTTGTCTCGTCGCGCTAATCTCTACGGTATATTTATTTCTATATTCTGAAGTCCAGTATGCAATGGAATCCGTGAAAACAGATATCTGTATCGGTATCCATTTTGAGCTTTTGATATTCAGTGGCCGTTCAAATTTCAACCGGCCACTAACGTTATTTTTAATCAGTTTTCACCTTTGCTTTCCACTGCTTCTAACGTTCTTGAATGCTCCAACACTTCAATTTATTTTTCCTGAATCAGCGTAAGTAACATATGGCCGCTGCTTTAATTTTTTTTCCGAAGGAATTATATATATAAGAATGTGTAGAGTTGTTCATCTTCCCTCTATAGCTAGCTGTACATCTCCTGCCTTCATTTCCTTCCTCCAGATCCAACTATTACTCCTCATTTCCGCCTGCTCTCTTCTCCTTTGTTTTTCTTTTTTCCTTCTTCTTCCTTTTCTTTTCTCTGTTATTATTTTTTCACGGTCAATCTCCTGTCACGCACCACCCCTCCCCACCTTCCCCACGTGTCTCCCTACCTCACGCGACCAGCGTCGCCTCGACCTCCACATTCCGCTCCTCCGCCATCCTCCCTTGGCAAAAGCGTCAGCCTTCCTACAACTCGAGGCAGCCACCATCCCTCTCCGACCTAGCCTGACCCTCATTTTTCTCCTCTGCTCGAACTCCACACAGATCCCGTTCTTCTCTTCCTCACCGTGCCCCAGGCAACTCCGCATAGTAGCCTTGCCGAGACCACGCCTGTCCCTTCCTTTCTCCCTCCTCTTCTCTTAAGCATCAGCAAGGTATGGTATTATTTTATTCGTTGTTTTAATTTGGATTTGGACTGACGCTTTATGTATTGGTGAGACGTATATATGTATAGTATATATATAGGGTTGCGGTGATTCGAAATTTGTAGTATCTGATGTGATTCATATGGCATATAACTTATGGTTGTATATATAAGATATTTATAGGATATACATGTGTTAGTTATACATACAACTGTGTATATATTGTTCATATATATAGATCTAATTAAGTTGCATCTGTGTCTACATATTTATAAGTATATATTGGTACTTTACAGTCTGCATGCTTAATATAGACTGATACTAGTTTATTTTAATACATATCTTTTAAATATAGATTGATTTCAACATATATTATGTATGAAAGTATATATGTGAATATAATATGTCCTAGTTGTGTATAAAGTTATGAATTTTCAATATATACCATATAGGTTATAGTCTGGTTCACAAGTTGTTGTGCATATAGAGTACATTATATCACAGTTGTTTATATAGTTTTGTCTATTTATAGTCATATATTAAATTAGGCTCTATTCTTTTATATATAGTAAGAAAGGATGTAATGTTGTAAGCTTATATAAATATTACTAATATAATTAGATGTTTGCATATATATATATATATATATATATATATATATATATATATATATATATATATATGCAAAATATATATAGGAGTATGCATAGTTGTCTGAAGGTAGGCATATATATTTAATCCCTATTTTTTTATGAAGTATGGTCTGCATATTTAATATATGTACTTTTCTAATAGATACAAGTTGGCAAGTTATATATATGATGTGTATATATTTTAAAATGTGTATAGTATTTCAACATACATTATGTATATATATTTTGACTTTAACAAGTGAATTAAACTTAAACGATAATTTTGAAATACATATATATTTAATTTAATATGTGTTTGAAATATGATTTTATGTAAATAGTTATACATAGTTATACACATAAGTTTATTTATACCATCTATCCTTATCCATCTGGTTCTGATTCGTTTTATTGATCCCTCTTATCAGCTTTGTCTGTCGTGCCTGTTTTCTCCGTCGAATCGTGTCCATCCAGTGTTGCTTTGAAATTCGTAGCTCATTGCCTTGTCAAATCTATTTAGCCTTGAAAGGTGAGCAATCACTCACGATTAACGTTCTTATATTTGTTAAATTTGATTTCAATTGAAACGATAATTGAAATATATTGTTGTAGTTATTTAAATTGTTATATATATGCTATTATCTGTAACTGTTCACCTGTGGGATATGACACCATATCCTATTGTTTAATTATACTATTATTGATGATATATGCCTGTTATATTACTGTTATCACTCTGCAAGTTCCCTGTGGTTTACAATTCACTATGGGTTGAAATGATACATCCCCGAACGGACTTTAGAATAGGAGAAAATCATTATGGGTTGAAATGATAGACCCAAGTGATTTTCATTTGATTTAAATTTGGGATTGCGGGCCGAAATGATATCTCCCCATATATATTTAAATAACGGATTGAAATGATAAATATCTGCATCACTTGATCATAGGATAGGAAATTATATACAGACATCGTTGGCCCATATATAAATATTTTGAAAATAACTTATATGGTTTGGAAAGAGATATTTGGTTTTAATAAATGTTGATTCGTAAAGTTATTTATATATAAAAATGGTAATGATATATATAGATTTAATAATAATACTTGTTTTAGTTAAGATTGATTTAATACATATAATATGTTTAAGTATTTAAATTTATATTTCAAAATAGATTTTAGTAATAACTTGAATAAGTTCAGGTTAGGAAGATAATTTGAATTTATTTGAAATTGTATTCAATAATGAATTTTATATGATTAAACCGATTTGAAACTTATTGAACTTGAGATTTAAGATATGATTTATAACTTGTTGATTTGTCCAGAGAGGTCATCTGTTTGTACTGGAGACTTCACTGTATTTGGGATATTATGTTGTATTTTATTTCAAACTCTGTTGTTTATATAGTAGCTTCATGAACTGCTATTTATCTATTCCGCTGCATTTTGTTATAATACTCTGTATCTGTGATTCTGTGATTGTTTTATTTAATGTGTATGTCGATTTTTGCCAAATTTAAATTAACAATTCGATATTTTGAGCAATTCAAGTCCGACGTGTATGGATGCGAATGGTTGAAAATATCGGGTCGTTAAATGGATCACCTTTTGATTTTCCTTTTAATTTGATAAAAATAGGAATTAAAATTGAATAAAAATAGGAATTTGGTTTAGATTTGGAAAGAGGAGATGGTTCTTTTTCTTTCTGTTTGGTTTACTATAAAACGAATTGTGTACGTACAGTGGAAGGAAGAGGAAAACATCTCTTTTCTTTATTCGGGCTATGTTAATAAATGGGCTTTGGACCTAAACAAAAGAAAACCAATAGCCTAAGTTAATTAATTCATCACTTAAACAAAATATACATATATGTTACTTAATAAAACAACATTTTCCACCAAGTTTTAGCATAATAAATAATGTAAACATATCTACAAGTTAAATAAAATATTTTACACTTAACAAAAAGATAACTATGTTATAAAATACTTTTATTATTAAAAACTCTTATTTTTTCAAAAATAATCAATTTTACACAAATAAATACATAAAACCTTATTTTTTAACTTCAAAAATTCAACAAAAATCATTTTTCTTACATAGAAAAATATTTCCAACCATATCCATACTTTATTCATAGCCAAAATCCATTTTTAAACTAATTTCCATCTTTTTACTTAATTGAACACCCTTTAAAAATCAAATACTTCATTTAAAAATTATTAAAATAAGTAATTGGCAATAATTTATAAAATTATTTCATTTTCTCTAAATAAAGATCATTTTCCATCGTTATTAACAAAAATAAATAAAATAAAGTTCCAAACTTTATTTTTCTCATTTTATTTTTCAGAATTCGTTTGTTTATTCCAAACAAAAAAAAATTCTAATTTTTTTAATTTACAATATTAAATTATAACTACCGTTATAGTTTAATATTAACAGGTAATCTTTAAGACCTGGGTTGTTATAATTTTTGTACTAAAAATATTTTCATTGCATTAATTGGTCGTATATTAATTTCATATATTGTGGGAGATTAATTGCATAGGCTAGGAATTAATAGCACCTTAATTATCATATTTCTAATTATAGTATTTGTGTGTGTGTATAAAAGTTATATATGTATTAATTTTATGTATTCTAGGAAACTAAATATGAAAATTAGCAATTAATAACGCATTATAACGTAGATATAAATTAAACCATTTTTTGGGAGAATAATTACCTATAAATATTGGGAATCAATATTCATTGTGTAAATGTAACTTTCTAATAAATTTAAAAAAATATTCATTTGTTACTCTCTTTAAATGTTACATCAAAATTTACTATTGCCTAAAGGCTGGATGAAAACTAACTTTTGGGACCACAACTTATCTTTGTCTCCCCCTCTCCACCTTCTTATCTCTATATATTTACTGTTACTTCATATCTTTAGGGGAGTGGAGGAAAAACCCTAATTCATTCTTGACCTCCATCCATTTCTTATTCTTAAAAAAACTGAAATATTAGATTTACAAATGAAAAGGATTATTCAATCAAAAGGAAAAGAGGTTAGGAATACACTCAAAAACATATACATCTAGGTTTATGGAAGCGAATTAAGTGGAGACGGAAGCGAAAAGCTATTCTTCATTGATAGGAATGGATTTGTGTTAATCTTCGTTTGGGGTTAGTATTTATGTATCATTTATTAGATAGTTTGAGTTATATTTATATAATTGAGATTTATCATTTTAGATAAATTTTGAACGATGTTTTAAAATCTAAAAATAGATGAAATTTATTATTTGACTTTATTGGACATGAAATCTATATAGTTCAATTAAGATTTTGTTGGATTTATATTATTTCTTTTGGGTGGAGTATGATTTATACATAAAAGAGATTTATTCATAAAGAGGAGATTTTTTATATGAACAAGGTTTTAGAAATTATGTATATGAGGTTTATTATTAAACGATGTTTTCATTGATTTAAATTTGATGTTATGTTGTTGAATCCTGTTTAAAAATATTAAGTGCATACCCTTCGATTAAAATTTTGTATTTGTTGATGTATGGTAAGTTATATTGATGATTATTTTGTTCTTGCAATATTTAGACGGCAAGTTCTAGTCATATACCATAAATTGCTATACATACACCGAAAAATTTATTAAAGTTAGATATACCATTTTTTGCTTAATATACACCATACAGGTTACACAACTACCCTTAAGTATAAATAAATTAAAACATTTATGTAATTTCAGTAACTTTCTCTCTCATGCATTAATCAAAATAAGGTTCAGAAATCCACTTTTGTAAATTTCAATTTTCAATTTTCAATTTTCAAATACTTCAGATGGAATTTAAACCATTTAATCATTATATATAGCAATATTTTTTTAATTTTTGAATAGTAAAACATTAAATTAATTCAATTTTAATGTTAAACTTAAATTTGATTTTGTTTACATAAAAGATAGAGAAGAATTCAATACGCTACATATCTTATTAATTTTAATTTTCATATTTAACCGATGTGAATTTTTTTTCAAAATTAACTGTGTAAGAATAGAACCTAAAAGTATATAAATAGAATTTGATACTTAAATGGAATTCAAATTTAATTCACCTAATGATGTTACAGAAATTTTATCTACTTTATGGATGAAATTATATTGATTATACTATCAATTGGTGAATCTTTATTATTGTTTTTAACTTTTATTTTCTTAATAAGGGTATTTTTGTCTAATACTTAATATAAAAAATGGTGTAGTAAAGCAATTAATGGTGTATGAATAGAATTTGTGTATTTGGATATGCTGTGTCTTGATTTGATTGTTTACTATTAGTTGACATACCATTGAGTGATGAGTGTATAATTTCATTTAATTGTTTATTTACAATGGAAATAATTAATTAATAGAAAATGAATGAAATGATGTAATAAGGTGAGAATTAGAGAAATAAATAATAAACATGATCGTTTATAGTTTGTATGAAATATTTGTGGATAATAGTGTTTGAATGAAGTAGAATAAGACTAATGTGATGGATTGAATAAGGTTATTAATTATGGATTACATGATTAATTCATAAATAATAACATAAATATATTCTTAAACTAAAATTAGGAAGTTTCCTATTATTTAATAAAATGAGATTTTGTAAATAATAATACCGTTTCTGTGAAAACTACTATTTTTGAGATAAAATACGATGTTTGGAGATATTCAAAGTTACGAGATTACAATAAAATATTTAGATATATAAAACTGTTTTGGAAGAACTCTTATTGTTTTTGAAATAAAAAAATAAAGATGGATTTACAATAAACAATAATTGATATAAGAGAAAAACGAACGTAAATATATTATTTTGATGGTTGTTGGCTGTATGATTGATTTTTAGTTGTAACTATCGCACATGCTTAATTTGTGATGATGATATCGCATTATGATGAGTATGCGAATTTTATCTTTATTACTACTAGTTGATGGATAATTAATAATGGTTATTTGATGATGGATGTTGTGGTACTAATGTTGATTGGATTAGTACAGATTTGACGATTGATTTGTATCGTTATTATGGGGTGAATAGCGTACATTTGATGGTTTATACTTACATTGGTGATGCGTTACTAAAAAGGATGACTAGAATATATGTAAGTAAATTTGTCTTTGATGATTGGGATTGGTATTGAATGTTGTTGTTGATTAATGGCTATGTGCTATTATTATTATTATTTTTATCCAATATGACTATTTTTTAGATGGATGAGTAGGAATATTACTTTCTGCTTTTACTATCTACATTGGTTGCGATTGTTTTAATGGTTACATTGATCGCATTGTTTATGATGGTTGCAATATTTGTATGGATGCTATGGCTGCAGTACACTAACAAATATTTGAATGCAGGAGAAGAGCAGAAAATAGAACTACGTAGGCTTCACCACTCAAAAGGGGTACGTTGGTCTATGCAATAGCCATCAGATCCCTTATGTTGGGTTGGTTGTATAGGGTTAGGCACAATCCAAACATATTTGAAACCTTTTTCTTTTTCTTTATGTATATTTGTATTTGAAGGTTTGCGGGCGAAAGAGAATAATGGAGCAAAGGGTCCATGAGGAGTTATGACGACCTAGGAGTTCTACCGATTTAAATTTGAATCATTAGTTGATTTTAAATATTTAAAAGTTAATTTTAACTTGAATTTCAAAATATCAATATTTACTTGATAATTAAAATATTGAATTTAATAATTGAAATTGGGTAAATTGTTGAATCTGAAATTTCTAAGCCTATTTAAATAATTTGAAGGCTTATAAAATTTATAATAATGATACTGAAGGTAATAGGATAATAGAAATTTAATTTAAAGGTAGTTTGTTCAATTTTAATAATATATCGTTTAAATTGGAATTTAAAAATAGTCTTCCGAGGTACAGTCTCAGAATTCGACGAAACCAGTTCCATTGGATCCGTAATAGTTGATTATTATCGGATTTCAATTTTCATAGCAATCGGAGTTGTCGTTTGACCCTAGCATCTCAAAACACTTAGAACTATTTAATCGATTTAATTTTAAATTGATTGTTTATTTCCGTAACTTGCGAATATTATCGAATTAGCTTTCGAAACACGTTCCATTGTGTTCGAAATGCGGGTAAAACCTTATAAACGCCTGGCGGCATGTCCGATTCGAAGTTCGAGATTTCCCTATATATTATACGAGATATTTTGAATAAAAAAATAAAAAATAAAAAATAATAATTAGTCAAACCCTATTACATCTTTCAGCCAACCTAACCTCTCACCTCGGCTACCCTATACTCTGATACGAGCCGCTTTCTTCAACTTTAACTCGTTGTCTTCCTCAAGAAGCATCTCGCTCACCTATATCTAATTTCCGTCTTCCTTTCCAATTGACAGCAGAATCAAATGAAAATTAAAAAAATATAAATGGTCGTAGCCTTCGGATCCAAGCCGAGTTCAAATCGAAAAAAAAGAAGGGAGGAAATTATGAAAATCTATGGCCGATTCGTATGGAGAAATCTCGAGCTTCGAGCTCGTGCGACCAGAGCAGTGGAATTAGGGTTTTCGCGTTCGATTTCTTTAGGATGGAATCGCGATGTGGTGTTCTCGTGCTCGCGAGGCCGACCGTTTCGTGGAGGAAGAGCACGTCTAGGGGCGCGCGATGATGTGGTTGCGACGAGTCAATGGCGACTCACGATGAAGGTCTCTGCGCCTGTGCTGAAGGTCTTAATCGTGGAGAAATCGAAGCCGAGTGATACTCATGCCGATGGTGATTTTGTGGGTCGCGATGCCTGGGGAACGTTGCAGAGGAGTTGAAGGCCGAAGTTCCTGAGTGCTGCTGCTAGGATTTTGTGCGTTTTCGAAGCCAGTAGTGAGGTATCATCGCTCTTTTTTTACTAAATGTTTACATATACAGGTTAAAGGAATAATAATAATAATAATAAAAGTAAAAACAAAGGTATGAGTATAGATTTATATATATATACCTACCTAACAAAAATAATCGTACTGGTTAACTTTAAACGAGCTTTACTTTTCTGGAAATCAGAAGTCAGTAAATATATATATATATATATATATATATATATATATATATAGATAAACTATAAGGTTGTTATGTAATTAGTTAAATTTGATTTTAGAATCTGGGTTGTTGAAAAACATATATATTCACATGCCTATTTTATTTATAGGTAAACTGAAAAATTATATATATATATATGTGTGTGTATATATATATGTGTGTATATATATATATATATATATAAAAGACTTTGAAATTACATATGAATTTTTTTTAAAGTGTTTGAAAATTTATAAAAGCTATATTTTGAAATCTATAATCTATTTTTTTAGTAAAGGGTTTTTAAAGGAAAATTAGTCAATCAAATGTATTAAATGATAATTTTTTTGGGTATATCAATTGATTAATAAAACCATACAATGTTTATACAAGGTCTGAATCGTGAAGAAAACAAGCTGGTTTGTTTGGATTGCAAAAATCAAAGGTGAGTAATCTCTCACTCTAGATTTTATTTAAATTGGTTAAATTTAAATAAATGGATGAATGATTGAATTGTTTGGATGTGTACTGATGATCTAGTGATTTTAGATTTGGTTATTTCTCGAGTTAATTATGGTTTGACTCGAGGTATTTGGATTTTAAATGGTTGCAAACTTAAACCATTATTAAGAAAATGGTTCTGTTTAAAAATCAATAAGGGTTAATGATCGATGATTCATTAATTAGGTAGGATAATTTAAATGAAAATTTTATCAATTAAATTAATTAATGATTTTGGTTAATTAATTTAGTTTATATTAATTTGGAATGATCATTTGATGGTTTAATAAGTAATTACTTAATGTAATTAATAAAATAAAATTACTGGTGTGATTAAACGAGAGATAAATTAAGATAATTTAATTAAGGATAATTAATTTATTTAATTAAGTAAATGAAAGGGGTAGATAATCACAGGTTGAGATAAATCCAGAAGTTAATGTTTGTGGTTTAATTAATGATTACTTATTAGATATAATTAACTTAGCTGAGGATAAATTGAAATATAATTTGAAATCATAAGCTTATTGTTATCCCGCGTTTTGGCAAAGCCGTGATACCAAAAGATCGATCGAAGACAAAGGACAGTTCGTCTCAAAGATTGGTCATACTTCGTTTCACCATGGATATCGCAGAATTTTACCTGAGTCCAGATTGAGCTACAATTGATAGGACATGACAAGAAAGATCATAGAAGTCATTATCTCAAATTTCAAGTCAATCCGAGTTCATACGCTCAAGTTATGATCGATTCAATTTGAAGGGAAAAGCACAGGTTTCGAATCCATCGTTGTAGGTGTCTTCGAATCCATCACCGAACACTGATTCGAACCAATCACCTTCATACCAATCAACTTCGAATCCATCGAAGTGCCTCGGATTCGACTCCATCAACTTCGAATCCGTCGAGTTCGCATCGATGAACCTCGAATCCATCAGAGAAACGCAAGTTCATATCCATCAAGCATCGGCCGTTCGAACCCATCCATGAAGCCTTGTTCGAACCCTTCAATGAAGCCTTGTTCGAACCCATCAATGAAGCCTTGTTCGAACCCTTCAGTGAAGCTTCGTTCAAATCCACCAAGTCAACTATCCATGATGACGTGTCATCCATCGGTTCGAATGCGCCGAGATACATGGAGTCGAAGCAGTCAACTCGGAGTGAAGACCGGATCGATTCGAGGTTTGTGCCTCACGTCATCACGAAGGCGCGTGCCACCATCGATTTGAAACCATCGATTCGAAGGGATGGTTTCGAACCGAGCAGCCACGCAAGGAATCCCATCTCGTATCCATCATATCTCTCAATCTACTGATCCAATGCCACGAAATTTTCACAGAAGATTGCATACATGTTGAAGAATATCCACACCAAATTTCGCCTCTATTGGATGATTTTATGATCGGTTCGAATGGAGTTCGAATCGATGCCAAAGTGGACCCAAATTTCTTGAGACCAGGCATGTGGGCCCCCTCACGTGCTAGATTTTCAACGAAGTATCAACATCCTACGCCTATAAATAGAGCCCCAGAGCCAACAGAAAAGGGATCTTCTTCGATCTTTCGACTCTCAAGCGCCCAGACTCTACCGGATTGAGATCTCCATCATCCTACATCATAACTTTGTTGTTGATTTCGAATTTCTAGTTGTAATTCGCTGTTGATTACTGTAACAACTTGTAATCATTGAAAGAGAATCAATAAAACTGCAAAAAACTTCACAGTGGACGTAGTCAACATGTCGAACCACTATAAATCGCTTGTCTACGTATTTACTTTACTGTTGACTGGATTTTTTGTTAGATAATATTCGTTTTGAATCTATATTCTTCATTATTATCTCTTCAACGACTCCCGAAGAGTGTTGTGACCAATTTTGGTGCAAACACTTTGGTGCTTTCACTGAGAAAACCCAGCTTTTCTCCTGCTCTTTGGATCTGTCATCGATACCGGATTGAATAAATCTAAGAGAGAGATCCAGATCATCAAATCCAAGTTCCTTCCCTTCTATTCAGATTTGCATAAAATCTAGGAAAAGAATCTAACTTTCAAGATGGTTAGTACAAGAACCACCTCTAACGCTATCAATCAAGAAGAACAGGATAGACAGAATCCTGCTCCACTACCTCCATCTAATCAAGATGCTACTGGACACTCGGAACCGTCAGGTCCGGTTACCCGACAAGAATTATAGTTGCTACTCCAAGAGCTGACCCAGAGTCGGCAACAACTAGCAGAACAGCCACGCGCTAACGCCGAGCTGATCAACCAACTGGATCGCCAGAAGCGAAAGAGATCAACGAGAGACCATGCTTCTCGCTCCTCCAACGAAAGTTCTTCATCTTCTGATTATCATAATCGATCTCCACGACCCTGGCTAGATGGGAGTCACTTGCCAGCCGCTGGAGATCAACCGACACTCACCGTTGGACAACTGAGAGTTGGTCCATCAGCCAGTTTCCAAACCGGACCCTCCTCCCGAGGAGGTGCCATCCCTCACCACACCACAGAACACCGTACCACTAACGTCGCGGCTGAACCAAGGGTCGACATCCAAGATCAGTCGAACCTGGACCGTCGTCATAGCGGACGTACTCCTGAACCATACGTCCCAGAAGAGTATGAGCCAAGAAGGCAAGACTTGGACCGTCGACAACATCCGGTCCAACCTCAAAGTATGGAACGTAATCATACTCCGGCGCAAATGCCGGATCTTTCAACTATGATACGTCAGATGATCCATGAGAGCCAGGGATTCACAAATGACGATTGGGGAGTTTCCCGCAGTCACACTCCTTTTACGGATGATATCCTTAACACTGAACCCCCGCGGCGATTCAGAATGCCAACTCTACCCATGTACGAAGGAAACCCCGACCCCAATCAACATATTCTAAAATATGAATGGTCGATGACCGCTGCCAGAGATGACAATGCAGTGAAGTGTCGTAGTTTCCCTATATCCTTGGGGGGCATCGCTACCATGTGGTTCACTCAACTACCACCTCGATCCATCTCATCAATCGACCAGTTGGCCACAAAATTCTTTGAACAATTCCACATGCATGTCGCAAGGCCCATAGATGTCAACACTCTGTCCAGCGTCACCCAAGCTCCTGGAGAGACGCTCAGACACTACTTAGAGAGATTCCATACTGCATGTGTGGAGATCAACAATCCAAACGATAACTCCATCCTTATGGCGTTGACTAAGGGGATCGACCCCGATTCTGAGTTTGGCAACTGGTTAGCTGGAAAACCGCCTGCATCGTTGGACCGTTTCCATGCCAAGGCGGCTCAATTCCTGAGACGGGAAGACAAGAAACAATCTAGGAAGCAAATTGATGCGGGGCCAAGTACGGAAGGGATCCAAAGCAATGTTGCAATCAAACAATCTGGTGAGAGCTCCGGAAAATTTAAGTTGAACGTTAAAAACAAACAAGCTCGGCGAAGAGAGAGCGTGAATCAGACTAGAAAACGAGATCAAAATTGTGGCCTGAAGCGCAAGACTCCAATGTTTGACAGTTACACTCCTCTGAATACATCACTAGAGGGCTTGTACTTACAAACCTGTGATACAATTCAGTATCAAAAACCTGCATCAAAACCGTCGTCCGAGAGGCAAATCCAGATGGGAAAATTTTGCAGGTTCCATGAAAGCTACGGGCACAATACGAACGAGTGTCGTCACTTACAAGATCTCGTTGAAAAACTGATCAGAGAAAGGAAGCTGGAACAGTTTGTGCGGACACCACAGCCCAGAGAAGCGGGCCAATCAAATCAAAACAATGAACCCAACCGGTTGAGACATAAGGACTTCAATGGTCACCGCGGAAGATTGGTAATAAACGTCATCAGTGGCGGACCAACTTTCTCAGGAGCCTGGAACGACGAAGATCCTCGTCACTTTCACACATGACAGGCTCACTCAATCTATGAATACTTTGCAGTTTCTTTTACATTCTGAAATTTGAATTTGTAATAAGGCACTGACTTTGCCATATTTTCTTATTTCAGCAATAAAGTACTATCTCTTCAAGCTAAAGCTGTGATTCACCGAATGCAACGTTCAATAATCACGACACACGAAGAGCTAAATTCCATCAAACAATGGAATTTATTCAAATAGCGAGTGACTGTGACACGACCGGCCACTCACTAAGTGAAACCCCAGCTCAGGGGCAAGCCATCACATCAAAGGCTGAACTGGACCAACACACGACAGTCCTACAACTAACTCCAACTTCCTAGAGTGTGAATTGGAGTATAAACATTCAGCAACTCGTTCCCGGAGTGCGAACGGACTCCAACTTCCCAGAGTGTGAATTGGAGTATAAACATTCAATAACTCGTTCTCGGAGTGCGAACGGACTCCAACTTCCCAAAGTGTGAATTGGAGTATAAACATTCAATAATCGTTCCCGAAGCGCGAACGGACTCCAACTTCCCAGAGTGTGAATTGGAGTATAAACATCCAATAACTCGTTCCCGGAGCGCGAATGGACTCCAACTTCCCAGAGTGTGAATTGGAGTATAAACATCCAAAATCTCGTTCCCAGAGCGCGAATGGACTCCAACTTCCCAGAGTGTGAATTGGAGTATAAACATTCAATAACTCGTTCCCATAGTGCGAACGGACTCCAACTTCCCAGAGTGTGAATTGGAGTATGAACATTCAATAACTCGTTCCCAGAGTGCGAACGGACTCCAAATTCCCGGAGCGCGGATTGGAGTATAAACATTCAACAACTCGTTCCCAGAGCGCGAACGGACTCCAAATTCCCAGAGTGCGAATTGGAGTATAAACATCAAATCCATCGTTCCCGGAGTGTGAACGAATTCCTAAAAAGCCCAAATAGGTGTGTCTGACCATCTATCGGCCAACTCCAACTTCCCAGAGCGTGAATTGGAATATAGATATGGATTACAGGTTCCCGGAGCACGAACCGAAATATCAATACTAACTCCAAGTTCCCGGAGCGTGAAGCGGAGTATAAACATCAATTCCAGGTTCCCGGAGCGCGAACCGTGTTACAAATATCGATAACTCTCAAATTCCCGGAGTGCGAACCGGATTATCGATCTCAAATTATCCTAAGTCCCCAGAATGTGGAATGTGCTTAAGACTTTCAATAAATGCGATCAACCACCAAAATACAAATGTTGTTCCCCGAAACTTGGGGGCAAAAAAGCTAAGTGTTAATCACTAACCAAAGTGATACAATGTCCGAATTTCAACTTATTCATCGATCACAACTTGTGACCAAGAATTTCAGACTTGGCAAATAAAACAAACTCTACTTGACGGTAAAAATATCACAAGTACACCGGACTAAAAGCTAAACACTACAAACACTTAAGCACAAAAAGAAATGAGAATTGAAACAAAGAAATTGAATTTTATTTCAACTAACTAGAGACAAGGACTTACATGCAAATAAGTTCTTCCAAAAAAGAATTCCTACTTGCAGGTGCCGAACCTGCGTCTGTACACGGCCTACTAGCAAAAAAACAAACACCAGTTCCTATCTACCAAAAAATCCGCTTAAATGGTCCATCTACTTCTTCTTTTTGAATCTCCTTATCAGTGGTTCGTCTTCGGACTCGCTAGAGACAGAAATCCTTCATTTGGTGTGCCTCCTCTCTGGTGGCTGCTCTTCGGCTTGGGGCATAATGTCAATGTCCTCCTCAGAGCTCGAATCTACGTGAAGGCTTTCCGCCGGAGGAGTAGGTGGGACTGAACCCGCGATGGAAGATGGGATAGTGCCACCCGATGATATTACCCTTAAAGGTGCAGGGCTATGCGCCGCCGTACTGCCACCAATACTGCCACCTCGCCCCGCAGCTTCTAATTCTGCATTAATCTCGGCCAAAATCTCTTCGTCACGAATCGCTTGGGCCTGGCTGGGGGCATCTGCAGTCTGTATTGAAGTGCTAGAGGTTGGCGGGAGGTCACTAATGAGAACGGCAAGTCTGTGGAGAAGCCACCCTGCTCGCCGAGCAGCTCGCTCACCATTTGTTCATCAAAAGATAGTGTGCTCCCCTACGCCGCCTCAGTAGACACTGCTGTTACGACGGTAGTCTCAGTGGTGATAGCCTTCTCCCCTTTACTTAATTCTCGAGTCACGGCAATCGGCGCAACTTCAGTCACTAAGCAAAGATAAGAAGAAGTTATTAGTAACTGCTTCAAAACAAACTCCCTATTTGGAATACACTTAAGATAAGTTCGGAGTACCTTCCTCAGTTTGGCTTGCGGACGGCTGAGCGGCCTCAGAAGTATGCTCCTGAATAGGAGATGGCTGCGGCTGTTCTGGGTTGTAAGCTGGAACGGATTGTGAATCAACCACAGATACAGGCTCTAACGAAGGTGGAGCAGTAAATTCAAGAATAGTAGCGTGATGCTCGACACCCGATCCTTCCCCAATCTCCCAGTGCTGGCCACCAATCATCTCCTTCTCATGAGAAATTATAGCATCATGAAGAATCTTCTTTTCGTCTTCGGTCAGCAACCGGTTCTCAAGCTCGAACTGGTCGACTGATGCATCCGGGTGCGCTTCTCCTTCCTCCTCAACCAATCGGACCCAAGCGTTACGAAGATGAACCGGATAATCCTGAAGCCAGGCCAAATTTCTGTGCCTCAGCACATTGGCATTGTAAGTAACGAGGAGATCTTCGATGTCGGCCTCCAGCCTGGCCTCTTCCCTTTGAACCTTCTCCTCAACCTCAGCCTCGACAGCCTGAACTTTAGCCACTGCCGAATCTCTCTCAGTCTGAAGCACTACGGCTTATTCGCATGCTTCTTGGGTCGCGTTGTGCGCGTCATCTCTATCTTTAGTGATCTCGGCAAATTTGGCTTTGAGTGCATCAAGTTCCTTCAAGGCCGCGTCCCGCTCGGCGGTCACGATGGTGTTTCGGTGGCCCATGTCCTCCACCGTAACGTAATTCTCACGCTTCATCCTTTCCATTGCCGCTTGGGCCTCGTCCGCTTTCTTCGTAGCATCTATTTTTGACTTCCGAGATGACTCGGCTTCATCGGTTAACACTTGTACGGTGCGATCCCGGTGAGCTAGATCGGTTTGGAGTTTCTCGATGACGGCCGCTCGCTCAAAGGCCAACGCTGATGCTTTTTCAACCGCTTTCGCCCACGCCTTGTACTGGGCATAAAAATCATGCACGTAATCATGTACTAACTGCTCGGCTTCCTTTGGGATCCTTTTTAAGTGTAGAGGAAAGATATAGTTATCAAAGCAGATGTTCGAAAAATCTTTCTTTAGCTGAGCGAGCTTGATTGCTCCTTCCCTTGAAATTTCCACGGGGGTTTGTTCTGTAACAATGGCAGTTACTGCTTCGCTTCTAGAGTGGCGGGATTCATACCTAGAAGATTGAGAAGCCGACTTGTAGTGTGAAGATTCAGAGGGAAGAGAGACATAAGCAGAAGGCTGTATGGGGTCCCTGGGAGGAGGAGGAGTACGCGATCGAGATCGACGCTTATAGCCTTTATCTTTATCATATCTTTCTTGACCAGAATACCCAGAGCGTCCCTGGTCGTAATCTCTGTCACCTTCTCGTCTGCGTGACTCATGATATGAAGACTTGCGGGCATGTCGGAGACTCCCTAACATTGAACCTCCCCTAGACATAGTATCTGCAGAGCAAAATAAAGTAGGATTAATCACCCTTCGAAACAGGTAGTTTATAGTCAAAGGTTATGCAGTGTTGTGAAATATGTATGAATGTGCAACCCCCCGACCAACCGGATGTGTCAGCCACACCAGTGGGAAAAGACTCGCTCAAAACTAAAGTTTCTGAAAGTTCTTCCAATCCGGCATCATGCTGCAGGGACACATCGTTCGGAATTGGAATATCGATGAGCCCTTCATAAAGATTTTCAGTTCTCGGAGGAGACATCTCCGAAATTCTAACTCCGGGAGCGGATCGGGCCGTGACAACCGATTTCCATCTCCCCTTCTTAGTTGGCTTAACAACGGCTGCCTTTCCTTTTCTCCGCTCCGCGCCATCCTGAACTACATCTGTAGGCTCGGTCAACAGCTCATCGTCAGTATGGGTTCTTTCAGAATCGGCTTCCTCGGCTATAATAACTTTAGGCTTCTTGTGCTTGACTTGCTTTTTCGAGACGTTCCTTAGTGCGCCGTCAAACTTTATACTCTGCCCCCGTTCGATCAACCCATAAGTCCGGAGATTCCGATCCGTCAAAAGCAACTCGATATCCCTATCTTCGCTCGGGACTTCTCGAAGTACTCGCACCGTCTCCTTAAAGTGTTCACCTTCAGGTCGCTGAATCATTGCTGTGAAAAGGAAAAAAAATATAAGTTTCACTTCGACTGCAATTGCCTTAGTAATTATTTGAGAACTCAGCTATACTCACGTCTGAATAACCATCGCCGGGTAAACCCCGGAGGACATCTGACATATAACCATTCGGTCCTGTAGTAACTCAACCTGGTCCAGGACCCAGTGACCATTTAACAATTCCTCACCGCTTCCAAAAATGTGAAGGAGGGGTAATCACCTTGGGTTTTGAAATTGAATAGATATCTGATCTCAGTCGGGATCGGTGGTCTATGAAGGTACTCCATGAAGACGATGAACAAGCTGTTCACGGAAGCATATCCGTTCGGGTGTAGTTGAGATGGAGCGATCCTCAGAAAAGACAATACTTCCCTTATGTACTCATTGAACGGAGGAAGCGTCCCGGCCGCGCACGCGTGGCGATTGAATGCTGTATATCCTTCTGGCGGATTGTGTGGTCTATCATTCGGTCCCGGTAATAACACATCGTCCAGTGACAGGTCGTGCCTTAAGCATATTCTCCCCAACATATCTTCAGAAATATTGGATTGAATGGAATCCGATGGTTGGCAATAAAAGACGCAATGGGAAACTCGTCCAGGGCTGGACCGAGATCTCAGGTTCAATATCCGGAACCTCTAGTCTTGAAGTAACTGTACTTTGAATCTCCTGCTGCTGCGAACTTGAAGGTTCCATGACTAGCTAACTCATGACAAACCATCGTTAGACGACAAAGGACCCGTGCATTCCCCAGTGTAAAGTGTATGAATGTATGTTGTGCAGTACCATGCATTACTTGAATAAATGTAGCAGAGTTAAAGGAAATATGCAAACGACAAAGCTACGGAGTCCAGTTATAATGACCGTCATCGCTGACCGTCATCAGTAAACTGTTTATATGATGGAAATTGATTCGGATAGAAGTTGTTATGGTTCCATCGACGAGCTTCAAAAGGTGGTCAAGTATGCAGTTTAATATTCAAGTCCAAATATGCAAGAATGAAGCTCGTCGGGATTGTGCTTAGAAAATGTCAAACTTTGGTATCCATCATAGAGGGTTTCGAACCGATCACAGGAATCTCGTTCGAACCCACCATAGTACCGCTTCGAATCGATACAGAGGGGCGCGCTTCGAATCGATGTTCAAGTGCCAAGTTCGAATCGATCAATGAAGGATGACTTCGAATCGATCCTGGGTTAGTTAGTTCGTACCGATCAGGAAAACCTCAACTTAACATCGATCACGTTCGAATCGATACCCTTCGGATCGGTCACAAAGAGGCAATTCGTATCGATGTAAAGTTAAGGACTTCAAACCGATGGCTGATGGATTCGAGGTCCATCGATTCGAATGGACCCATAAAGATAGTCAATCGGTGCGAACTGCGTCACCCCCATAAGGTCATCCCAGGGATCGATACGAAATCCAAGGAAAAATGATGCCGCCATCATCGATTCGAACACGAGTCCCCAGATGGTTTCGAAGCTCTACCAAACCAGATCTGGTTTTACCAATCACCAGAGTGGCCAACCGATGAAGAAGTGGTAGGTTTGAAATAGCTTTGCCGTTTGGATTCGAGGTTAATTACCTAATTCGAGTGTGAGATTCGAGGAATTAAGGATGTGAATGTTGATTGGTTCGAAGACGTGGCACGGTTCCTCTCTGAAGCTTCGAATCGATACAAGAGCACAGTAAACGTAAGGCAAAAGTAAAAAGTAAAAAGTGAAAAATGGCAAGGTCTCTGCTATTTATATGGAGCCTTGAAAGCAACCGAGACGTTTCGCATCCCAGTTAACTCGACCGGTCACAATCGGTCAATTAACAGATCGATTCGAAGTCTGCCTTCGAATTCATGCGCTTGAAGCTTCATCGATACGAAACACACAACGGAGCAACGAGTCGCATCGATGCGAAAAAAACAGTGGGCACATCAATTCGAAGCCCCTGTTCACAACTCCATCCACAAGCTACCGATACGAACAACGACTTCGTATCCATCATTTCCTATCGATACGAACTACTATTTCGTATCCATTCTTTCTCATCGGTACGAATGAACGTTTCGTACTCGTCCAAGCCATCGGTTCGAATGTCAGTTTCGTACCCATTATAGCATAAGCGTACTCCATCCATACGAATGTTGATCTCTAATCCATCGATGCTCATACCCATCGGTTCGAAATATTACATTCGCGCAACACAAATTCAATTCCTTCAACCTTCTATATCAGTTCAGGAGAGGATCGATACGAAGGGACTTTTCAAAACAACCATCAAGCGTTGTCTCAACTCAAATTTCCAAATCGGTTCAGGAGAGAATCGATACGAAATTCAATAGCAAACAAAACTGACAATGACTCGTGGACGCACGGCGTTAACAAGGGTCAAACTAACATATGTGCATATATGTCAGACTAACATTCGATTTTAAACATTTACAGGGATCGAATACTCATCTTGTTATGAATGCAACAGCCAATGGCTAAGCACTATTATACAACAATCAATCATATCAACGCAGGGACACAGCGATACAGAGTACGAGTCTCAACAAAAAAGAACAATGATTGTTTGGAAAGAGATTGCGGCTATTCAAAGCACGTCATGATTCCACAAGACGTACTTTGGGGGGCAAATGTTATCCCGCTTTTTGGCAAAGCCGTGATACCAAAAGATCGATCGAAGACAAAGGACAGTTCGTCTCAAAGATTGGTCATACTTCGTTTCACCATGGATATCGCAGAATTTTGCCCGAGTCCAGATTGAGCTACAATTGATAGGACATGACAAGAAAGATCGTAGAAGTCATCATCTCAAATTTCAAGTCAATCCGAGTTCATATGCTCAAGTTATGATCGATTCAATTTGAAGGGAAAAACACAGGTTTCGAATCCATCGTTGTAGGTGTCTTCGAATCCATCACCGAACACTGATTCGAACCGATCACCTTCGTACCGATCAACTTCAAATCCATCGAAGTGCCTCGGATTCGACTCCATCAACTTCAAATCCATCGAGTTCGCATCGATGAACCTCGTATCCATCAGAGAAACGCAAGTTCGTATCCATCAAGCATCGACAGTTCGAACCCATCCATGAAGCCTTGTTCGAACCCTTCAATGAAGCCTTGTTCGAACCCATCAATGAAGCCTTGTTCGAACCCTTCAGTGAAGCTTCGTTCAAATCCACCAAGTCAATTATCCATGTTGATGTGTCGTCCATCGGTTCGAATGCGCCGAGATACATGGAGTCGAAGCGGTCAACTCGGAGTGAAGACCGGATCGATTCGAGGTTTGTGCTCCACGTCATCATGAAGGTGCGTGCCACCATCGATTCGAAACATTGATTCGAAGGGATGGCTTCGAACCGAGCAGCCACGCAAGGAATCCCATCTCGTATCCATCATATCTCTCAATCTACTGATCCAAATGCCACGAAATTTTCACAGAAGATTGCATACATGTTGAAGAATGTCCACATCAAATTTCACCTCGATTGGATGATTTTATGATCGATTCGAATGGAGTTCGAATCGATGCCAAAGTGGGCCCAAATTTCCTGAGACCAGGCGCATGGGCCCCCTCACGTGCCAGAAGTAGTCTCCTAAATTTTCAGCGAAGTATCAACATCATACGTCTATAAATAGAGCCCCAGAGCCAACAGAAAAGGGATCTTCTTCGATCTTTCGACTCTCAAGCGCCCAGACTCTGCCGGATTGAGATCTCCATCATCCTACATCATAACTTTGCTGTTGATTTCGAATTTCAAGTTGTAATTCGCTGTTGATTACTGTAACAACTTGTAATCATTGAAAGAGAATCAATAAAACTGCAAAAAACTTCACAGTGGACGTAGTCAACATGTCGAACCACTATAAATCGCTTGTCTACGTATTTACTTTACTGTTGACTGGATTTTTTGTTAGATAATATTCGTTTTGAATCTATATTCTTCATTATTATCTCTTCAACGACTCCCGAAGAGTGTTGTGACCAATTTTGGTGCAAACTCTTATATAATTTATGTTGTAACTAAAGGATGATAAATTGGAATTGATTAATCAATAACAAGTAAGGTATGAAGAATTAATTAATATAAGTACTTAAGAATTAATGCAATTAATATAGTTAATTAATTCATGAAGAAATTGAGATTACTTATTGATTTTGATTAAGTATAATTAATATAGGGAAGTTAATTAAAGATAGATGATTGAATGGAATTGAAGGATAATTAATTCGGGATGATTAATTAAGATGAATATTGATGGGATGATTGAATTATTTGATTTGAATTAAGTAATTGACAAGGTAAAGAATCTAAGTGATTGGAGGTTAGAAATTCAATTAGAATCAATTGAATTGATTTGGAAGCGATAAAATTTGCTTATGAATGATTGATTGGTATTGGACGCTTTGAATGAGTTGATATCCCTGATATAAAATGTTGTGTTTATCATTTGGATAACTCGGGATAGGATGGTATGAGACTCGAAGAGGCCGGGATCGGATATTGGAAGATACTCGAAACCACTTCGAATTTTTTTTTATAAATTGATTTGAGAAATCTAAAGGCAGGAATGAAATGATTTTAGTGAATGGGTTTATTTTATCTAAGCTTGGTACTTAGAAATTTAATTAAGTGAAATATATGTTGTCTATAGCAAATTGTGAATTGGTTAAATTGATATAAGTTACGCTGGGTTTTATGTAAGTTGTATGCATGTATTCCATATTGGATGGGTTTACTCATGCTGGTTTCCAGCCTGACCCGGGTGTTACTTTGGTGTAATGCTCGGGTCAGACCGAGTATTACAGATTTTCAGGTTAGGACGTTCTGGAGCTCAGAAGGCGAGCTGGATGGCAATATCGTATAGAGTATATCCGCTGTATTTATATTATTGTTAATCTGAGACATGATAATTGTAAATATTCAGTGACTGTATAAAATGTGAAACTCTGATGTATTAGACTGTAATCGACAGATATAGTATTCTTTTGCAACTGTTATTATTTATTATTATATTTTATCCGCTACGAATGTGAGATGTTTGGTGTTTCTGTTCTTCTTCTTCTATCTCTTTCTTCTTTTTCATAACTATCTGGAATTTTCGGGATCGAAAATTTCGGGTCGTTACATTTGGTATCAAAGCTGAAAGGTTAAGCGAGAACTTTGGCTCTGGTGGGGATTACTCATTTAATAGAGTCTGTAGGACTCTGGAATGAGTTGAGAATATATATATATATATATATATATGAGTGCGTACTTGTTTTTTTCTTATATAAAGATTTTAAATGATTTTATATAAAATATATATTTTGATATATAAAGCAATATTTCCTTCTAATAAATATTAAGGTGATTGGCTGTTAATTATTGAAATTAAAATTAAGAAGTAATATAATACAACCAAACAGAAGTCTTGAATTGGAATTGAATTTAGTAGAAATAGAAATACAACCAAATTAAAATTTAATGGATTGAAAATGAAATTCTAAATCTGGTCCCAGAATTAGGAAATTTTGTTTCAAAGTAATGAAAAATAATAAACATGTATTATTTGGATAGCTGGGACTTGTTGAAAACAATGAGTTGTTGGAAATTTGATTTGAATTTAAAACCAAGTGTGATTTAAAATTTTAAAACATGGCTGGGAGGGCCAAGAAATAAATATATATGTATGGATATACATGATATCAAAGATAATTTGAAATAAACTCTAAGCGGTTGAGTTTTTATTTTTCCCTGAAGTGTGATGTAAAAACCCAAAGTGATATAAGTTTTGAACTTATAAGAGGGAAAGAATTTTGAAGTTTGAAGCGGGAATTCAATTTGAGTAAGGTTGATTGGATTAAGTAAATTGGAATTTAACTTTGGGAAGTTAAATAAGTGTAGAAAAAGCAACCAGAATTGGAAATTTCAAGATGAAATTGAAATTTAACATGGAAAGTTAAATGGTTTATTTGAATTGGAAATTTGTGTGATCTCAAAACGGGTTTGAGATTTAAAAATTGAAAATGGATGGACGTTTTAAAATAAATTGGATGATATCATCCTATTGTTAATAAAAAATCTTTAAATTGAGAATGGTATTGTATAAATAAAATAAATTTGAATAATTAAATTGTAAAATAAACTTGTTTAAGGACTGGCTTCAAACAGGAAGATAAATTTTAATAATAAATTAAAATTTTAAAATAAAATTGTATTGAAATCTTATTTGAACCTTAAAATATATAAGTTAAGATAATTTAAAATGGAATTTTGAGAATTGAACTCAGACATTAAATTGATTAAAAACTTTGAATAAAAGTTAATTTGGTTTAAAGAGTTAAACCAACCTTTGAGAATTCAACTCGAATTTATATAATTCAAGATAGTTTAAATTCAAGATTGAAATTGAATTAGTTCAAAATTTAATTTGGTTTGAATTAATTGAATTGGATTAAATTGAAATGATTTGAATTTGAAATGGGTTCAATTGATAATAATTCAAATTGATTGGAATAATATGAAATTATAATTAAAATTGAACATGATTAAAATCAAATAGAATTTGATTTAAATTGGGAGAGGAATCAAGATTGATTCAACTTGAATTGGGAATAAATTTCAATAGAAATTGAAGTTATTCAAGTTAGAATTGAGTCAATTAAATGGAAGTGTAAATTTACATTGGATTGTTGGGGAAGCGAACAGTTGACCCTTGACTAGTTTCAATATAAATTATTTTGATATAAACTTATTTTTCTAAGCTATTAAATATGTACAACCTTTCTTTCTTAAAGCCAAATTATTTTATACTTGTTTTACAATTAGGTTAGGAGCTATTTAACCATTTTTCAACTGTTTTCTAAACAAATTACTATTTTTCAACTATTTCACAAACTAATTTCTATTTTACAACTATTTTGCAATTATATAAAATTTCTGAAACTATTTAACTATTTTCCAACTATTTTATAATTAGTTAACCATTTTACAGCTATTTTGTAAACTAATAATTATTTTCAACTACTTACCTATTTTTAAAATTTTCAAGCTATTTTCTAAATATAAACTGGTCGGAGTTCAAATTGTTATAGATTTAGTACCCAACTGAGATAAGAATTGAAGTGATAATTCAATGGAATTGAGACAATTGTAACTAAGTGAATGAGAATAGAAATGGAATTGATTTGGCTAATAATCAATGAAAATAAATACATAGGATGTACGTATACTATTCTATTCGCATAGAGATTTGATCCAGATTCAAGCACAGAATTTCGAGATAGTATATCGATCCGAGTTGGGATTTTTCACTCGATTTTCGACGGGGAACCTAGATATGGATTGTTGATTGGTTCTGGATATTCTGTATCATAGTTATAGCTATGCAAGGAGAATAACGGTTTCTGATCAAGAAACCAGATCAGTGTCCGCACTAGGAAGTCGAGTGGACGATACTAGTTCGGAAGTGAAATTGTGTGATCCAGTGAGCGATCAGATTGGTATAGCATACGGATGATATGTGTACATCGTACGAATTTGAATGAAATTGATATTGAAAAGAGTAATCAAATTTGAATATTTGATTTTGAATAAACAAAGTTATATATCTTTGGTATATGTAAGATGAAACTCCCCTTGTTAAATCTATTGCTGGAAGAAAAGGATTTTTGAAGGTTCTTGAAGTATAAAAGGAGTTTCATACAAGTTTGAAATGATCCAAAGTTTGTTTTTTTAAAATTATATATATCTGAATATATATATATATAAAGGATCTTATGAGGAATTTGGAAAAAGGTTTTGGGAACCTTTAGATTTGGAAAGGCTTTTGATTTTTGGGTAAAATCAATATTGAATTTGGAAAGCCTAGTTTGAGACTTATCGATTTTGGGATAATCGATTTTGTGTAAAGGAGTTTTGTATGAGATCATACTAGGTGTATGATTTGAAGATACTATATGTGTATAGTATAAAGTGTTTTGATGATGGCTCTGGGGAAAAAGGTGCTCCCTTGAAATGAACTTCTCAGAAGTGCCACCGAGTGGTGCTGCCTTGAGCCCCAATGGGGGGGGGGGGTTCTAAAGTTGATCCTGTGAGGAGTCCGGACAAACTAGTTCCTGAGGATTATTGGGTAGCGAAAGTTGAGGGTGCTGATGCCTACAGGGGCATTTGGGTTATGCTATGACGACAGTGTAACTCGATGTCACTGCGATCTACTGTAGGGACCATAGCGAAAATCGTGTGGAGGATGAGTGCCAACAGTCTACACTTGATTTTTCCGGGAAGGCAACGCAATATCGGTAGACTGCGATCTATGTTCAAGTGGAGTGGAGAAGTTTCATCTTTGGCAGCGAAATTCGAGGGCACTGATGCCTACAGTTATATGAGTTTTTGCTGTGATAGCTACGTAACCCCAGTTGCAGCTGCGATCTGTCGTGGGTACCATGGTGTAATCGAGGGGCGCGGAGGCCTACAGTTATCTATGGATTTTGTCGGGATGGCAACGTAATCATCGGGTTAACTGCGACCATGGATGGGGGTGATGATTTCCAGAGCATTCTCACCAAAGATATTTCCTCTATTTTCAAAAACTGTTTTCTATATTTTCAATAAAACTATTTTCCAAGTATTTTCACTGGGTGTTGGAAACGGGTTTACCAAGTACTTATAGATTTTCAGTCCTACGCCTGATCAACGTATGACTGAATTTCTGTGAGAACAAGGATGGACTGGTTGAGACATTGAGTTATGAAAAGTATTTTTATAAAGAGTTATTTTAATAGTATTATGTGACTTTAAAAGCTTTTCTAAAATTTTGAAATAAAGGTGTTGGGATTTTGGGGAAATAAAAGGAAATCTAAACTGGAATTTTAAATGAAGTGATTTTGTAATTAAAATCGAATATTGATTTAGAAGTTGGAAATAAGCTAATTGGTTAAATAATTGTTTGATTGAGTATGTTAATAAAATTTAACTTTGGTAAATAAATAGATTGTAAATTAATAATGGAGTTTGGAAATGAATTAGAATTGTAGATAGAATTCGACTTGGATTTGATAATGAATTAAAAAGAGGATATGTTGTAAAATAAAAATAAAATTGAGTTGGATTGGAAAATGTGATGGTTTGAATTACAAATAAAATTCAAGGGTGATTTGAATAATATTCAATGAACTTGCAAGTAAATTGGATATAAGAGAAGTGATGTCATATGTAATGGAAGTGATTATAATAGAAATAGTTAAGTTGCAAAACAAAACCCAAGTGAATGGAAATAAATTGATAATGGCCTTGTATTAATAAAAGGAATTCGAAAATGAATTAAGTAAGTGAATTAAAATTTATAATGGATTAATTGAATTAAATAATAATTGAATGAAGTTTGATCGAATAAAAACTAAATCAAGTTGTGATTGGAATTGGATTATCAAACTGAACTTAAGCTCGGTGGCATATTAATTTGAAGTATAAATGAGTTAAGTATGTGCTGGGATATTATTTTGGAAATTGAGAAGGTGAATTAAAATTAAAATTTAAAATTGATGGGCTAACTGAATTTAATGGAAGTTGATTAAATGAGGATCAAACAGAAGTAAACTTAAGTTTGATGTTGGAATAAATTAAAGTAAATTAACTTAAGTTAAAAATTTATGGAAGCTTGGCTTCTAATAAGGGTGAAAACCCATTAAATAAAGCTTGGATTCAATTAATTTGGGGATGGCTAGTAGTATACAAGAATGAAATGTGTCGAGCTAATGAATGGTGGGTGAAAAAATTAGAAATGAAATGGAATTAAATATAAAATGAGTTGAAAATTAATTTAAAGTAGTTATAAACTGAAATAGGTACTCTATTAAACGAATATCGTCGAAATTGCATAAAAATGGTTGTCGTTCGGCGTAAATGAAAGTAATTAAAATGCTATGAGTCAATAGAGATTAAATAAAATTGTTTCTGAATCATTTGAAGTGAATATGAGCTTGTTTGGGTTAAAAATCAATGGGATGTAAGAAATTGAGTTCCAAACCATTGAAATTGAATGAAATGGTATATAAATTGGTTGAAAGCAATTGAATTAGGTTTGAAAACATATAAATTGCTTGTGGAAGTTATTTTGAATGCATTTCTTTAGAATTGAAGTGTTATAGTTGTTTATGTAAGAGAAATGTTATAAACTTCATATATATAGTGCTTATATGTGTAAATTGAGTAAGTACAGGTACCTGAAGGCCGTTTGCTGGATTTGGATGCGCTAATTGCCAAAATAAATAAGCCGCCTGCTTAAAATGCTAATTAAGGTACGCCTACGCAATAAAAATAGGAAATATGAACTGTTTTTGCTTTTTCCGGCCGTGTGGGTCGATGTATATATATTTATATCTCTTGTCAAATTGCAAAAACTCCTCCGTACAAAGAAGACTCTGCCAAAAAAATTCGAAAATTTTGGGAGTTAGAAATTTTTTTGGAAAATTTTGAGAAAATTGGTTAACGACAAAACGATTTCAAATTGGAAATTAAAGTAAATTGGTAAATGAAACTAATATGAATCGGATATACTTGAAAGATAAAATTCGGCATTCAAAATTTAAAGTAAACTGAGTTCGTATCAAAGTGGGGAAAAACTAACTTGAATAAAGGTGGGTATGAAACTTATGTAGGAAATTGTATACAAAGATTTGGAAAAGGTTACGATTGGATATTATTGTTAAGTAAGATATGCAGGGATTATAAGGAAATAGGAAATTGGATTTGATTCCAAAAGATAAATTTGATTGCCCGACAAAGAGGTATGTATTTAAATTTCTATATGAATTGGATTAGGTTTTTGATCTAGCCACTTGGCTTTCTATTTTCTTTTGGAAATTTGGGAGCCCGTAGAGGCCTTTTGTAGTTGTACCGAGCTAGCCACGCAAAGGAGACGTTGGCAAAAAATTTCGGAAATTTAGAGAGTTAGAAAAAAATGAGGAAATTTTGATAATTCGAAATTTGGTTTTAAATTAAAATTTAGATGATTGAGCAAAAGGGGTATTGTTGGAAACTATGAAAGGTTTTGAAGGTTGGTTGATGTAATAGTGGAACTTTAATAAAGAATATATTGTGGCAAGCTGGTAAGACTGTTGAATGGTGAGTTTTGGAGAAGGTAAATGGGTATTGGTCCATTCTTCCTAATTAGTAATTTCGGGGACGAAATTCTTTTAAGGGGGAAGGAATGTGATGACCCAGAATTTCTACCAATTTAAATTTGAATCATTAGTTGATTTTAAATATTTAAAAGTTAATTTTAACTTGAATTTCAAAATATCAATATTTACTTGATAATTAAAATATTGAATTTAATAATTGAAATTGGGTAAATTGTCGAATCTGAAATTTCTAAGCCTATTTAAATAATTTGAAGGCTTATAAAATTTATAATAATGATACTGAAGGTAATAGGATAATAGAAATTTAATTTAAAGGTAGTTTATTCAATTTTAATAATATATCGTTTAAATTGGAATTTAAAAATAGTCTTCCGAGGCACAGTCTCAGAATTCGACGAAACCAGTTCCGCTGGATCCGTAATAGTTGATTATTATCGGATTTCAATTTTCATAGCAATCGGAGTTGTCTTTTGACCTTGGCAGCTCAAAACGCTTAGAACTATTTAATTGATTTAATTTTAAATTGATTGTTTATTTCTGTAACTCGCGGATATTATCGAATTAGCTTTTGAAACACGTTCCATTGTGTTCGAAATGCGGGTAAAACCTTATAAACGCCAGGCGGCATGTCCGATTCGAAGTTCGAGATTTCCCTATATATTATACGAGATATTTTGAATAAAAAATAAATAAATAATAATAAATAAAAAATAATTAGTCAAACCCTATTACATCTTTCAGCCAACCTAGCCTCTCACCTCAGCTACCCTATACTCTGATACGAGCCGCTTTCTTCAACTTTAACTCGTTGTCTTCCTCAAGAAGCCTCTCGCTCACCTATATCTAATTTCCGTCTTCCTCTCCAATTGACAGCAGAATCAAACGAAAATTGAAAAAAAAAATATAAATGGCCGTAGCCTTCGGATCCAAGCTGAGTTCAAATCGAAAAAAAAGAAGAGAGGAAATTATGAAAATTTATGGCTGATTCGTATGGAGAAATCTCGAGCTTCGAGCTCGTGCAACCAGAGCAGTGGAATTAGGGTTTTCGCGTTCGATTGCTTTAGGATAGAATCACGATGTGGTGTTCTCGTGCTCGCGAGGCCGACCGATTCGTGGAGGAAGAGCACGCCTAGGGGCGCGCGATGATGTGGTTGTGACGAGTCAATGGCGACTTACGGTGAAGGTCTCTGCGCCTGTGCTAAAGGTCTTAATCGTGGAGAAATCGAAGCCGAGTGATACTCATGCCGATGGTGATTTTGTGGGTCGCGATGCCTGGGGGACGTCGCAGAGGAGTTGATGGCCGAAGTTCCTCAGTGCTGCTGCTAGGATTTTGTGTGTTTCCGAAGCCAGTAGTGAGGTATCATCGCTCTTTTTTTACTAAATGTTTATATATACAGGTTAAAGGAATAATAATAATAATAAAAGTAAAAACAAAGGTATAAGTATAGATTTTTATATATATATATATACCTACCTAATAAAATAATCATACTAGTTAACTTTAAACGAGCTTTACTTTTCTGGAAATTAGAAGTCAATAAAAATATATATAAAAATAAACTGTATGGTTGTTCTGTAATTAGTTGAATTTGATTTTAGAATCTGGGTTTTTGAAAAACATATATATTCACATGCCTATTTAATTTATAGGTAAACAGGAAAATTATATATGTGTGTGTGTGTATATATATAAAAGACTTTGAAATTATATATGAATTTTTTTAAAGTGTTTAAAAATTATAAAAGCTAGAATTTTGAAATCTATAATCTATTTATTTAGTAAAGGGTTTTTAAAGGAAAATTAGTCAATCAAATGTATTAAATGATATTTTTTTTTGGGTATATCAATTAATTAATAAAACCATACAATGTTTATACAAGGTCTGAATCGTGAAGAAAACAAGCTGGTTGGTTTGGATTGCAAAAATCAAAGGTGAGTAATCTCTCACTCTGGATTATATTTAAATTTAAAGGGTTAAATTTAAATAAATGGATGAATGATTGAATTGTTTGGACGTGTACTGATGATCTAGTGATTTTAGATTTGGTTATTTCTCAAGTTAATTGTGGTTTGACTCGAGGTATTTGGATTTTAAATGGTTGTAAACTTAAACCATGAATAAGAAAATGGTTCTGTTTAAAAATCAATAAGGGTTATTGATCGATGATTCATTCATTAGGTAGGATAATTTAAATGAAAATTTATCAATTAAATTAATTAATGATTTGGGTTAATTAATTTAGTTTATATTAATTTGGAATGATCGTTTGATGGTTTAGTGAGTAATTACTTAATGTAATTAATAAAATAAAATTACTGGTGTGATTAAACGAGAGATAAATTAAGATAATTTAATTAAGGAGAATTAATTTATTTAATGAAGTAAATGAAAGGGGTAGATAATCACAGGTTGAGATAAATCAAGAAGTTAATGTTTGCGGTCCAATTAATGATTACTTATTAGATATAATTAATTTAGCTGAGCATAAATCGAAATATAATTGGAAATCATAAGCTTATATAATTTATGTTGTAATTAAAGGATGATAAATTGGAATTGATTAATCAATAACGAGTGAGGTATGAAGAATTAATTAATATAAGTACTTAAGAATTAATGCAATTAATATAGTTAATTAATTCATGAAGAAATTGAGATTACTTATTGATTTTGGTTAAGTATAATTAATATTGGGAAGTTAATTAAAGATAGAAGATTGAATGGAATTGAAGGATAATTAATCCGGGATGATTAATTAAGATGAATATTGAAGGGATGATTGAATTATTTGATTTGAATTAAGTAATTGACAAGGCAAAGAATCTAAGTGATTGGAGGTTAGAAATTCAATTAGAATCAATTGAATTAATTTGGAAGGGATAAAATTTGCTTATGAATGATTGATTGGTATTGGACGCTTTGAATGAGTTGATATCCCTGATATGAAATGTTGTGTTTATCATTTGGATAACTCGGGATAGGATGGTATGAGGCTCGAAGAGGTCGGGATCGGGTATTGGAAGATACCCGAAACCACTTCGAATTTTTTTTTATAAATTGATTTGAGAAATCTAAAGGCGGGAATGAAATGATTTTTAGTGAATGGGATTATTTTATCTAAGTTGGTACTTAGAAATTTAATTAAGTGAAATATATGTTGTCTATAGCAAATTGTGAATTGGTTAAATTGATATAAGTTACCCCGGTTTTATGTAAGTTGTATGCATGTATTCCATATTGGATGGGTTTACTCACGCTGGTTTCCAGCCTGACCCGGGTGTTACTTTGGTATAATGCTCGGGTTAGACCGAGTATTACAGATTTTCAGGTTAGGACGTTCTGGAGCTCAGGAGGCGAGCTGGATGGCAATATCGTATGGAGTATATCCGCTGTATTTATATTATTGTTAATCTGAGACATGATAATTGTAAATATTCAGTGACTGTATATAATGTGAAACTCTGATGTATTAGAATGTAATCGACAGATATAGTATTCTTTTGCAACTGTTATTATTTATTATTATATTTTATCTGCTGCGAATGTGAGATGTTTGGTTTGTATGTTGTTCTTCTTTTATCTCTTTCTTCTTTTTCATAACTATCTGGAATTTTCGGGATCGAAAAATTCGGGTCGTTATAGGAGTCGTATCTACGTGAGGTTGGCATATCTCTTGCATTATAGTTTTAAATACATTGTTTAATAATTGATGTAACAAAATGTACAAACTATGTGATGTACTTTATTCGAGTAATTTTTTATTTGTCAAACCGATATGTATGTATACGTAGACAATGTTGTTTAAATTCCACTGTAAGGTTTCCCTTTTATTTATTTTTTTAGAATTTATTAAGTTTTATCTACCCACGGTCCATTGCTTTTAATATCTTAAATTAGCTGTAAGAGTATTTGGATGTCGTCCATAATTGATTTAGATGTTAATAACAGTGGATCATCGCATTTGGTATCATAGCTTAGGCCTAGGGATTCCTTGAGCCTTGGGTATGTTTGACCATTAGGTTATAATGATTTACACTTTAGGTTGGGTTAAAATACAGAATAAGAGAGCATGTTTATTGACAATTGTGTGCTTTGTGTGTATGGGTTGTTTGTTAAGCAACTATATCTTACCCCAAAATGATGTTTATTTATGATGATGGAAAATAAATACAGCAGGAGTGAGTTAGGATAAACACTTATGAAAGGGATTAATTTGATTATAACCCAAGTGGTACACATCCTATACTAAATTATAATTTGAACTCCACATTAATAAGATAGGACCACCTTCTATTTTTAAAGTGAATAATATTTTTTTGGATAATTTATAAAATTCACACTTTTGATTTAAAGATATTTTATTAAAATGAAAAAAATGTTTTTTTTGGACGTTGAAGTGATTTGTTGTAATGTTTGACGAGAATAAAGTATTTAATTTTGAAAATAAAATATTTATATGAAGGTATTTTCGAAAAGGAAATGTGAACATAGTAAAAATATTTTGTTTGAAAGTACATTTAGTAAAATTGTGTTTTTATTAGATATGGGAAGTTTATTTCAGTCATTATCTCTACGAGAAACTCTAGTTGTTTTTTTAGAGCCCATTTCTATAAGAGTATTATAATATATAAATGTTTTTTTAGATATGGAAAAGGATTATAAAAGAGAAATTTTATAAATAAATATTTTTATAAAAGGATGTTAGTTAAAAATATTTATTTAGGTAAGAATACTTTCATAGGAACATTTTAATTATAATTTGGGAACATCCTTTGATTAGGGTAATTTTTGGCCTCATTATGCCTTGAATTCTTTACAAAAATATTTTGTTGAGAGATATTTTGGAAAGAAATAATTTTGTTAACAGGATATCTGAAAATGTATACGGTTAGGTTAGGGGAGTATTTATTTAATATGATGTTTTGAAGAGGAGAACTATTTTGATAACAATATAGGATTTAAATTGTTTTTCTTTAAAGTTTCTTGTTAGAGAATTTTTAGTGGGAACCCTTATTTTAAAAGAAAAGAATTTTTGGTTGAAACATTCTTTACAATAAATATTATATAAGTTGGAGGAGCTTTATAACAAGGAGATTAATTCTACAAAAATATATTTTATTATGATGGAATCATTTTAACAAAATAAGAAATTTGAAGAAGATATAGTGGAAATATTTTTATTTGAGAAGTTACATTATTGGTTGAAATATTTTAAAATAATTAATGAAAGTATTTTATTTAGGAAGTATCTTCTTATGTAAAGAATGTAATAAAATATTTATTCGAGAGGAAACTTTTATCAAAGAAGTATATTTGATTTTAGAAAACTTTGTATTGAAATTTGATTTTGGTTGCAAGGATTTTCACTTAATGAGTACTCTTTGAAAACTTATGTTTGAAAGAAAAGAATTCTTAAGTAAATATTTTTTGTTGAAAAGACTTGATTTCAATGTCATTTTAATTCAAAATTATGAAACTATGCTTCTTAACATGAAGTGTAAGATGACGGGGAAGGATAAGTTCAGAGTTACCCAATACCCACTACTGTGCGGTCAATTCCCCGAAATTGCCCCGATATATCCCCGATATGTCTTGTCGCGGACTTTAGGGGGCAACGATATTCCATTATAGCGGTCCAATTTAGCGGATCCTCTATTATCCCCGATATTGCGGGAATAATCTGCTATATCCCCGATTTTGTTGCTCCGCTGTATCCCTCTTTCTTATAAATAAGTATTTTGCTTGATGTCTTGCTTTTAAGTTTTATGGAAACTTCAAAGTGGATGTAACAATGATATAAGCTGTTGGTTATTATAACTAGTTCTAACCTTTTAAGCGCCAACTTTGTTTATCTTTACTTTATTAGAACTTGTTTTGCTTGGTGGGAAATTATAAGTAATACTTGTTCCTCTTTTCAATGTAGAATGTTCATCATTCCTCTTTTTAAAGTCGTCCGCTTTATCCTGCTATATCCCTGATATATCTCCGCTACAACTTTACGCACCTCAAACGCTATGTAGCGGCAGGACGCTTTAACTGCACAGACTGACTAGGACGATGTTACATTTATGACTATTGTGTACGACCTTTCCTAAAGTGATATAGGGATGTATGGTTCTCCCTTTTATGGAGAAGGAGGTAATGTGATGTCAAGATAGTCTATTCCGATGGGTGGGATAATGAACTTATACTTGTGTTGGCTTGCTTTGGTTGAATTGTTTGGATTGCATTATTGTTCGTTAAATTATTCCCAATTAAGAAAATTTTCTACTTATTTACCATTGTCTTCTTATTAATTTATGTTGTGCTCATTCAAATTAATTTATCATACTTGTATTATTTGTTGATTGCTTGTTTACCTATGATTGATTTTAATTATTTTTTGTTTACTTTATTTGTTTAATGTACACCTATTAATTCATGTCACGCGTGTTTAGGTTGATCTCTATTGCTTGTATTGATTGTTTGTTTGCTATAAATAGTTTGTTGTTTGTCTGCTATGTATTATAACTTTATGATGTAGTTATTCAATGTTGACTTCTAAAAGGGTTTGTATTAGAGAAACTAGAAGGATATTGAGGGACATATCAAATTAGTTGAATTTCCATGAGCTACAAAGAGAGACATATATAAAGCGCGACTCCAAGTCAACACCCAGGGATGTTGACTTGTAGGTCCCATTGCAACCCTAATTAAGCTATGGGTAGTATATGACCTACTCTAGAATGGCTTTCCAGTCTCTCCCCACCTCTACTTCGGACCATGTCTATAGGTCTTATAGTCACTCATGATATAATGGTTTCATTCTAGTAGCATCATATCACTCTGGTTGTCTTTGATCGGACAACTTGAATCCATGTATACCCGATAATATCTATGTATACAGTTTCCCACATATATACATAAGACCGTAGTCTCATCATTCTAATATGAATCATCGAACACTTGAAGAATTACTTTGAATGTATGGTGACCTACTATTTTTAATATTTAATAAATTATAAATGACGTCAAAATATGCTTACAACTAATTTAAGATATTACAAGTAGTGTACCGTGAGTATATAAAAAATTAAATTTTAAAATTATAAATAAAATGAAACCTCACAGTGGAATTTGAACATCATTGTATACGTATATACATGCATACCAGTTTAACAAATCAAATATTAATCAAATAAAATACACCACGTAGTTCATACATTTTACTACATAAATTACTAAACATCTTTATAATTACAATGTAAGAGATATACCAATCTCATGTAGATATGACTCCTCCTAGACCCTTTGCTTCTTTCTTTGCTTTTACCTGCAAACCTTCAAATAACATATACATAGAGAAAAAGGAAAGGTGTCAACTATGTTTGGACTGTTCCTAACCATATGGACACCAGTCCAACCTGTGGGATCTAATAGTTATTGCATTGGAAAATACGTATTGCATACCCCTTTTGGAGGATCAAGCCCACGTAACCCTATTTCCTGCTATTCTCCTACATCTAAATACTTATTTGCATATTACAGCGATAACATCCATACAATCATTGCAATCATTACAAATAATGCAATCAATAAAACTATTGCAGCCAATGCAAATAGTAAAAACATAAAATAGTATTCCTACCTATCCATCTCAACAAATAATCATATGGAGCAGTAGTAGCAACAATAGCAGCAACATACAACCATAAATTATTAACACCATTCAATGCCAATCCCATTTATCAAAAACAAATATACTTACATACACACTAATCATCCATTTTCGTAACACATCACCAACGTAAGCATAAACCATCAAATTGAAAGAGGGGGCTATGCGGTAGGATCGTCTAATATGGAATAGCGGAATGATATAGATAAATAACGATAAGCAATAAGTAAAGTAGACACCAAGACTTTGTACTGGTTCGGACCTCTTGTCCTACATCCAGTCCCTAAGCTTCTTTTAGGAATTCTACTAACAACCCTCACTTAACCCGGAGGAATAGATTTACAACTTACCCGAACAACCGAACGGGATTTCTTGCCTCAACTACCGAAGAGGACTTCAACTCAATTACTAAAAACAATATTCGACTTGTTGTGTTCTTGTCAATACTATTGAGTCTAATGTAGTACAATATTCCTATAATCTTATCCTCGAGAGTATGCAATGTATTTGTGAAGATTTAGGAAATGTGAATTGCTATGAATCAAAAGAATGTTATTAACAAAACAGTGATTCAAGCAATAGATTGGTGATTGCTTTGAGAATATCTAGAGAATATGATCAAGAAAATAGTAAGATTAAAACAAGAGAATTCGGTAAATTGAATGATGTTAGAATCATTTATTTATACTTGTAGAAGAGGTGCATTTGTTGTCAAAGGTTGCAAACAAGAGATGCTTCCATTTCCATTGGAGAATGGTTGCAACTCTTGGGAGGAAGAAGGTGTCTTTTCAGAGAAAATTCGCAGGTTCAAATTCAGTCGACTGAGCAGGGAATTCAGTCAACTGAAAATATGAAGTAAAATTTTCAGGAACAAATTCAGTCGACTGCGCAGGAAGTTCAGTCGACTAAAACTGTGCATGTTTATATAAGTGTACCAGTTTCAGTCGACTGGCCATTCCTGTTCAGTCGACTGAACTACTAAAATATGCACAGTGAAAGTTAAAATAAAAATGAAGTTCATAAAATGTGTTCTAGTGTTCGTGCAAGCTTCTTGAGGATAGTTTTTAACAATAAATCTAGACTAATACCTATATAAAAATCATACTTATGTTTGTTTGGTATCTTCCTTTAGCTTTGCACATATCTCTTCCGTTTTTGTTGAAGAACATTGTCATTGATCAAAATCTTCGCGTATCAACATTCTCCCCCTTTTTGACTGAGGACAATACTGATTTATTCTAGAGATGTATTTACTTATTTTCTCCCCCTGAATGTATGCACTATCTTTCCTACAAAACAAATTAGTACCATAGATTTTTCTCTTTGGTGCCATTTGAGTGAGATTTGAGTGAATTTTAAGGAATTGGGGGCTAGGGTTTTGAAAATAATTGGGGAAGAAACTGTTTTGGAAAGTAAAAAGTGAATGGATTGGTAAAAAATTGGTGGATAAAAAGGGGAAAGTTGCCTGGGAATTGGCGTTCAATCGACTGAATAGACTGTTCAGTCGACTGAATTGAAGGTCGAAAATTTTCTAGGTTGAATTCAGTCGACTGAACAGGGTTTTTATTGGACTGAATTTTTGTCTGAAAGTTTCTGTTTGTATTTCAGTCGACTGTGCAGAGGAATCAGTCGACTGAATTATAAAAAAATTTGCTTTCTGCCTTATGTTCAGTCGACTGAGCTGGGGGTTTCAGTCGACTGACCCATGTATTTTGTTGTTCTTTGTTAATTTTGAAAGTAAACACTTTATTTAAAGAAATAATTACAATTATATAGATGTAACACCATGAATAGATTTCAAAACAATCTATTTCTTAGGGGATGGATTTGGAGTCTTTTTCCCTTCATTCTTCATATAATTTATATCCCATGAATTTGGACTATATTGAGGTTTTTAGGAGACACCCAAGGATTCACAGGATCGACTGGTGTACGGTAAGATGAAGACGGATCAAGTGAACTAACGGGGCGAGGTAGGGGTTCAGCCACTTCGTTCTTTTTTGAGCCACAGAAGCGTAAACCGATTTGCTCTAGGAAGCTTAATCGTCTAACTGTAACTTTTTGTTCAAAGTATAATTCTCGTTGAAGATTTATTTGTTGTTGTTGAAAGTGATGAATTTCATCAATCTTTCTTTTTGTGTCTGGAGAAATAAAGAGTCCGCGTTTCACTTTCTTGGATTCTGGTGTGTAGCCAGTACGATAATTGTTCCATTTGTAAGCTGGCTCATGTATCGGTGTTGGAGTGGGAAGTTTGGGAGACGTTGGAGTGTTATCGACTGAAGAGGTGATGTTGATCGGGGAAAAAGAGTTGTTGGACGACATTTTTATAATGAATTTTTCAAGCTTTTATTTGTGAGAATGAGTTGTGAAAAAGAAATATTTTTGCGATATATTTATAGTAAGGATTTTCTAAATATATAGTGGTTATAATTCTTTAAAGTTTTTCATCCACTTAATGATTTAATGGTTACCATAATTCAATTAAAAATGTATGGTTTACAAATAACTATTATTTTATGATATATTATGTAACATATTCGAAAAATAAATTGAAAATCTCATTTTTTTTCCTTTATTCAGTTAACTGAGCATATAGTGTTAGTCGAGTGAATTGTGTAGATTTTCTAACTTTCTTTATATGATATCTTTAAAAGACATTATTCCTAACTCTCGTCGTAATTTTATGAAGGAGTTTTCTAATAGAGGTTTAGTAAATATATCGGCAATTTGATTTTCGATAGAAATGTTCTAAATTAATTATTCCTTTTTCGATATTGTAACGTAGAAAATGGCGACGAATATCTATATGTTTTGTACGAGAGTGATTAACCGGATTTTTAGATAAGTTTATTGTACTTGTATTATCACAGTATATTGTAGAATTTGTTAAATTTATATTAAAATCTTTAAGTGTTTGTTGCATGTATATAACTTGAGTGCAAGCTAAAGCAGCTGATATATACTCTGCTTCGCAGGTGGAAAGCGAGACATTATTTTGTTTCTTACTAAACCAATATACAAGTGATTTTCCAACGAAATGGCAAGTACCGCTTGTACTTTTTCTATCTGTTCGAGATCCACCAAAATCAGCATCATTGAATGACACTAACTCAAATGGACACTCCTTTGGATAGAAAAGACCGAAATCTTCAGTGTTGTTAAGATATCGCATAATTCGTTTTACCGTTCTTAAGTGTGATTCTTTAGGATCAGGTTGAAAACGTGCACATAAACAAACACTCATCATTATGTCAGGTCTGCTAGCGGTTAAGTAAAGTAAGGGACCTATCATACTTTTAAACAATTTTTGATCTACACTTTTGCCATTTTCATCTCGATCGAGATGTGTAGTGGTACTCATAGGAGTAGGTTTAGCAGAAGTGTTTTCCATGCCGAATCGTTTAATTAAATTAGCACAATATTTTTCTTGGTTTATAAAAATTTCATTTGTTAATTGTTTGATTTGAAGTCCGAGAAAATATGATAATTCTCCCATATGAGACATTTCGAACTCATTAGTCATTATATTTGAAAATTCTTTACATAAATTTTCATTTGTTGAACCAAAAATAATATCGTCTACGTAAATTTGAATTATTAAAATATCTTTGGTAGTATTTTTAATAAAAAGCATTTGATCTACTTTTTCCAATTTTAAATCCTGAATTTAATAAATAACTTTTAAGTCTTTCATACCAAGCACGAGGTGCTTGTTTAAGACCATATAGTGCTTTCTTTAATTTAAATACATGATCCGGATATTTTTCATGTATAAATAAAGGATGTTGTTCTACACATACATTTTCTTTAATAAAACAATTTAGAAATGCACTTTTAACATCATTTGATAAAGTTTAAAACTGTGAAAACATGCAAAGGCTAATAGTATACGTATTGCTTCAAGTCTTGCAACGGGAGCAAAGGTTTCTTCAAAATCAATACCTTCTTCTTGATTATACCCTTGTTCTATTAGTCTTGCTTTATTCCTTGTTATATTACCTTGTCCGTCTACTTTACTTTTGTAAATCCATTTTGTTCCTATTACTGATTGATTATTAGGACGGAGAACTAATTCCCAAACATCGTTACGTTCAAATTGATTTAATTCTTCTTGCATTGCGATAATCCAATAATCATCTGTTGATGCTTTTTTAGGATTTTTAGGTTCTATTGATGAAATGAAAGCTACATGACCCATTTGATTTAGTTGATTTCATGTCCTAACTTGAGAATTTATTTCTCCTATTATATTTTGAGTTGGATGATCTCGTAATATTCTAGGAGGAGATCTTAGTTCATTATTAATATTTTCAAGGTTTGTTTCTTCTATATTTATCAATTCTTCATCATCTTTTATATTCAAATTTTTATTAAAATTTTCATCAAAAGATATGTGCAAAGTTTCTTCAATTATGTTTGTTCGTTTATTAAATACTCAATATGCTTTACTTCGTTCTGAGTATCCTACAAAAATTCCTTCGTCAGCTTTTGGATCGAATTTTCCTAGTTGATCTTTTGTATTTAAAATGAAACATTTTGATCCAAATATTTTAAAATAAGATATATTTGGCCTTTTGTTATTAAATAGTTCATAAGAAGTATTTTTAGTTAATGGTCTAATTGATATTCTATTTAATACATAACATGCAGTAGCAACGGCTTCTGCCCAAAAATGTCTTGGTAAAGAACATCCATTTAATAATGTTATTGCGCATTCTTGTAACGTTCTGTTCTTTCTTTCTACAACCCCATTTTGTTGAGGAGTTCTAGGAAATGAAAAGTTATGATTTATTCCTTTCTTTTTACAAAAAGTTTCAAAAGCTTCATTTTCAAATTCGCCTCCATGATCGCTTCGAATATTTTTAATTTTCAAATCTTTAGTGTTTTGAATTCTTTTGACAAATGTTTTAAAATGCTCAAAAGTGTCATTTTTATTTTTCATAAAAATAGTCCATGTATATCTTGAAAAATCATCAACTATTACAAATACGTATCGATTATGATTAATGGATTGAACTTGTGTTGGTCCAAACAAATTCATATGTAGTAATTCTAATTGTTGTAAAGCCGAAATATTTTTCTTAGATTTGAAAGATGATTTCGTTAATTTTCCTTTTTGACAATCATCACAAAGATTATTTATTTTAAAGTTTATTTTGGGTAAACCTCTTACTAATTCATTTTTAGAAAGTTTTCTAATAGTTTTAAAATTTATATGACAAAATCTTTTGTGCCATAACCAAGGATCATTATCTTTGGCAAGTAAACACATACTTGTATTATGATTAATATTCTTATTTAGAACATAAATATTTCTATCTCTATTACCTTTAACAACAAGATTTTGGTTTCGATCAAAAATGCTACATTTATTATCCGAGAAAGTTATTTTAAAACCTTTGTCACACAGTTGACTTATGCTAAGTAGATTATGTTTTAAATTTTCAAATAATGAAACATTTGCTATAAAAGGTAAATTTGATGTACTGTAATTGTTCACATCTCCTTTGCCAATGATATAGCCTTTTGAATTATCTTCGAAGGTAACAGAGCCACCATCAAAGTATGTGATGTTTGTAAACATATCTTTGTCTCTGGTCATGTGTTTTGAACAACCACTGTCTAATATCCATTTCTTCTTTTTGAGTGGGACCTGAAAATAAATATGAAATTATTGGTACCCACCTTTTAATAGGGTCCTAAAAAGTTAGAGTTTAGGAAACCAAACCCAATTTGGTTCAGTATCCTTTTTATAAATATAGTTTTAGTTATGATGAATATTATCCATAAATGTTTTAATATATTTATTTCTTATTAATACATTGTTAGTCTTTGGTACCCAAATTTTAACTACCTTGGTTTCTATTTTTGTTTTAATAGGTTTCTTTAGCAATATTTGTTGTTTTGAATCAACATTCCTGTTAAGTTTTATATTTTTCTTATTAGGAATTTTTGACTCTTTTTTATAACATAAACCTTGTTTGTTTGAAGATGATTGAGAATTTTCTAATATCTTAGATAAATTTTCTCTTCCTTTGTTAAAGTTAGAAATATTTTAGTGATGTCATCTAATTTACTTGAAGAATATTATTTTCTAATTCAACATGTTTAATCTTAATTTTTAACTCGTGATTTTCAGAAACAAATACATCATTCTTTTTCTTTTGAGTTTCAATTTCTTGACTTAAAAGTGATAACTGAGTTTCCGAATTTGAATAAGATTCTTGAACTTTTTCAAGTTCTTCTTCAAGAATTTTCTTTTCATCATTTAACATATCTCTCTCAAACTCAGCTTAGTTTTGATTTTCACGAATTTCCTTAATTTTCTTTTTAATAATTTTTATTGTGCTTAAAAGTTCAGTGTTTACTTCAATTAAATCATCGAAAGTTAAATTACTTACCTCAGAATCTTGAGCCATGAAGCATATATTTGCCTGTTCATTGTCGCTATCACTATCATTTTCGGATGAAGATGAATCTAAATCGTCCCATGTTACAGAAAATGCATTCTTTTTGAATTTATCCTTCTGGTTTTTGTTGTTGAAGCTTTTCTGATTTTCCTTCATTTGTTCTTGACTATCTTTTTGCATGTGTCCTTTCTTGTGACAATTGAAGCATTCTATATTTGAGGATGAAGGTTTGTTCAAGAAATTCTTTTTGAATCCATTTTTGTTTCCTTTTCTATACTTTAAGAATTTCTTGAAATTTTTGGCTATAAATGCTAGATCCTCATCTTCAGAAAAGCAACATTCTTTCTTTCTTGAGCTTGATCTTTCTTAGCTTGCATATTTACTTCATACGACATAAGATTTCCAATCAATTCTTCTGGTTTCATTTTAGATAGATCATTTGCTTCCTCGATTGCTAGTACTTTTCTCTTCCTTTCATCAGTGAGTGAATTTAGAACTTTAGACACAATGTCAAAATCCGTGTATTTTTCTCCTAGTCCTATTAAGGCATGATGAATGTCCTGAAATCTCGAGTACATGTCATTAATGGATTCATTTTGTCGCATTCTAAAGTTTTGGAATTGGTTCTTCAGCATGGATATCTTTGTTTGTTTAACTTTGTTTGTGCCTTCATGTATGACTTTAAGTATTTCCCATATCTGATATGCAGTAGTACATATGCTAACACGGTTGAATTCATTTCTATCCAGGGCGCAAAATAGCATATTCATAGCTTTGGCATTTGCACTAGCTTCATTCTTCTGAGTTTGTGTCCATGTAGGATAATCGGTCGTGGGTACAACAAACTCTACTTGAGTAGCATTCCAGGCTTTAAAACTTGTTGCTTGCATATAAATCCTCATCCTTGTAGCCCAATAGTTGTAGTTTAGTCCATTGAATAGGGGGGTCTTTGGATAGATTGTCCTTCCGCAAATGTAGAACTATAGGCAGATGTTGTGCTTGTACTTGCGTTATTTTCCATATTATCAATATGTCTGATAACAGTGTTATGGTTATAGGAGGCCTTGCTTTGATATCAATTGAAAGAGGAGGCTATGCGCTAGGATCGTATAATATGGAATAGCGGAATGATATAGATAAATAACGATAAGCAATAAGTAAAGTAGACACCAAGACTTTATACTGGTTTGGACCTCTTGTCCTACGTCCAGTCCCTAAGCTTCTCTTAGGAATTCTACTAACAACCCTCACTTAACCCGGAGGAATAGGTTTACAACTTACCCGAACAACCGAACGGGATTTCTTGCCTCAACTACCGAAGAGGACTTCAACTTAAGTACTAAAAACAATATTCGACTTGTTGTGTTCTTGTCAACACTAATGAGTCTAATGTAGTACAACATTCCTACAATCTTATCCTCGAGAGTATGCAATGTGTTTGTGAAGATTTAGGAAATGTGAATTACTATGAATAAAAAAAATGTTATAAACAAAACAGTGATTCAAGCAATAGATTGGTGATTGCTTTGAGAATATCTAGAGAATATGATCAAGAAAATAGTAAGATTAAAACAAGAGAATTCGGTAAATTGAATGATGTTAGAATCATGTATTTATACTTGTAGAAGAGGTGCATTTGTTGTCAAAGGTTGCAAACAAGATATGCTTCCATTTCCATTGGAGAATGGTTGCAACTCTTGGGAGGAAGAAGATGCCTTTTCAGAGAAAATTCGCAGGTTTAAATTTAGTCGACTGAGCAGGGAATTCAGTCAACTGAAAATATGAAGTAAAATTTTCAGGAACAAATTCAGTCGACTGTGCAGGAAGTTCAGTCGACTGAAACTGTGCATGTTTATATAAGTGTACCAGTTTCAGTCGACTGGCCATTCCTGTTCAGTCGACTGAACTACTAAAATATGCACAGTGAAAGTTAAAATAAAAATGAAGTTCATAAATGTGTTCTAGTGTTCGTGCAAGCTTCTTGAGGATAGATTTTAACAATAAATCTAGACTAAGACCTATATAAAAATCATACTTATGTTTTTTTGGTCACTTCCTTTAGCTTTGCACATATCTCTTCCTTTTTTGTTGAAGCACGTTGTCATTGATCAAAATTTTCGCGTATCAACACAAATGTGTGTTATTAACCCCATAATAGTGACACAAATCAATAATCAAATGTGTACTAGTTCAATCAATATTAGTAACGCGTCATCCATCATCCAACAACTGTAATTAATTACCCGTCAACTAGTAGAAATGCTGGTAACATATCACACTAATCAAAATGTGATACCATAATCAAACATTAAACATGTGTGATAATTACAACTAGCAATAAATCTTACATTCAACAACCATCAAAATAATATATTTACATTCATTTTTCTCTTATATCATTTTATTATTATTTACTTAAAATTCACCTTTATTTATTTATTTATTTCTAAAACAATAAGAATTCTTCCAAAATAGTAGTATACTTTAAAATATTTTATTGTAATCTCGCAACTTCAAATCACCCCAAACATCGTATTTTATCTCAAAATAGTAGTTTTCAAAGAAACAATATTATTATTTATAAAAAATCATTTTATTAAATAATAACAAACTTCTCATCCTAGTTTAAAAATATATTTGACGTTATTACTTATGAATTTTCCTAGAAATCCATAAATAATAACCTTATTAAATCCATCACGTTAATCTTATTCTATTTCATTCAAACAATATTATTTACAAAATATTTCACACAAACTATAAACAATCATTTTTATTATTTATTTCTCCAACTCTCACTCTATTACAAAATTTCATTCATTTTAAATCAATTAATTATTTCCATTTAAATAATCAATTAATTGCAATTATATACTCATCACTTTATGGTATATCAATTAATAGTAAATAATCAAATCGAGAAACAACATATCCAAATATTGCAATAATAAAGTAATCATCAATATAACGTATCATACATCAACAAATATAAAATTTTCATCGAAGGGTATGCATTCAATATTTTTAAACAAGATTCAACAATAAAACATCAAATTTAAATCAATGAAAACATCGATGAACAATAAACCTATACATAATTTCTAAAACACTGTTCACATATAAAATCTCTTATTTATGAAAAAGATTCCTTTTATGTATAACTCATACTCCAACCAAAAGAATTAATATAAATCTAATAAAAAACTAGATTGAACTATATTGATCTCATGTCCAACAAAATCGAATAATAAATTTCACATATTTTTAAATTTTAAAACATCATTTAAAAAAAAGATATCTTTATCTAAAACCACAAATCTCAATTATATAAATATAACTCAAAATATCTAATAAATGATACATAATTAATCACCTCACATAAAGATTATCACCGATCTACTTCTAATCAATGAAGAATAGCCTTTTCCGTTCAATCTCCTCCTAATACGCTTCCAAAAACCAAGATATATACATTATTGGGTGAATTCCTAGTAGTTTTTCTTTTTGATTGACGATTCATTTTCATTTCTAAATCCAATATTTTAGTTTTTGTAAGAATAAGATAGAGATGGAGGCTAATAATATTTTAGGATTTTTCCTCCATCCCCCCAGAGATATGAAATAACTGTAAATATATAGAAATAAGAAGGTAGAGAAAGGTGAAGTTAGGTTGTGGTAAGTTTATTTTCATCTAGCTCTTAGGTAAGAGGAAATTTTAACGTACCATTGAAGAGAGTAACAAATGAATATGTTTTAAAATTTATTAGAAAGTTACATTTTATACAAAGAAGATTGATTCCCAAATCTATAGGATTCTCCTATAATAAATGGTTTAAGTTACCTCTACGTCATTCAAGGCACCATTAATTGATAATTTTTGTAATTAGTTTCCTAGAATACATAAAATTAATACACAAACAATCTATATATATACATACATACAAATACTACAATTAGAAACATGTTAATTAATGTGCAATTAATTGCTAGCCTATGCAATTAATCTTCCACAATATGTGAAATTAATACACGGCCAATTAATATAGTGGAAATATTTTTATTACAAAAATATATTTTACTTTGAAGGATTTATTCTCAAACGAAGAAACTTGAAAATAATATAGTCGTAATATTTTTATTTGAGAAGTTATATTGTTGGTTGAAATATTTAAAAATAATTTATGGAAGTATTCTATTTGGGAATTATCATAAATAATTTACGGATCCTTAGAGGATGGTGATTCCAACATCCTTTGAGTTACTTGTATGTCGATTGCTATTTCACTTGAGTTGGATTTATTGATATGAGAAAATTAATCCTGACTCGAGTGTTTTGTGTTTTGCTTTACGCTCGGGTCAGACTGAGTGGTTCAGCTTTCGAGGCTCGCCTTGGAGTTGGAGCTTCGCTTGGAGATCCAGCTATCTATCCAGCTTTCAGATATCTAGTTGATTTTAAAGATGTATTCTGATATTGTATTCGATTATTGTATTCGAGACTTCTGTTGTAACTTATTTAACTCTGATGTATCTTATATATTTATATAGTAGCTTCATGAACTGCTATCTCTTTTACTTCCGCTGCATATTATTACTCTGTGGCTGTGATTCTGTGATTATTTATTTACTATATATCTCAGTTTTTCCAAATTTAAATTAACAATTCGGTATTTTGAATTATTCAAGTCCGACATGTGCGGATGCGAATAGTCCAAAATAGCGGGTCGTTACAGTTGGTATTAGAGCTTTTGGTAGCTCTAGGCAGAACTCAGCATATAGGGTAAATGTATTTACAGAATCATTCTCATTTGAGTTTCAATCTCTTCCTTTTTACTCAATTCCTTTGGGTTTTGGAACGTTCCCTGCAGTTCCAAAATTCATTCGTGTCCCTCACTATTCGTCTTCTTTCAATTCTGGAGCATCCCATAACTCCACTTCGAATGATATCTATAATAGATCGGCGGTCTCGCCAACTTCGAATGATTTGTAAGGGGCGAAACTCCTTACAATAGACATCGATTTACCGAAGGTTTCTGTATCCTCGGTTTACGATGCTATCTATCTCCTGTTACACCTGAATTCTATCTTTTGAGATCGAATGTTGATTTACCTCGGAATTTAGCATCGATCTTATTCTTGAACTTACGGTCGACCCGGTTAAGGTTGCTCATGAATTAAATAAGCTTATCCATCTTCCTATTCGGTTAATTGAATCATCTTATCTTCTCTTTCGAACTTGAATTCGAATCTGAATACTCTTTAATGTGAGTCCATCAAAAATTTGAACCCTACCCTTATTTTGAAATTCATTCCTGTATCGTCGAGCAAGAAATGTATTTGTAAACTAAGATTAAAATGTCTTATATATATTGTGTTGTTTGAGTTGTTGATGTTGATTTGGGTTTCCGATCGATTCGTCTGATCAACGCTATCGGTAGGATTTCCAAAACGCTTGAGCAGAAAAACTGACACAATATTGTTTTCAAATTTGGTAAATAAAATAGTTTTGTATGATTTTATTATATATAAGTATAATGTATTTTTCTGAAAATTAAAATGTTAATGAATTTGTTGACCGAAATGTGAAAATTTTAATTTTCATTTATTGTTTTATAAATCATTGACTATTTCATAATATAAATAAATGAATTTATAAAACTTGGATATAATTTGATTTGGATTTTAAAATGAATTTAAACTAGAATTCGAGAATTTAATTTCCGATAATTTCAAAACTATGGTTTTAAAGTTATAAAATGTATATTATATGAAATATTTTTGAATAGAAATGGTTTTCAAAGAATTTTAAATGATTAAATTTGAGCTCTTCTCTTTTGCCGCTGGAAAATAATTTCGGTGATGGCGGCCGCATCATCGACATTCATTTTCGAGTTTCGAAGTGGAGAGACGAATTCGTAGCTTTGCTACAGTTTTGTTTGGAAATTAAATCGATTTAAGTTTCTTAAGTATGATTTGATTCATATATATAGGTATGTAATGTTAAATTTAATTTCACTTGATATATATAGTATTATACATAATTATCTATGAAATGGTTTGAAATTTATCGGAAATAAATTCTTAAAATTTTTGATTTAAGGATGATTTTCAATGAAGCCAAAAGTTTTGGCTAAAAACTTAATTTGAAATAAGTAAATTGTAAAATTTTATTTGGATAATACTCAATTGCATTATATATACTTACTAAATTTTCAAAAGTTAACCATGTAATTGAATATTATACAGTATGAAATGATGTTGAAGGAATACATAAATAAATTTGTATGGTTATAATAAGTAAATATACTAATATATGTGATAAGATATATTAAGTAGAATAAATTTAATGATAATTCAGAATAAAGAAGAATTAAATTTATCGAATAAAATATGATTATAATAAATAACTATTCAAATTTATGATCTTGGAATTGCTAATTTAAGAAATTGGAAATATAGATATAAATTATCTTTTATAAATAAAATGTGAGTGCGTATAATAAATGTTATTCACTTAAATTTCAAATTATAAATGGTTAATAGAATACTAGGTTAGTTGAAAAATGAATGGGTTAATAAAATAAATTGTTGTTTAAAATAAATTTTGTAACAAACAATGGATAAATGGGACAAATAAAATTAAGTTTATTTTGAAGGAATCTTTTGGCATAAAATATTAATAAATTGAAATTAAATCAACTCATTGAAATACCTTGAATTTTAAAATCAAATATTGAGTATTAATTAAGGTAAATTGAAATTTATATAGTTTAAATTAATTGTTTATAATGTAATTCAAGTTTATTTTCTTTTGGCTGTTTCTATTCTCCTACTTCCTTCCTTTTCGGGGACGAAAAGTTTTGAGTGGGGGAGAGTGTAACGACCCGTAAATTTAACCGGTTTTAATAACGTTACTAATTGAAATTTTTGGGATTTAAAACGATAAAATTTTGAAATATAAATTTGATATTTGAAATGCGTCCAGTTAAACATAACAACCGGTAAATTTTCGTCCGAAAATATGAAAGTTCATTTTGTGCGTCAAATTTACTTCAATTTAATCAGTTAAAAAGCGATGAAAATAAAACGTTTTCAAAACCAAAATATTTTTACATAGAAAAATTCTAAACCATCTTTTGAGCAAGTTGTCAGTTTGTCGTTTTTTCAAATTCGGACATCTTTGGCTCCGTCGATCTTAATTTTCTGCGATTTTTACGCATTTTCCGCTAATAGAAAATTCGAATTTTTAAAATTAAATCATACCGCTGATATCCATATACCATTTCGATCGTCTCGTCGTGCTAATCTCAATAATATATTCATTTGGGTATTTAGGTATTCGGTACTCGATAAGGTCAGCATAATGGTCCGGCATATCAATACGTATGTGGGTCATTTTGTTTCTTATGCCTTTTCGAATCCCTAACCGTATATAACAAGCTGTAATTGATTTATTGAATTCTGAAACAACTTTTGGCTCTTAACATTTGCATTTATGTTCTATTTATATTCGCGTGATAACATTGCATGTTCCCCTTCTAATCTGGACTTACTTTTAGTCTTACGTTTCAATGTTAATGAATAGATTTATACAGAAGTCTGTATATATTCATGCTGGGTCTCCTTACCTCTCATTTCTTCTTCTCTGCACCTCCACATCGCATCCCAGACCCGTATAACTTTTCCAGCTATCATTAACAACCTTGCTCTGCCTACCACCATCTAGCCGATGCTTGCCCCTCCTCCCCGCTAGCTCACTTCGGGCCTAACAGCCGCTTCATCGTCGCGACCCGCCTGCCGCATCATTACCCGACTTAGCCTAGCCTCTGCCGCCATCTCACCTGCACAGCACCGCGCCTACCTAGTGCCGAACAACCCTGTTCCTCCCTATCTCCACTACTGTTGCATTTTTCTTTTAATTTGCCTGAGAACACCTTCCTTTATATTTGATATATGAAGCTCCGACGAACCTCTTCCACTCCGCAACCCATTCCCTCCGCTAGGCTCGACCACCATCTAGATCCACTTCGCCCTCGCCACCCATCCACCTCAACCATATTTCGGCAGCTTCGCCTCCACATCACCTACTAACAGCTGCCCATCTACTCAACCGCGCCCGCCGCATCACCCGAGCCTCCTTCCTCCATCACTCACTTCGGCAACTCAAAGCCCACTCAGTCGAGATCAGGTCACCTCCTCACGGTAGCCGTGTCTCCTTTCTCCTATGCTCGGCCGAGCTAACTTGTATCTTTCCTCTACCTACTTTCCGTGCTTCAGGGGATTGCAATGTAAGTTTGCTTACATTTTTAATGATCTTCTATATGGTATATTATATTATGTATTAGAAAGTGTATATATATCAGTGAGCTGTTGTTGATATTTGAGATTATATATTGTACCTATGAAAATTGGAAAGAGTACATATATAGATGGGTATATTTTCATACGTAATGTTTCATTTTAATATAGGTTAGCTATATAATAGTATAAATTATATATTGGTACCGTTGTTTTCAAATATAGTATTCTATCATTTATATGTATTTTGTTAGTGGCGTGCATAGCTGCAAGCATATTACGTATTTTATGTTTTCACGACTGTTATATTAGCAAACTTTATAAGTAAACAATGTGTATGTGTTTGCATTTTTTTAAGTTTACACCAGGCCTATATATATAAGTTATGTATATATACTTGGATTTGATATCAAGGTAAAAATATTTTAATATATATCTTAGTTTAAATCGTGGTTGTTCGTTTTGGTATACAGGGGTTTGCAATAACGTATCTTAGTGTATGGGTACTTGTAAAGTTTGTTTAATAAAACTTTTTTGGTGCTGCATGTGTATAAATTACAATATTTAGTTTATGTTATTGTGATATAGTTTTAAAGGTATGTCGAACAATATCAACTTTTAATTATTAATTCGAATTATAAACGCATATAGCTATATTGTAATAATTTAAAAAAAAAAGAGGCTGTTTATTGATTTGTATATATATATAGATTTTGGAAGTTATTTATTGATTTTAAAACATATACGGAAAAATTTTAAGCGGATGTTCAAAATTTTATATTGATTTTGATAGGTTTTTGGATCTTAATATATGCAGGCTTGGAAAATAAAAAATAATAATAAAGAAAAGTGCATGGTTATGTATATAAACTTCGTACGCGTATATACTGAATTAAAGAAAAAGTAATAAACGCGTGCATGTAAGGCAGAAGAAGAAAAGTGAACTATGTCATGTGATTAATAAATGTATACTTTATTTTATACGCTTGAGTAAGTACAAATTTAAAAATAAATATATGTTTAAATTGATTTCAGAATAATAATATATGCATTCAGTTTAATTTATATCAACCGATTCATCCGTTCTCATCGATTTCCCTTTATCAGCTTTTGTTGGTCGTGCCTGCTTTCTCCGTCGAATCGTGTCCGTCTAGCCTGTTTGAATTTGTGACTGGATTTCGTAACTCGATTTCGTCGCCTATCCTCTAGCCTCGAAAGGTGAGCAACCACTCACGATTAATATTCTTTTATTTATTAAATTTGATTTCAATTGAAACGACAATTGAAATATGCTGCTGTTAGTTAATTACACTGTTATATATGTTATGACCTGTATCAGTTCACTTGTGACATCTGAAACTATTATCTGTTATGTATGCAAAATAAGCTAGTTTGATTGATAATTTGATTGATTATATGATGTCGATATTGAACGTTAAACTGTTAATGTTGTAAATGATAAATAAACTTGAAATTGAAATTGTCATTGGATAGTTAGGTTTGACATATGGGTTAAGTTTGATTTGATGGCATTTGCATAAGATGACCCCTTAAATGTTTAGATGAATCGACACGTAGAAATATGGTAAATCGCACTTGAACTATTTAAATGTATGTTGTGTAAATCGATTTAGTTAAAATTGAATAATGAACGACAAGTAAAAACCGTAATGTAATAATCTTTAATCTACATGAAATGATAGCGTAGATTCTAGAAATAATTATATTAATTCGCACAGATAACAATGCGAATTTATACGATTATTTCGGGATTATTTGAATTGATTATTGGATTGTGTTTGTTTTTTGTCGCTTGTTTATTTACTTTGATACCATCCTAGTTATCACACTGCAAGTTCCCTTTGTTATGTTTGATTTTTGAATTGGAATTGGAATCGGGTTGAAATGATAAATACCCAAATTGAACTTAACTTTGGATAGAGAATTTAATAAATCCGATTGGTCAATAATTTGATTTAAAAATAAAATAATGATTTTATTCGAATAAAGAATAAGTTTTGAAATGAAACTGGAATTTGAATTTTGATGAAAGGAAAATGTAAGGATTGAAATCTAAAACAAATATTAACGTAGTAATTGATGAGAGAACGTTGTTTGAAATCTGATTATTTAATAATTAAATTTGGAATTATTAATAAATAATTTGGAATCAGTAATAATTGATTTTTGAAATTATTAAGTTGAGATCACTTGATAACTAAATTTGAAATTATAATCAAGTTGGAATTATAATTAAGTTTGAAATCATTAAGTTGAATTTATAATTAGGTTGAAATGATTTGATAATTAAGTTTGAATTCAAAATTATGTGGAAATGATTTAACAATTAAGTTTGAATTGATAATCAAGATTGTAATTATTAAGTTTTGAAATTATTAATAATTAAGATTGAAATTATTTAATAATTGAATGAGACTTAATTATTTGATAACTGAATAAAAATTGAATTCTTGATAAAAGAAATTGAACTTCTCGAATATGTGAAATTTAACTCTTTATCAATTGAGTTTGAAATTTGTAGCGAAGTCAATAAATAAATGAAAATTGAATTTCTTTAACAAGAAATAAAATGTGATTTATTGAAATTAATGTAAAATTTGTAATTTTGAGAATTTGATTTGACGAATCTAATTTAGTTAAATTTGAAGTTTTGACACAATGAAGTTGAACATAAGAAATTGATTTAAATAAACTGGAATTTAAATAGAAGTTGTTTTGAATGATAAATTAGCTTAGAGAATATTTAATGAAATCGATAAATGAATTTGAATTGATTTGAGTGAAAATTAAACAATTTAAATGATTTCGGAATGAAACTTATATTCGAACTTGAATCAATATTTGAATTGTTTAAATAAAAGTTGAAATTGAATTGTAAGATTTTGAAATGAGAATTTGGAAGTTTTGAATCGTAATTTTTGGAAATTGATTTAGAAAGACAATTGGAATGTTGATTTTCGAAATTTTACTGAAATTGAATTTGATTTGGTTTGAAATATATTAAATGACCAATCAGTGTAATAATTACGGAATTTATTAAAGTAACCGGGATCGGTTATGGATATACTCTCTATCTAAACCGGAAACCACTTTAATAACTATACGCGGAGTGATGATCCAGAATGAAGTGGTTGGAATGATTTACGTGATGACTGAAGAAAGAGAACGATAATGGATAGCCTTGACACTTGTGTCAAATTTGGAAATGACTAAAATCAGGAGCCGTGCCGGGCCAAATGAAGTTAGCTACCTCGAGCGAACATACTTCTTCGTAAAACTACTCATTACTTGTTATTGATTGGTGCACCCTCGAAATTTCAGGAATGTTGTTTCGCGGTGTTGCGATCGCTGCGGCGATGCGTTCTCACCAGTCCGAATCAGGCGAACGGTAGTTTCACTACCTTGGTATTGCCTCATGTACCTTGTCATACTTGTATCCCTATATACGCGACCACTACGAATTTGTTTTGTGTTATACCTATGGAGTACTCCCTGATATCCCACTAGTTTACGGTGGAGTTTACAGTGCTGTATAGACTATGACATTTATATAAAATGCGTTAAGGGGGATAATGGTAACGCCTTAACACTATTTTGATATTTTATATTACTGATAGACATTATCTATTTAGCGTACACTACTACATAGTAGATAGTTTAACGGATCCTTAGAGGATGGTGATTCCAACATCCTTTGAGTTACTTGTATGTCGATTGCTATTTCACTTGAGTTGGATTTATTGATATGAGAATATTAATCCTGACTCGAGTGTTTCGTGTTTTGCTTTACGCTCGGGTCAGACTGAGTGGTTCAGCTTTCGAGACTCGCCTTGGAGTTGGAGCTTCGCTTGGAGATCCAGCTATCTATCCAGCTTTCAGATATCTAGTTGATTTTAAAGATGTATTCTGATATTGTATTCGATTATTGTATTCGAGACTTCTGTTGTAACTTATTTAACTCTGATGTATCTTATATATTTATATAGTAGCTTCATGAACTACTATCTTTTTTACTTCCACTGCATATTATTACTCTGTGTCTGTGATTCTGTGATTATTTATTTACTGTATATCTCAGTTTTGCCAAATTTAAATTAACAATTCGGTATTTTGAATTATTCAAGTCTGACATGTGCGGATGCGAATAGTCCAAAATAGCGGGTCGGTACAATGGAAGTTTTATCAAAGAAGTATATTCGATTTAGAAAATTTTATGTTAAAAATTAATTTTGGTTTTAAGATTTTCACTTAATGGGTAATTTTTAAAAATGACATTTGAAAAGAAAAGCATTCTTGAGTAAAGAGTTTTAATTGAAAATACTTGATTTAAACGCTTTAATTGAGAATTATAAAACTAAACTTTATATCATAGGGTGTAAGATGACAGGGTATAATGAGTTTTGAGTTGTCCATCAACCACTATATATGACGATGTTATATTTATGACTATTATGCGAGACTTTCTCTAAACAGCTATAGAGATGTCTAGTTATTTCCTTTTATGGAGGTGGGAATGTGACGTAAAGAGTGTCCATTCCGTTATGTGGGATAGTGACCTTATACTTGTATTGGCTTGATATGGTTGAATTATTTGTATTGCATTATCGTTTGTTAAATTATTCCCAATTAAGAAAATTTAGCTACTTATTTGATGTCTTCTGATTACTTTGTGTTGTGCTCATTTTAATTAATTTCTTATGCATGTATTATGTTGCTCATTACTTGTTTAACTATAATTTATTTTAATTATTTGTTTCTTTACTTGTTTTTTTATGTACACCTATTAATTCATATCATGCATGTTTGGACTAATCGTTTTGCTTATATTGTTTGTTGGTTGTGTGTTTGCTATAGATAGTTTGTTTATCTGCTATGTATTATAACTTCATGATTAATTAGTTATTCAATGTTGACTTTTAAAATAGTTTACATTGGAGAAATTAGTGGGACGTTAAGGGACATATTTAATTTAGTCATAATGGGATAGGATAGTTCCTAAGCTAAGGAACAAAATCGAATAATAATTTCATATATTTTTAAATTTTAAACCATCATTCAAAAAAAGGTATTTTTATCTAAAACAATAAATCTTAATTATATAAATACTACTCAAAATATCTAATAAATGATACCTAAATACTCACCTCAAATAAAGATTAACACCGATTTTCTAATCAACCAATGAAGAATAGCCTTTTCCCTTCAATCTCCTTCTAATACGCTTCCAAAAACCAAGATATATATAATATTGGGTGAATTCCTAGCCGTTTTTCTTTTTGATTGAATATTCATTTTCATTTCTAAATCCAATATTTTAGTTTTTGTAAGAATAAGATAGAGATGGAGGCTAATAATATTTTAGGGTTTTTCCTCCATTCCCCTAAAGATATGAAATAACTGTAAACATATAGAAATAAGAAGGTAGAGAGAGGTGAAGTTAGGTTACGGTCCCCAAAGTTTATTTTCATCTGGCTCTTAAGTAAGAGGAAATTTTAATGTACCATTGAAGGAAGTAACAAATGAATATGTTTTAAAATTTATTAGAAAGTTACATTTTATACAAGAAGATTGATTCCCAAATCTATAGGCAGTTATTCTCCTATAATAAATGGTTTAATTTACCTCTACGTCATTCAAGGCACCATTAATTGCTAATTTTCGTAAATAGTTTCCAAGAATACATAAAATTAATACACAAATAATTTATATATATACATACATACAAATACTACAATTAGAAATATGTTAATTAATGTGCAATTAATTACTAGCCTATGCAATTAATCTCCCACAATATATGAAATTAATATACGACCAATTAATATAGTGGAAATATTTTTATTTCAAAAATATATTTTACTTTGAAGGATTTATTCTCAAAAGAAGAAACTTGAAAATAATATAGTGGTAATATGTTTATTTGAGAAGTTATATTGTTGGTTGAAATATTTGAAAATAATTTATCGAAGTATACTATTTGGGATTTATCATTTTAAGTAAAGAATGTAGAAAGATATTTATTTGAGTGAAAGTTTTATCAAAGAAGTTTATTCGATTTTAGAAAACTTTATGTTGAAAATTAATTTTGGTTTTGAGGATTTTCACTTAGTGGGTACTTTTTGAAAAATGACATTTGAAAAGAAAAGCATTTTTGAGTAAAGAGTTTTAATTGAAAAGAATTGATTTAAATGTTTTAAATGAGAATTATAAAACTCGACTTTATATCATAGGGTGTAAGATGATAGGGTATGATGAGATTTGAGTTGCCCAACACCCACTATATATGACGATGTTACATTTATGACTATTATGTGAGACTTTCTTTAAAGCGCTATAGAGACGTCTAGTTATTCCCTTTTATGGAGATGGGAATGTGATGTAAAGAGTGTCCATTCCATTATGTAGGATAGTGACCTTATACTTGTATTGGCTTGATATGGTTGAATTATTTGTATTGCATTATCGTTTGTTAAATTATTCCCAATTAAGAAAATTTAGCTACTTATTCCAATGGCTTCTGATTACTTTGTGTTGTGCTCATTTAAATTAATTTCTTAGGCATGTATTATGTTGCTGATTACTTGTTTAACTATGATATATTTTAATTATTTATTTGTTTACTTGTATTTTTGATGCTCACATATTAATTCATGTCATGCATGTTTGGATTAATCTTATTGCTTGTATTGGTTGTTGGTTGTGTGTTTTCTATAAATAGTTTGTTTATCTGCTATATATATTATAACTTCATGATGCATTAGTTATTCAATGTTGACTTTTAAAGTAGTTTACATTGGAGAAATTGGTGGGACGTTAAGGGACATATTTAATTTAGTCATAATGGGATAGGATAGCTCCTAAGCTGAGGAACAATATCTAATAATAAATTTCATATATTTATAAATTTTAAAACATCATTCAAAAAAGATATCTTTATCTAAAACAAAAAATCTCAATTATATAAATATAACTCAAAATATCTAATAAATGATACATAAGTACTCACCTCAAATACAGATTAACACCGATCTACTTCTAATCAACGAAGAAGAGCCTTTTACCTTCAATCTCCTCCTAGTACGTTTCCAAAAACTAAGATATATACATTATTGGGTGAATTCCTAGCCGTTTTTCTTTTTGATCGAATATTCATTTTCATTTCTAAATCCAATATTTTAGTTTTTGTATGAGTAAGATAGAGATAGAGGCTAATAATATTTTAGAATTTTTCCTCCATTCCCCAATGATACGTATTAACTGTAAATATATAGAAATGAGAAGGTAGAGAGAGGTGAAGTTAGGTTGTGGTCCCAAAAGTTTATTTTCATCTAGCATGTAACGACCCCGGTTTTTTATTTTAATTTGAATTGGTAATTTATTTAAATTTTTGGGGATAAATTTGAATTATATTATGAATTTATTTGATTTTTTCCAAATAAAAGAAGATATTTGTTTATTTATTTTATATGTATATAACTTGATATTGGATTTGAAATTAAAATATAAATGTGTTGAAAAATATTTTGGATTTAAAACTATATTTTAAAATTAATAAGAATTTGTTTTCTAATTTTAATATACATATAATTTTAAAGTTATATTTTGAATTAAATACAAATGATTTGCAAAACAATTGTTTAAAAGTTAAATTCTATAATATACATATGTGTGTTGATTATATATGTATATTTAAGTTGACCTCAAATTGGACTTTCAAATTTAATTTGAATTTTAATTTGAATTTAATTTTAAATTTCAAAGGATGGATATTTTAAGAATGTTTTGGATTTAAAATATATGAATAAGATTTTATTTGCATATAATTCATTTTATAATATTTTCTTTAAAGAAATATATATATATATATATATAAATTTAGATAAGTATTTATAAAATAACAAATAAGTGTAAAATTCTATATTAACATTTAAAGTAAAAAAGAAATTACTTAAGGGACAAATGTAAAACTATGGAAGCTTGTTTAAACAAGTGTTAAGTTATAAACAAAAAATAATGTCAATTGTTAAGATATTAGACATGTGTCATATATTATTTTTGATTTTTCTTTCATTTTTAAAATAAATCATTTTAACTAATTAAAACAAATGCTTCACACCCTTATTACCTTTTCTATCTTCCTAATTCAAAAGCCAAGAGAAACACAAACTATTTCTTAAACAAATCTAAAATTCAATACGTCCTTCCACGAAACTAGAAAATTATAATCTGCAATTCATTTTCAACATTAAAATCTGAGATAAAAATCACCAAAAGCCTGTGATTGTTCTTCAATCAGAAATACAGAAGCAATCTTCTCAGTTTTAAAAAGCAAAATCCTTTCAGCTAGCAAGTTAAAACATCACTGCAATTCAAAGTTTTTAAAATCAAGAGGCAAAAAAGTTCTAAAGTGTTCAAAAGCTATTTCAAAAATAAGGAACAACAACTCAAGTTTTCAAATCAAAACTGTTGCCAAGGGCTCTGTTCATCTTCTTTAATCAGGTGAGTAACATTATTTTCTAAAAAGCTTAGGTATCCTTAAATTTGGTTGCATGCTAATTCTGTGGAAATAAGTACGTTCTGTGTGATTTTATAAGTGAATTATCTGGATGTATATATGTGTGCATTGCGGTTGTATCTGTGTACCTCTGTTTTAAGTTTCATGCTCTAGTTTATGATCAAAATTCATACTCTTGGACCAATTGCTGTTAGCACTTAGGATCCAAACAAAATTTGTTTGTTTGATCAAGAAGTAAAGTTTAAAATTTGATTTAAATGAATTAAAAATTAAATTTGCTCTGGAAAACTCAGTAGAACAGTGCAAGCTTGATTGATGTTACATTTCAAACATATTAATTCACTGACCTGAGCATATACTCCGAAAGCTTATTCAAAATCATGATTTTTAAAACTAAAATCATAATTTTTAGATTGAGGTTGAGTGAGCAGTTCAAGTTGATCAGTATTGGGAGATTTGGGTTGCCTCTGGTGATCTAGTTGATCAGAATGGTTGTGGTTCTCACTGGAGATGCAGGGATGGTCGGAGACTTGGGGAAAAAGTCTGATGAGGGTGCATTTCACTAAGGCGGCGGCGATGATTGATTTTTGTCTGTAAACGTAGTTTTGACTAGGTCGGGGTTTTTTGATCGGCACGACTTCTCTGGATGATCGAGTTCTACAGAATATAGGGAGATGATAGCTGGAGTGTTGTCGAAGGCATGGCTGGAGTCTCTGACATTCCGGTGGTCGGCATTGCGAGTTCGAGGCTGTTCCAGTTTTGGTCTCTGGTTGCAGGTTTGGGTTAGCATGTTCGATTTTGATTTCGAGTTGGTTTCGATGTTAGAGTGTTCGGATTTTGATGTAGAGATGATCGTCAACATGTGGGGATCCAAGTGGATGGTCGGAGGTGATGGAACCTCCGGTGCATGAAGTGCACTTCTTTGTTTTCTGGTGAGTTTGGGTGAGCAGAGAGGTACGCGAGTATTGCTCGAGTAGTTTGAGTGTTTTGCTCGAAGTGATGTGTGTGTTGACTCGAAGACTTTAGGGTAGGGGCTCGGGTCAGTTAGGTTGTGCCAGGTTTTAAAACCTGTCTGGTTTTTAAATTTTAAAATGGATTTAAAAATCTGGAGCAGGATTAAACAAGGTTTTAAATCAAATTTTAAAAATATGGATTCAAATTGACTTTTGTATCCTAGTTTTAAAATAAATGAAGTATTGTAAAATTAAATGATTTAAGCAAGTTTAAATGCTTAATGTATATTTTAAAATGAAATGATTTTGCAATAAGATGTTTAAAACTTTATTTATATAAAATTCTTTTATAAAAGTTTTCTTTAACCTTTGAATGGAAAGTTATATAAATTAGATTAACTTAAATTTTTAAGCTGAATGAATAATTTATTTTTAAAGCTTGGTTTTAAATATAATCAAGTAATTTAGTTTAAAACTTTTCATCATATAAGTTTCTTTTATATAAGATAAATGTTTCTTTACATTTGTTTAAAAGGTTTATAAATTGATTTAATTTTGGTTAAAGTTTAAATTATTAATCATTTTGAATTTTAATGTTGAAATGAAATTTTAAAAGCAAATTTAAAGTAAAATGTTTTCAAATGCATTTGTAAAAGATAATTAAGCCATTAATAAGAATAACTTTTTTATCTTAAAGTTAAATTAAGATTTAATGATTTGTGATTCATTAAATTAATAAGCTAATTAAGGAGTAATTAATTAATTTAATTAATCAGTTAATGATTTAAATTAATTTATAATTAGAGATTAATTATTTGGTTATTAGGAATTAATTAATTTATAATTAATAATGGTAAATTAAAGTGTAATTACTTGGGAGAGTAATTAAAGATTTTTTAATGGTTAATGAAGTTCATTAATTAAGGATTATTAAATAATTAATTAATGTGATTATATTTTAATATTTAATTATATTGATTAATTAAAAATAATAATTTATGGAATTTTTTAAGCATAATTACTTAATGAAAGTAATTAAAGGAATTAATTACTCACTGTAATTAACTAAAGTAAAGTGATTAGTTTAAGTTAATTAATTAGTTTAATTGATTTAAAATAATCATTGGACAATGGGTTAAGTATAATTACTTAGTGTAATTTATAATGAATAATTACTTAGTGAAGTAATTAGTAAGCAATTACTAGATGTAATTAATTAAAGAATAATTAATTAATAAAAGTAGTTTTGGGTTTAATTACTTTGTGTAATTAATTAGAAAGATAATTACTTATTGGAAGTGATTAAGAATTAATTGCTTAGTGTAATTAATTAAAGAAATAATTGATAAAATTTATTTTGGAAGTTAATTAAGTAATGTAATTAATTAAGGGTAATTAATTACTGAATGTGATTAATCAAAGATTAATGAATGTCATTAACTAAAGAATAATTAATTGGATAAATAATTAAGGGATAATTACTTAAATGTAATTAATATTAATCAAGGAAGATTTGTTAAGGTAGTTAATTAGAGATAATTATTGAATTGATTTGTAACGTTAAGTAAGCAGGATTAAGGTAATCCAAGTAATTTAACTAGAGATTAATTAAATTAATTAAGAATTTATCAACCTTGCGTATGAATGTTTGTATGGTATGAGATGCCTTGAATTGATTGTCCTAGTTGATCTGTGATATTTTGTTTGTGAATTGAGCTGCATATAATTTATTTATTTATCTGTGATACATTTGTAGATTATCTGTGATTCTGTGAATGAAGATAAGCATTATAGGAATATACCGCTTATCGATGTTGATGTGCTTGAATCTATGATGATTGATGATGTTGCACTATTGTGCAAAACCCTTTGGACTACACTTTACACACACAAATATGGATTGCACGAGGAAATTGGTTAAGTCACAGATTTTAGAAATGGTTTTTAAAAATTAATTTTTGAATCCAAAAGTTTTTGGATATGGAATTGAGTTAAAAGTGAAAAGCTTTTGGAAAGAAGTTTTGAAGATAAAAGTTATTTGGAATAACTTGATAAAGTTTTGAAATTTAAACAATTTGATTTGAATTTGAATTCAAAATTTGAAATTGAATTCTATGATTGAAAACTATGGTTTAAAAAGGATATACAAGTTATATAATATGGGTTTTAAACTATTTTTAAGGTATTGTTTTGAGAATTTGAATTTAACCCAAGGGATTTAACTTGTATAAGTGAAATCTGATTTTTTCGAAATGAAAAAAGTTATTTGTTTCCAAATAATAAATGCTTTCATATAAGGAATGAATTTCCAATTTGTGTTAAAAGGATTCTAAGTTTGAAATGAAAATGGTTTTCCAAGTTACGAATGAATCTTTGGAAATGATTTTGAAAGCTATGAATTAAATCTTTGATTTAAAGATTGGATGAGTTAATCCGATTTGAAGTGGAAATTGTTTTGAAATCTTTGAATGAATCTTTGTGAAAAATGGGTGAACTTTGTGAAATGAATCTTTTTGTTTAAAGATTTGAAAATGGTAATTTGTTTAAACCATTTGAAAGGAAAGTTTTGGGTTTTAAAGTTGTGACTTAACCGAAATCCCAATATCCATATGTTTTTAAATATTGCGCTCATTATTCGGTTTAGCAGGAGGAGGACCTTGTGTCATATAACCCCTTCCGAATAATGATACGATGATATGGATAACATTTGAAAACCGGTGGTGAAGACCGGGTATCTTTCGAGAATGAAAGGATAACCTGTCGAATGACTCGGCACTGAGTAGCTATGGTATAGAGACCTCCATATGTGATGGGGAGTCCGATCGGGATTGGGAATTCCCAGATTGCAAGGGCTTCTTTGGAAGTGCCTTCGGTTCTATTCGAACCCTAGACAGACTTGTATAGATGTGTGTCTAACGTTACACTTTAAGATGTAAAGCTGGTTTCTATCAAATACATTTCTGTTTGGTGGCAGAGATTTATTCTCTTAGCTTGACACCCTTCTCTGAGACGTACGAGCTCGGAGGTTATGTAGTTGAAGGTTACTAGTGATACTTTCCAATTTGGTAATGTGGCATACGAAGTGCTCCTGATCATTTGTTGATCGAAGCATGGCTTTGCGAAAAAGCATAGCTTTGTGGATGAGACTGCATCAGGACCTCACACTCTGGAAATGGTCGAAACAAGAAAGATGCAGCAAGATTGCAGAGGTCGTGCCCCTAGGGTATATCCATTTCTTCTGAAAAAGGGTGGTATCATGGTATGGAGCCCAGATACTTAACTCATGTGGACACTGTAAATTTATTACCGTGTGACGTTGCTTTGTGGTTGAGGTACCTCGAATAATGGTCGCAAACGACCGGGGATGGCATATCTTAGGTGTTACTCTCGAGAAGGGAGTAAACCGGCCTTGTGTTGGCAGAGATCCAGGTAGGTTCTCGGGGCATCCCTCCAGAGGCGTTCCAATGTGGCAATAGAAAGTTCCTTAGCCTGACCATTTGTTGAAAATCCAATCAAACAGTACGAGCCCTTTACGATTGCAATTGTATAACCTGCCACCTCAGGTGGGAGCTATAGTTGGCATAATATAATGGTACCTATGCTAGTTAAGATTAATATTATACTTTCGAAATGTTTTCCACTATGCACTAATAATAATATCGAATGGTTTTTGCACGGTAAGCATGTTTGACTATCATAAGGTGAAATCTTCCCCAAGTGTGCGATTGCATGGTGTGTGTGCCGGGAGGCCTTATGGTAGTTTCATTTTCCAAAATGCATTGCGGATTTCAATGTTTTAAAATTCTTTTATTGTTTGTTTTTATTTAAAAACTATTTTTGTTGCTCGCACCTGTCCCATGACTGACCTAGAGTTTATTGTTCCCTTCCTAAACACTGGGTGCTTACAATTTTCCACACGAACAGTCTAGAGTTAGGTTTTTCAGATAACCAGCTTGTAGATGTAGATTCGATAGTCTTTGGAGTTTTTGATAATCTTCTTCAGTCTTTGGATGACTGGCCTTGCATAGTACAACTTGATTGGGAGTTCGAGCTATCTTTGGATTGATGCTTTGGAGATGGAGATTGCTGATATTGGAATTCCTTCTTTAGAGTTCAAGTTTATGTTATTATTCCGCTGTGATCTATTGTATCATATCTCGGATATTTTTTGGGTGGTTGTATCATTGTTGTTTATCATTGGATATTGTATTCATTGGAATTATATGATATACTCTTTTCTTCTGCTGTGTTGTTATACTTAATGTGTTATAAGCTCTGGCATGAATCGGATTTCAATGGTTGTTTTCTGGTGAGTTTGGATGAGCAGAGAGGTACTTGAGTGTTTCTCGAGTAGTTTGAGTGTTTTGCTTGAAGTGATGTGTGTGTTGACTCGAAGACTTTAGGGTAGGGGCTCGGGTCAGTTAGGTTGTGCCAGGTTTTAAAACCTGTCTGGTTTTTAAATTTTAAAATGGATTTAAAAATCTGGAGGAGGATTTAAACAAAGTTTTAAATCAAATTTTAAAATATGGATTCAAATTAACTTCTGTATCCTAGTTTTAAAATAAATGAAGTTTTATAAAATTAAATGATTTAAGCAAGTTTAAATGTTAAAAGTATATTTTAAAATGAAATTATTTTCCAATAATATTTTTATAACTTTATTTATATAAAATTCTTTTATAAAAGTTTTCTTTAACCTTTGGATGTAAAGTTATATAAATTAGATTAACTTATAATTTTAAGTTAAATGATTAATTTATTTTCAAAGCTTGGTTTTAAGTATAATCAAGTAATTTAGTTTAAAACTTATATAAGTTTCTTTTATATAAGATAAATGTTTCTTTACATTTGTTTAAAAGGTTTATAAATTGATTTAAATTTGGTTAAAGTTTAAATTATTAATCATTTTGAATCTTAATGTTGAAATGAAATTTTAAAAGAAATTTTAAAGTAAAATGTTTTCAAATGCATTTGTAAAAGATAATTAAGCCATTAATAAGAATAATGTTTTTGTCTTAAAGTTAAATTAAGATTTAATGATTTGTGATTCATTAAATTAATAAAGTAATTAAGGAGTAATTAATTAATTTAATTAATGATTTAGATTAATTTATAATTAGAGATTAATTAATTGGTTATTAGGAATTAATTAATTTATAATTAATAATGGTTAATTAAATTTTAATTACCTGGGAGAGTAATTAAAGAATTGTTAGTGTTTAATGAAGATCATTAAGGATTACTAAATAATTAATTAATGTGATTAATTTTTTAATAATTAATTATATTAATTAAACAAAAATAATCATTTGTGGAATTGTTTAAGTATAATTACTTAATGAAAGTAATTAAAGGAATTAATTACTCAATGTAATAAATTAAAATAATGTGATTAGTTTAAGTTAATTAATTAGTTTAATTGATTTAAAATAATCATTGGATAATGGGTTAAGTATAATTACTTAGTGTAATTTATAAAGAATAATTACTTAGTGAAGTAATTAGTGGGTAATTACTAGATGTAATTAATTAAAGGATAATTAATTAGTAAAAGTAGTTTTGGGTTTAATTACATTGTGTAATTAATAAGAAAGATAATTACTTAGTGGAAGTGATTAAGAATTAATTACTTAGTGTAATTAATTTATGAATTAATTTATAAATTTTATTTAGAAGTTAATTAAGTAATGTAATTAATTAAGGGTAATAAATTACTGAATGTGATTAATCAAAGATTAATGAATGTGATTAACTAAAGAATGATTAATTGAATAAATAATTAAGGGATAATTACTTAAATGTAATTAAAGAATGATTTATCAAGGTAGATAATTAGAGATAATTATTGAATTGATTTGTAATGTTAAGTAAGCAGGATTAAGGTAATCCAAGTAATTTAACTAGAGATTAATTAAATTAATTAAGAATTTATCAACCTTACTTATAAAAGTTTGTATAGTACGAGATGCTTTGAATTGATTGTCCTAGTTGATCTGTGATATTTTGTCTGTGAATTGAGCTGTATATAATTTGTTTATTTATCTGTGGTACATTTGTACATTATCTGTGAATCTATGAATAAAGATAAGGTTTATAGGAATATACCGCTTATCGATGTTGATATGCTTGAATCTGTGATGATTGATGATGTTGCACTATTGTGCAAAATCCTCTGGACTACACTTTACACACACAAATATGGATTGCATGAGGAAATTGGTCAAGTCACAGATTTTTGAAATGGTTCTTAAAATTGAATTTTGAATCCAAAAAGGTTTTGGAAATGGAATTGGGTTAAAGGTGAAAAGCTTTTGAAAAGAAGTTTTAAAGATAAAAGTTATTTGGAATAACTTGATAAAATTATGAATTTTAAATAATTTGATTTGAATTCGAATTCAAAATTTGAAATTGAATTCTATGTTTGAAAAATATGGTTTAAAATGGATATAAAAGTTATATAATATGGGATTTAAACCATTTTTAAGGTATTGTTTTAAGAATTTGAATTTAACCCAAGTGCTATAACTTGTATAAATGAAATCTGATTTTTTCGAAATGAAAAAACAATTTGTTTCCAAATAATAAAAGCTTTCATATAAGGAATGAATTTCCAATTTGTGTTAAAAGTATTTCAAGTTTGAAATGAAAATGGTTTTCCAAGTTATGAATGAATCTTTGGAAATGATTTTGAAAGCTATGAATTAAATTTTTGATTTAAAGATTGGATGAGTTAATCCGATTTGAAGTGGAAATTGTTTTGAAATCTGTGAATGAATCTTTGTCAATTATGGGTGAACTTTGTGAAGTGAATCTTTTTGTTTAAATATTTGAAAATGTTAATTTGTTTAAACCATTTGAAAGGAAAGTTTTGGGTTTTAAAGTTGTGACTTAACTGAAATCCCAATGTCTATTTGTTTTTAAATATTGTGCTCATTATTCGGTTTAGCTGGGAGAGGATCTTGTGTTATATAACCCATTCTGAATAATGATACGACGATATGGATAGTATTTGAAGACCAGCGGTGAAGATCGGGTATTTTCGAGAACGAAAGGATAACCCTTTGAATGACTCTGCACTGAGTAGCTACGGTATAGAGATCTCCATATGTGATGGGGAGTCCGATCGGGATTGGGAATTCCCGGATTACAAGGGATTCTTTGGAAGTGCCTTCGGTTCTGTTTGTACCTGGAACAGACTTGTATGGATGTGTGTCTGATGTTATACTTTGAGATGTAAAGCTGGTTTCTATCAAATACATTTCTGTTTGGTGGCAGAGATTTATTCTCTTAGCTTAACACCCTTCTCTGAGACGTATGAGCTCAGAGGTTATGTTGTTGATGGTTACTAGTAATACATTCTCAATTTGGTAATGTGCATACGAAGTGCTGCTAATCATTTTTTGATCGAAGCATGGCTTTGTGAAAAAGCATAGCTTTGTGGACGAGACTGCATCTGGACCTCACACCCTGGAAATGGTCGAAACAGGAAAGATGTAGTAAGGTTGCATGGGTCGTGCCCCTAGGGTATGTCCATTTCTTCTGGAAAAGGGTGGTATCATGGTATGGAACCCAGATACTTAATCATGCGGACACTGTAAATTTATTACTGTGTGACGTTGCTTTGGGGTTGAGGCACCTCGGATGAAGGTCGCAAATGACCGGGGATGGCATATCTTAGGTGCTACTCCCGAGAAGGGAGTACATCGGCCTCGTGTTGGCAGAGATCCGGATAGGTTCTCGGGGCGTCCCTCTAGAGGTGTTCCCATGTGACAATAGGAATTTCCTTAGCCTGACCATTTGTTGGAAATCCAATCAAACAATACGAGCCCTTTACGATTGCAATTGTATAACCTGCCACCTCAGGTGGTAGCTATAGCTGGCATAATATAATGGTACCTATGGTGGTTAAGATTAATATTATACTTTTGAAATGTTTTTCACTATGCACTAATAACAATACCGAATGGTTTTTGCATAGTAAGCATGTTTGACTATCATAAGAAGTAATCTCCCCCAAGTGTGCGATTGCATGGTGTGTGTGCCGGGAGGCCTTATGGTAGTTTCATTTTCCAAAAAGAAATGCAGATTTCAATGTTTTAAAATTCTTTTATTGTTTGTTTTTATTTAAAAACTATTTCTGTTGCTCACACCAGTCCCTTGACTGACCCGAAGTTTATTGTTCCCTTCCCAAACTCTGGGTGCCCACAATTTTCCACACATGCAGTCTAAAGTTGGGTTTTTCAGATAACCAGCTTGTAGATGTAGATTCGATAGTCTTTGGAGCTTTTGGTAATCTTATTCAGTCTTTGGATGACTGGCCTCGCTTAGTACAACTTGATTGGGAGTTCAAGCTATCTCTGGATTGATGCTTTGGAGATGGAGATTGCTGACATTGGAATTCCTTGTTTGGAGTTCAAGTTTATGTTATTACTCCGCTGTGATCTGTTGTATCATATCACGGATATTTGTTGGGTGGTTGTATCATTATTGTATATCATTAGATATTGTATTCATTGGAATTATATGATATACTCTTTTCTTCCGCTGTGTTGTTATACTTAATGAGTTATAAGCTCTGGCATGAATCAGATTTCAATGGTTGAATCTACGGCATTCGAGTACAAGTGAAGTACGGATGTCGATTTTCGAACGCTGAAATTCGGGTCGTGACATAGCTCTTAAGTAAGAGGAAATTTTAACGTACCATTGAAGAGAGTAACAAATGAATAGTTTTAAAATTTATTAGAAGGTTACATTTTATACAAAGAAGATTGATTCCCAAATCTAAAGGCAGTTATTCTCCCATAATAAGTGGTATAATTTACCTCTACTAATTTTTGTAATTAGTTTCCTAGAATACATAAAATTAATACACAAACAATTTGTATATATATACATACATACAAATACTACAATTAGAAATATGTTAATTAATGTGCAATTAATTTCTAGCCTATGCAATTAATCTCCCACAATATATGAAATTAATATACGACCAATTAATATAGTGGAAATATTTTTATTACAAAAATATATTTTATTTTGAAGGATTTATTCTCAAAAGAAGAAATTTGAAAATAATATAGTCATAATACTTTTATTTGAGAAGTTATATTGTTGGTTGAAATATTTAAAAATAATTTATGGAAGTATTCTATTTGGGAATTATCATTTAAGTAAAGAATGTAGTAAGATATGTATTTGAGTGAAAGTTTTATCAAAGAAGTATATTCGATTTTAGAAAACTTTATGTTGAAAATTAATTTTGGTTTTAAGGATTTTCACTTAATGGGTACTTTTAAAAAAATGACATTTGAAAATAAAAGCATTCTTGGGTAAAGAGTTTTAATTGAAAAGACTTGATTTAAACGTTTTAAATGAGAATTATAAAACTAGACTTTATATCATAGGGTGTAAGATGGCAGGGTATTATGAGTTTTGAGTTGCCCAACACCCAATATATATGATGATGTTACATTTATGACTATTATGTGAGACTTTCTCTAAAGAGTTATAGAGTTGTCTAGTTATTACCTTTTATGGAGGTGGGAATGTGATGCAAAGAGTGTTCAATCCGTTATGTGGGATAGTGACCTTATACTTGTATTGGCTTGATATGGTTGAATTATTTGTATTGCATTATCCTTTGTTAAATTATTCCTAATTAAGAAAATTTAGCTGCTTATTCAGATGTCTTCTGATTACTTTGTGTCGTGCTCATTTAAATTAATTTCTTATGCATGTATTATGTTGCTCATTACTTGTTTAACTATGATTTATTTTAATTATTTGCTTGTTTACTTGTTTTTTTGATGTACACCTATTAATTCATTTCATGCATGTTTGGACTAATCTTTTTGCTTGTATTGGTTGTTGGTTGTGTGTTTGATATAGATATTTGTTTATCTGCTATGTATTATAACTTCATGATGAATTAGTTATTCAATGTTGACTTTTAAAATAGTTTACATTGGAGAAATTAGTAAGATGTTAAGGGACATATTTAATTTAGTCATAATGGGATAGCATAGTTCCTAAGCTGAGGAAGATTAGATATTCGAATTGACTAAGAGATTTGAAGTTGTTCCTTAAAATAAAGTAATAATGATTTGAGGATTTTGATGATTAAATACTTGCTAGATACCACTAGGGAATTAAGATGATGGGTCGGAGGTTCGCCATATAAAGGACTTTTAAAACATGCATTTCAAAATCTGTTTTAGACGAATAATTACGAGCTTGAATAAATGTTTTTGAATAAAAGGTTTCCGATTTTGTAGAGTTTTTGCAGACTAAAGTTGTAATAAAATAATGTTTTCTCCAAAATTAGTTTTAATTGATTTAAAACGAAAAAATATTTGCGAAACGGTGATATTTTTAGGAAGAAAAAGATTTTGTTTAAAAGGAAGATGGAAGCTTTAGTTTGAAAAAAATTGTTTTCATATACTTTTCTCTGAAGATGTATTAGAACTCTTCTCACTAGCACATCCCCTTTTTGGTATTTCAGATGAGACATTCCTGTCATCGAATGAAGGATCAGTATAAGATGATTTTTGAATATGTTATTTCGATGTGATACAGAGATTAGAACAAGATGAAATCTGACGTGGATGTGTACCAAAGGATCATTGATGCTCGAATGTTTCGATATTCCTCGTAAGGTAGGGAAAAAGAGGGTCCTCTTATAAAATGGTGGTCATTTGGAAGAGACTTTATAATTTGGGTCTGAGGATTGAGGATTGATTCAACTGTAGTATGAGTAAATGGGCATAATAAATTGAGCATCAGCCATGACTAAAATATATTATTTTGAGGATACAACCATCACTGGGCACATGTTATTTCGAGGATGTAATTATAAGTGTGCACAGGATATTCGAGATGGTGTGAAAATGAAATGGTACGTTGGTTATTGTGAAAATAAGACTATGAGGAAGTTTATAAACTTTTTGAGGACACACATATAATAATGGATACGTAGCCAACATAGGAATTAACATACACATGCCATTGGTCGATAAGTTAGTATAGTGATTATACCATATTATTTTGAGCATATGTCTAGGCTATGTTGGTTATTGACTTATGTATATTCATTTATTTCTACATATGTGCTTTCATTATCTTATGTTTTGTTGTGGATTTTTGTTATGGTTGAATTATGGAGATGCATAATATGGGCTAGTATATGATAGAGATTGTTTCACCTTTTTGTTGATGGAGTGTTTTTTGTATACTATAGCTTGGATTGTGTGATTGAGGAAGTCGTGTGGTATTATAGTATATAGAAAATCGAATTCATTGCCATGAATGAATTATGCTTGTTATACACAATTTTTATGTTGAATTTTTATTGATATGTTTCCTCATATTTTGTGATTAAGTGCATGTTGAAATTTTATTTATTTTGTTGAAAGTTGTATTTGGGGAATTGCGAGGGAATAATTCTTTTAAAGGAGGAGAATGTAACAAGCAACATTGAAATCTTCGAGCACCGTTTGCCATGCTTTACGAGCAACATCGAAACCATCAAGCATCAACGATCCTTTGGTACACGTCCATATCAGAATCCATCTTATTCCAATCTCTAGATCACATCAAAATATTTTATTCCAATATCCACTTATAGTGATTCCTTCATCTGATGACAGGGATGACTCATCCAAAATACCAAACGAGGGATTTGTCAGTGAGGAGAGTTCCAATCATTTTCAAATCAGAACATTTATGAATTTTTTTTGAAATAAAAGCTTTAACTTCCTTAAAAATAAAAATTCTTCCCGAAAATATCGCCACGGTAACGATCCGCCCTTTCACCCTCCAAAATCGACATAAATACGCTCATCGTATAACATGCCGAACGATCGAGTACCGGAAAGACAGATTATTAAGGAAAAAGAGATTAGGAGGAATAAAAAAGAAATTAAACAAAAAAGAATCTCACAGCGGACTGAATAACATACAATATAAATAGTTCTTTACATAAATCAGAACTGTAATTTACATATCTCACCTCAGAGCACACAAATAATAATTACCAGCCTGGGCGGTTATAACAACCAGCCCTCAAAATTGTTGGTAATTTCAACAAACACTGCAGCGGAATAAACAAGTACGAGAATATGTCTCGGTATCCAACTCATCTCCTAAGCTCTGTAGGATCCTAACCTGAACATGTAGTACTCGGTCTAACGTGAGCATTATAATACAATAACACCCGAGTCAGTCTGGAAAGTCAGCATGAGAAAACACTCAATTTATTTTATCAAAATCCTTTGAAAAACAAAGATATCTCGTAAGACCACGCCATAAATAAATACGACGCGTTTTTACCTTACGATAACAAAACCTTTCATATCAAAATCCTATGATATTATAATAGTGTCTAAATACAAATACTTATTCAAACAGCCGAATGCTTACATCTCACATTTTAGCATAGTTAGGTACAATCAAAACCGTACGACGCTTATCGGAGGATGGATTCCATACGAATGACTAGGTATTGGGGTATCACCTATCACAATACACGTCTAGAACTATGTACCGAGGACCACTCCAGGATCTTCGGCTACATAAGACCAGACTATCCCTAAACATTAATGGAATAAAACAACGATCAATATTTTTGGTAAACTCAACTTCGGTTCTTTAGGAAATAAACAGACGAAAATAAGATCGGAGATCACCTCCTAATCTTTAGTGGACGGATTTCCCAATCAACGTCCTAAAAGAATGGAATGAGTTTCCACGTACAGTATAGCACCTCGATCGGTAACTGTACCATTTAATTCTCGTGTTTCTTTTAGATATGCCAAAGTTATACTTAGATCCAGATTTGATAGTCGGTTATTTAACTATCAAATAAACAATCATTCTACCAAATATTTCCCTTTCCACTGAAAACATTAAATCTCTTTTCAATTTAATTTATATTTCAATCACTTAAATCTCTTTATTCAAATATATGTTTTCCTACCGAATTCAACATATTTACAAACTACTATTTTCAAAGATATTTAAAAGCCTTTAAAATAGACGGGAAAGTTCCACTACGGTTTCAAATCATAGATTTGTGATTCAGTGGTTACATCTCTATCCAGAGAATCCAAAATATAATAACAGGCACTCACTGCCTCCAATTACGCCATGCGAGTATACCATTACTTCCTGAAACTTTATTTAAAAATTATCTCAAAATAATGCTTATAAGTTCAAAAATAAGTTTTCAAGTTTAATCTAGGTAAATATAATTAAATAAAAGTTATTATGCAAAGCCATATAAATATTGAATGATTCATCTTTCGAAACAAAACGCTGACTAATTCTAATAAATCTTTAAGAATCATTATAAGGTTACTAATTAATAATTGAATATGTTTTAAACAATTTAAAATAATTAAATAACTAGTTTCTAACGCTTTTAAAATTACCAAGTTAATAATTAAAAATTCTCTTTTTAAAACAAGCCCAATTTCTTGATTGTAATTTCATTCAGTAAGTTTGGAAATCTTGCTTGAGTTCTAGTATGACAAATTTTATACTTATTTTCAATTTCACTTCTATCCTTCCAATTTGTTAAAAATCTCAATTTAAAAACCTTTCGCATTTAGACAAGTACCACTTAAGGATTTATTATTTAAAAATCCTTTTATAAATTATATTATAAAATCCCTGTTCACAATATCTATATGGTGGCGAAGAAGGAAACTTCTTTTAGCTTAACACACGTCTCTAAGACGTACGAGCTTAGAGGTTTTATGGTCATGAAAGTCAATGGTGATCGAAGGAATGACACTATGGCATTCAAAGTGGAACATGTGATGATCAAAGAGTGGCTTTGCAAAAAGAAAAGCATAGCTTTGTGGAGTGTAGCCTCACAAGCTTCATATCCCAGGAATGATATGGGATACTATGTGGTGTGAAGGACATATTTTTAGGCTTTTACCAAGGGAAAATGTCCCTATAGGCACGTGTTGCCTTATTGTATGAATGGACAGATATTGAAGGTTGATGGAGATCGTGTAAAGCCTATTCGAGTAATACTCTGTTCCATGGTAGTATAAAAACGTGGTTCTGAGGCTAACGGAGATCATGTAAAGCCATGCAGAAACTATGTATTATACATGGATTTTTTTGGGTACGAATGGTCGCTAGTTCCCTATCACGTTGGAAATCCAATACTAATACATTGCCTTTACGATTTTGATTATAGAACCTACTATTATGAAGTAGCCAGTGAGCCAACAAATTTAACCAATGTAACAATTTTGACAATTTTGATATATTATTTGAAAAATGTTTTTCAAAGGAATTTCATTAGAAATAATATCAAATTATTTTGGTATAAAGTATTGTGGTTATCACAAGGTAAAAATTCGTCAGTATTTATTTGTGGGCGTGGTCTTATGAGATACCATTCTTTTCAAAGGTTTTAAACTGGCATTAATTTATAATTTGTGTATCTCACACTGGTTTATCAAGCTTGATCCTGGTATTTTATATATTTGGGTCAGGTCCGGGTAGTTTCAGGTTTAGTTGAAGACACTTAGAGTTTTCAAAGGAGAGCTGGAGATCTTCATCTATGTATGGATGTATTCTATTATCTACTGCATGTAACGACCCGTATTTTTAACTATTTTAAATTATGGAAATTTGATATAATTATTGAATAAAATGGTTAAAAATAAAAATATAATGATTTTGAATGTAAATTATTGGACATGAACTTGAATAAAATTTTGAAATGAACATATTTTGAAGATTTGGCGATAACGAGTATTGAAATGAAATTCTATATATTAACTGGGTTTATAATCAATAACTAAAGTTGAACAATAATTGGGAATTGTTTAGATATAAATAAAATGATGTTGATAACTAAAATTTATTTTGAACTCAATGATTTATTTATATTGATTTATAAGATATTTAATTGTTTAGATTTAATATTGGAAATTATTTGAATAATTGAGTTTTGAATTTAATATGATTGAAAATGACATCGGAAGTTGATGTAAATTTTATTTGAATAACAATGAAGATTGTTAATATTTAAAATTGGGTTTAAAAATGAATAATTAAAATTTTGAAAATTTTATATTATAATTGACCAATAAAAATAGCCTTTCGGGGAACAGTCTCGAAATTCAACGAAACCAGTTCAATTGGGTCCCTAACAGTGTATTATTATCATATTTCTAATTTCATAGCGTTTGGAGTTATCATTAGGTCATACGGGATAGAAACGCGTTGAAATTAATATCGAAAATTCAATTTAATGATTGGGTCCAAAAAGCTCTCAAAATTTGTTCCATTACGTTCGGAATATGGGTATAACATTATAAACGCCAAGTGACACACCTCGTTTGGGATCCAGAAACTATAGCTAGATATTCTCGAATTTTAAATAATATAATTCAATTCGATTTGACCCAATGTTCCTTTTAGCCGTTTAAACATCTCCATCCCAGCCACCCTATACGTACGTGCTTATACCCGTACCTTTTAAAAATGCGTCCCCTCCTTCATCTTTAACACAACAGTGAAGAAGAGTAAAAGAAAAAAATGAACCAAAGTTTAAAAATTAATATCTCGTTGAATACTCCACGAATTTCTTTGAAATGAGTTTTAAAAATCTTATTTCGGGAGATCTTCAATTTGATATAGTACTTGTTGGGTTCGAGGTTGGTTGGGTCGACTCGACAGTGAAAGTCGTGGGTTTTTACAGGTAGTGTTTTCTTGGGTAGCGTTTGTGGTCATCTTTTGGAGAATTGGGATGTGCCATCGGCTTTGTCATGGAGAGGCACATCGATGGCAGAATTTTCATAGGCCACGGTAGCGATTCGCGATTCGCTACCAGGCGGCTTCAGGGGCATCGCGATTTGCTCCAGGAAGCCGGAGGGATGATCGAGGTGATGGCTGAGACAAGGATAATGAGGCGGTCATGTTGATGCTTTAGGGTTGGTCATTGATGGCGTAGGGGATTCATGCACGATAGGCGTGCATTTTGGGTTTAATAGAAAGCAATTGGTCTAGAATGAAAGAATAAGGAGGGATGAAGAGAAGCATTAGTATAGTGGATTATTTTGCTGGGCCAGGCTAAAATGTTTAGAGGTAATGGTTTAATATAAAAATAAATTTGTGTTTTGATTTAATTATATTTTAATCGATGAACTTAAAAATTAAATAACTCACCAATACGAGGTCAAATTGAGGCATGGATTTTTGCATTGCGATCGTGATAATGAGTGCTTCGCAATGAAACTGGTTTGGATGGATTTGGAGATTATTGAAATTTGGGCTAAAATCGGACGTTGTCCGGTTTTAGTTCCAAAACGGAACGTCCCGGCGAGAACAGAAAATAAAGGTGAGTGTTTTATAACGCTAACAAGTACTAAAATATTTTTGTGCTTGTCGAATTCAAAATTATGAAGTGACATAAATTTATTTATCATTGTTTAATGCACTTAATTGTCATTCAAATTAACTATTAAGATTAAAATTGATAGTTAAATTTGAAATATAAATTTAATTACTAGTAAAATACCTGGTATTAATAGTTATGGAATTGTTGTGAATTATTGGTGATATGGATGTTGATTTTGATGGATGCTATTGATTGATGATTTGGATGTTTATTTATTTTGATATATCCTGTTATCATCCTGTACATTATTTACAATATATAAAACTGTGAATTGGATTATTTCGAATAAATTAAGAAATATGTTAAAAATATATATACCTATGACGCTGAGATTTGGATTGAAATGACATATATCAATCTCTAAAATTAAATTGAAATAACTGATCACTTGGCCATAGGATAGAAAATTATATACAGACACCGGATTGGTTAAATAAATGATTTTAAAAATTTTAATTTGAAATTTATTTAAATGATTTGATTTTAAGAAAATGAAAATCAAATTTATGGAAATCGAACTCTTTTAAAATTGTGTCCAGAATTGAATTATATTTGAGGATTTGGATTTTAAATTGGGTATTGAAGGTAAATTTAATTTAAGTGTTTTGAATCGATATTTTGAAATTCGAACTTGGAATTGATATACATCCAAATGGTTCAAATTTGAAGTTGAAATTATTCTAGAATTGTAATTGAAATCAATTTGGATTTGAAATAAAAATTAATTCGGAATTGACATCGAAATTAATTTGGAATTGAAGTAAAAAAATTCGACTTAAAATCGGAATTGAATCGATTAAATCGAAATGGAAATTTAAAAGTGATTTGAATTACAAAATTTGGAAATTGAATCAGTTGGACTTTGTCTTTCTTAGGTATGAAACTATGCATTGATGGTTTAAAACTGTCATTGAAGCCGTAGAACTCACAAAGTGCTTCGTTTTGACGGATTATGGCTCCCGTAACTCTAAATGAGTCAACAATTATGGCTTTTCGAAGAATCAATATCCTTAGGGTGCAACATCTAAGGTGCAAGGTGCAACATCCGTCCAAAATGCAGAAATACTCCAATATGATTTTTAGAAACGAGGGCAGGAATTTGAAATGGAATAGTAGCAGTGATGGTAAATCGAAGACTAGCCACTGTGATCCCCTTTTACCATAAAATTCACATAAAGAAAACGAAGGGTAACAAAATTTCCAAGGCCCGAATATGATATGGATGTCTTTCTTAGGTATGAAACTATGCATTGACGGTTTAAAACTGTCATCGAAGCCGTAGAACTCACATAGAGCTTTGTTTTGATAGGTTATGGCTCTCGGTACTCTAAATGAGTCAACAGTTAAGGCTTTTCGAAGAATCGATATCCTTAGAGTACAACGTCTACGGTGCAAGGTGCAACATCTGTTTAAAATGATGAAACAGTCCAAGATGACTTTCAGAAACGAGGGCATTGCAACACCCCTAATTTTATTGACATTATTCAGGAGATTTAATTAGATAAATTAAATAGAATAATGTGATTTATTAGGGATATAAGGTTAATAAATCCAATGGCCTTGTCTTAATGAATGAACAAAGATAAGAGTTTACTAAATTAAGAAGTAGGAATTTACTATGGGGTAAACTAGGAAATGGGGATATACTCCTTAGTATAAATCCCTCCCGCCACCATCATAAACTTTTACTCTCTCATTCATAACTCCTCGCTATATTTCGACCAGCCATTAAAAGCTCAAGGAAGAACAAAAAATTAAAGATAAAAGCTAAGGATTTTAAGCTAGGAAATCATCTCGTACTCCAATTAATCAACCAAGGTGAATAATAGTGAAATCATCTCATTTTTACTTGTTTTGGTTTAGTTATAGATAATAATTGAAAGTATTTTGCTGTGTTGATCATGTTTGGATTTAAAAATCATTGTTCAAATAGAATAATGATTTATGGTGATTTATTGGAATTTTATGGAATTAAAATGATGGGTATATAAACTATTAAAATCTATCTTTAAGTATTCAAATTATTTTTGATTTTCCAAACAATTTTGCTGTATAAACCATTTTAATACTTAAACTGTTTTATATTAAACTATTTTAACCATTTAAACTATTTAAAACTATTCAAACTATTTTTCAAAAAGTCAAACTGGTCAAGGGATGAAATGTTTATAATTAAATCTTGGATTTAAGTGTGACTTGGGTTAAATGAAGTTATAATCTAAATTGAAATTCGAAACGATTTTGAAAGAGAAATCATAATATTGAGAAGAAATTGATTTTTGAAGTGAAATGGTATATTTTGAGTAAATATGATGACTTCGAAGTGGATTTGATTTTGAATCGAGTATGATAATTTGTTATCAAGTAGGAACTATTTTCGGAATGTAAAAGTACCAATCGGGGTGTAAAACGACGTTTGGTTGTTAAAGAGACAGGGGCGGATATGGGCACACTCTCTGTCGATACGGGAACAACTTTAATAACTTTGTACGTAGAGTGATGATACAGAACGAAGTGGTTGGATTTGGTGTACGTTTGCTGGATTTGGAGAAAGAGAACAGTGTTGGATTAGCCAATTTGAAATGACTAAACCAGTACCTGTACCGGCCAAGTGGGTTAGCTACTTTGTGCGGACACACTTCTTCATATTACCATCATTTACATTGTGATTGACCATGCGCATCCTCGGATTTTGGGCGTTAGCACCAGAATTGGTCACTAACACCCTTAAGAGAGATTGTGTAGAGGGATTAATGAAGAAAGTAAAGTTAAACAGAAAACAGTATGCAAATTTAAATGTAGAAAGTATGAACACCAGATTTATAGTGGTTCGGCGTAATTGCCTACGTCCACTTTGAGGTTAATCTTTATTGCTTTCCTCGATAATCGATTATAGATACAATCCGTATATCAACTATTTGATTACAATTGTTAAGCAAGAAAGATAAGCCTTAAATGAGTTTTGAATGCGGCAGAGTCTCGTCGGTGTTCTTGAAAAAAGGTTCATTTCACTGTGCCTCCGCCTCTCTATTTATAGACGAAGATGGGTTGGACTTCCCTGGTGGGCCTGGTAGCTGAATACCTTGGCCCAAAAAGTGTGAGCTCTGTGTGCCGAACCATAAATGCCGAACGAATGATGTCGAACGATATCTTCATGCCGAACGAAGTGATGTACAGAGTGGAGAGTGCAGACCGAGCAATAATCGAAGCCGGTCGAGATTGGATGAAGGCCGAACACCTCTGGATGCCGAACACCTCTGGATGCCGAACACCTCTAGATGCCGAACACCTCAGGATGCCGAACGATATTCGAATGCCGAACACCTCTGGACGCCGAACACCTCTGAATGCCGAACACCTCTGGTTGCCGAACACCTCTAAATGCCGAACACCTCAGGATGCCGAACGATATTTGAATGCTGAACACCTCTGGATGTCGAACGATCTCGAATGCCAAACGAAATTGGATGAATGCCGAACACCCCTAGATGCCGAATGACCTCTAATACCGATCGAGATCTGGATGTCGAGCAGTATGGAATGCCGAACGATATACGATACCGAACGGCTCTCAATGCCGAACGCTCATAGATGCCGAACGACTCTGGAAGCCGACCAAGTATGTTGTGCCGAACGCTCGGGATGCCGAATGGTATGCAAATGCCGAGTGTCTAGTTGCCTAGTCAAATCCCTAGGTAACACTTGCCCCCCAAAGTGCATCACGTGATCGAACGTGATGCGCTTTGAATCATGAGTCCTTCGTGCTTTGCTTCGAGCCTTGGCTCAGTTTCCTAGATAGTATTTTCTCTTGAATACCAGGTGAGGCGATGCTCGCCGAACGACATGCAAATGCCAAATAGCATAGCCGATGCCGAACGAGGTCGTCTTGGTCGGTTCTACTGGTCATTGTCCCTTCGACTTCCCCTCTTCTCCTATAAAGGTCGGCATTTTCCTTCTTCTTCTCTTTTCACTTTTTACCTCCGTTATTTTCCAAGGATACGCAACTTACCTCCCTTGAATTTCGTTCACCTCTCTGATCTCCCCATCCTTCCTTGAATCTAACCAGCCCTTCCTACAACTCCTTCCCAAATTAAGCTCGAACAACTTTCAACCTCAAGTTCACAGACACTCAAGTTCCCGCTGTACTTTTCGGTAAGAACCTTTCGATCGTTTTCTCAAATTAGGAAGCATAACACAAACTCGAACTTGCGAATCCTCCGTAGATTATAGGAAGTAGGAGGCGTGTGGATGAGAAAGACGAATTGAGGTGCGGACGCTTCCTAGGGCTGGAACTTAGTATGATTTTAGGCGATTTCAAGGTGGGAATTAGTGGAAAATGAATCGTTGTGGCTCGGCATGATCTTTCAATGCCGAGTGGTTATGAGGGTGCATGGGAATGGAATTGGAGATAAGGCCTAGTGGTGTGGATCGGCATGGCCATGGTTCGGCATGACTTGCTGAAGGACTTGGCCATGCCGGTCGGGAAAGATGGAGGGAAAGGAGAGAAGTGTGGTTAAGGGTAGAATGCTGAGCAGAGCGACTCGACACAAGCGTGGTTCGGCATGATTTGATGCATGTCGAACAGAAAATAGGAAGGGTTAGAAGAGTGACACTTATGCTAAACAACCCTTACATTTAGGCCGGACAGAACGGAGGCCGAACAATATTTAGGCCGAACAGACTTTAGACCGAACAGAATTTAGACCGAACAGACTTTAGGCCGAACAGAATTTAGGCCGAATAGAATGAAAGCTGAACAGGGTGAAGGCCGAATAGAACGGAGGCCGATCGATGTTTAGGCCAAACGACATTAAGGTCGAACGACATTTAGGTCGAACGGCATTTAGGCCGAACGGCATACATGCCATGTGTTTCAAGTGTCGCTCGACCTTAACCCTTGATGAATTGATAACAATAGTTGAAATCATTCCAACTTGAACATAACCCTCATCAAATTCATTTATTCCCCTTGCCTAATTGTATGATAGGAACGAGGACAAAGACTTGAGCGAACTAGCATATCGAACCAATCTGGACTGATAACTCCCTAGTTTTCATCATCATAAGCCTGAACTTAAATCAGCAACAACGGATAATTGCCTTTAACATATAGTGCCAATGTCCGAGCCTAAAATTGAAATCATCATAGGACAGGCTTTCGGAGACGGTCAGTGATGACGGTCTTCGAAGGTGACAATTCAAAGCTAAACTTTATACCATCAACTCTGTGACTTTCAATTTCTCAGCACCTATACTTGAATTATCACACTAGCTCACACACCACAAAGGGGGAATATTTATGTCGTTAAGTCTAACTTCGATTTTTCAAGTATAGCTCAAACAGTTACTTTTCTAGATTCAATCTTTATTAAAGATGTCTAGGAAATCTAGTTCTGCTACGATCTCAGACAAACCTGGACCATCCTCTAGACAAGAAGTCGCAGATACTTCAAACCCACCGACTTCCCCTGCTCATAACTTAGCTCCCGACGCCCTAAAGGCATCAATTTTCTTGAATAACCCAGTCGATTCACAGGCTTCGAAGATCAATGAAAGTGCACTCCGTCGGATATGCTCTGTCCACGGAATCCCCTTCGACGACGTGTTAGTTCCATCGGGGCATGATTGTTCACAGTTGCCCCCGGTTGGATACATAGCTTGTAATAAATTTATGTGTTGGGTCAGAAGCATGCCACCATTCAACTTATTTCTTCGGGACGTGCTACAATACATCAACATTGCCCCGTCGCAACTGAACCCGAATGGCCACGCATTCATCTACGGTACCTACATCCTCTTCATGAATGTCCTCTCTAGGCCTCCAACCCCGGGCGATATCATATATATATATATATATATATATATATATATATATATTGCATCAAGAAGCGGAGAGATAGCCCCTCTTTCATGTTTCTCGAGCCACACAACAAATGTCACATTTTAACTGGGGCATGTAGCAAGTTTTCTCTATACAAACATGAATGGTTTTATGTGCGTTGCCCTCCTGCTTTCGCGAGCAGAGGGGTGGAAGGAAGTAAGTCTTTTCTCTGGATCGATATTCATGCTTGGTCGAAACTGTACCTTTTCTAATTCTTTTCCATTCTTTCAGGTATCAATCCACGTCCCTAGGGCAGCGGATATTCTGAAGCCGTCAGAGCTATCCGAGCCCTCCCTGCCGAAAAACGGGACATCAGAACTCTCATTTCGAATGAGACACTTACAAGGCTTGGACTGTTGGTAGAAGGTCGCTGGGTAAGCCTCCCTCAGGGCGTTGCCATTCCCAAGCATGCCTTTGGCAAAGGGAAAAAACAAGCTGAGTCTTCAGCATGTAATGCTTATGATGCACTAGAAGAGGGGGAACTTAAGGAAAACGAAACACCCAAAGTATAGGATGAGAATACCGGTCCTACTCAGGACTGGATAGTTGAAGTTCACGACATCGAAACATCATCTTCCCCTTCGAAGACGAAAATGAAACTGACGTACAAGATAAGGATAAAGTTGGCGGAACTTCTAAAGTTACTCTTATTCCAACAGAGAAAGAGGCTTCCTCATAGCGTTTAGAAAGTTCTTTAAAGGGCCTCTCGAACCTCTCCATACCTGACGATCTACTCAATTATGATTTTGACGATCCGAAGGCACTTAAACTTCACATGCCCATCAGAGGCGATGCAGGCGTTCAAGCCCAACATCAGGGAGAAAAAACTCCCGTTAGTAAAGAAACTGGTCCGTCGGTGGGAAACACTAGGACACATACAAACACATGCACTTCATCTTGTACTTAAATTTCCGTCGTCACACCTCTCTTTGCTAGTCCGTTGTTATTTAAATTCTGTATAGGTGACATGGGGAGTACACACGTAATTGATTGTCTCCGCGGGTCGTCTATCATCCATCACTCTGGACGGGACTCAGGTTGCAGAAGACGTTGGGATAGAGACGGTGATGGCGATAGGGATTATCATTCCCGAGACTCATCATCTCGGAAGAAAACATGTTATCAGCCCAAATACCACCAAGATCCCTATTCTCACTCAGAGCAAAGAAAAGATAAGCATGGCCATAAGGGGTCGCAATCCGATGTCCCCCGTGATCAACACTTTGATTCCTCTTCCACACGACAGTCCCGGGATCCTTACAGGAGAGCTGAACTTTCGAAGCCGTCTCCTCCTGTTCCCGCAACAGATCCAACAGTATCGGAGAGATTGGCCGAGCTTAAAGTTAAATTTTCAAAAATCTGCTTTGATGGCCTGAAGTTCCTCCTGGCAATCCATCATATACCTGGAGATGTCAAGCAGAGCGCTATCACCTGTACCAATGACGTCTATGTTCAACATGACGTGTTTGTTCAACTTGCTGAGAAAGTGTCAAAAGTCTACATAGAGCGCCAGCATGAGATTGATCGCCTGAAGCTTGAGGCTATCCATGACAAAGACATTATCAAAGCCCAGGACGAAGAGCTTGCGTCTTACAAATCTCAGCTTGAGGCCGCCTAGCAGAGCGCCAAAGATACTTTCGAAGCCATAACTCGTTTGGAATCAACCCACAAAAAAGAAATCGACGAGGCATTCCAACGCTATGTGGCCTTAGTTTTGGAGAAAGACTCGGTGCAAAAAGAGAGGGATGCATTCTGCCTCCGAGTCAAAGAACTTGAGGAGCGACTCCGCAAAGAGCAAGAAGAGAAGATTGCTGCTTAAGAAGAGTCGCAACAGTATTGCGACGAGATCGTTGCCATGCGACTCCTAAAGGCGAAACTTGAGGAGGGGCTTTCTAAAGTTGAGGCGCTGAAGAGTGAAGCCCGTGAAGAGGGCAAAAAGATAACATCTGCGGAGATCGACTCCCGTCTTGAGGTGGCTAAGGAAGAAGGTAGGGAAGAGGTCAAAAGCATGTTCGACCCGCTTATTGCTGAATTCAGTGCCCGCGTTCTCATGCACCGGGACTTAACTTTTCTGGATGAGGGCTATCTCGAATCTTTGGTCGAGGCGTGAGAGACCTTAATTGAAATCAGGAAGGCCGAACATGGTACCAAGGAGGTTGATGAAGGAGCTTTGATAAAATAATTTCTTAAGGGAAACGAGCCTTCAGACCTGTCAGCGACGAAAGCCCTTTATTGCAAAGGCTTCCCTTCAACGAAAGGGAAAGAAGTTATGGTCGGTCCATCCGGGATCGAGTCTCCAGCTCGTGTGCCTACCCAGTCGGCCGGTCGGCCGATACTCGATCCCTTTGAACAACACATTGGCTATGACCCGGAGGACCCCGACCTTGGAATTCATGTTTTGTCCCCTATTCCAGAGGGTGAGACCCCCCTGACGGCTGAGAGCCAGCCGAAACCTGGTAGGCAACTCTTTTGCTTTAACATTCCAAGAGTTCTCATTTTTCACCAGAAGCTATCGCATTCTAATACTTGCTTTTCATGATCTTGTGCAGGCCGTTCGGATCATGAGCCCACTCCGAGGAGCGATGTTGCCAAGGAGTTGAAGGAAAAAACGAGTGAAGCCACTCATGCAGGAGAGTCTCCCGGTCCAAATGCCCAGGTGATCGGAGCACTTGATGAGGACAAATCAGAGACTTCCTCTCCCATCGACGGGAGTTATGAAGTTGAAATTACAGGCGCCTCTGAACACACATCTGAACTGAGCATAAAGGAGCAGCTTGAGAAAAAGAAGGAAAAAATGGTCAATATCAAGGTCGAACCTCAAGCTGTGGACCTAGACGATCCTTTGAATAAGCCGTTGAAGGTCATCCTCCCAGGCGGGTCCAAACCCATGGATGTTCCTCGTACTTCTTCAGCTGTCACTCCTCCGTCAAAGAAAGCCATCAAGGGTATACGAACTGGGGAGGAGTCGTCTGGTAAAAAGTCGAAGAAGTCGAAGAAGTAGTCTTCGCTCTCGTTCAACGAGAGTTAGTTTAGATCATGTAATTATTTTTTGTTTTCGTAGTTCATGTAAATAAAATTATTTTTGATGAATAAAACTTAGTTCTTTTTCCTCTCAGAGGACTATTGTTATTGGCTTTTTGTATAACCATGGTCAAAACCCGAGCTACTGCGAGTTACGTGAACTTCTCGATTCATCTTCAAACAAGTTTACAACTTTTTGGTATTGCGCATTCTTTATCCCATGCTCCGGGTACTTAGAATATTTTTCAATCCGTACGCCAAGGGCTCGTTGTCTTCAAGTCATTTATATCTAGTTCGCCCTCAGGGGACTTGGACATTTAAATCATTTATACTCTGGCCCGCACTCCGGAGACTCGGAGTACTCCAGTCCGCGCTCCGGGAACTTGGAGATTTTGAGTCGTTTATACTCTGGTCTGCACTCCGGGGACTCAGAGTACTCCAGTCCGCACTCCGGGGACTTGGAGATTTTTAGTCGTTTATACTCAAGCCCGCACTCTGGGGACTTAGAGTATTCCAGTCCGCACTCCGGGGACTTAGAGATTTTGAGTCGTTTATACTCTGGTCCGCACTCTGGACACTCAGAGTACTCCAGTCTGTACTCCGAGGACATAGAGATTTTTAGTCTTTTATACTCGAGTCTACACTCTGGGGACTTAGAGTACTCCAGTCTGCACTCCGGGGACTTGGAGATTTTAATTCGTTTATACTTTAGTCCACACTCCGAGGACTCAGAGTACTCCAGTCCGCACTCCGGGGACTTGGAGATATTAATTCACTTATACTCTGCTCCGCACTCCGGGGACTTGGAAATATTAATTCGCTTATACTCTGCTCCGCACTCCGGGGACTCTAAGTACTCCAGACCGCACTCTGGAGACTTGGTGATTTTAAGTCATTTATACTCTGGTCCGCACTCCAGGGACTTAGAGTACTCCAGTCTGCACTCCGGGGACTTGGAATTTTAATTCGCTTATACTCTGGTCCGCACTCCGGGGACTCAGAGTACTCCAGTCCGCATTCTGGGGAATTGGAGATTTCAAGTCGTTTATACTCTGGTTCGCACTTCGGGGACTCAGAGTACTCCAGTCCGCACTCCGAGGACTTGGAGATTTTAATTCGTTTATACTCTGGTCTGCACTTCGGGGACTCAGAGTACTCCAGTTCACACTCCGGGGACTTAGAGGTTTTGAGTCGTTTTTACGCGTTCGTACGTCATACAGAGTAACGCATCTCTTAGTCATTTGTTACAGCGTTATCATACACAGAAACATCGACAATCCATGGAAAAAGAAATGGCTTCAAGCCTTTATTAATGCAAATAAGCTAAATTGTCTTTTTACATGCCGTAAACTAGGAATAAAAACTTGCTTGAAATAAATGCAACTAAAATATGATAGAAATGAACTAAGTGTAATAATGCTGCAAATGTTCACTATTCCATGCTTAGGGGAGTGTCGCACCATCAACGGTCGCTAGCTTGAAAGTTCCTTCTCCAAGCTTCCGTTCAATGACGTACGGACCTTCCCATGCGGGGATTATATGTGATGGAACTGTGAAAACTCGTTTCAAAACGAGATCACCCATGCCAAAGATTCTTGGTCGGACTTTTTCATTATAATATCGAGCGACTCGGTGCCTATACGCGGCCTCTCTTAAATTAGCTTCTTCGCGCTTTTCATCAATGAAGTCCAATGATTCCAGCAAGAGACCTTGATTTGACTTAGGGTCATAATAAGTTACCAGATGTGATGGAACTTCAAGTTCCACAGGTATGACAACTTCCATACCATATGCCAATGCGAATGGGGTGTGGCCAGTCGCGGACTTGTGGGTGGTTTTGTAAGCCCAAAGCGTTGTTGGAAGCTCATCCACCCACTTGCCTCTAGCCTTTTCCAAACGATTTTTCAATATGGATTTGATTATCTTGTTTACGACTTCCACTTGTTCATTAGCTTTCGGGTAAGCAACTGCTGCAAACTTTTTCTCAATGCCATATTTTTGGCAAAATTCCTTGAACTCTTTGTTTTCAAACTGAGTTCCGTTGTCTGTAACGATGGTTCGTGGAAGGCCAAACGGCATATAATATTTCGTATAACGAAATTACCGACCTTTTTGGTGGTGATAGTGGCCAAAGGTTCTGCTTCTGCCCGCTTGGTAAAGTAATCGACCACAACTATTGCGTATTTTGCACCATCTTTGGATAGAGGTAAGGAACCGACTATGTCGATCCCCTACATTGCACATGGCCAAGGACTTACCATTTGTATGAGTTCCGTCGGCGGAGCTCTTGGGATTTTCGCATACTTCTGACATTTTTCACATCTTCTCACATAGTCTGAAGCATCCCGATTTGCAATTGGCCAATAGTATCCATAGCGGAGGATTTTCTTTGCTAACGTCTGCCCTCCGGTATGGTCGCCACATTCACCTTCATGGACTTCCTTCAGGACTCGTTTTATCTCATCATGGGCAATGCACTGGAGTAAGGGGGTCGAGAATCCCCTCCGATACATTACCCCACCTTGCATCACATAACGCGAAGCCTTACGAATGACTTGTCGTCTTTCGCTTCTTCTTTCGGGCACGACCCTTTTTGATTTCTGTTTCTAACATGAAATCTACCTCCATCATATTTATGCTCGGAACATGTAAGGTTTCAAAGGGAAACAATCCCATATGTTGCGCATCACCAGTGCTTACGAATTTTGCCAATGAATCAGCTGCTATGTTTTTCTCACGCGGGACATGTGAAATATCATAATACTTGAGATTAGCTAGCAGCTCCTGAACTCGGACCAAATATGGGGCAAGTCTCTGCCCTCTTGCTTGGTAGTCTCCACGCACTTGATACACCACCAGTTGCGAGTCGCAAAAGATTTCAACCGATTTTATTCCCAGTTCTTTGATGAGTCTTAAGCCGGCAATCAATGCTTCATACTCGGCTTCGTTATTCGTTGCTGTGAATTCGAGCTTCAAAGCGTAGCAAACTGATCGATTCTCAGGAGTTACAAGAACTATGTCAACCCCCGAACAACGGTCATTAGATACCCCATCGGTGTACATCTTCCATCGAACGAGAGGTATGACATTGTGGCTGTTTGATTCGTCTGTCATGGTGAATTTAGCGATGAAATCTGCTAGCGCTTGTCCATGTATGGCCTTTCGCGGCAGGTAGGTAATATCGAACTGACTCAACTCGATATTCCATTTTAACATCCTTCCAGAAGTTTCCGGTCGTTGGAGTACCTACCGCAAGGGTTGACCAGTGTAAACACTGATTGAGTGTGCCTGAAAATACGAGCGAAGCTTGCGTGATGCAATCACCAAGCAATAAGCTAATTTCTCGATCTTGGGATAATTTCTTTCTGCCCTCGTCAGACGTTTACTAACATAGTAAACTGGCTTTTGAACTCGGTCCTCTTCACGAACCAAAGCCGTACTGATAGCATGCTGGGATACTGCCAAGTACACATGCAACATTTCATGGTCTATTAGTTTCGATAGCACCGGGGGGCTCTCCAAATGCCTTACCAGAGCTCAGAATGCTTCCTAACAGTCGGATGTCCACTTAAAATTCCTTTTTCCCTTCTTTATCACATCAAAGAAAGAAATGCACTTATTCGTAGCTCTTGGATATGAATCGGCTCAACGCGTCCACCTTTCCGTTCAAGCTTTGTACTTGCTTTATTGTTCTGGGCACTTCTATGTCCCGAATAGCCTGAATCTTTTTTGGGTTAGCTTCAATTCCACGTGTGTTCACAATGAAACCCAAGAACTTCCACGAGGCAATGCCAAAAGAGCACTTTAAGGGGTTGATCTTCATCCCGTAATGCCTGAGTATGTCAAACATCTCTGCTAAGTCTCGGATGTGGTCGTTTGACAGCCGTGACTTCGCGAGCATGTCATCCACATAGACTTCCATCGTTCTACCAATCTGGTCCTTAAACATTCGGTTCACCAAACGCTGATAAGTTGCTCCCACATTTTTCAATCCAAAGGGCATTACTACATAGCAATATAGCCCCATATTTGTGACAAAACTGGTGTGTTCTTGGTCTTGAATATGCATCGGGATCTGGTTGTATCCTGAATACGCATCCATAAATGACAATAATTCATGTCCGGCGGTAGAGTCGACGAGCTGGTCGATTCTAGGTAAAGGGAAACTATCCTTCAGGAATGCTTTATTCAGATCAGAGTAATCAACACAAGTTCTCCACTTTCCATTCGCTTTCTTCACTAGCACTGGGTTAGATACCCATTCAGGGTAGAGGGCATCACGGACGAATCCATTGGCTTTGAGTTTGTCCACCTCCTCTTTGTGAGCCGCGGACCTCTCCGGGTCCATACCTCTCCTTTTCTGTTTTACGGGAACGTGTCTCGGGTCTATGTTCTACATATGACTCGAAATTGTAAGATAAATCCCGCACGTATCAGAGTGTGTCCAAGCGAAAACGTCCAGATTAGCCCGGAGGAAATCAGTGAGATCCTCGGCCACTGAAGGGTCGAGTTGTGATCCAATCTTAAGAACTTGTGATGGGTCATCCTGGCCGACCGGAATGTCGATCGTCAGCTCAGCCGGTGCTGCATTCGTTTACCTGGGTTTCCTATCATCATCTCTCGGATATATGTCTCTAAGGATCCGAGAATGCTGCTCGAGCCAGGGCTCGGGCACTACTTGTCAATCATCAGTCTTTAGGATGCGGACGGAGCTGTCCGCAACCTTTTCCTTCTCTCTCCGCTGAGCTTCTCTCAGTTCCGCCACATAACATGCATGACCGATCGCCTGATCGCCATGTACAACACCGGCTCCTTTATTTGTCGGAAATTTTAATGTCAAACACCATAGGGCCAGAGCGGCCCTAAACTCTGCCAGGGTTGGACGACCCAAAAATACGTTGTATGGAGAGTCAACATCCATTACTATGAATGGTAGGACTCGCACTCTCCTACGCTCACCTTCCCCCAGTTCAACTGGTAATTCTATGTACCCCATTACGTCGGTTACAGCATAGTTAAAGCCATGGATACGAGCTTTGCATGGTTTCAAATCTTTTGTCTCCATCTTCATTTGGTCATAAGCCGTCTGGAAGATGATGTTGACAGTGCTTTCACAATCAATCAACATTCTTTTCACGTAAGCTGGCCCGATTGTTGCAGATATAATCATCAGGTCGATAGTAGGAGCCTCCACCTTGTCCACGTCTCAACTCCTAAACACTATATCGTTAGTCATCATGCGTTGTTGTTTTGCGGGAGTTCCATCTTCCACATTCGAACAACATTCATAATCCGCATGCCTCAAGGAGGTAGCATATCGTTCCATCTCCTGCCAATTCTTGTCTGCAGCATGAGGTTCTCCGACTATAGTGTTTATGATCAACCTACCTATAGTCCGGGCAGGTTCCTCTGGGTGACGTGGAGCCGACTTACGCCCGGGGTCCGACGTTCCTTGCCTACCCTCTGGTGGGTTTTTAACAAACTCCTGCAGCTTTTTCTGCCTGATCAACCTTTCTATAGCGTCATGAAGGTGTCTACACTCCTCCGTATTGTGCCTATGGGTTTCATGGAAGCGACAGTACTTCCCTGTCCATTTCCGTTCTTCGGTGGACTCCTTTGGACGCGACTTTCTCTATTCAAAGGTGTTACAGGTAGGTAGATAAATGTTTTCAAGAGAAGTATTCAGGGGAGTGTGTTCGTTGTAGGTCGGAATCCTTGGCTTCCATTTCCCTGGTTCTTTTTTCTTTCCCTAGATTTCCACTTCTGGATCCTTCGGACTGCCCAGGCTTGTTCTGGACGTTGACTTGAACTTTTCTCGATCTGCCACCGTACTGCTACACAGCGATATTACTTTTCACAGTCTCCTTAACAGGCCTTAGTGCCTTGTCTCATCTTGTCCATTGAGCTTCTTCCCTCTATGAACTGATGATCTTTGGAATAGAATCGTTCCAACGTAGCTGGGGGCTTTCCCGCCAACCAATCACCAAACTCTGAGTCTGGATCCACGGCTCGCATTACCGCCATCAAAATTGCATGGTCGTTAGGATTGCTGACTTCAGTGGCGGCAACATGAAACCTCTGTAAGTATGCTTTCAAAGACTCTCCAGGAGCCTGGATTACACTTGATAAGGACATAGTAGCATGTATCTGGAATTATTCAACAAATTTCATCGCTAACTCGTCGAAGCTGGATATAGATCGCGGAGGAAGCCGGGTAAACCACATAGTGGCGATTCCGGACCGAGTGATTGGTAAACACCTACACTTAGTCGCGTCATTGGCCCTTGTCGAATCCATCATCCATTCGTACATCATCACGTGTTGCCTAGGGTCAGTCTTCCCTTCGTAGGCTGGGATAGTCGGCATATTGAATTTCTTGGGGTACTCAGCCTGTAGGATAATATCTGTAAAGGGAGTATGACTCCTGGACACTCCCAATCTTCGTTGGTCAGGCCTTGGTTCTCTCTCATCAACTGCCTGACCATGGCTGATAAATCTGGAGTTTGTATGGAAGGTGGGAGGTTGGATTCCGCTCCACGGGACCGTGCGGGTTGATGTCCCGCCTACTGACGGTCAGCTAAACATGAGTCTTGAAGGCCAACTTGATTTGGGTGTTGATGAGCCGGGCGTTTGGTCTCTTCACGTGCCTGATCCCTGGCGGATCGATCAGTGGCACCCGTCCGTGCAGTTTATGTCTTGCGGTGTCTACGCCTAGAAGGTTCGTCAGCTGAGGTCGAGCTACCAGATGAAGAATAAGGAGCAGGACTACTCCCAGCATTTTGATGCTGTTGTAGGGCAAGCTGAATAATAAGTATTGGCTTGGATCTTCTCAGCAAGTTTCCTTCTACTTTCCCTAACTTCTCTTATCAAGTCGTTGAACTTTGTTTGGGAAACGACATTCGCTTGGTTCTGGGTGGAGGTTCCTGCGCCTTGAATTGCTTACTGATTGTTAGGTCCTATCTGTTGTACACTAGCAATTTCATTGACATCTGCGTTGTGAGAGGCTAATTTAGTTCATGGTCTTCCCATGGTAGAGTTGTCGGTTGTAAATCTGAGTAGAATCAACAGATGTCTTGCGAATGATTTGGATCTCCTTCGAGGGATTTTTCAATCCAGTAGCTACAAAGTAGAACCTATCGTCCTGAGAATTCGATTCTCAGTGAAAGCACCAAAATGTTTGCACCAGAGTTGGTCACTAACACCCTTAAGAGAGATTGTGTAGAGGGATTAATGAAGAAAGTAAAGTTAAACAGAAAACAATATGCAAATTTAAGTGCAGAAAATATGAACATCAGATTTATAATGGTTCAACGTAATTGCCTACGTCCACTTTGAGGTTAATCTTTATTGCTTTCCTCGATAATCGATTACGTATACAATCCGTATATCAACTATTTGATTACAATTGTTAAGCAAGAAAGATAAGTCTTAAATAAGTTTTGAATGCGGCAGAGTCTCCCCGGTGTTCTCGAAAAAAGGCCCCTTTCACTGTGCCCCTGCCTCTCTATTTATAGATGAAGATGGGTTGGACTTCCCTGGTGGGCCTGGTAGCCGAATACCTCGGCCCAAAAAGAGTGAGATCTATGTGCTGAACCATAGATGCCGAACGAATGATGCCGAATGACATCTTCGTGCCGAACGAAATGATGTGCTGAGTGGAGAGTGCAGGCCGAGCAATAATCGAAGCCGGTCGAGATTGGATGAAGGTCGAACACCTCTGGATGTCGAACACCTCTGAATGCCAAACACCTCTGAATGCCAAACACCTCTGGATGCCCAGCACCTTTGAATGCCGAACACTTTAGGATGCCAAACGATATCGGAATGCCGAACAACTCTGGATGCCGAACACCTCTAAATGTCGAACACCTCTAAATGCCGAACACCTCTAAATGCCGAACACCTCTGGATGCCGAACACCTCTGAATGCCAAACACCTCAGGATGCCGAACGATATTTGAATGTTGAACACCTCTGGATGTCGAACGACCTCGAATGCCGAACGAAATTGGACGAATACCGAACACCCCTGGATGCCGAACGACGACTAATGCCAATCGAGATCTGGATGCCGAGCAGTATGGAATGCTGAACGATATATGATACCGAACGGCTCTCAATGCCGAACGCTCATAGATGCCGAACGACTCTGGAAGCCGACCAAGTATGTTGTGCCGAATGCGCGGGATGCCAAATGGTATGCAAATGCCGAGTGTCTAGTTACCTGGTCAAATCCCCACATAACATTGGGAGTGTTTGGACGCGGTGTGCGATCATGGCTATGATGCGTTATTACTAGCCGGGAAGGGTAAACTGGTTTTGGTTTAATATTGTCCTATCACAGCGCATCCATATCCACCAACGGTTTGCTGGTCTTTTATACGCAAACTGTACGACAATGCTTAAAAACGCGTTAAAGGAGATCAATGTAAAGCCTTAACACTAAGAAAAATATTTATTTTACTAATTAGACATTATATATGCAGCATATTCTACTACATATAAATATTTTGACGGATCCTTAAGAGATGGAAAATCCTGTAACATCTCTTGAGTTACTGCACGCACGTTATATAGTGCATAGGAGATGTGAAATCCTGTAAACATCTTTGATGCTATTACACGCATGTTATATGCAATATTGATTTAACTTACATAAGGATATTTCCAGACTCGATTGTTTTGTCTTTTTATTGTGTTTGGGTCATCCCTTAGTTTTCACCTCATTGAAGATTTATTCTAGAGGACTACGATGAAGATTTGGTATATTATTACTATTAGTATTCCTGCATCATGTTATTCCACTACATTATTTTGTTTGTTCTGTTGTATATATATAACTTTGATAAATGTTGTATAAACTATAATCAAAAGTATGGTAAAAAGCTTTATGAACTGTTTATTTGATTATTATATTTTATCGTTCCACTACGAGATTCTGTGTTTGTTTTCTTCTTCTTTTCTTATTTTTCTTAATTAACCCCATTGGTTATCTATGTTTCGGACCTTTTGAATTGGGCATGTGTGGATTATTATCGATTTGAACCTTTCGAAATGTGGGTCCTCACACTACATCTATTGCGTTTGTTTTTATTTTTCAGCATTTGTAAGGATAGATTATTTATAACTGTCTAGGAAGAATCTAAGTTAGACTCTGATATTGTATTCAATATTTTCCGTTGTAAAGATTATTGTTGAAATAATATATGATATTTCATTTGTGCAAGATTCTATTCTATGTTTATTTTCTTTTTCCCTAACAATCGGGGTTTTCGGCACTTAGATTTGCGGAACGTGAATACCGAGGATGTATTTGTGTATATTTTCGAGGGTCGGAAATCCTGGGTATTACATTTGGTATTAGAGCTTAGGCTGAGCAAACACCTAGGTGTTTGTGTAGTAAAACTCATTATTGATAAGGTTGGTAATACCCTCGAATGTGGGACTCATTAGAGATAGGGTTAGCAACGCCGTAGAATGAGTTGAGAGTGTTATATATATATGAGTGTGTTGTTAACGTTATATAAAAAATGATTATTGTTTTAAAAATTTGTAAATGAAATAATTATACCATGGATTAAATTTTAAATATAAAAGATATATATTGTTACAAATCAAGATTAATGAAATTTAAATTTGAACATCTTGTGATTAGAATTTCACAGTTTGACTATAAGATGTTCCATAAAGATAATCGATAAGTAAGAAAGTAGTTGAAATATGATATTTATTCAAGAGAATTAAATTAAAATCCATAATAGATATTCCAAAATATAAATTAAGGAATAATAATGTCAAGCTATTATCATTAACCGATCAATTATTTGATTTAAAGTTTGGGTACAAATACCTTGTGAATTAAGTTTAACAATTTGACTATACGGTGTTTGATAATAAGATTGCTTTAAAGTTAAGAAATTTATTTAAGACAAATTTATGAGCATGTTTTGCAAATAAAATGGCTTTATAAAAGACGAATATAAAAGATATTTATAAATAGCATTTTGGTAAGTGTTATAAAGATGTTTTCCTTAAAAAAAGAATATTTGAAAATATTCTTTTTTATTATTTAATGCATCTTTATTAAAAATATATTAAACAAAAGTTTATGAATTGTTTTGATTAATATTTTTGGATGATTAATAAACACATATGAGGTACGTAGATCATTTCGTCGCACGATTTTGATCTAACTTAGGAGTACAGAACTTTGAGATCACTAGCCCGAAATAGGATTTGTCACTCTATTTTTGAAGGCGAACATTGATGAGGGTTTATGATTGGGTACTTTCATTTTCTATCATAGTTGAGAGCTATGCAAGGAAAACTGAAGTTCTAATCTCAAAGTCTGGATAGATTCTGCACTAGAGGCTCGAGGGAGCAGTACCAGTTCATAAGAAAAGTTGGGGATCTGAATAGTAGATCAAATCTGATATTATGTTCAGATTATCTGTATACATCATACGAGTGTAAGTTTAAAAGTAAATATTTTGGGTAAATACCTTTGGGTTTTGTTTTGTTGTAATATCGAGAACTAAATTCTTCTAAGGGGGAGTCTGTAATGACCCGCAAATTTATCAATTTGTAAATTTACTTTTAAAATATTCAAATATAAGCTTTTAAAAACATATATTATGATGTTTTGAGCAAAAAATAATAATGTAATCTTATTTTGAATAAGTATTTATGAAAATATAAACTTTGAAGTAATATCAACAAAATGACTGAAAACCGTTTTATCGATATACAGCTCTATAATCATAAAACGTCATGTACGAAGCCGGATACATACATTTATTATTATAATTAAATAACAATATAAGGTAAATTATTTATTTTATTATTGGAAATCAAATGAATATATGACATCATCAGTGATGCCCTTACATTTAACAATTGATTCATGAATTTAAATTGAGATTTAATGATTTAGTAATAATTATAATTATTAAAATAATTGTTTTTAAATGATAATAATTCACTTAAAAATAGTTATAAAGTGATATATAACCAGTTTGAAAGTATAAGAAAATTGGTACGCTTTATCGGTATAATAGCAATTTTCGCAAATAATTATTAATGTTGATTTATATGGTTTTAAAATTCAAATGAGATCATTTTTATTAATTAAAAATGACTATAAATTTATTTTCAAACTTTGCTTTAAAATATATGTATACTAACTAATAAGGGAAAATGTGACCGAAAATCGATTTTTCGATTTTCAACGCTTTAACAAACAGAAGTTTTTCGAAAGTTGTTGCAACCTTTTTTATATGTTATGTACACATACATAATATACATATGCACACATGAACACATATATGTTCAAATATACATATACATATATATAAACATATATAAGAAAAAATCTAAAATATTTCCCATTTCCTTAATACTTAAGCAAGTCTAGGTTATCTATCTTACACACTGAGGACATGCACATGGCATGGAAGTGAATGAAGTGATGGGGAAATTGGAAGAGGTATGCAACGTGTGAAAAATGATGGGAAATAAGGAGGTGGGTGCACATGGGGATGGTGATGGATAATGATGATGTTTTAGATATTTTTGCTTCTTTTTGCCTAAAAATACAAGCATCCATTGAGTCCTTCATTAACTCATTTATTCATGACCTTCCTCTTCTTTTTTAGCTTTTAATGGCTTCCAACTTAGAAAAATTATGAAGAAATAATATCAAAGAGAAATATATATATATATATATATATATATATATGTTATCATTCAAGCTCAAAACCAAGTGCAAACGCCTCCCTTTCTCCTCCATAACTCATGCCACCCCTATATCCCAATCTAAGGCCAAGCACCACTCGTCCAAGGTCAAGGCCGAGAGCACAAAAGGAGAAGGAAGCAAGTCGGGGAGCTCAGAGCAAGGAAAAGAGGAGAAAGTGCTATCGAAGAGCTGCCGAAATCGATTCGGGAAGCTACAGAAAAGTTTGGTGGAGTGAATAAGAATAGTGAGTACTCAGCGTTTATTAAATGATAAATATCTTTATAACTATTTTTAAGTATGATAATATGGCAATTTAATCTCTTAATGATTTATATAAATGTTTGATAACTTTGATTGTATGGTTGATTATATGGATGTCGATATGTAACAACCCCTATTTTGGACCGTTCAAATCGACAATAATCCACACATGTCAGAGTTGAAAAATTCAAAATAACAGATTGTAATAAAATTTGGAGCAAATGAAACCAATCACAGAATCACAGACATAGAAATATCAAAATAACTCGGAGCGGAAATTAAAATACCATAATAATTCATGAAGCTACTATAATAAAGTCTCAAAACAAATACATAATATCAGTCCGAAAACAAATACAATAGAAATCCCAAATACATAGGAGTTCACTAATACAAGAGCTGAAATAGAACAACTAAAACAGAAAGATATAGATAACTAGATAAGCAGAATCTCCAACGATTCCAAGCTCCAGAAAGAGAAATCCAAAGCTGTGAATACTCAGGCTGACTCGAGCGTAAAGAAAAACACAAAACACTCGAGTTAGGACATACATACTTATACAATGTAAACCAACTCAAGTGAACTACAGTAAAGGACAAGTAACTTAAAGGATGCTTGGGACCGCCCATCCTCTAAGGATCCGTTAAACTATTTACCGTGTAGTAATATTGCACCATTATAATAATGTCTACAGTATATTTACTGTGTAGTATTCACCTTAACACGTAATAGTCCCATATGTCCATCCAGTATCAGGGTACCTCTAGGTCGGGAGGCTATCCTAAATACTCCATGGGCTACGTGAGAAAAACAAACTCGTAGTAAGGTTCAGTATGGTAGGTGACACAGCATAACTAGGCAATGCCAGGGTAGATATACCAATTACGCTTCCAGGCTGGTGGTAACCCATAGCAGCCACTACCGCCCACCTCGGAACACACTCCTAATCAAAATCGAAGGATGGCCATCAAATCAATCACAAGTAAGAGTATAGTATCGAAGAAGTGTGTCCGATAGGAGGAATGACCTCATTTGGCCCGTCGATCGCTTCTGTTTAGCCACCTTAAGCAAATTCACGGGAGTCGAGTCCATGTTCATACCTAAATAGGATCGTCGCCACCATCCTACTTTCCTCAGTAACTCTGAGCTGGTGGAAACCTATGGCAAGATCAAGCTGAGAGAAAACAGAACTCCATAAAGCTGATCAAACAAATCATTGATACGAGGCATTGGATATCTGTTTTTCATAGCGAACTTTTTCATCTCTCTATAATCAACACACATCCTCAAAGAATCATCAGACTTAGTGACGAAAACCATCGCTGCTCCCCATTCTGAATGGCTAGGTCTAATCAGACCTTTGGAGAACAAGTCCTCAGTTTTCTTTCCCAACTCAACCTTCTCGCGGGGTGCCATTCTTCTAGGAGGAAGAACTACAGGTCGAGTTCCAAGAATAAGATCAATACGAAAATCAATTTCCTGCTTAGAAGGTAAAGCAGTTACTTCACCAAATACACCGGGATAGAATCTGAGTACACGGGTCGAATGAAGATCACCAGAAGAAGAATCCAGAGAATAAATAAAACTGCCAGAAAATCCTGAGGCATGCGGCACTGAATAATCAAAGGAATTTCCTTGATCAACAACAAGATAAACAGACCGGCTTTACAAGAGATGTGGGCATCATGCTTACCAACAAAAAATCAAAAGCATCGAAGCCAAGAACATAGAAATCACCACTAAAGCGATGATCAGAATAGAGAAGTTTCACTTGCTCACAAATCCGATTAAGGTTTGCGGGACCCCAATTGGATTGGAAACACGTGAAGGAATAGAAGCATACTCAAGAGAAAGGAGACGCTCGAACTTATCACACAAATCAACATGAGAAGCTCCGTATCAAATAAAACACGAATAGGATGATAAAATAAAGAAAAGGTGCCCCGAAGAGTACCTTGGTCAACGTTAGGAGTAGGAGTAGGAGAAGATGCAGAGGTGACAACAAATATACCGAAAGGATCAAAAGGATTGTCCTACCAGTAGAAGGGTAAGCATTTTTGAAATGACTAGGCTGAAGACAGATAAATTCACTTGGATGAATATCCTAATGAAAGAAAATACTACCAAGGTAGATATGAAAGGAAGGAAATTTAGAAAAAAATTCCTTTTAAAACAAGAAAAGTTTATATCAAAATAATCTTTGAAAAATCTTTTGAAAAATCATTTTAAAATCAGTTTATACTTTGAAAATACGTTCCCTCACAAAGAAAATGATTCTGAGGTTGATTTCACTCATTCTATGGTATTGCTACCCTATCTCTAATGACTTTTTGCTCTGCAGGCTAAGGTTTGCGAAAAATCCAAAGCTCTGATACCAACTTTAACAACCCTTTTTTGGACCATTCAAATCGACAATAATCCACATATGTCAGACTGTAATAATTCAAAATAATAGATTGTAATAAAATTTGGAGCAAATAAAACCAATTACAGAGTCACAGACACAAAAATACCAGAATAACTCGCAGCGGAAATTAAAATACCATAGTAGTTCATGAAGCTACTCTAATAAAGTCTCAAAACAAATACATTATATCAGTCTGAATACAAATACAATAGAAATCCTAAATATAATGGAGTTCACTAATACAAGAGCTGAAATAAAACAACTGAAACTGAAAGATATAGATAACTAGATAAGCAGAATCTCCAACGATTCCTAGCTCTAGAAGGAGAAATGCAAAGCTGTGAATACCCAGGCTGACCCGAGCATAAAGCAAAACACAAAACACTCAAGTCAGGGCATACATACTTATACAATGTAAACAAACTCAAGTGAACTGCAGTAAAGTACAAGTAACTTAAAGGATGCTTGGCACCGTCCATCCTCTAAGGATCCGATAAACTATTTGCTATGTAGTAATATTGCGCTATTATAATAATGTCTACAGTAAAATCAACTTACTTTAAAATAGCGTTAAGAAGTGACCCAATATTCCCCTTAACACGTAATAGTCCCAGTCTTCCATCCAGTATCAGCGTACCTCCAGGTCGGGAGGCTATCCTAAATACTCCATGGGCTACGGGAGAAAAATAAACTCGTAGTAAGGCTCGCTATGGTAGGTGACACGGCACAACTAGGCTATGTTAGGGTAGTATACCAATTACGCTTTCGGGCTGGTGGTAACGCATAGTAGCCACTACCACCCACTTCGGAACACACTCTCAATCAAAATCGGAGGATGGCCATCAAATCAATCACAAGTAAGAGTATAGTATCGAAGAAGTGTGTCCGATAGGAGAAATGACCTCACTTGGCTCGTCGATCGCTCCTGTTTTAGCCACCTTAAGCCACCTCACGGGGGGCGGGTCCATATTCATACCTAAATAGGATCGTCACCACCATCGTACTTCATTCTGGAATCTCCACCATGCACACAGTTGTTAAAGTGGTTTTCGGTATCGACAGAGAGTATGTCCATATCCGATCCCGGTCTCTTTAACAACCAATCGTTATTATAACCGGCGGTTATAAATTTCGTAAAAGTTTATATACTTCAAAATCAAATATCATTTAAAATTCAAATCTTATCAAATCAAATAGTTTATCATTTCCATTTCAAACATATATTCACCTTTCAAAATTCATAATACTTTCAAAATTATAACTTTTCGAAACCAAAAAACTTGAAATCATTACACTTTGAAAATCATAACATTTCGAAATCATACATTTGAAATCATGAAGCATTCCTTTAATTACAATTTATTCAATTAAATGCAAAGTTTCAAATTTCCAATTTAATTCAATTCAAACCATCAATTTCAATTAAATTCAGTTTCCCAACAAACCATTTCAACAATTCCAATACTATATCATTTCAAAAACCTCATTCATTTTATTTCAAATCAAAAATACTTCATTTAAACAATTTAAAAGTGAAGTCATTATACTTATAAATCAAATATTCAATTCCCAAAATTTACTCTTTTCTGAGTTCATTTATTTAGTTAAAAATATTAAAAATAGCGAAATTCCAGCTTTCCACGGCACTTAGAAAATGCTGCGGTAAGTTATATTTGAAAACAATTTATTTCAGCAAGTACAACACTTAAAAACTGCTTTAATAGTTCAGTTTTAGTTGAAAAATAGTTAAATTCAGCAAAGACAGCATTTACAAAACTGCTGTAATAGTTCAAGGTTCAAATTAAAAGATTTAATTCAATTCAGCCAACTGTAGCACTTAACAAGTGCTACTGTAGCCCTTTTATTAGTTCAAGTTCAAGTTTTAGTTTCTGAAATTACAGCACTTACCAAGTGCTGCAATAGCCCTTAGTTAATTTTAGCCTTTAGTTCGCTTGTATCAACCACAACACTTACAAAGTGTTGTAATATCATTTATAACAGATTTTAAGTTAACTTCAGAAATGATAGCATTTCTGAAGTGCTATTAATTAAATTTCCAGATTTTCAATGAAATTTCAGAAACAATTAAACTTCAAATTTAAACCATTTTAACTTATAAATATCATACTTTTTCACTCAAAAATGTTCATTTAAATACCCTTTAACTTATGATTTTTATAAAGTAAATTTTATACATAAAATCAAAATTTTAAAATAATTCACTTATTAAATTCAAGCATACAAAGTTTCTTTTCTTTGCATTTTAAAAATTAACTTAACACTTAAGTTTTAATTACCATTTCAAAACATAAATTTAATTTCTATTTTATTTTCTTAACATAACTCTTATCTTTAAACCAAATTTCACATTTCAATATTAACTTATATTTAAAATTTCACTTTTAAGCATTCATTTATTTAACCATTTTAATTCATAGAAAAATTAATAACACTTTATTAAGTCATTTTAAATTCAAATTTAACTCAAATTGTCATATTTTATTTACTTAACTTAAACTCAACTTTTTTAATAAAATCACAAATTTCAAAAAAAAAATTATATTTCAAATTTCAACTTAACCATTCATTTGTTTCACTTATTTAACTTGTAGAAAAATCACTAACACCTAACAAAAATCATTTTTAATTCAACTTAAATCAAAATATAATAATATACAATTTCAAAATACTTAAAAATTTACAGAAAAACTTTATAAAATAACCACGGGTCTGTATAATATTTTCTAAACTAGGTCAAGTGATACGGATAATATATCATTTCAATCCGTAATTTACAATGAAAAAACCAAGTTCCATCATTTCAAACCTGCAATTCCAAGTCAATTGAAATGAATAAAAATCGTTGAGGCCTATCTTTTCAGCCTGTAAGGATTTTCCTTATTCTAAAGTCTGTTCGGGTATGTATCATTTCAATCCATAGTGATTCTATTCCACGGGGAACTTGCAGTGTGATGAACAGAAATAAATAAACAGTATGATAGAATATAGCATAGCAGTATCGGATGATATTACAGTTTATAAACAGGGTTTAACATCATATAATTCATATCACAGACAAGTGTAACATGATATAATAATTCTACAGATTCACTTGTGATCAATTCACTATTTATATAAGTATAAATGTCATGAGTGAATACTCACCTTTTTACGCTGGAGTTAGCAAATCAAACTACACGGAATAAATTCCAGAAAGCACGATATAGCACGACACAGCACGACTTTGATTCAAGATGGAAGAGCGAGCCAAGATAATGATCTGTAAGCAACCAAAACAAGACAATATAACACATGAATATATTTAACACATGAAACAAATTGAAATACAAAGCAACAAGAAACAAGATAGTTAGACCTTGCTTTAACCATCCAAATGCTTGACCTATGGGACATTTATGCTCAGCTATGCTCATGCTAAGTTTGGGTTTGGTATCAAAACACATGGCTAGAGAGTGATGTGAAGGAGATATGAGTTACAACATAGGGAATACAATGGGTCAAAGCAAAAAGAAGGGTTTGGTGCAACATTTTGGCTCGGCCTGGTCAAACTTGAGCTCGACCATGGAGGGTTCAGATCTGGACAGAGGTGAAGTGATGTCCAAAGGTGGTGCTACCAGGTGGTGTGGTTCTAAAGCGGTGGCCGAAGTGATATAGGAAGGGATGGTAAAGTATGTGGCTCGGCTAGGCAATTTCAAGGGGTTTTTGTGCAAAGTTGTGGTGAAAGGCTTCATAAGGAGGCACGGCCAGGTCTTGGTCAGAGGAGGAGGAGGTGATGCTGCCACGGATGATGAAGTGGTGGTCGGTGGTGATGGTGGTAGAGGCTTGGCCGAGAAAACACAAGAGGAAGCAAGGCAAAATTCAATGAAAAAGAGGAGAAAATGGGAAAAGAAAAGCCATTACCAAAATATTTTCAGAAATAAATTTGGCCGTGAGCTTTGAATGATGAGAAAGATTTTTCAGATGAATAATGAAGAGAAACATATAGCTATTGCATAGAAGAATGCTCGGCCAAAGCAAAATGAAAAGTCAAAAGCAAATGAAAGGACAAGTAAATGAAAAGTCATAAAAAATGAAAAGGTTTTTGTCTCTTTGTATTCCTTATTTCTTTTATTCAAATTAAACAAATAAAACTTAAGTAAATAAATAAAAATGAAAAAAAATAAAGTAGAAAATAAAATAAATAAATAAATAAATATTTTTAGGAAAAATAGAAAATAAATAAGAAAATAGCTTATTAATTGAAACTAGAATTAAAAACTGTAAACAATATACAATTAACATTTAAAAATTACAACTACACTTTTTAAAATGTTTTAAAAATAAAATATATACATATCATGTCATGATACACATATATACACAAATGAGAACATGACTTGACAAATAAAATATTATTTATATAAATTAAAATAAACAATTTTGTTAAATAAAACAATTTACACACAATGGTTTAAAAAGCATAACTTTTACAATATTAATCAGATTTCAACGAAACGAAAAGCAGTGTACATGAAATTTTATTTATTTTCATAATAAAGGATAAAATTCAAAAATTCAAATCTTTAAATTTTCAAATTTAAAAGTCAAGGTTTGACCATATTGACCAAAATCCACATTTGTAGAAAATATTCTATTTATTCATGTTTGAAATTATAATTCACATAAAAATAAAAATTTATATTTAAAATAAAAAATTTATTCATTTTAATAAATAAAATAAAGTTTTTAAATCGGGAATTTCAATTAAAATATACAATTAAAATAATCACAAAATACAGGGTTGTACACTCTTTCCCACTCAAAACTTTTCGCCTTCGAAAAGGAATGAGGTACGGGAAGACACAGAAAGAGATAGAATGAAATAGGATTAAGACAAGATGACAATAAGATTAAAATTATACCTGATAACTATTGTTATAGGTAAGTTTAACAAGGTGGAAATGATCACAAACACGAAGAAAATCGTCGAGAAATCTGATTCACTCTTCCCGTTTGACCGTCGATCCATGGACGGTAAGCAGTGCTCAGACTCAGATGAGTACCCGAAGATTCCTGAAAAACTTTCCAAAACTAACTGGTAAAGATAGTATCACGATCACAAACAATACTGAGAGGAATCCCATGGAGACGAACAATCACTCTCATGTGGATCTCAGACAAGCTAGAAGCAGAACGGGTAGAATTGATCGAAAGGAAATGAGCGGACTTGGTCAATCTATCCACAATAACCCAAATAAACTTAGCATTCTTATGAGTCAAAGTAGAGAGAGGTGCAGCAATCCGAGCAAAATTCTCAATGAATCTCCGGTAATAACTGGCAAGGCCTAGAAAACTACGAATCTCAGAAGGTGTCTTAGGAGTTTCCCAATCCTGTAACAGAATAGAGAGAAATAAGAACAACAGAAAAGATAGAATGACGAAGGAAAAAGAGAAAGAAAGAAAGACTTACATTGATCACAGCAATCTTGACTGGATCAACAGAAACTCCATTACTAGAAACAATATGTCCAAGGAATCGGCCGTCATCCTTCCAGAAATGGCATTTAGAAAATTTAGCCTTCAATTGATGATTTCTAAGAGTCTCCAGAATAGATTTCAAATGCGAATCATGTTCTTTCTTGGTCTTAGAAAAGACAAGGATATCATCAACAAAGACTAGAACAAATTTATTAAGCACAGCACGAAAAACACGATTCATCAAATCAATAAAGAAAGCAGGAGCATTAGTCAAACCAAAAGGCATGACTAACCATTCATAAAACCCATTCTTAGTACGAAAAGCAGTCTTGGGAATACTTTCCTCAGTAACTCTGAGCTGGTGGAAACCTATGGCAAGATCAAGCTGAGAGAAAACAGAACTCCATAAAGCTGATCAAACAAATCATTGATACGAGGCATTGGATATCTGTTTTTCATAGCGAACTTGTTCAGCTCTCTATAATCAACACACATCCTCAAAGAATCATCGGACTTAGTGACGAAAACCATCGCTGCTCCCCATTCTGAATGGCTAGGTCTAATCAGACCTTTGGAGAACAAGTCCTCAATTTTCTTTCCCAACTCAACCTTCTCGCGGGGTGCCATTCTTCTAGGAGGAAGAACTACAGGTCGAGTTCCAAGAATAAGATCAATACGAAAATCAATTTCCTACTTAGAAGGTAAAGCAGTTACTTCACCAAATACACCGGGATAGAATCTGAGTACACGGGTCGAATGAAGATCACCAGAAGAAGAATCCAGAGAATAAATAAAACTGCCAGAAAATCCTGAGGCATGCGGCACTGAATAATCAAAGGAATTTCCTTGATCAAAAACAAGATAAACAGACCGGCTTTACAAGAGATGTGGGCATCATGCTTACCAACAAAAAATCAAAAGCATCGAAACCAAGAACATAGAAATCACCACTAAAGCGATGATCAGAATAGAGAAGTTTCACTTGCTTACAAATCCGATTAAGGTTTGCGGGACCCCAATTGGATTTGAAACACATGAAGGAACAGAAGCATACTCAAGAGAAAGGAGACGCACGAACTTATCACACAAATCAACATGAGAAGCTCCGTATCAAATAAAACACGAATAGGATGATAAAATAAAGAAAAGGTGCCCCGAAGAGTACCTTGGTCAACATTAGGAGTAGGAGTAGGAGAAGATGTAGAGGTGACAACAAATATACCGAAAGGATCAAAAGGATTGTCCTACCCAGCAGAAGGGTAAGCATTTCTGAAATGACCAGGCTGAAGACAGATAAATTCACTTGGACGAATATCCTAATGAAAGAAAATACTACCAAGGTAGATATGAAAGGAAGGAAATTTAGAAAAAAATTCCTTTTAAAACAAGAAAAGTTTATATCAAAATAATCTTTGAAAAATCTTTTGAAAAATCATTTTAAAATCAGTTTATACTTTGAAAATACGTTCCCTCACAAAGAAAATGATTCCGAGGTTGATTTCACTCATTCTAGGGTATTGCTACCCTATCTCTAATGACTTTTTGCTCCGCAGGCTAAGGTTTGCCAAAAATCCAAAGCTCTGATACCAACTTTAACAACCCTTTTTTGGACCATTCAAATCGACAATAATCCACATATGTCAGACTATAATAATTCAAAATAATAGATTGTAATAAAATTTGGAGCAAATAAAACCAATTACAGAATCACAGACACAAAAATACCAGAATAACTCGCAGCGGAAATTAAAATACCATAGTAGTTCATGAAGCTACTCTAATAAAGTCTCAAAACAAATACATTATATCAGTCTGAATGCAAATACAATAGAAATCCTAAATATAAAGGAGTTCACTAATACAAGAGCTGAAATAAAACAACTGAAACTGAAAGATATAGATAACTAGATAAGCAGAATCTCCAACGATTCCTAGTTCTAGAAGGAGAAATGCAAAGCTGTGAATACCCAGGCTGACCCGAGCATAAAGCAAAACACAAAACACTCAAGTCAGGGCATACATACTTATACAATGTAAACAAACTCAAGTGAACTGCAGTAAAGTACAAGTAACTTAAAGGATGCTTGGCACCGTCCATCCTCTAAGGATCCGATAAACTATTTGCTATGTAGTAATATTGCGCTATTATAATAATGTCTACAGTAAAATCAACTTACTTTAAAATAGCGTTAAGGAGTGACCCAATATTCCCCTTAACACGTAATAGTCCCAGTCTTCCATCCAGTATCAGCGTACCTCCAGGTCGGGAGGCTATCCTAAATACTCCATGGGCTACGGGAGAAAAATAAACTCGTAGTAAGGCTCGCTATGGTAGGTGACACAGCACAACTAGGCTATGCTAGGGTAGTATGCCAATTACGCTTTCGGGCTGGTGGTAACGCATAGTATCCACTACCACCCACTTCGAAACACACTCCCAATCAAAATCGGAGGATGCCCATCAAATCAATCACAAGTAAGAGTATAGTATCGAAGAAGTGTGTCCGATAGAAGAAATGACCTCACTTGGCTCGTCGATCGCTCCTGTTTTAGCCACCTTAAGCCAACTCACGGGGGTCGGGTCCATATTCATACCTAAATAGGATCGTCACCACCATCGTACTTCATTCTGGAATCTCCACCACGCACACAGTTGTTAAAGTGGTTTTCGGTATCGACAAAGAGTATGTCCATATCCGATCCCGGTCCCTTTAACAACCAATCGTTATTATAACCGATGGTTATAAATTTTAAAAATAGTTTATATACTTCAAAATCAAGTATCATTTCAAATTCAAATCCTATCAAATCAAATAGTTTATCATTTCCATTTCAAACATATATTCACCTTTCAAAAATCATAATACTTTCAAAATTATAACTTTTCGAAACCAAAATACTTGAAATCATTACACTTTGAAAATCATAACATTTCGAAATCATACATTTGAAATCATGAAGCATTCCTTTAATTACAATTTATTCAGTTAAACCCAAATTTTCAAATTTCCAGTTTAATTCAATCCAAATAATCAGTTTCAATTAAATTCAGTTTCCCAACAAAACATTTCAAAAATTCCAATATTATATCCTTTCCAAAGCCTCATTCATTTTATTTCAAATCAAAAATACTCCATTTAAACAATTTAAAAGTGAAGTCATTATACTTATAAATCAAATATTCAACTCCCAAAAATTTACTCTTTTCTGAGTTCATTTATTTAGTTAAAAACATTAAAAACAGTGAAATTCCAGCATTCCACGGCACTTAGAAAATGCTGCAGTAAGTTATATTTGAAAACAATTTATTTCAGCAAAGACAGCATTTAAAAACTGCTGTAATAGTTCAGTTTTAGTTGAAAAATAGTTAAATTCAGCAAAGACATCATTTACAAAACTGCTGCAATAGTTCAGGGTTCAAATTAAAAGATTTAATTCAATTCAGCCATCTGTAGCACTTAACAAGTGCTACTGTAGCCTTTTTAGTAGTTTAGGTTCTATTTTTACTTCCTGCAATTACAGCACTTACCAAGTGCTGCAATAGTCCTTAGTTAATTTTAGCCTTTAGTTCACTTGTATCAACCATAGCACTTACAAAGTGCTGTAATATCCTTTACAACAGATTTTTTTGTTAACTTTAGAAATGATAGCATTTCTGAAGTGCTATTAATTAAATTTTCATATTTTCAACGAAATTTCAGAAACAATTAAACTTCAAATTTAAACCATTTTAACTTATAAAAAATCATATTTTTCCACTCAAAAATGTTCATTTAAATACCCTTTAACTTATGATTTTTATAAAGTAAATTTTATGCATAAAACCAAAATTTTAAAATAATTCACTTATAAATTCAAGCATACAAAGTTTCTATTCTTTGCATTTTAAAAATTAACTTTAAAATTAAGTTTTAATTACCTTTTCAAAACATAAATTTAATTTCCATTTTATTTTCTTAACTTAACTATTGTCTTTAAACCAAATTTCACATTTCAATATTAACTTATATTTCAAATTTTACTTTTAAGCATTCATTTATTTAACCATTTTAACTCATAGAAAAAATCAATAACACTTTATTAAGTCATTTTAATTTCAAATTTAAATCAAATTATCATATTTTATTTACTTAACTTAAACTTCGTTTTTTAATGAAATCACAAATTTCAAAATAAATTTATATTTCAAAATTTAACTTAACCATTCATTTATTTCACTTATTTAACTTGTAGAAAAATCACTAACACTTAATAAAAATCATTTTTAATTCAATTTAATCAAAATATCATAATATACAATTTTAAAATACTTAAAAATTTATAGAAAAACTTTATAAAATAACCACGGGCCTATATAATATTTTCTAACCTAGGTCAAGTGATACGGATAATATATCATTTCAATCCGTAATTTACAAAGAAAAATCTGGGTTCTATCATTTTAAACCCGCAATCCCAAGTCAATTAAAATAAATAAAAATCGCTCAGGCCTATTATTTAGGCCCATAATGATTTTTCCTTATTCTAAAGTCCGTTCGGGTATGTATCATTTCAACCCATAGTGATTCTATTCTATAGGGAACTTGCAGTGTGATAAACAGAAATAAATAACCAGTATGACAGAATATAACATAGCAGTATCAGATGATATGACAGGTCTATAAACAGGATTTAACATCATATAATTCATATTACAGGAAGGTATAACATGATATAATAATTCTACAGATTCACTTATGATCAATTCACCATTTATATAAGTATAAATATCATGAGTGAATACTCACTTTTTCATGCTGGAGTTAGCAAATCAAACTGCACAGAATAAATTCCAGAAAGCACGATATAGCACGACACAACACGACTTTGATTCAAGCGGGAAGAGAGAGCCAAGATAATGATCTTGTAAGCAACCAAAACAAGACAATATAACACATGAATATATTTAACACAAAACACATGAAACAAATTGAAATACAAAGCAACAAGGAACAAGATAGTTAGACCTTGCTTTAACCATCCAAATGCTTGGCCTAGGGGACATTTGTGCTCGGCTATGATCATGCTAAACTCGGGTTTGGCATCAAAACACATGGCTAGAGGGTGATGTGAAGGAGATATGAGTTACAATCTGTGGAATACAAAGGGTCAAAGCAAAAAGAAGGGTTTGGTGCAACATTTTGACTCGGCTTGGTCAAATTTAAGCTTGGCCATGAAGGGTTCAGATCTGGACAGAGGTGAAGTGATGGCCAGAGGTGATGTTAGCAGGTGGTTCTAGTCTGACGACCCGTCTTTCTCTCCACAGAAAGACGTATCGTCTTTAAGAAAGAAAGGGATAGAAAAGAGAAAGATAGAGAAGAAAAAAAGAAACAACATCAGAATCTCTACAGCGGAACGAATAAATCATATTAATCACATAAAATAGTACATAGTATACAACATCTATCAGAGTTACACAGGTTATACATCATATACTAGGCAGTTATAAACACCAGTCTAGTTATTACAACTCAAGTACAACATATACAATCGACTCAGAAATCACACTACTGACACTATATATATCTACAACGCTGAAGCATCCCGCTCAATTGCTCCTCCACAATTCATCAAATCTAACCTGAATCCCTTGGCTACTCGTAAAAATTTGAGTATCCAAGAGTTTAAGAAAACAGAAGATAAACTTTGGGTCAGACATGGGTCTGGTGTGAGTAACAGGTTAAAGTTGCTTAACTTTGAAAACCTTTGGAAACAAAAGGTATCATGTAAGACTCCCTACACATAAACATGGGTAAGTTTTTACCTTATGCTAACCAAAATATTTGATAGGAAATCCAATGATATTATAATAGGGGTTTAGGGTTTTCAAATAAATAGCTGAAATTGTTACATGATTAAATTCTAGGATACTAGCCACAAAGTGGGTAATACAATCAAAACCGCAAGGGCACATATGAAGAATAGGTTTCCATCAATGGCAGAGCTACTGGGGTACCGCCCGTCACAGTACGTGGCCTTGATCATCATACCGAGGATCCATCCTTAATCCCCTGCAACACAAGGCCGGAACCATCCCTTACTGGAAAGTCCCAAACAAGACAACCTCGCAGTTGTTTGTAACCAACTTTCCACACAGCCGAATAAAAAGGGACCTCTAGACAGGGGTAAATCTTGTCCTACTTGCGTGCTACCCACTTAGCCTTGCTGCACCTCCCATGTTTTAGCCATTCCCGGTTGATGAGGCTTGAGTCTATGATTATCTTTAGAGAACACATCTCTTAGAATGCTCATTGTCCACTTGACAATGTTCTGAAAGCATTCAATCCCTACAAGTTCCAGGTTCAAATGAAACCGAAGGCATTATCTCGTTATACTCATTTTGGAATCACCCGCAGAGTTAACGACGATAACCCTTGCACTCTGAATCTCCATCTTCACGTGAGATTCACGACCTATCATTAATTTGGATCGATGTGCTTTTCAGATATCCAAATCTAGAAACCTGATCCCGGTGTCATCGAAATCCAAAACGCCACTTTTAGGTCCAAGTTGTTTTGAAGTTCAAACAATTCAATTCTGTTATCTATATGCTCATAGATAGATAATTCACAATACCACAGATTGATAATTCACGTTATCTCACAAATAGATCATTCACATTATCATCACAATTCAACCAAAGCATCCATATCACACAACATCACTTTTCTCATATTTGAGATCTCAAACCATTCAAGGCAATCAATATCATTCAACACCCATAAGCAATGATTTATTAATCACCATCTATAATTAATTTAAAATGAATCAAATTAATTACTTCATCTTTAATTAATTTAAAATAAATTAAATTAATTACTTTTATCACTATAAATCTTGCTTACTTAACCATTTATTAATCACATCAATTGATTAATCATCTTCTAATTATCCATCTTAATTAATCATCCTTGATTAATTATCTTTTAATTACATTTAAGTAATTTGCCTTTAATTAATGTCACAAATTAATTATCCATAACCACTTACAGTAATTAACATTTAATTACTTCATTAATTAACTATAATTAATTACATTAATCCTTAGTTAATTACATTAATTAATTACTTCATTGATTAATTATTCCCTAATTAATCAACCCTTAATTACGTCATTAATTATATTAATTAATGATCCCTTATTTACTTCTCTAATTACTTATTAATCATATTTAATAATTAATCTTTAATTAATCTTTATTCATTAATCAACCTTGATTAATCACAATCAGTAATTAATTATCCTTAATTATTTCATTAAATAGATTATTACTCCTTAATTAATTACATTTAATAATTAATCTTTAATTAATTAAATTTATTAATCACCCTTGATTAATCTCATTTAGTAATTAACAACTCTTGATTAATTACATCACTTAGTTATATTCAAATAACTTTATTAATCAATTCTTAAATTAATTATGCTAAGTAATTAATTATTAATTACTTTTACTAAGTAATTATCCTTCTTTATTAATTACACTAAGTAAGTAATCCCAAATCCCTTCCATTAATTAATTATCCTTCAATTAATTACACAAAGTAATTAACCCAAACAACTTCCATATTTCAATTAATTACATCCGGTAATTACCCATCTTAATTACCTCACTAAGTAATTATACTTCATTAATTACATTAAGTAATTATGCATAACTAATCATCCAGTGATTATCTTAAATTAATTAAACTTAATTAATTAACTTAAACTAATCACACTACTATAATTAACTACATTGAGTAATTAATTCCTTTAATCACTTCCATTAAGTAATTATACTTAAACAATTCCATAAATGGTTATCTTTAATTAATTAATATAATTAATTATTTAAATTAATAACATTAATTAATTATTTAATAATCCTTAGTTAATGATCTTCATTAACTAATAACAATTCCTTAATTACTTCTCTTAAGTAATTAAATTTAGATTAATCATTATCAATTATAAGTTAATTAATCTTAAATAACCAATTAATTAATTAATCTCTAATTATTTAATTAACTAAATGTTTAACCGTAACTTAATTAATCTTTAATTACTTGATTAATTAATTCCTAATTATTGAGTAATAATCTAATTTTACCTAATTAAAGATCCTTAATTACAAACTAATTAACCTTTAATTAATTTAATTAAACCTTAATTAATTTAAACCCTTAATTACTAGATTAATTAATCCAAATTATAAATTAATTAATTTTAATAAATTATTGTTTAATTACCTTAAAATTTTAATTTATTCCAAATTATTAAATCTTAATTTACTTTAAGATAAAATATTTCTCTTATTAAAAACATTTAAAAACAATTTACTTTTAAATTCATTTCAAATTAAGATTCAAAATAAGTATAAACTTAACTTTAACAAAATTAAAAACAATTTTGAAAACTTTTTAAATCATATGTTAAAGAAATACTTATTTTATAAAAGAAATTTAAAAGAGTTTCAAACCAAATTCATGTTAAATTCAAATCATTTTAAAATATACTTAAACATTAAAAGTTGTTAAAATATTTAAATTTTCTTAAACTTTATTTATTTCAAAACTAGGATATGAATTAGAATTGAATCCAGATTAAAACCTTGTTTAAATCTTTGCTCTACACTTTTAAATTTTATTTTGGAAATTCAAAAGACTGACAGGTTTAAAACCTGTAACTAAATAAATTACCCGAGCCCATACTTGAAAACCCCGAGTCCAACACCACATGACTTCGAGTATTCCACGCAACTGACTCGGATAAACCCGAGTACCATTCTTCCCAAAACAACTGCTGATACACCATCACCTCCGTGCACATGCATCAGCACTGCCACCCTTTTCGACCACTCGCGATGGCTTACGCCTGTCGGCGATCGCCCTCGAACTCGATTCCGACCATCAAATCGTCACTACAAACCCGAAATCAATTTTGAGCTTACAAACCCAAATTTGGAACCAAAGACACAACCTGGAACCACCTCGTGTTCATTCCTCCGACCACTGGAATGTCAAAGGCTCCAGCCACCAATTTGCTGATGTCAAAGCTTCAAATTCCCAAAGTTCCGATGAACTCGATGCACCAGAGGAGTTGTACCGTTCAAAAACCTCGATCTAGTCAAAACTAGGTTTACAGACTTCATTGACCAACCACCGTCGCCATCGTGCTTGGAGCACCAATCCAATATTTTCCCCTTACCCTTCGATCACACCACTGCCACCAGAGAGAAACCCGACCTCCCAGACCACTGAGATTACCAGAGGCAACCCAAAACACCCAAACTGATCAAACAAGAACTGCTCCTTCATCCTTAAGCTATAAATTATAATTTTAGTTTTAAAAATCATGTTTTTAGATGATGTTTCAGATCCTAAGACTGAAATATTGAATCATGATGTTTAAATTTTCACTTTATATTAACTTGCTCTGTTGTTCACTTGCTCTGTTGTTCTTCATTTTTAGAAACAATACAAAGTTATTTTAACTTGAATAAATTTTTAAATTTTAATTATTGGTAAAACAAAAAAAAATTGTTTGAAGCTTAAACCCTTACTTAGATTAGATCATGAGATAAAGATTTTTGAATAAATTTTGAACCTGCGAATCTAAAAACAGTGTAGCATAAAACAACAATATGCATACATAAATGTATTCATATACACAGAAGATTCACTTATAAATATACACACAACACAATATTTATCACAGAAATAACATGCAACCATGTTCATACTTAAGTAAATTTTTAAAAAGAATGTTACTCGCTAGATTGAAAATGAAGAGTAGAGCACTTGATTTTGAAATCTGGAATGCTGAAAATTGCTTGCTTCAGACAATTTTCCAGGTTAAAGAAAATGCTTGTTACTGGAATATGCTGAGATGACTGAAGACTTGATTAACTTGCTTGCTGAGATGTTTTGCTTTAGATCAGGTATTATTAGTAGTTGAGATGATCTTGCTTTTGAATTACACGTTGAAGAAAAACTTGCAGGCTTTTGATTTTGAAGATGATGACAGGTTATTGTTTTGAACTTGAAAAATGGTTTGCATGCTTTTGATTTTTATTTCGGACTTTGAAGAAGATGTATGCTTTTGTTGTTGAAATTGAGTTACAGGTTTTAAGTCTTGAAGATGATTATTTGGTATGAGGAGGGGTGTATTGATTCTGGTTTGTAAAGATTAATCATAGGTTGTTTTAGCTGAAGTTTTTCTTAACTTTAAGTTTGAAGAATAGAAAAAAGAATGAGGGTGAGAAGAAATGTGTTTATATAAGTAAATTTTTGATTAAATGAAAATAAAATGAAAATTAATCAGGACACTTTTCTAATGTATTAACATTTGTCATTTTGTTTTATTTATTACTTAACAAATGTTATTAAGTTACTTAATGTATTTACACTTGTCCATTAAGTATTTTCTTTTTATTCTAAATGTTAATAAAGGTTTTTAACTTAATTAATAAATTCTTATGTAAAGACATATATGAATTTCTTTTTAAAAGAAATGTAATAAGACAAATTATATATAAATAAAAGCTTATACTTATATCTTTTAAAAATCCAAAACATTTTAAATATCTATCTTTTGAAATTCAAAATTTTAAATTCAAATTCAAATTAAATTCTAAAATCCAATTTAAAAATCAAGTTATATATATACATATATAACTACACATTTAAATTTTGAAAATAACAAATCTATCTACTTAAAACAATACATTATTAATATTATTTGAAAATAACAAATTTGACAAATATAAATAATTTACAAAAGAGAGTATCTCATTGTTTATAAATTACTTACATTATTAAATGAATTAATATATCATTTGTTAATTGCGTGTTAAACTTCTATATAAAATTTTAGATCATATTTATTAAGCAATATATAAAATAAACCTTATAAACATTTATCTTAATTATTTTAAAACTATATAGTTATTTATTTGAATAATCTTTGAAAACTTATATATTAGATTTAAATCAAAATTTCCAAATTACCAAAATGTATATTAGAATTTGAAAACAAGATTTATTTATTTATTAAATTTCAAAACAAAGCTTTTCTATTTACAATGTATACAAATATATATATATATATATACATTATAAATAGAAAACAATTTATTAGCTTTTAAAAGATAAATTATCCAATTAAATATTTATTTAAAAGAAGATTATTAAATCAATTCAAATTTATTAACTAAGATTATCAAATCAATTTAATTTTTGATGCAGATTATTAAATCGATATTGCCCAAAATTCCGGGTCATCACATCTAGAGTGGTGGTCGAGGTGATATAGGAAGGGATGGTGAAGTATGTGGCACGGCTAGGCAATTTCAAGGGGTTTTGTGCAAAGTTGTGGTGAAGGCTTCATAAAGAGGCACGGCCAGGTCTTGGTCAGAGGAGGAGGAGGTGGTGCTGCCGTGGATGATGAAGTGGTGGTCGGCGGTGATGGTGGTAGAGGCTTGGCCGAGCAAACACAAGAGGAAGCAAGGCAAAATTCAATGAAAAAGAGGAGAAGATAAGAAAAGAAAAGGCATTACCAAAATATTTTCAGAAATAAATTTAGCTGTGAGTTTTGAATGATGAGAAAGATTTTTCACGTGAATAATGAAGAGAAACATATAGCTATTGCATAGAAGAATGCACGGCCAAAGAAAAATGAAAAGTCAAAAGCAAATGAATGGACAAGTAAATGAAAAGTTACAAAAAATGAAAATGTTTTTGTCTATGTATTTCTTATTTCTTTTATTCAAATTAAACAAATAAAACTTAAGTAAATAAAATAAAAATGAAAACAAAGTAAAATAGAAAAGAAAATAAATAAATATTTTTAGGAAAAATTGAAAATAAATAAGAAAATAGCTTATTAATTGAAACTAGAATTAAAAATTGTAAACAATATACAATTAACATTTGAAAATTATAACTACACATTTTAAAATGTTTTAAAAATAAAATGTATACATATCTTGTCATGAAAAACATATATACACAAATTAAAACATGATTTGACAAACACAATATTATTTATATAAACTAAAATAAATAATTTTGTTAAATAAAACAATTTACACACAATGGTTTAAAAAGCATAACTTTCACAATGTTAATCAGATTTCAACGAAACGAAAAGCAATATACTTGAAATTTTATTTATTTTCATAATAAAAGATAAAATTCGAAAATTCAAATCTTTAAATTTTTAAATTTAAAAGTCAAAGCTTGACCATATTAACCAAAATCCACATTTTTGGAAAATATTCTATTTAGGGGTTTTTAGGCTCAAGGAAAAAGTTAGAGAAAACTTTAGTTTCAGGGATAAGTAGTTTGTTTTTTAGGCTGAAGGACACTTTTTAGTGTAATTCACAGAATGATAGTTGTAACTATCATTTTCAGTTTACACTAAAAAGCGTCCTTCAGACTAAAAAACAAACCGGTTGTCCCTGAGACTAATTTTTTTTGCAACTTCTTCCTTGTGCCTATTTACCTGTTCTATTTATTCATGTTTGAAACTATAATTCACATAAAAATAAAATTTTATATTTAAAATAACAAAATTTATTCACTTTAATAAATAAAATAAAGTTTTTAAATCAGGAATTTCAATTAAAATAATTAAAAAATACAATTAAAATAATCACAAAATACAGGGTTGTTACAGTTAATAACTTGGTTTGATAAATGATAAGAGAAATGATTAGTAATTAACCATATTTAATTAAATGGATTATAAATGGAAATTTAATCCATAAATAATATGTATATGGAGTCGTTTAGCCTCTTAATGGTTTTAAGAATATAAGAAGGTTGAAAACGAATATTATAATAATATCATGAAATGATTTAAAAGTTAAAAAAGATATAATATGGAAAATATTGGTTTAAATGTTTGAAAATAGTTTATAAATATTTTATAAACATTAAAATTCAATTTGGAGAATTTTTGATAAATAATGAATTTGGAGTGAAAAATAAGAGCGTCGTGTAACGGTAGTTCACAATTGTGTGCTGTAAAAGTTAAGTCCTTCTATAGGATGGAATCAGAGTCGGATTTCTTTGCAATAAGAATTTTCGAAACTCTTACAACTATAGTTTTCAAACAAAAAAAGGTCGAGATTTCATTTAGTAGATTTTAAAATACGAGCAAATCAAGTTTTCGATAAAATTGCGCTTTGGCGGTACGGTAGCCAAAGTAGTAAATGTTCTAAATATGTATATATATTTAAAAATTTTAAAAATATGGAATAAATTTATAAATCCTTTAAAATGATTAAAAGTATATTTGAGTTATAAAAATGGATTTCTATATGATTATAAAGTTGTTTTAAGCAAATAAGCTTTGAAAACACTATTTGCAGCACTATACATAGCAATTTTTGCAGCACTTTGATAACTTTTGAAATATGAACTTAAACTTAAGAATTCTTTCCCAAATATTTTATAAATGTTTTCTAATAAATAATTAAGTGTTATAAAAATGATTCGAGGATTTTATAATTTATTTTAAAGAGTTTAAATAGATGTTTTAAAGAAAAGCTGTCAAAATCAAGTGATTTAATCTTTGCTCTAAAGACGACGAGTATACTGGTTTTTTCTATTAGTGAGATCTAGGTGAGGTGTTTAAACTAAGGAGATGTTCAGGGAAACCAATGCCCTGGCTCACCTGGCCTCTCTTTGGCGAAGGAAAGTTAAGGTCGAAATGTCGGAAACAAGTTAGGTATAAAGATTAAAATTTCAAATTTAAATAACTTGCATTGCATGGACACAATCTTCTTACACTTTGTGTTAAATTCCAAGGAGGGAACCCATAATACCCGCATGAATTTAAAAGGTGATTTTACTGCTATTCGACGAATAGTAAAGGTTGAATATAGAAATTGATATTGAGTAGAATTAGTATAATTTCTATAATCCTTTTTACTCTATAATGTTTTCTAAAATGAGATGTAAATTAATGATTCAGAATTATTTTAATTCCTATACTTAAAATTAATTATTTTGGGTTTGAAGTAAACTATCTTAAATAACATTGTTTTTGACTTGTATTAAAAATTATTATTTGGAATTCTTTTATAAAGATTTAAATAAATGACTTGGAAATATTTTCCTAAGTAAAGGATGAAATAGATTGAAATAATTTCAAGATTCAAAAAGGTTTAATTAACTAAAAGGATTTGACAATTAAGGCTTAATGGTTCAATATACTATTAAGAAGATAAATTAAATAATTTGAAATAATATGTATCTCTAAGATATTTATGAATGAATAAAAAGATGAATTAAATTCAATGATGATCGATAATCATATATGAAGTTAACATCTTTTTAAATCAATGATTGGTTCGGAGGAACCGGATTGAATTTGGGTAACTCCTATCCGAAAATCACTACGAACCAATGTATACTTCGAAAGTGAAGACATGTTAAAAATGATGATTATTGAAGACTTGAGATCTTCATAATGTAGGTATTACTGTCACAAGTCCCAACGGCTTACCCCATATTATATTTATATTGCAGTGGTGTATGCATTCTAAAATCTACGTTGTATTAAAGACCGATGATCAACATAGCAGAAGGATTGCGTTTTGACATTCTCTGTGTAGCTCCCAATATAGAGACATTTATTATAGTCGTGGCCATATCATGTTTGAAATTTTCAGATTGCAAGGACTACTCTCTACTAATGTAGGAGAATCGCCTTCGGTTTCGTTTAATCCCAAAATGAACCTGTATGGATGGATATCAGACATTGCATTTCTGTGATCAAAACATTGATTTTTACAAACATACATTTGTTTGGTAGTTGAGAAGGAAACTTCTCCAAGCTTAATACCCTTCTCTAAGACGTACGAGCTTAGAGGTTGTACGTTAGTAAAAGTCAATAGCGATCGAAAGAATGACATTGTGGCATTCAAAGTGGAACCTGTGATGATCAAAGCATGGCTTTGAAAAAAGAAAAGCATCACTTTGTGGAGCGTAGCCTCACGAGCCTCGCATCCCAGGAATGGTATGTCATACAATATGGTCTGAAAGACATATTTTCAGGCTATTGTTGAGGGAATATGTCCCTGTAGATACTTGTTGCCTTATTTTATGAATGGAAAGATATTGGAGGCTGACGGAGATCGTGTAAAGCCTAGCCAAGTAATACTCTGTTCCATAGTAGTATAATAGCGTAGTTCGGAAGGTGATGAAGATCCTTTAAAGGCATGCGGAAACTATTTGTTATACATGGATTTTTCGGGTATGAATGGTTAGTTCCATATCATGTTAGAAATCTAATTCCAATATCTTGCCTTAACGGTTTTGATGGCAGAACCTACTTTTAAAAAGTAGCTAGTAGGCCATCAAATTTAACTAGTATAACAATTTCGACTATTATGATAGATTATTTGTAAATTGTTTTCTAAAAAATGTCATTTGAAATAATATTAAATTATTTTAACAGAAAGTATTTTAGTTATTGTAAGATAAAAACCCTTTCGTATTTATGTGCGGGCATGGTCCTATGCGATACCCTTTTTTCAAAAATTTTAAACTAGCATCAATTTATAAATCAATTATCTCACCTGGTTCATGAAGCCTAATTTGGATATTTTTAAATCTCGGGCCAGATCCGAGTAGTTTCAGGTTTAGTGAAGACGTTTAGAGTTTCCAGAATGCTTACGTAACTATGAAATAACAAATTTTATGTGACAATAAATTGCTATGTAATGCAGTAATCATGGTACTTAGTGCTTACAAAATTATGAGGAATGCAAATTAATCATCTGTCAAAATGTTTAGGTCAAACAAGTTATATCTATATGAAATCCAACACCGAAAATAGGAAATAAAGTGCTTTAAAAAAGGACATAGAAATTTGTAAGGTTCGAATATTAAGGAATCATACGTCCATAGCTTTCTAGTTAGATTCTTTCTTTTTGGGTACAAGCTTAAAATTCAATGGCGGCTAGTATAGTTTTGACAGTATATAATTTATGAGTAAAAAGTTTGATCCATTTCTCTGTTATAACGTCTTTCCTTTTATATTAGAAAAGGCATCATAGGGTCACTGACGTCATTTTTCGCACCATTCCTTTGATGTTGGACCTTTCCACTTTTTCTTCATCCTTTCGATCGGATTAACGTGCATGAATTGCTGGCATGAATTTTAGGCTGAAAAATCTGCTTTAGATGGGAAAATTTGACTTTAGACAGGAATATTTGCATTTATAAATACTATGCCTTATGAGTTGTGTTGTGTGCAAGTTGTTGCCAAGCTGGAATTGGCATAGTATAGGAAGGTTGAGTTGCACGCTTGTAGGCTTATGACTCTGCTACATTTCTATACAACTTTTGGAATGTGTGGTTAAAAGGTGTTGTGCCTTTTTGATGTTTCATCTATGGTGGCGTATCTAGCATGTATAGGCTACATTAAATCTCAACCATATCGGCCACCTAGAGAATACAAACTATGTGGGCTTTTGGGTACGGCGACGTAGCTTGTTGACCTTAACCTGAGTAGATTTTATCTTTGGTTGTTCATCTTACTGGTCATGTGATTTTAGCTATAGTTTTAGGCCAGCTCATTTTGGTTTGAGTTCCAAACTATGCGGATTACTGTGTGAAGTTTGTGAATGTGCAGTTTTTGGATGAATTTTATTGGGCTTTAAATGTTATATTTCAAAACTTGTGCAGTCCTACTTAACACTGAAGCAACCCATCTTATTACTTTATTGCATTCTGTGATTAGTTAATTTTTTAAATCTAAATATACATTAAACGTTGGTATTGGAAAATTAGGTGCAACAGTAACCACGAGTATCGACTCAATATATAAATGCTTACTCCTTAAATGTTTCTAATTGGATGTATCTAGAAAAGGATGTCGAAACATCCATTGAGACTAATGCTTGTAGTTTTTTGGAACAATCACATAAACACTTGACCTGAGTCTTTTATGGGTTGATACAACTAAGTCAAAATAGAAGATCTTATGATAACGGCGTATATTAGTCTTTAGTCTTGAGAGCACTATCAATCTTAAGTAGGTATGAGTTACTTTGATTATGCCCAAGCATATGGCACGAAGACCGTGATAATGCCATAGTTGGGTACATGTCGAAATACATGAAGTGAAACACTACTCGATAGAGTGTTCTTCTTCATTGTAGATGTAGTATACGCAATTAAATACAGATATTAAAAAAAAAATTGGCATTAGACCGAACTGTAGATATTTAAGCGCTATGTAAACAAAATATCGTTACTAGGTGAGCATAAAATAGTTTATAATTTGAATTTTTCCTAAATTATCTATAATTGTTGAACTTGTGCCTAATGTTGTGCTTCATTAAAGTCCGTGCTGGCTTCCATATGAAAATTGTTTGAATATTTATTGAGGACCGAATTCGCAGTAGAGCGCCTGCATAATGAGTTGCTAGTTATTTTCGAATCTGAACATTGTACAATAAATTTATAAATGTTATAAATTAATAATAAAATTAAATACAGACACTGTAGTGAATTTTAATCGCATTCAATTATTTATTTAAAGGTTGAGAAATCATTTAAAATGATATATAAATTGTTACATTGATTTGATTAGTAAATGGAATTGGATAATAAATTAAATAAATGGTTAAAATGTTAAATCATCTTTTAGACTATCGTTTAGAAGCCCAAAAAGCCAATATGGTAGTCGACCATGCTATGGGAAAGTGGAGGCTAGGGTTTTGAGATATGGGAAGATCAATGGTTAATTGGAAGATGGAAATCATCTGTTATACGTGGGAAAAATTCTAAAATAGACCCATTTCTCTCCAACTCCAACATATAAGAGAAAACCTAATTATATCCTCCAAAAGATAGCCAATGAAATTAGGGAGATAACTAGTAAACCACATGTTTGATAATAGTTAAGATCATAAGGAGGAGGTAATATCTTCGTTTTGAGTATATATTAAATTACCATATGTATATGCTTTTTACCATCATGTCAAATTCGAGCATGATTTTAAAAAATTAAAAAATATTTTAATTACATAATTAATTAGTTAATTAATAAAGAAGTTAGTGATATATTATATATACGAGAATTAAGGCACGTCCGTTGGACATGCACGATTAAAAATGTATGTTAAATTGTCTTTGTTGCAAAATAAAATGTATCCATGTAGAACTTAAAATATAGAATCAAATCAGTCCTTCTAGGATACTCTTACATTGCATGGTGAAAAACGGTTCTAACGGTAACATAACTATTTTACTTAATTTACCTTATCTTTTAATTGGTCAACCTCACTGTTTGATGAAAAAAACATACGGTGGGTCAATAAAACTTTATCAATTCAATATCATTGTCATATTAAAACACAAATTTCAACCCTGTATTATTACCCGAAAGCTCAATGGACATATCATGATTTCTTATATATCTAGTCAAATTCAAATCCATTAAACAAGTAATATCACTGTTCTTTGTTGCCAATTACTTCAATCTTGAAATGAAAGAAATTTGTAGAGAATAAAAATAAAACTTTTAGAGACAATAAAATAAAAATCAAGATTATAATAAATAAATAACGTACATAAAGTGGAGAGGGTACACCTATTTTTGTACTTAAACAATGGTAAATAAATATAGTTGAATAACAATGACTAGTAAATCTTGTATAATACCCACTAATTGTAAGAGAATAAATTCTGTAAATAAGAACCACAACTTTAGTGTTCAATTTAAGGTAAATAAGTCATGCCACATCCCTCTTTTACCCCCTTATCTGAACTTGTAATAAACATAAAATTAATCTTCAATCGAATATAATGATAGTACACCCATATATAGAGCATATCAATAATAATAGACAAATTGACAACCTTTAAAATCGCGTCAATGATTAGCACATCTCCTTCTATGACTTTTAGTTTTTTTATTTGTTCATCCGTAGAGTGACACATCTTCAACTTCTTTTGTCCTATCACTATTCAAATAATAAAACCAAAACTGGTTAGAGAGTAATAATATATTAAAGGTTTTATTAAATGTTAAAGCCTAACAACCTTTTTTTGCAGCTATGTCAGAGCTCTAGATAATGCAACATATACTACCACCTTGCTAAAGCTCCAGATACTACAATCTGTACTACCACATTCATCACAGCAGGCAGTCGAGCTCAAGGGTCCGACAATAACTCTTAATATGCCTATCCTCCCAAAAGGAACATATGTACATCAACTTGCATCATTGAAACACTTCAGCTCACGCACTGCAGATCAACTTTCCATCTCTTTTAAGCCAACAACTTGCAACAACTTCGAATGCCTCCAGATCAGACCCTCCAACAGCCTACAACATCTTCAAATACACATTGCAGCTAAAAAGTAATATAAGTTACTAAAAATTTCATGAAAGGAAGATGTGGGATTTTATCGATAATAAAGTTGCATTCAAAATGTAACGACCCTGAATTTCCGACTGAATTTAAAATTTTAAAATCCATTGTTTAATATAAAAAATTTCAGTACATTGTTCAAAATTTTTAAAAAATTTCCGACTGAAAGGAAGATGAGATATGTCTAGTTAGATATGAGCATAGAAAAAGTTTCGTCGCAAAATATTACAGTAAACTTCGTTCGCGTTTTACTGTATATCAGTCCATATAAAGCTACGTAAAATTTATCTTCCAAATCCAAATATTTTTACACAGTTATGTTGTAAAAATTATTCTGATCAAGATTACGTAATTCGTTTCGTCAAAAACTGTCATCGCTTGTTCCGTTTAAATTGTTTTGCAAAGCGTACAATTTAAGCGGCGGAAATGCGAATTTTATAAAACCATCGTATCGCAATAATCTGTGTATCGTTGGAAGCACATCGTCGCACTGATCACAACGGTATATTTATTTGCACAAATCGGAGTCCGGCATAATCCGTCGTGTTGATTTAACGGTTCCGGACGGACCGGTTAAACCAAATTTCAGCCCAGGTTTTCGGCCCGTTTAAAAAAAAATTGAAATTAAAGTTAGCTGATGCATTTAAGAAAGTAGTTGGAAGCTGAAGGTTGGCATTGGGATGGGGTATGACTTTTCAATATTCGATATTGAAATTGTGGGGGACGAAGCAACAAAGTAAAATTATATTTCTCTCGTACCCTTTCACTGTTCAAACACTCTCCCATTCTCATTTTTCCACTGCTCTCCTCATTTCAATTTCGAAACCAGGTAATACACCTCCCCGCCTTTCTTCTTCCTTTCTTCTATTCTTTTTTGTAAATTTATAAAAAAGAAAATGCAAGACTCAAATCCACCCAGACCTCCGTTCGCCTTGCCACGCCGTGCACCCCTCCAACCACTTCGCCCACCCCTCTCAACACCGAGCAGCCCTCCACCTGAACCCGAGCCACCGCCTCCACTGCGTATTTTCCCATACCTCCATTGCCACATCACCCTGCGCCTAAAACCGAGCAACCACGTGCGCGCGCAGGTGCACCGCCCTTCACCAAGAACCTCCTGTACGCCCCACTGTTTAGCCACTTCCGCCTCTTTTCCCTCTTTATACTCGCAACAACTCAAAGCCCGACATAGAAATGGTTTGTAGCGATGATGACTGTGCATGCCGTGTATATGTGTGCGTCATTTTTGGGGGGGTGTACATGTTTGGGTGTGTGTGCCGAGTGTGGCGTGCATGAGTTTGGGAGGAGGTAGCAACAGGCTGGGGGGGGAGAGCAAAGAAGAAGGCCTCGGCTAGAAAAAAGAAAAAAATGCATGCGTATCAAAGTGGTATTGTGCGCGTATTGTATGCAAAGGAAGTGGGGAAGCATATGTGTAGCATGCTGTAGGAGGGGGGGATGCGTGAGTTAATAAAAAAAAAAGAGATGCATGCATGAAGGAAACATGGGTGCTTGCTGTAAAGATATATATAAGTTGATGTGGAAGTGGTGCATAATGAAACTATGCACGCATCTTGTGAGTGGAAAAAAAATGTGTGTGCGCTTGTTAAGTGGTGCGTGCATATAAAAATGATGACAAATGAGTTTAGTGATGTGTGAGTACGAGCTGTGCATACATGGCGTATGCATGTTGCGTATGTGTGGGTGCACGGGTAACGTGCAGGTGTCAGGCAGTCACGAAAAAAATGAAACATTGATTAACAAATAGCGTTAGATTTTGCAGAAGAGTATTTATGCAAATATGTAAGTTACGTTCCTATTGGTTGCCAAAATAGTAACCAGTTTTTCTTTGCTTGTTGTTGCAGCAACTGTCTGAGTTCTCTCGCAGCAGCGTCAATCTCAACCTTCGTTCTTTCCTTCGTTATCGGTAAGCGCAGTTATATAATTCTATAATTATATATGACAATCATTGAATTTATATCGTCTCTTTTGTCGATACTGCAGTGTTCGTTGTTCGTGTGTACCAACTTCTATTCGTGCTTATTCTTGCTTTGGGTCCACTTCTTTATCCACGAAAGGTGAAATAAATTTTAACGACATATATTCTTATGCTGGTTTGGTTAATAACTAATTGCTATGTGATAATTAAATTGAATGTTGATTGCTATTGTTAAGTGATAAAATATGCATGTTGAAAGTGATATAGGATATTTAACAATATTAAGTGTACTATTTATGTTGAATGTTGATTAACTTGACCCCTTATATGTTGAATATGGACTAGTTGAATATGACCTTTTAATTGTTAAGATTAATTAACATGTATAATTTGATTAATTTCACTTTAAACCATTGAACGTATATTGGATTAATTGTTGTAGTGTAAATTTGAAATTGAATTGAACGAAAAGTGAAAAACCGAAATGTAATAATCTTTAATCTACATGAAATGATAGTGTAGATTCTAGAAATAATTATATTAATTTACGTAAATAACAAATGTAAATTAATGCGATTATTTCGGGATTATTTAATAAAATTGTTAAATTGTTGTGAATGGATGCTTTTGCTTGTTTTATTTACATTGACACCATCCCAGCTATCACACTGCAAGTTCCCTTTGTATGTTTTGATTTTGAATTGAAATGGAATCGGGTTGAAATGATAAATACCCAAATAACTATGACTTTGGATAGAAAATTAAATTAAAACTGATTGGTCAATGTTTTGATTTAAAATAAAATAAAGTTTTATTTGAGTAATAACAAGGTTTTGAATAAAAATTGGAATTTAAATTCGAATGAATTGTAAATGTGAATATTTAAGTTTGAAACAAATATGAACGTCGTAATTGACAAAAGAATATTGATTAAAATTTAATTATGTAATAATTAAATTAGAATTAATTGATAATTAAGTTGAAATTATTAAAATTAAGCTTTGAAATTTTTGATAGTTATGTTTTAGAATTATTAATAATGAAGTTTTGAAATAAATAAATAATTAAGTTTTGAAATCAGTTATAATTAATTTGGAATTATTATTAATTATTTGAAATCATTAATAATTAAGTTTGAAATTATTAATAATTAAGTTTTTAAAATTATTAATAATTAAGTTGGAAATTAGTGATAATTAAGATTTGAAATTATTTGATAAATTAACAAGATTGAATTATTTAATAATTAAATTGAATTGAATTTTTTTTATTAAGAGAAATTGTAATTTTGAATAAGTGGAACTAAGTTTCTTTAATTGGGTTTTGGAATTTGTAACTAAGTAAAAAATAAATGAAGTTAGAATTCTTTAATAAGAAATGGAAATGCGTGTTATCGAAACAAATGAAAACTTGAAATTTAAAGAATTGAATTCAACAAATTTAATTTAAATTAAATTTGTAAGTTTTGATAATGAAGTTGAACTTAAGAAGTAAATTTAATGAATTAGAAATTTGACGAAAATTGTTTTAATGATAATTTAAGTAATGAATATCGAATGAAATTGATAAATGAGTTTAAATCGATTTGAGCGTTAAATTATGTTTAAATGATTATAGAATGAACTTATATACGAAATTAAATGAATATTTGAATTGTTTAAACTGAACTTTGAAATTGAATTATAGAAGTTTTGAAATGAAATTGTGGATTTATGAAATGTAAATTTTGGAACATGATTTAGATTGACAAACGAAATGTTGAATTACGAATTCTAATTGAAATTGAAATTGATTCGATTTTGAGATATATTAAACGACCAATCGGTAAATAAGTTACGAAGGTTATTAAAGGAACCGGAATCGGTTAGGGACATACTCACTGTCTAAACCGAAAACCACTTTAATAACTATACGCGGAGTGTGATCCAGAATGAAGTGGTTGGATTGGAGAACGTTGATGATTGAAGAAAGTGAACGATAATGGATAGCATTGACACTTGTGTCAAATTGGAAATGACTAAAATCAGGAGCCGTGCTGGGCCAAATGGGGTTAGCTACCTCGAGTGAACACATTTCTTCGTAAACTACTCATTTACTTTTGTGATTGATTGGTGCGCACCCTTGACTTTGGAGTGTTGTTTCGAGGTGTTGCGATCGTTGCGGCGATGCATTCTCACCAGTCCGGATCAGGCAAACGGTAGTTTCACTACCTTGGGTATTGCCTCATGTGCCTTGTCATACTTGTATTCCCGTATACGCGACCACTACGAATTTGTTTTGTATTATACCTATGGAGTACTCCCTGGTATGCCACCAGTTTACGGTGGAGTTTACAGTGCTGTATAGTCTATAATGCTATATGAAATGTGTTAAGGGGGACAATGGTAACGCCTTAACACTATTTTGATATTTTACTTTACTGTTAGACATTATCTATGTATCGTACACTATTATGTATAAATAGTTTAACGGATCCTTAAAGATGTTATTCCATTCATCTTTGAGTTATTGTTATTTGAATTCGAATCATATTATCTGTATAAGAATATATGTCCCGATTCGAGTATTTGTTTGTGCATATGCTCGGATCAGACTGAGGATTGCTTATGCTGTTTCTACTTGGAGCTGAAGACCGAAGACTATCATTATCTTATCTTATCAGTATTGCTCTTTCTATTTCAGACTATTGGACATCTATGTTGTTCTATTTTATTTTATATGAGACATTGTTGTATTTATGGGTAGCATCATGAACTACTCTTATGACTATGTTGTATTTTCGCTGCACTATTCTGTGATGTTATATTTCTATGATTCTGTGATGATTCTCATTTATATATTTATACTCCCTTAATGATTCGTGTTTGTATTATTTAAGTTGACAAGTTGGAATATTGTCAATTTAAATGGTACAAATATACGGTTTGTTACAGTTGGTATCAGTGCTTTGGTTCCCGATAACCTTAGCCTGTGGAGTTTTAACGCTCATTAGAGATAGGGTAAATATACCCTAGAATGAGGAGAATCATTTCAGAATCCACATCCTTTGATTCATTTTTCTTATTGAATTCGTTTGAGTAGAATTTCCTTAAGTTCTATAAATTCCTATCTTTGATTCTAAATCACTTTTGGTATTTCAGGATGGCTACCAGAAGAAATGTTAGAGGTGGAAGGGGTGGAAATGCTCCTGGGCCACATGCTCCAGCTCCCGCAGTCCGATTCTCCACTCTTAGCAAGGAGTACACTCAGCTTGGAGGAGTCAAATTTACTGGCTCTGAGAGTATCAACGAAGCACAGCAATGGCTAAAGAGTTTGGAGAGGATCTTTACTGGCTTGGAGATCACAGATGCTCAGAAGTGTAAGTTGGCCGCTTGGCAGTTCGGGATGCTGCACAGGATTGGTAGGAATCAGTCACTTCTCGTACTGATGAGGAAACCATCACTCGGGCCCAGTTTAGGTAGTAATCTATCTAAAATTCGTCTAAATAAAAATTCCTTTTATCTCGTCAAATTTTGACTCGTCTTCTTATCACTTGTAACTAGGGAGTCCTTTATGGCTCAGTGGATGCCAGCTGCTGGGAAGGCCCAACTCTATCGGTCTTTTATGGATCTCAAGCAGGGCAACATGACCTTCACTGAGTATGAAAGGAAATTCAACGAACTATCTAAGTTCAGACCTGGCTTGATTGACACACCTTTGCTTAAGAATGAGAAGTTCATACATGGCGCACACTCTGAGTATTACGAGCTTCTCACCGCTCATGTCCATGAAACCTTCACTGAGTTGATGGACTTTGCTCTTCGATACGAGGGAAAGCCAAAGGAAACATCAACCTCCAAAGCTCCAGTTGTTCATAATCATCTAGTAAGTCGGGGAAGAGAAAGCTAAACTTTGCACAACAGAAGAAGAATTGGAAGCAGAAAACAAGGCTTGGATACTCCCAAAAGAAGCCCGTTGACATATCATCCATTACTTGCTTCAATTGCAACCAAAAGGGTCATTATGCTAGTAGCTGCCCATCTCCAAAGAGCGCAGCTGTCCCGCCACCACAGATGACTAGGAGGGATTTGTGTCATATCTGCTTACAACCTGGACACTTCAAGAAAGAATGCCCAACACAGAAGAGAGGTACACCATCGGAGTCTTTGCTCTTTCCACACTTGCCCCGGAAGTTCCTGCCCCGGAAGTTCCTGCCCTCGAAGTTCTGGATAATCAGGGTACTTTGCAAAGTACTTTTATGTTACATACCTTGCCTGTTAGAGTTCTACTTGACACCGGAGCTACACACAGCTTCATATCTATTGATTTATGTGATAAACTTGGCTTAGAATCCACTCTTGCATCTATTTCTTTATGTGTATCTAACCCTATTGGAGGCCCGCTAACCTCAAAAGGGTTTGCAAATATGTTACTCTTATACATGGCATTCACCGCTTCACTTGGGATTTCTATGTCCTTGGATTCGAGGCATTTGATATTCTATTAGGCATTGATTGGCTGCGAAAGTTCGAAGCCGTTATCTCTTGCAAAGCTCGAACTGTCTCTCTTATTGACGATAAGAGTATGCCTTTAGTTGTTAAAGGCAAATCACCTCAAGAATATGCTGGGAGTTTTATATTCTCTCTTGACTCCCATCCAAATGAACTTAGCTCTACTCCAGTGGTCCAATTCTTTTCTGATGTATTTGGAGAAGTTAATTCTCTACCACCTCCGTGGGAAATCGAATTCCGCATTGACCTTATTCCTGGTGCACGACCAGTAATTCTTCCTCCAAGGAGAATGGCTCCTAAAGAAAAGGCAGAGTTGAACGTTCAAATTGAAGATTTATTTTCTAAAGGCTTGATTCGGCGCAGTCATTCAAAATGGGGTGTTGCAGTCGTATTTCTCACCAAATCTGATGGCTCACTCAGAATGTGTGTGGACAATAGAGAGCTAAATAAGCCCACACACAAGAACATGTATCCGATGCCCCGCATCAATGATCTATTCGACCAGCTTCATGGAGCTAAAGTCTTCTCTCAACTTGATTTAGCTATTGATTTTCACCAACTCAGAATTGCTGAGGATAGTATTCCTAAAACAGCATTCCGCACCGAAAATGCTTTCTATGAATGGCTAGTTATGTCGTTCGGTCTCACTAATGCTCCAGCTTATTTCGTCGACTTGATGAATAGAGTTTTTGGGGATGTTCTTAACAAGTTCGTGCTTGTTTTTATCGATGATATTCTTGTCTTCTCTAAAGATGAGAAAGAGCATAGATCACATTTGGCTTTTGTTCTTGAAACTCTTCGTAGACACTGGCTTAAAGCCAAGTTTTCGAAATGCCACTTTTGGCGAGATGAAGTTCGTTTTCTTGGCCATATTGTTTCGGAGAATGGGATTTCGGTCGATCCAGCTAAGATCGCCGTAATCAATGTAAGTTCTATTCTTATTTGTCAATTCTATCTAAATAGCTTATCAATATCTAAATTCGAATTCTTGGAATTTGCAGGATTGGGAGACTCCCAAAACTCCTACAGATATCCGCAGTTTCTTGGGCTTGGCTGGCTATTATCGCAGATTTATAGAAAACTTTGCTCGTATCGCTGCCCCACTTACCGCACTGACCAGAAAGAATGTAAAATTTATTTGGAGTGAAAAGTGCGAAGCAGCTTTCAATGAAATGAAGCGAAGATTGACATCTGCCCCGGTTCTTACAGTTATTGATGGTAGCGAAGGATTGACCGTCTATACTGATGCATGCCGAGATGAATTAGGAGCAGTCTTAAAGCAAAAGGGAAAAGTTATTGCCTATGCGGGTCGTCAGTTAAAGACCCATGAAGCAAATTACGCAACTCATGACCTAGAGTTTCTTGCGGCTTTATTTGCTCTTAAGCTATGGAGGCACTATCTATTGGGAACTAAATTCGAGTTATTCACTGACCATAAGTCATTGAGATATATTTTCTCGCAAAAGGATGTGAATTAGAGATAAGTCCGATGGCTCGAATTTCTAGCTGCATATGATCTTGATATTAATTATACTCCAGGAAAAGCGAATGCCATAGCCGATGCTTTGAGCAGAAACCAAGCGATGACATGTTGTAATCTTGTTGAGGGAATGTTATTCCAGCTTTCCGTCTCCCCAGCTCTTATGGATCGTATTATAGCCAAGCAATACGAGGACACTTTGCTTTATCGCATCAAGGAAATAGTCCTTGGAAGAGTTGGAAATGCTAACAATAAATTGGGTGCACATGTTGATAGTAATGGAGTCTTGAGAATCGATAATCACATTTGTGTTCCTAATGTTGATGGTCTTAGACAAGAAGTGCTGAGAGAAAACCACAACTCTTCGCTTTCATTTCATCCCGGTGTCACTAAAATGTACCAGAATATGAAGAAGTTATATTGGTGGAGTGGTATGAAGCGCGATATTTCTACCTATGTTAGCAGATGCACAACTTGCCAGCAAGTTAAAGCTGACCACAGAAAGACACCTGGTTTGCTCCAGCCACTAGAGATTCCAGGTTGGAAGTGGGAGTAGATTTCTATGGACTTTATCGATGGACTGCCAAGGACTAGAAAGGGCAACGAAAGCATATGGGTGATTGCCGACAGACTGACGAAATCCGCCCACTTTATTCCAGTCAAGTCCACTCGTACAGCTTCGAATTTGGCCGAGATATATATGAGAGAAGTTGTTAAACTTCATGGTGTACCATCCAGTATCGTATGCGATCGGGATCCTATTTTCACCAGTAAATTCTGGAAAACATTTCAGGATACTTTGGGCAACAAACTGAATCTGAGCACTGCTTATCATCCTCAGACAGATGGCCAAACTGAGAGGGTGAATCAGATTTTAGAATACCTTCTCCGAGCTTGTATTATTGACTTTGGTGGATCCTGGGAAGACCTTCTGCATTTGGTTGAATTCACTTATAATAATAGTTACCAGGTAAAGAATTGAATTTCAAATTTGAATAAGTATATTTGAATTTGAATTAATCATCTGTAAAGACAAACCAGGCAAGCATTGGTATGGCACCGTTCGAAGCCTTATATGGACGGCCGTGCAAATCGCCAGCCTGTTGGATCGAGTCGGGTGATCGACTAGTGCTTGGCCTAGAAATAATTGTGGAAGCTTTCGAAAAAGTCGAAGAAATTAGGAAGAAGATTAAGACGGCACAGGATAGACAGAAGAGTTATGTTGACAAAAGGAGAAGGGATCTCGAATTCAGCGTAGGGGACAAAGTATTTCTGAAAGGGTCGCCTTTGAAGAATATTTTTCGATTTGGAAGGAAAGGAAAGCTAGCTCCGAGATTTGTTGGTCCGTTTGAGATTACGGAAAGAGTCGGAACATTGGCATATAGAGTTGCATTACCAGAGAAGTTCGCTGGTGTACACAACGTGTTCCACATCTCACATCTGCGCAAAGTCGAACACGATCCATCGATGACCATCTCTACTACTCAGATGGAAGAGATAGTTATCGAGCCTGATTTGACTATTGAGCGTAAGCCGCTTCGGATAGTTGATCTTGAGACAAAGCAACTCAGAAGGAAGTCAGTAAATCTCGTCAAAGTCCAATGGAGTGAAGATGAGCGAGATTGCACATGAGAAACTGAGGATAGTATTCGGGATTCAAACCCCGAATTACTAATTTCAGGTATAATTCAAATCTCTCAAAATCGATCTTAACTTTTCTGCTTATTTCATTCCAACTTCACTCATCTCGTTCCTTTTCGAGGACGAAAAGTTTTGAGTGGGGAAGATTGTAACGACCCTGAATTTCCGACTGAATTTAAATTTTTAAAATCCATCGTTTAATATAAAAATTTTGAAATTTATAAACGACCTCAATTTACGCCCAAACTTTATTTATGAGATACGTCTAGTTAGATATGAGCAAAGAAAAAGTTTCGTCGTAAAATATTACAGTAAACTTCGTTCGCGTTTTACTATATATCAGTCCATATAAAGCTGCGTAAAATTTATCTTCCAAATCCAAATATTTTTACACAGTTATGTTGTAAAAATTATTCTGATCAAGATTACGTAATTCGTTTCTTCAAAAACTGTCATCGCCTGTCCCGTTTAAATTGTTTTGCAAAGCGTACAGTTTAAGCGGCGAAAATGCGAATTTTATAAAACCATCGTATCACAATAATCTGTGTACCGTTGGAAGCGCATCGTTGCATTGATCATAACGGTATATTTATTTGCGCGAATCGGAGTCCGGCATAATCCGTCGCGTTGATTTAACGGTTCCGGACGGACCGGTTAAACCAAATTTCAGCCCAGGTTTTCAGCCCGTTTAAAAAAATTGAAATTAAAGTTAGCTGATGCATTTAAGAAAGAAGTTGGAAGTTGAAGGTTGGCATTGGAATGAGATATGACTTTTCAATATTCGATATTGAAATTGTGGGCGACGAAGCAACAAAGTAAAATTATATTTCTCTTGTACCCTTTCACTGTTCAAACACTCTCCCATTCTCATTTTTCCACTGCTCTCCTCATTTCAATTTCGAAACCAGGTAATACACCTCCTCGCCTTTCTTCTTCCTTTCTTCTATTTTTTCTATAAATTTATAAAAAAGAAAATGCAAGACTCAAATCCACCCAGACCTCCGTTCGCCTTGCCACGCCGTGCACCCCTCCAACCACTTCGCCCATCCCTCTCAACACCGAGCAGCCCTCCACCTAAACCCGAGCCACCGCCTCCACTGCGTATTTGCCCACACCTCCGTCGCCACATTACCCTACGCCTCAAACCGAGCAACCACGTGCGTGCGCAGGCGCACCGCCCTTCACCAAGAACCTCCTGTACGCCCCACTGTTCAGCCACTTCCCCCTCTTTTCCTTCTCTATACTCGCAACAACTCAAAGCCCGACAAAGCAATGGTTTGTGGCGATGATGACTGTGCATGCCGTGTATATGCGTGCATGCATTTTTGGGGGGGGGTGTACATGTTTGGGTGTGTGTGCTGAGTGTGGCGTGCGTGAGTTCGGGAGGAGGTAGCAACAGGCTGGGGGGGAGCAAAGAAGAAGGCCTCGGCTAGAAAAAAGAAAAAAAATGCGTGCGTATCAAAGTGGTGCTGTGCGTGTGTTGTATGCAAAGGAAGTGGGGAAGCATATGTGTAGCTTTCAGTAGGAAGGGGGGATGCGTGAGTTAATAAAAAAAACAAAAAAAAGGAGATGCATGCATGAAGGGAACATGGGTGCTTGCTGTAAAGATATATATAAGTTGACGTGGAAGTGGTGCATAATGAAACTGTGCACGCATCTCGTGAGTGGAAAAAAATGTGTGTGTGCATGTTATGTGGTGCGTGCATATAAAAATGATGAAAAATGAGTTTAGTGATGTGTGAGTACGAGCTGTGCATACATGGCGTATGCATGTTGCGTATGTGTGGGTGCACGGGTAACGTGCAGATGTCAGGCAGTCTCGATAAAAAAACTAAACATTGATTAACAACTAGCGTTAGATTTTGCAGAAGAGTATTTACGCAAATATGTAAGTTACGTTCCTATTGGTTGCCAAAATAGTAACCAGTTTTTCTTTGCTTGTTGTTGCAGCAACTGTCTGAGTTCTCTCGCAGCAGCATCAATCTCAACCTTCGTTCTTTCCTTCGTTATCGGTAAGCGCAGTTATATAATTCTATAATTATATATGACGATCATTGAATTTATATCGTCTCTTTTATCGATATTGCAGTGTCCATTGTTCGTGTGTACCGACTTCTATTCGTTCTTATTCTTGCTTTGGGTCCACTTCTTTATCCACGAAAGGTGAAATAAATTCTCACGACATATATTCTTATGCTAGTTTGGTTGATAACTGATTGCTATGTGATAATTAAATTGAATGTTGATTGCTATTGTTAAGTGATAAAATATGCATATTGAAAGTGATATAGGATATTTAACAATATTAAGTGAACTATTTATGTTGAATGTTGATTAACTTGACCCCTTATATGTTGAATATGGACTAGTTGAATATGACCTTTTAATTGTTAAGATTAATTAACTTGTATAATTTGATTAATTTCACTTTGAACCATTGAACGTATATCAGATTAATTGTTGTAGTGTAAATTTGAAATTGAATTGAACGAAAAGTGAAAAACCGAAATGTAATAATCTTTAATCTACATGAAATGACAGTGTAGATTCTAGAAATAATTATATTAATTTACGTAAATAACAAATGTAAATTAGTGCGATTATTTCGGAATTATTTAATAAAATTGTTAAATTGTTGTGAATGGATGCTATTGCTTGTTAATTTACTTTGACACCATCCCAGCTATCACACTGCAAGTTCCCTTTGTATGTTTTGATTTTGAATTGAAATGGAATCGGGTTGAAATGATAAATACCCAAATAACTTTGACTTAGGATAGAAAATTAAATTAAAACCGACTGGTCAATGTTTTGATTTAAAATAAAATAAAGTTTTATTTGACTAATAAAAAGGTTTTGAATAAAAATTGGAATTTAAATTCGAATGAATTGTAAATGTGAATATTTAAATTTGAAACAAATATGAACGTCATAATTGACAAAAGAATATTGATTAAAATTTAATTATAATAATTAAATTAGAATTAATTGATAATTAAGTTGAAATTATTAAAATTAAGCTTTGAAATTTTTGATAGTTAAGTTTTAGAATTATTAATAATGAAGTTTTGAAATAAATAAATAATTAAGTTTTGAAATCAGTAATAATTAATTTGGAATTATTATTAATTATTTGAAATCATTAATAATTAAGTTTGAAATTATTAATAATTAAGTTTTTAAAATTATTAATAATTAAGTTGGAAATTAGTGATAATTAAGATTTTAAATTATTTGATAAATTAACAAGATTGAATTATTTAATAATTAAATTGAATTGAATTTTTTTATTAAGAGAAATTGTAATTTTGAATAAGTGGAACTAAGTTTCTTTAATTGAGTTTTGGAATTTGTAACTAAGTAAATAATAAATGAAGTTAGAATTATTTAATAAGAAATGGAAATGCATGTTATCGAAACAAATGAAAACTTGAAATTTAAAGAATTGGATTCAACAAATTTAATTTAAATTAAATTTGTAAGTTTTGATAATGAAGTTGAACTTAAGAAGTAAATTTAATGAATTAGAAATTTGACGGAAATTGTTTTAATGATAATTTAAGTAATGAATATCGAATGAAATTGATAAATGAGTTTAAATCGATTTGAGCATTAAATTAAGTTTAAATGATTATGGAATGAACTTATATAAGAAATTAAATGAATATTTGAATTGTTTAAACTGAACTTTGAAATTGAATTATAGAAGTTTTGAAATGAAATTGTGAATTTATGAAATGTAAATTTTGGAACTTGATTTAGAATGACAAACGAAATGTTGAATTACGAATTCTAATTGAAATTGAAATTTATTCGGTTTTGAAATATATTAAACGACCAATCGGTAAATAAATTACGAAGGTTATTAAAGGAACCGGAATCGGTTAGGGACATACTCACTGTCTAATCCGAAAACCACTATAATAACTATACGCGAAGTGTGATCCAGAATGAAGTGGTTGGATTGGAGAACATTGATGATTGAAGAAAGTGAACGATAATGGATAGCCTTGACACTTGTGTCAAATTGGAAATGATTAAAATCAGGAGCCGTGCCGGGCCAAATGGGGTTAGCTACCTCGAGCGAACAAATTTCTTCGTAAACTACTCATTTACTTTTGTGATTGATTGGTGCGCACCCTTGAATTTGGAGTGTTGTTTCGCGGTGTTGCGATCGTTGCGGTGATGCGTTCTCACCAGTCCGGATCAGGCAAACGGTAGTTTCACTACCTTGGGTATTGCATCATGTGCCCTGTAATACTTGTATTCCCGTATACGCGACCACGACGAATTTGTTTTGTATTATACCTATGGAGTACTCCCTGATATCCCACCAGTTTACGGTGGAGTTTACAGTGCTGTATAGTCTATAATGCTATATGAAATGTGTTAAGGGGGACAATGGTAACGCCTTAACACTATTTTGATATTTTACTTTACCGTTAGACATTATCTATGTATCGTACACTATTATGTATAAATAGTTTAACGGATCCTCAAAGATGTTATTCCATTCATCTTTGAGTTATTGTTATTTGAATTTGAATCATATTATCTGTATAAGAATATATGTCCTAATTCGAGTGTTTGTTTGTGAATATGCTCGGATCAGACTGAGGATTGCTATTGCTGTTTCTACTTGGAGCTGAAGACCGAAGACTATCATTATCTTATATTATCAGTATTGCTCTTTCTATTTCAGACTATTGGACATCTATGTTGTTCTATTTTATTTTATCTGAGACATTGTTGTATTTATGGGTAGCTTCATGAACTACTCTTATGACTATGTTGTATTTCCGCTGCACTATTCTGTGATGTTATATTTCTATGATTCTGTCATGATTCTCATTTATATATTTATACTCCCTTAATGATTCGTGTTTGTATTATTTAAGTTGACAAGTTGGAATATCGTCAATTTAAATGGTACAAATATACGGGTTGTTACACAAAAATCAAAGGTATAAAATTTACTTGATATTTGAGATGGATGTAGTATTATGTTTACAGATATGTATTAATTTATCCTTCAAAGTTTCTTGCTACAGCAATAGTAGTAACATATTGTTATTATTCACTTATCATGCACATTTGGATATAATATTTGGTTAATATGTATTTTTTTATTGATATTTGATATTTCTAAATAATTTGAATCCCTGAACCTTTTAGACATGCCGAGGCGGAATTGATGATCCCTATGCATGGGGAAGTAGAGAATTCCTAAGGAAACACCATATATAAGAGTAGTTCAATATATAGGAACAACAGCATCATACTCTTTCACAAACAAAACTGTTACCACCACACAAAAGCATCAAATAATTACTTGTAAATTAATATTCATTGACCCACACATAACTCATGCTCTAATTCATATAAATAGTCACGCACAAAATAGTTAAGAGATTTGGACCATTTTGTAGTGTATTTTCACCTTGGCCTCTATATATAATTGTTTCTTGCATTTTGCCTTTGTTTCCACATGTTATAAATATATGCATATGTTAATACTTAGAAAAATTAACGTGCCCTGTAGCTTTTGTAATATATATTAGCCTGGACATGTTTTTCCTATAAGACTACATCAACGATTCAAATTAATGGGCATTTCCATAACTGAATGGTGCACTTAAGTAATACTCTTGTACGTATTTTACCAAATTATTAATGTAACATCCCGCCTTTTCGTACGCTTTAAATCGACGATAAACCACACATGTCAGACTTAAACCATACAAAAGGGCGGATTGTTATGGGGTAAATAAGAAAAAGCAAGGAAAGGAAAAAAAATAGAATCTTACAGCGGAATGATAAAATATAATAATCAAATATACAGTTCATGAAGCTGTTTTACAAAACATTTGATTATATTTATACAATACATATCAGAGTACACATACCAGAGAATAATAATCGATGCAGCGGAATACAGTGTGAAGTGGACTAATATATAATATATAATAGTAATACAAATCTTCGTCTTCGTCCTCCAGAATAATCTTCAAATCCTAAAACGCTCGGACTGACCCAAGCGAATTTAAAGGACCAAACACTCGAGTCAGAACTAAAATATCTTATGTAAGTTAAATCAACAGGAATAAATATGAGTGTAATGGCATCAGAGATGTTTACGGGATTTGACATCTCCTATCCAGTGTCTAACGTGGGTGCAGCAACTCAAGAGATGCTCGGGATTCACATCTCCTAAGGATCCGTTAAACTATTTACTATGTAGTAATATTTCGCTATTATAATAGTGTTTATTAGTAAAATTAACTTACTTTTAAATAGTGTTAAGGCTTTACATTTTCCACCTTAACATGTAATAATGCTAATAGTCTATACAGTACCGTAATACCTCCTGATCAGGAGGCTACTAGAGGATACTCTATAGGTACGACACAAATAGAAACTCGTACAAGGCGCGATAGGGTAGGTGACACGGAACAACTAGGCAATGCCAGGGTAGATATACCAATTACACTTCCGGGCCGGTGGTAACGTGTAGCGCGCACCTACCGCCCACCTCAAGCCACACCCCCAAAAAGAAAATCAAAAGTGACCACCGAATCAATCCAAAGGTCAGAGTATAATATCGAAGGGATGTGTCCGATCAAAGGAGCAACCTCATTAGCCCGTCAATCACTCATGTTTTAGCCACCTTATGCCAACTCACGGGAGTTGAGTCCACGTATTTACCTTAAAGGAACGCCGCCACCATCCTATTTCATTCTGGAATCTCCACCACGTACACAGTTGTTAAAGTGGTTTTCGAAGTTGGCAGAGAGTATGATAACTTCTGATCCCAGTCTCTTTAACAACCAAACGTTATTATAACACCGCGGTCTTTTCAAAATAGTTTATACTTTAAAAACTAGAATAAAATATCCATTTCAAAACCATATAAATTCGATATCATTTCTATTTTAAAAACCAAATCGATATGATATCCTTTTTATTTCAAATCAATATAATATCGTTTTATTCCAAATATATCCCTTTTCCAAAATCATAGCACCTTCAAATTATACACTTCAAAACCAAACATTTGAAATTTTAACACCTTTAAAACACAATGCTATGAAATTTACAACTTCGAAACATTTCAATTTCTATAAACATTTCGATTTCGATATATTTCAAGGCTTTAAATATTCCAAAATTTCAAAACTTATTCTTTGATAATTTCATATATATCAGTTTCATCTACTATTATTTAAATTTGAAATGTTTACATAATAAATCAAACATCATTTTATTAAAACCTTTAGACTCCAAATAACTGGATATTCATTCAATTAAATTAACTTAATAATATTCATTTAAATCAATTTGATATTCATTTATATCCTCCAACAAAAAATCAAGCTATAAAATCATACCTTTTAAATCTCCATTTTATTTACATTTCAAATCAAATTTTCGAGGATAATTCTTAAATACTTTAATTCAAATCAAATTCACATTTATCTTCCAACCTTAATTTTATTTGAGTCACTATAAACTCTATATACAATAGAATTTTAAATAGATACTTAACCATATTATATAAAAGAAATCAAACTTTATTATTTAGCTTATTTTATAATCCAAAACATATTTATACATAGCTTAAATACAGATTTAACTGTATATAAAATATTTTTATGTAATATCAAAAAGAATCAATATTTATTTAAACCGTATAATTCTATCCAAAACCATAGAAATCATTTTCAATATATATATATATATATATATATATATATATATATATATGTATATATATACCGACTGTGTTTGTATATAATTTTCTATCCTAAGGTCAAGTGATATTGATATTTATCATTTCAATCCGCAATTTACAATAAAAATACGGTTATATATCATTTCAAACCGAAATCGCGAATGAAATAAAGTGCATAACAATTTGCAGTTTATAACGATATCAAATACAACATCCATTCATCCAATATCAATGATCAACCATTAATCATAATCATCATCCAATTCAATCAATGACATCGATATATAACGGATAATAACAATAAGTATCAACTAGCAGTTTATATTCAAAAATAAATTAAATGAAAATTTAGCTAGCAGTTTATATGCAATAAATAAATTTAATAACAATTTAATTCAATTTAACTGTAATGATGATTAAAAATACGCCAAACAGTCATAAATAAATTTCTAATCACATCCTAAATAAATTTAACAAACATAAGAAATTTTAGAAGTTGTGAGTGGGTTAAAACACTCACCTTTTGAATTTAAATTGGATTTGAATCCAATTTAAACCCAAAAATTGAACAGTCTTCAAATTCATCCACACTAGCGCCAAAATGTTCAGAATTTCAATGCGATCCTAACAAAAAAATCACATATGAATTGGATATCGTATGAAAATGTTATAGAGATTAGAATGGGTTGAAATCAAAATTAAAATAAATAAATAAATAAATAAATAAATAAAACAACGAACCATAAATCAGCAGCCACGTCATCGTCCCGTTCGACTCCTCTCTCTCATATGCACAAAACGCTACTGGCCGCCACAATCACTTGAATTTTCACCGACGCCACTCTGCCTTCAGCCACGATCAGAGAATGTCACCGTGTTGGCCTCGCAGAGTCGCCTCCATTGGCACCGCCGCGACGCGTGCACGCCTCCCCCTGGCCATCAGACCAAGCTCGAAACACGAGCTTCTTCGGCCAAATTCCTATGATAACGTTGACGATAACGACCAACTAACCACATGGATCGAACCTACTCATCTCCCTCTACGCATCCACGCCCACCGATCATCGCCAAGTCGTCGATCCGCCGATGAAACCAAAAGCCAAAACGAACGGCTGAGAATAAACGAGCCAATTACGGCTACCCAGAAACTCAGATCCAAAAATGATTTGCAGATATGAGATGCGTTCATCGAGAACTTCGATATATAATTTTTTCAAATTTTTTTGAGGAGTTTGAATTTTTGAAGTCGATTTTTGAATTAAAATTTGTATTGGATAAATTAGGGTTTACAACCATTGAGGAAGAGGAGCACAGAAGTTTTTGTACGTATAGAAATGAGGAATAGAGGTTGCTAGGGTTTACAACAGGTTATTTATAGACAACGTTGAAATAGAATAGATGGACCCGATAAATAAACGTGCTGAACGATCTATGGCCCGAAAAGCCCATTTCGCCTCCGGAACGAAATTGGGTCAACCCACGTATCAAAATAAATATTTTAAAATATTTTAAATACAATGGAAAAGGTTCAATTCCAAATTCCATCATATGAAAAAGTTATGCTAAAATCAATATTTTCAAATTGATTTCAATTGATTTCAATTTTAAGGCATTTCAAGGCATTTCACGTTCGTACGATCAAACGACAAGTCTGATCGCTACGAAACTTGAAACCCTACAATAATTCACCATTACGGATCCAATGAAACTAGTTTCGTCGAAATCCAAGTCAGTGGCCAAAATGGCTATTTTTACATTAATTAAAAATCTAATATTAAATTAATTAAATCCAGTTTTAAATTCCAATTCTATATTTGGCAATTTTTATCACTTTTATATTTCTCAATCATTCACAATGATTTTAAAAAAAAAATGTCAATTTTGAGTTGGTTAATTCATCAATTCCAATGTTAACCTTAATTTCAATATTTAATTTCAATTTCATTAAATTTAGAAATTATAAATTAAAACTCCAAAAATCCATTTATTTAATTTTTAACCCTTGTTATCCAAGTCTTATACCAATAAGAATATAACTAACATTGCTTTTAAATCTTGGTTCATAATATTCTCCCATTTTAACTTAATTCCAATAAAGTGCTATTTAATTACCATTAATTGCAATTAATCTTATTATCATTATAGTTCGAATCCCAATAAATTGATAAATCTTGATTTTCATTCTTGTAATCCAACCAATTGCTTTAATTAATTAAGATTGCACTAATTAAGTAAACATTGAGTTTATTCAATGACCATTTATTATACTTTTATTCATTAATCTAATTCAATGCTTACATTTTGTTTTCATATATTCAATTTGTAGCTAAGTATACATCTGCATTATTTCCATTGATTTGAATTTCATTCAATTTGTTTATAGTCAACTTATATTAACATCGCTACCTTTAATTTTAATTGTCAATTCGTTCAAAAACTACTAACCATACCCTATTACCCAATATTACCTTAAACCTACACTAATGTAATATTTAATTCCATTTATTGCAATAGGTTCCAATTAATAGTGATTGCGCTAAATTAGTTATTTATCAACTTGCATTAACGTTATCACATTAATCTACATCCAATTATAATTAATATTCCCAATAAATTTATTTAGCATTCTATTACACCAATTACTATCTTAAAAATAAATTTTCTATTTCCTTTTAAATTGACACCCACACTTTCCGTTATTATATTAATTATCATGAAAGTATATTTAGTTATCTTTATTCTTCCCAACCAATTACTATATGTTATTATAACTTTACAATTTTAAATAAATTCATTAATTGACATTTCATTCCACCTATTAATTATTAATCTAAATTGCACTTATTACGTTTTAATTTACTTATTCGCTTACAACAAGTGCTACCATTAGTTCATACACTAATTCATTCCATTTACATTATTTTATTTGTAAGTCAACATTTTACATTATTAATTTACCTTTTATATCCCATTATGAATTAATGCACACATTAATTAAGATTTTAAATCAAATTAATCATTTCATCTTGGTAACATTCTTTTATTACAATAAGAATTCTTTTATTACAATAAGAATATAATTAACATTTACATTGTTTCACTACTTGGAATTACATCCAAGATATTAACAATTAACTTACATTTATAGTGTTACATTCAAGTTATTAAAAATTTAAGTTACAAATCTTATCGAAGTTATTATTTTCATTAATAATTCACTAAATTTTTATTTCCTTCAACATTAAGTTTCCAAAATCTTATTAAATTAAGAAATTTAATTACCAAAATTTTACGAGTCGTTACACTCTCCCCCACTCAAAACTTTCCATCCCCGAAAAGGAAAGAAGGGAAAAGAAGAATTAGGAAATCAATATGTCTTACTTAAACATTAACTTTATAAACAAGAAAATTTTACAAAATTAATTAATTTATATGAAATATACCAATTTATACCCACTAAATCTTTTTATACTTAAATTTATAAAGTTGGGAAAACATTTTAAAAAATTTCTAAGTCCAAAAAATTTGAAAAATTTCGGTAGAGTCTCCTTTGTACAGAGAGGCTCGGGAGGAAAAATAATATCAAATATACAATACACAACATATATTTCGTAAAATAATATATATCCCAACATGGGAAAAATAATATAATAGCGCTATAAAACCGTAATCCGAAATCGTACCTATTTGTCGGGCAATTACGCTTAATTATGAAACCAAAAGCAGTAGCAATTGTGTAACGACCTGATAAATTTATGATATTTTTATAAATTTAATTTATATGTTTGCTAATTTAATCCAGTATAAAATTAAAGTCTTAGGATTTTAAAAGGATGAATGTAGGAGTTAGATAGTAACTGTAATTACAGGTAGAGATTTAAAAGGTTATATGACATAGATTTGAAAATAACTGAAAGTTGTGTTGTAATTATAAGTCTTAATTTGTTGGTTTAATGGTATTAATGTAACAATAACTGAATTGGATTACATACACACAAACATTTGAAAAATTTATTAGGTGGACTAAATTGGTTAAAGTTCATAAGTTGTGCATTTCAATTTAGTAGAAATTCTAAACGATAAACGAAGATTTAAATAAACGCTAAATTAAAACTATGTAAAATGGTGACTTAAGGCCTAGTTATAGGAATTGGAATATAATCCAAAATTTAATTAATGATAGTAACGTAGTATTAGCTAATAAATAGATTTCAATGCAGTAACCAAATGAAAGGAATAGGAATGAATATATATATTGAATAGGAATGAATATATATATTGGTTTGAAATGAAATAAAAATGTGTCACATTTAGATGGAGTAAAATTTAAGAAACCTATAAATGTGGAATCAGTAAACATTTGTAAAAAAATATTGCCTAGAATAAAATTCATTTAATATAAGAATTCAAAGGTGGAAGATTTACATTTGGATTGAAAGGTATAATTAATTGAATTGGTGATTTGGGAATTTAATCCAAGGGTTACTCTAAAAATAAATACGGATAAAAAGAGGTTAAACTAAGGAGGGGCATTAATTGATTTTAAGGCTTATTTAATACGTTAATAGGCAAGACTCCGCATTCATACATTTATACAAAGCTAAATAGAAGCACAAGTGTGATATAATGTAAATAGATGGATATCAACCTTTATTTATATGTTAATGGGATTTAATTTCTATTGTATAAAAAACCGCAATTTAATGAAGATTGAAATAGCTAATTCATACGTTAGTTGATTTAGCTGGAATATGAAGATATTTAATGGAATAGTGAAATCAAATGGGAATGGGTTTCCATTGTTCATTTGAATTCACATTCATCATAAAAACTTATTTGAAAACCAAAGGAATAATAAAGGAATCAAGACTTAATTAGTAATTTGGATTTAAGACATGGCAATTTGGATTTATTGCAACATTTAATACCATAGAATTTAGTAAAGCTTATTCAAATTTTAGTTGACCATTTGTGATATAACTTTTTGAAAACAAGACTTTATTTATGAATTGAGTATTTGATTCAACGAATGGTAATTACTTCATTTAAAAATGGAATTTAACGTAAATTAGTACGTTATTAAAGTTAAATGAAAGCTGTAAACATTTGACTTAGAGAACAATTGAGTGAAATCTTAACTAATGTAAACTTCATCATATTGACATCCATAACTGTGAATCATAGGAAGAAGGTAAATAAATGAACTTAACCAAACTATTTATGTTGAATATTGAAAATTTGAATAAATAAATAGTTAAGAAAATTAAGGGAATGGGAATAAAAATTTATTTATAATTTGGAATTTTAATTACGGTGAAAAGGGTTAACTGCAATTAAAAGTAAGTTGAGATGGAAATCAAGTTATTTATTTAATTTGGTTTAAGATGAGAGTGTATAAGTATAAGATTAGGTAATTTGTGAGAATAAATTTATAATTCCCAATTAATAAGAAAGTGCAGAAATTAAAATTGCAAATTTATATACCTATAAATTTTTATTCACATCCAAGCTTGTTAAATTTATTGGGATTAATTGAACTATCTAAGTAATGAAATTTGGCCAATAATAGGAGTTGAAACATAAAAATTGATTTTTTATGATTTATTTAATTGATTTAATAATATTAAAAATAGCCATTTTTGTCACAGACTCGGATTTCGACGAAACCAGTTTCATCGGATCCGTATCGGTGAATTATTGTAGGATTTCAAATTTCGTATCGATCGGACTTGTCGTTTGATCGTACGGACGATTAACGCCTTGAAATCAATTTTATTAAAATCAATTTGAAAATCAATTTGGAAATCTTGTTTTTAGCATAACTTCTTCATACGATCGAATTTGGTCGCGAAACCTTTTCCATCGCGTTCAGAATATTTTAAAACACCTATTTGGATATATAGTTTTAACAAATTCGGTTCCGGAGGCATAGCGGGCTTTTTGGGCCATAATCTGTTGCGTACGTTCATCTATCTAGCCTATCTATTCTAACCCAGCCCAACCTATATATATATACAGCTACAAACCCTAGTACGTTCATTTCTTCACTCTTTTCTCCTCCTAAAAATGTATACACTTCAGATCCAGTTTCAATGGCAAATCAAAAGCCAAAATTCAAAAAAATTCAGAAAATTCCACAAAAATTATATGTCGATCTTCTCGAAGCGCGTAATCCACTGGTATAATTCGTTTCTCAATTGGGGCTGTCGTTTGCTCAGAAAAATTCAAACAGTCCGTGACCTTCCATCACCATCGTCGAAAACTTCGTCAGATCGCCAAACCCTTTCTGGGTATTGGAGAGGGAACCGAGGGGATCGCATCTATATGGTTTGTTTGTCGTTTCAACGGTCGGATTGGCCCCTAAATTTCAACTAGGGTTTGTGTAAAGGGGCGGCTGCTGGTTATTGGCAAAGCTGGAGGGTGCCGCACCCACGTAGGGAGGAGGAGGGGACCAGGGCGGCGTTCGCAGGTGGTGGCGATGGCATCTAAAGGTGGCGGGGCGGAGTGTTTGGCGGCGGCTGTAGGTGGGATATTGGGTTCGGTTTCAGGCAAACGCGTGAGAGAGGGGGGTCGGGTTCGTGAGAAAGGCTCTGATGACGTGGACAATGGATGAATGTGAGTTTGTTTTGTTTTTAATTAATTTGATTTCAAATCGAATTTCCAACATAACTTTTTCATACGTGATCCGATTCACGCGAAACTTTTTTTGTTAGGATCGTAATTTAATTCCGGACTTGATGACGCTGGTTTGGACGATTTCTGAGACGGGCGAATTTTTGGGTTTAAATTGAATTTGAATTCAATTTAAATTCAAAAGGTGAGTGTTTTAACCCACTCACAATTACTAGAAGCTTTTATGTTTGTTAAATAAATTTTAGAAATGAATAGAAATTTATTTATGAGCTTTTGGCATGTTATTTCATTCATATCTGTTGAATTGCATTTTTTTAAAATTTAACTGTAAATTTAATTGATTTATTGCGTATTAATTGGCTGTTAGAAATTATTGTTTGCATATGAACTACTAGTTAACAGTTATATAAATTATCACTGAATATAAACTGTTAGATTAATAGTTGATAAATATAATTTGAGATAAAACTGCAAATTATTACCTGTTGTATATTTCCAAACATATATGGTTATTGATTGATATTGATTGATGTTTGTGATTGGATGATGGATGTGTTGTTGAATGGATGTTTTATTTGGATATTATTAAACTGCAAGTTAGTATGCATTTTTCATTTTATTCGGGATTGCGGTTTGAAATGATATACAACCGCAGTTTATTTTAAATTGCGGATTGAAATGATAAATATCCGTATCACTTGACCATAGGATAGAAAATTTTATACAGGCACCGCGGTCTATATATAACTATTTTTAAATGAAATTTCTATGGGTTGGATGGAATACGGTTTATAATCTTAAAATTTATATTGTATAAATATTTTATTCCATATTTATATACCTATGAAGTTAAAATTTTGAAATTAAAAGGAATATAAATTCTTTATTGAAAATGGAAGAAATTTAGAAAATGGAGTTTGGTAAATTTATATCCTATGTTTAAATGTAAAGTTGGAAATTTTAAGATATGATATTTGTAATTGGATTTTCCCAAAATAAATAGAAATGGATATTCTAGTAAAAATTGAATTGGAAAATTTATATATATATTTTACTAGAAATTGAAGTTTTATTAATTATGGATTTTATGTGAATGGTCAAGATTAATTAATAGAATATTGATTTTGAAAGGATAAAAATCCAACTTTAGTTGAAATATTAATGCTCAAAAATGGATATAAATATATATAAAATTGAATGGTTTTGGGACTTGAAGTAATATTTTGGATTTTGGTTTAACTTTAAAAGAAGAAATATTTGGAAAGCCATGTAATTTATTTCTTTATAAAGCAACAGTAAAGTTAAACCTTTTTAATTCGCATACCGTTGAATATCCAAACCATTTAGTTTTGAAAATAATGGTTTAAAAATACTATGGATTTTCGAAGAATTATGTTGAAAGTTACAAACAAAATATTGGTTACATGGGATATTAAATAACAAAAAGTGACATAATTTTTGGAAAGGAAAATTTTATTTGGGAAACGATATCATTGATTTGGTCTTTTATAAAATAATATGAAAATGAATTGTTTGTGTTTTTAAAGAAGAAATGATATCGTAATATTATGGTTTTGAAAGGGATTATATTCTGGTTTAAAGTATAAATTGATTTTAAAATAACCGCGGTGTTATAATAACGATTGGTTGGCAAAGAGACCGGGATCGGATATGGACATACTCTCTGTCGATACCGAAAACCACTTTGACTAACCGTGTACGCAGTGGAGATTCCAGAATGAAGTAGGTGGTGGCGACGTTTCCTGTAAGGTAAATACATGGACCCAACTCCCGTGAGTTGGCATAAGGTGGCTAAAACAGGAGCGATTCTCAGGCCAATGAGGTCATTCCTCTGATCGGACGCTCCTCTTCGATATTATACTTTGACTTGGATTGATTCAGTGGCCACTTCTATATTTTGATTTTGGGGGAGTTAGTTCGAGGTGGGCGGCAGCTGCGCGCTGCGCGTTACCATCAGCCTGGATAGCAATTGGTATATCTACCCTGGCATTGCCTAGTTGTGCCGTGTCACCTACCCTATCGCGCCTTGTACGAGTTTGGATTTCTCCCGTAGCCCGTGTGGTATCCTCTGGTGGCTTCCCGATCAGGAGGGACTATGATATTGGACGGACTACTGGGACTATTACGTGTTAAGGGCTATATGGGTAACCCCTTAACGCTATTAAAAAGTAAGTTTATTTTATAAATAGACACTACTATAATAGCGCAATATACTACATAGTAAATAGTTTAACGGATCCTTAGGAGATGTAAATCCCGAGCATCTCTTGAGTTACTGTACTCATATTTATTTTTGTTTATTTAACTCACATAAGATATTCTAGTCTGACTCGAGTGTTTTTGTCTTTTCAAATTCGCTCGGGTCAGTCCGAGCGTTTCAGGATAGCAGGTTTTAGCTTTGGAGGACGAAGACGAAGATTCAGTATTATTTTATATATATAGTATTGCACCACACTCTTTCTATTCCGCTGCATTTTCGTATTGGTATGTGTGACTCTGATATTCATTGTATAAGTAAAATCAAGCTTTTGTAAACTGTTTATGAACTGTATATTTGTTATTATATTTTATCCTTCCGCTGTGAGATTCTGTTTTGTTTTATTCCTTCTCTGTTTTTCTTATTTACCCCATAACAATCCGCCCTTGCGTATGCTTTGAATTGGCACATGTGTCGTTTAAAGTGTGTGAAAAGGCGGGATGTTACAGTTGGTATCAGAGCCAGGTTTAGCGATAAACCTTGGCTTTGTGGGGTTTGACTCTTTGTTAATAGGGTAGAAATATCCTATGGGAGTCGCTGAGTGTATATATATGAGAGAGCGTACTTGTTAGTATTAATAAAAGGTTTTGATATTGTGTTAATCTGTTCCGCTTTGTATTTATAAATTCTGGTTGATGCATGGGACGCTATGCCATCAATAGGGATTTCTAAACACTAAATAGGACAGACCGACATAATATTTGTTTTTAATATAGGTGAATGAAATAATTTTGCCTATTATATTTTCCATATATAAAAATATTTTATAAAGATATATATATATTTTTTGGTTGCTATAGATTGGGTGTTAGGAAATAAAATATTTATAATAACTAAAGCTAAGTGAAATCATAATAAACCCAATTTGGAGATTTTAGAACTTAAGTCCGGGATTTTTCCGAATTCGTTTTCAAAGAATTTATGAGATATAATGATTCGGTTTACAAGTATTTTCTTATGTAAATATTTAGCATAATTCGAAAAAAAAAAAAAAACTGTTTAAAGAAGATTTTGGAAAATTTTTATTTTGTACTTTCTTCTCTGTCGCTGGAAAATAAATTCGGTGATGACGGCCGCATCATTGACTTTCATTTTCGAGTTTCGAAGAGGAAAGGCCACTGTAGTAAATTCTACTACAGATTTATTTTAGAACTTTCTAAAAAATTTCTTTTATTGTTCTAACTATAATTAGAGATATTGAGTAGTAAGAACTTATTTATCTATTATTTTGAAATAAATGGAAATTCAACTCGGTATTTAATTCTAAAATTTTCCGTTAACTAATTGAAAATTTTAGTGAAATAAAAGTTAGGTAATAAATGAATTGAAACCCCTAATTGAAATAAGAGAATTAATGCTAAGGATAAAGGAAGATAAATATTTTAACTTATGAATATTGGTAAAGACTTAGTGAATAATCAATGAATTAAAAGAATGGAGATTTAACTTGTATAAGGTTCAATTGCATTTCTTTAACATAAATAACTTACCCAAATATAAAAGTTGAAATGTTAAACAAGAAACTAGAATTGAATATTTTACAAGTAGGGATTTAGGAATAATGAAGTATTCAATAAATTACGGTTATAACAAGAATTTAATGGTATAAACTTAGGTTATAACTTTATTGAAAATAAAGTTAAGAATTAGTAATAGATGATAGGAACCTGAGTGTATAACATGAAATTCAAAATAAGAATTTATTATATGAGTATTCACTTAAGTATGTTTTATCTCCCCTATTCTAATATAATGGAAAGTAGGAAAATTTTAATGACTGCAATTCATAGTTAATGAATGTTATTAATGAGAATTCAAGGGAAATCTTACAAGTGAAGATATTCAAAATATTTGTTGTTATTAATGAGAATTTATTTTATAGACTTAAGTAATAAAAGGAAACTTAAGTAATAAAAAGGAAATACAAATATAATGAATTTGGTGATAATTGGAAAATAAACTTGTAAGAAACAAAGAAATCCCTCATAAATGAAGGAAAGAAAAATCAAAACACTGAATTATGAAATAAATGTATAATGAGATATTTTGGTGTTGATTTGAATTGTTGGTTGATGTATGTTGTTGGGTAAGGAATTATGGAGTTGTTAGATTTACAAATAATCTATCTTTGTTCCATCCAAGGCTGTTGAGCAATGGATGTACTTGATAGTTATTCTTCATTCGTACAACTTCAGAATTTGAACCCGAACAACTAATTGTTGTTTGATTAAATGATTGTTTGTTGAAATGTGGTGTAGTACAGGTGTGCTGTTGAAAAAAAAAATATTTTTCCAACTTTAATAACTCAAGTATTAAAGGATATAATGATTATAAAACAAGAATATTTCATTTAGGAGGATTAATCCAGGAAAATATTGTTTATAAATTAAAAATTGAAATAAAAAGTACTGTTTATTCTTCCTTCTCCCTTCTTTTTTCCTTTTCGGGGACGAAAAGTTTTGAGTGGGGGAGATTGTAACGACCTGATAAATTTATGATATTTTTATAAATTTAATTTATATGTTTGCTAATTTAATCCAGTATAAAATTAAAGTCTTAGGATTTTAAAAGGATGAATGTAGGAGTTAGATAGTAACTATAATTACAGGTAGAGATTTAAAAGGTTATATGACATAGATTTGAAAATAACTGAAAGTTGTGTTGTAATTATAAGTCTTAATTTGTTGGTTTAATGGTATTAATGTAACAATAACTGAATTGGATTACATACACACAAACATTTGAAAAATTTATTAGGTGGACTAAATTGGTTAAAGTTCATAAGTTGTGCATTTCAATTTAGTAGAAATTCTAAACGATAAACAAAGATTTAAATAAACGCTAAATTAAAACTATGTAAAATGGTGACTTAAGGCCTAGTTATAGGAATTGGAATATAATCCAAAATTTAATTAATGATAGTAACGTAGTATTAGCTAATAAATAGATTTCAATGCAGTAACCAAATGAAAGGAATAGGAATGAATATATATATTGAATAGGAATGAATATATATATTGGTTTGAAATGAAATAAAAATGTGTCACATTTAGATGGAGTAAAATTTAAGAAACCTATAAATGTGGAATCAGTAAACATTTGTAAAAAAATATTGCCTAGAATAAAATTCATTTAATATAAGAATTCAAAGGTGGAAGATTTACATTTGGATTGAAAGGTATAATTAATTGAATTGGTGATTTGGGAATTTAATCCAAGGGTTACTCTAAAAATAAATACGGATAAAAAGAGGTTAAACTAAGGAGGGGCATTAATTGATTTTAAGGCTTATTTAATACGTTAATAGGCAAGACTCCGCATTCATACATTTATACAAAGCTAAATAGAAGCACAAGTGTGATATAATGTAAATAGATGGATATCAACCTTTATTTATATGTTAATGGGATTTAATTTCTATTGTATAAAAAACCGCAATTTAATGAAGATTGAAATAGCTAATTCATACGTTAGTTGATTTAGCTGGAATATGAAGATATTTAATGGAATAGTGAAATCAAATGGGAATGGGTTTCCATTGTTCATTTGAATTCACATTCATCATAAAAACTTATTTGAAAACCAAAGGAATAATAAAGGAATCAAGACTTAATTAGTAATTTGGATTTAAGACATGGCAATTTGGATTTATTGCAACATTTAATACCATAGAATTTAGTAAAGCTTATTCAAATTTTAGTTGACCATTTGTGATATAACTTTTTGAAAACAAGACTTTATTTATGAATTGAGTATTTGATTCAACGAATGGTAATTACTTCATTTAAAAATGGAATTTAATGTAAATTAGTACGTTATTAAAGTTAAATGAAAGCTGTAAACATTTGACTTAGAGAACAATTGAGTGAAATCTTAACTAATGTAAACTTCATCATATTGACATCCATAACTGTGAATCATAGGAAGAAGGTAAATAAATGAACTTAACCAAACTATTTATGTTGAATATTGAAAATTTGAATAAATAAATAGTTAAGAAAATTAAGGGAATGGGAATAAAAATTTATTTATAATTTGGAATTTTAATTACGGTGAAAAGGGTTAACTGCAATTAAAAGTAAGTTGAGATGGAAATCAAGTTATTTATTTAATTTGGTTTAAGATGAGAGTGTATAAGTATAAGATTAGGTAATTTGTGAGAATAAATTTATAATTCCCAATTAATAAGAAAGCGCAGAAATTAAAATTGCAAATTTATATACCTATAAATTTTTATTCACATCCAAGCTTGTTAAATTTATTGGGATTAATTGAACTATCTAAGTAATGAAATTTGGCCAATAATAGGAGTTGAAACATAAAAATTTATTTTTTATGATTTATTTAATTGATTTAATAATATTAAAAATAGCCATTTTTGTCACGGACTCGGATTTCGACGAAACCAGTTTCATCGGATCCGTATCGGTGAATTATTATAGGATTTCAAATTTCGTATCGATCGGACTTGTCGTTTGATCGTACGGACGATTAACGCCTTGAAATCAATTTTATTAAAATCAATTTGAAAATCAATTTGGAAATCTTGTTTTTAGCATAACTTCTTCATACGATCGAATTTGGTCGCGAAACCTTTTCCATCGCGTTCAGAATATTTTAAAACACCTATTTGGATATATAGTTTTAACAAATTCGGTTCCGGAGGCATAGCGGGCTTTTTGGGCCATAATCTGTTGCGTACGTTCATCTATCTAGCCTATCTATTCTAACCCAGCCCAACCTATATATATATACAGCTACAAACCCTAGTACGTTCATTTCTTCACTCTTTTCTCCTCCTAAAAATGTATACACTTCAGATCCAGTTTCAATGGCAAATCAAAAGCCAAAATTCAAAAAAATTCAGAAAATTCCACAAAAATTATATGTCGATCTTCTCGAAGCGCGTAATCCACTGGTATAATTCGTTTCTCAATTGGGGCTGTCGTTTGCTCAGAAAAATTCAAACAGTCCGTGACCTTCCATCACCATCGTCGAAAACTTCGTCAGATCGCCAAACCCTTTCTGGGTATTGGAGAGGAAACCGAGGGGATCGCATCTATATGGTTTTTTTGTCGTTTCAACGGTCGGATTGGCCCCTAAATTTCAACTAGGGTTTGTGTAAAGGGGCGGCTGCTGGTTATTGGCAAAGCTGGAGGGTGCCGCACCCACGTAGGGAGGAGGAGGGGACCAGGGCGGCGTTCGCAGGTGGTGGCGATGGCATCTAAAGGTGGCGGGGCGGAGTGTTTGGCGGCGGCTGTAGGTGGGATATTGGGTTCGGTTTCAGGCAAACGCGTGAGAGAGGGGGGTCGGGTTCGTGAGAAAGGCTCTGATGACGTGGACAATGGATGAATGTGAGTTTGTTTTGTTTTTAATTAATTTGATTTCAAATCGAATTTCCAACATAACTTTTTCATACGTGATCCGATTCACGCGAAACTTTTTTTGTTAGGATCGTAATTTAATTCCGGACTTGATGACGCTGGTTTGGACGATTTCTGAGACGGGCGAATTTTTGGGTTTAAATTGAATTTGAATTCAATTTAAATTCAAAAGGTGAGTGTTTTAACCCACTCACAATTACTAGAAGCTTTTATGTTTGTTAAATAAATTTTAGAAATGAATAGAAATTTATTTATGAGCTTTTGGCATGTTATTTCATTCATATCTGTTGAATTGCATTTTTTTAAAATTTAACTGTAAATTTAATTGATTTATTGCGTATTAATTGGCTGTTAGAAATTATTGTTTGCATATGAACTGCTAGTTAACAGTTATATAAATTATCACTGAATATAAACTGTTAGATTAATAGTTGATAAATATAATTTGAGATAAAACTGCAAATTATTACCTGTTGTATATTTCCAAACATATATGGTTATTGATTGATATTGATTGATGTTTGTGATTGGATGATGGATGTGTTGTTGAATGGATGTTTTATTTGGATATTATTAAACTGCAAGTTAGTATGCATTTTTCATTTTATTCGGGATTGCGGTTTGAAATGATATACAACCGCAGTTTATTTTAAATTGCGGATTGAAATGATAAATATCCGTATCACTTGACCATAGGATAGAAAATTTTATACAGGCACCGCGGTCTATATATAACTATTTTTAAATGAAATTTCTATGGGTTGGATGGAATACGGTTTATAATCTTAAAATTTATATTGTATAAATATTTTATTCCATATTTATATACCTATGAAGTTAAAATTTTGAAATTAAAAGGAATATAAATTCTTTATTGAAAATGGAAGAAATTTAGAAAATGGAGTTTGGTAAATTTATATCCTATGTTTAAATGTAAAGTTGGAAATTTTAAGATATGATATTTGTAATTGGATTTTCCCAAAATAAATAGAAATGGATATTCTAGTAAAAATTGAATTGGAAAATTTATATATATATTTTACTAGAAATTGAAGTTTTATTAATTATGGATTTTATGTGAATGGTCAAGATTAATTAATAGAATATTGATTTTGAAAGGATAAAAATCCAACTTTAGTTGAAATATTAATGCTCAAAAATGGATATAAATATATATAAAATTGAATGGTTTTGGGACTTGAAGTAATATTTTGGATTTTGGTTTAACTTTAAAAGAAGAAATATTTGGAAAGCCATGTAATTTATTTCTTTATAAAGCAACAGTAAAGTTAAACCTTTTTAATTCGCATACCGTTGAATATCCAAACCATTTAGTTTTGAAAATAATGGTTTAAAAATACTATGGATTTTCGAAGAATTATGTTGAAAGTTACAAACAAAATATTGGTTACATGGGATATTAAATAACAAAAAGTGACATAATTTTTGGAAAGGAAAATTTTATTTGGGAAACGATATCATTGATTTGGGCTTTTATAAAATAATATGAAAATGAATTGTTTGTGTTTTTAAAGAAGAAATGATATCGTAATATTATGGTTTTGAAAGGGATTATATTCTGGTTTAAAGTATAAATTGATTTTAAAATAACCGCGGTGTTATAATAACGATTGGTTGGCAAAGAGACCGGGATCGGATATGGACATACTCTCTGTCGATACCGAAAACCACTTTGACTAACCGTGTACGCGGTGGAGATTCCAGAATGAAGTAGGTGGTGGCGACGTTTCCTGTAAGGTAAATACGTGGACCCAACTCCCGTGAGTTGGCATAAGGTGGCTAAAACAGGAGCGATTCTCAGGCCAATGAGGTCATTCCTCTGATCGGACGCTCCTCTTCGATATTATACTTTGACTTGGATTGATTCAGTGGCCACTTCTATATTTTGATTTTGGGGGAGTTAGTTCGAGGTGGGCGGCAGCTGCGCGCTGCGCGTTACCATCAGCCTGGATAGCAATTGGTATATCTACCCTGGCATTGCCTAGTTGTGCCGTGTCACCTACCCTATCGCGCCTTGTACGAGTTTGGATTTCTCCCGTAGCCCGTGTGGTATCCTCTGGTGGCTTCCCGATCAGGAGGGACTATGATATTGGACGGACTACTGGGACTATTACGTGTTAAGGGCTATATGGGTAACCCCTTAACGCTATTAAAAAGTAAGTTTATTTTATAAATAGACACTACTATAATAGCGCAATATACTACATAGTAAATAGTTTAACGGATCCTTAGGAGATGTAAATCCCGAGCATCTCTTGAGTTACTGTACTCATATTTATTTTTGTTTATTTAACTCACATAAGATATTCTAGTCTGACTCGAGTGTTTTTGTCTTTTCAAATTCGCTCGGGTCAGTCCGAGCGTTTCAGGATAGCAGGTTTTAGCTTTGGAGGACGAAGACGAAGATTCAGTATTATTTTATATATATAGTATTGCACCACACTCTTTCTATTCCGCTGCATTTTCGTATTGGTATGTGTGACTCTGATATTCATTGTATAAGTAAAATCAAGCTTTTGTAAAATGTTTATGAACTGTATATTTGTTATTATATTTTATCCTTCCGCTGTGAGATTCTGTTTTGTTTTATTCCTTCTCTGTTTTTCTTATTTACCCCATAACAATCCGCCCTTGCGTATGCTTTGAATTGGCACGTGTGTCGTTTAAAGTGTGTGAAAAGGCGGGATGTTACAAATTGCTTCCATAACCTGCTTTTCACTTATATAATCAAAAAGAGTCAATAATTATATAAAATGAAATATTTAATTTTGTTTCAACCTCCAACAACCCAATCAATCCAACCATCAATCACTTGCAACAAAACATACAACCATCACGTAGAATCAACACAAATCAATCATTCATTCATATCCAACACAACAAATAGTTATTCGGGTTCAAAAACTTTAAATTGTACATAATGAAAAATAACTACTAAGTGCACCATTTACTCAACAGTCTTGGATGGAACTAAATAGATTATTCATTCACCCAAACAAATTTAAAGTATCCTTACCCAAACAACCATGAACCAAAACAAACAACAATTTCAACCAATAGGTCAAGTTCATTCTTTTAATTTCATTCATACATTTGTTGTTTGATTTCTCTTTTTCATTCAAATAATGGTTTATCTTTTTTTTAATTAACATTTATTTCTTACAACCTTTTACTTCGATTCATTTATTTTCATTTATTACTTACAAATCTTATTTCATTTATTAATTCCATCATTTATTAATTATTACATAATTTCCTTTATTAATATTCATTTATTCATAATATTCATGTTTAATTCAATTTCTTTTCATATTAATTCATTTACTAAGGTTCATAATCATTTATTTATAATACTTGCCTTTCTATTATATTAAATTATAGTAACATTTCAATTACAACTTAAGTTTATACTTTATAACATCAATTCTTATAAATAAAAGCAATTTATTGAACACTTTCATTACATACTTTTACTTGTACAATTTCCATTACATTTTCTTATTAAACATTTCAACTTTTCATATTTGGTAAGTTATATATATGCTTTTTAAGAATGTAATAGAAAATTATACAAACTTTCTTATTTCCTTTAAATTAATTTAGTGTTCAAAAATCATATCTTCTGTCTTTATAGGTTGCAAATTTCAACTTTTCTTTTAATTCCACTTATTACTTAGCATTTAATCTCTTATTTTAATTAAAGGTTCAACTTATTAATTACCTACGTTCCAATTTACAACAATAATTGAAACAATTAATTGATGGAAACTAAAGAACTAAATACCGGGTTAAATTTTCGAATCGTTTTAAAATAATGGATAAATGTATATACTTACACTTTATATATCCAATCATATTTAAAACAATTTAAAATTTATATTGGTTTATCAAAATGAATCTGTAGCAAAACTACTATAGTGGTCTTCCCCCTTCGAAATTCGAAAATGAATGTCGATGATGCGGCCGCCATCACCGAAATTATTTCCCAGCGACAGAGAGGGTAGTACAACTTATTTCTTTTCCAAAATTTCTTTAAAACCATTCTTTCAAATTATATTGAAATATTTATATCAGAAAATACTTCTAATAATATTATTATTATATTCCAAAATCAATTGAAAGAAATTTTCAAAAGCCTGGAACTTAAGTTCTAAATTTCCAATTTCATTTATTTTATTTTCAATCTTATTTCAACTATTATTCGTAAATTTCGTTACCTATCAACCAATATGTTACAACCAAATAAAATCTTTATAAAAATTTGCTTTATATATATCGAAAATATAATAGGCAAAATTATTTCATTCACCTATATTAAAACAAATATTATGTCGGTCTGTCCTATTTAGTGTTTAGAAATTCCTATTGATGTCATAGCGTCCCATGCACCAACCAGAATTTATAAATACAAAACGGAACAGATTAACACAATATTAAAACCTTTTTATAACACTAACAAATACGCTCTCTCATATATACTCTCAGTGACTCATCATAGGGTATTACTACCCTATTAATAAGAGTCAGACCCCACAAAGCTAAGGTTTATCGCTAAACCAAAGCTCTGGTACCAGATGTAACGTCCCGTATTTTCGTACGCATTAAATTGACGATAAACCGCACACGTCAGACTTAAACCATACAGAAGGGCGGATTGTTATGGGGTAAATAAGAAAAAGCAGGGAAAGAAAAAACAAAATAGAATCTTACAGCAGAACGATAAAATATAAAAATCAAATATACAGTTCATGAAGCTGTTTTACAAAACATTTGATTATATTTATACAATACGTATCAGAGTACACATACCAGAGAATAATAATCGACGCGGCAGAATACAGTGTGAAGTGGACTAATATATGATATATAATAGTAATACAAATCTTCGTCTTCATCCTCCAGAATAAAATCTTCAAATCTTGAAATGCTCGGACAGACCCGAGCGAATTGAAAGGACAAAACACTCGAGTCAGAACTAAAATATCTTATGTAAGTTAAATCAACAGGAATAAATGAGCGTAACGGCGTCAGAGATGTTTATGGGATTTGACATCTCCTATCCAGTATCTAACGTGGATGCAGTAACTTAAGAGATGCTCAGGATTCACATCTCCTAAGGATCCATTAAACTATTTACTATGTAGTAATATTTCGCTATTATAATAGTGTCTATTAGTAAAATAAACTTACTTTTAAATAGTGTTAAGGCTTTACATTTTCCACCTTAACACGTAATAATGCTAATAGTCTATACAGTACCGTAGTACCTCCTGATCGGGAGGCTACCAGAGGATACTCCATAGGTACGACACAAATAGAAACTCGTACAAGGCGCGATAGGGCAGGTGACATGGCACAACTAGGCAATGCCAGGGTAGATATACCAATTACGCTTCCGGGCCGGTGGTAACGCGTAGCGGGCAACTACCGCCTACCTCGAGCCACACCCCCAAAAAGAAAATCAAAAGTGGCCACCGAATCAATCCAAAGGTCAGAGTATAATATCGAAGGGATGTGTCCGATCAAAGGAGCTACCTCATTAGCCTGTCAATCGCTCATGTTTTAACCACCTTATGCCAACTCACGGAAGTTTGGTCCACGTATTTACCTTAAAGGAACGCCACCACCATCCTACTTCATTCTTGAATCTCCAGCTCATACATGGTTGTTAAAGTGGTTTTCGGAGTTGGCAGAGAGTATGACAACTTCCGATCCCGGTCTCTTTAACAACCAAACGTTATTATAACACCGCGGTCTTTTCAAAATAGTTTATACTTTAAGAACTAGAATAAAATATCCATTTCAAAACCATATAAAGTCGATATCATTTCTATTTTAAAAACCAAATCAATATGATATCTTTTTTATTTCAAATCAATATCGTTTTATTCCAAATATATCCTTTTTCCAAAATCATAGCACCTCCAAATTATACACTTCAAAACCAAACATTTGAAATTTTAACACCTTTAAAACATAATGCTATGAAATTTACAACTTCGAAACATTTCAATTTCTATAAACATTTCAATTTCGATATATTTCAAGGCTTTAAATATTCCAAAATTTCAAAACTTATTCTTTGATAATTTCATATATATCAATTTCAACTACTATTATTTAGATTTGAAATGTTTAGTTAATAAATCAAATATCATTTTAATGAAACCTTTAGACTCCAAATAACCGGATATTCTTTCAATTAAATTAACTTGATAATATTCATTTAAATCAATTTGATATCCATTTATATCCTCTAACAAAAAATCTAGCTATAAAATCATACCTTTTAAATCTCCATTTTACTTACATTTCAAATCAAATTTTTGAGGATATTTCTTAAATACTTTAATTTTAATCAATTCACATTTATCTTTCAACCATAATTTTATTTGAGTCATTATAAACTCTATATACAATAGAATTTTAAATAGATACTTAACCATATAATATAAAAGAAGTCAAACTTTATTATTTAGCTCATTTTATAATCCAAAACAAATTTATACATAGCTTAAATACATGAATTTAACTATATATAAAATATTTTTATATAATATCAAAAAGAATCAATATTTATTTAAACCGTATAATTCTATCGAAAACCATAGAAATCATTTTCAAAATATTTATATACATATATATATACACCGACGGTGTTTGTATATAATTTTCTATCCTAAGGTCAAGTGATACGGATATTTATCATTTAAATCCGCAATTTATAATAAAAATACGGTTATATATCATTTCAAACCGCAATCCCGAATGAAATAAAGTGCATAACAATTTGCAGTTTATAACGATATATACAACATTCATTCATCCAAGATCAATCATCAACCATTAATCACAATCATCATCCAATTCAATCAATAGCATCGATATATAACGGATAATAAACAACAGGTATCAACTAGCAGTTTATATTCAAAAATAAATTAAATGAAAATTTAACTGGCAGTTTATATGCAATAAATAAATTTACTAATAATTTAATTCAATTAAATTCAATTTAACTGTGATGATGATTAAAAATACGCCAAACAGTCATAAATAAATTTCTAATCACATCCTAAATAAATTTAACAAACATGAGAAATTTTAGATGTTGTGAGTGGGTTAAAACACTCACCTTTTGAATTTAAATTGGATTTAAATCCAATTTAAACCCAAAAATTGCATAGTCACCAAATTCTTCCAAACCAGCGCCAAAATATTCGGAATTTCAATACGATCCTAACAAAAAAAATCGTGCGTGAATTGAATATCGTATGTAAAAGTTATAGCGATTAGAACGGGTTGAAATCAAAATAAAAATAAATAAATAAAACAACGAACCATAAATCAGCCGCCAATACATCGTCTTGTTCGACTCCTCTCTCTCTCTCTCCTATGCACGAAACCCTACTGGCCGCCACAATCACTTGAATTTTCGCCGTAGCCACTCTGCCTTCAGCCACGATCAGAGAATGTCACCGTGTTGGCCTCGCCGAGTCGCCTCCATTGGCACCGCCTCGACGCGTGCGCGCCTCCCCCTGGCCGTTAGGCCGAGCTCGAAATGCGAGCTTCTACGGCCAAATTCCGACGAAAACGTTGACGACAACGACCAACTAACCACATGGATCGAACCTACTCATCGCCCTCTACGCATCCATGCCTCCGATCGTCGCCAAGCCGACGATCCGCCGTTGAAACCAAAACACAAAACAGACGGCTGAGAATAAACGAGCCAATTTCGGCTACCTAGAAACTCAAATCAAAAAACGATTCACAGATATGAGATGTGTTCATCGAGAACTTCGATATATAATTTTTTCAAATTTTTTTGAGGAGCTTGAATTTTTGAAGTCGATTTTTAAATTGAAATTTGAATTGGATAAATTAGGGTTTACAACCATTGAGGAAGAGGAGCACAGAAGTTTCTGTACGTATAGAAATGAGGAATAGAGGCTGCTAGGGTTTATAACAGGGTATTTATAGACAATGTTGAAATAGAATAGATGGACCCGATAAATAAACGTGTTGAACGATCTATGGCCCGAAAAGTCTGTTTCGCCTCCGGAAAGAAACTGGGTCGACCCATATATCAAAATAGATGTTTTAAAATATTTTAAACGCAATGGAAAAGGTTTCGAGTCCAAATTCCAATGTATGAAGAAGTTACGCTAATATCAATATTTTCAAATTGATTTCAATTGATTTCAATTTCATTGATTTCAAGGCGTTTCACGTTCGTACGATCAAACGACAAGTCCGATCACTACGAAACTTGAAACCCTACAATAATTCACCGTTACGGATCCATTGAAAATGATTTCGTTGAAATCCGAGTCAGTGGCCAAAATGGCTATTTTACATTAATTAAAAATCTAATATTAAATTAATCAAATCCAGTTTTAAATTCCAATTCTATAATTGACAATTTTTATCACTTTTATATTTCTCAATCATTCACAATGATTTTAAACAAATTTAAATGTCAATTATGAGTTGATTAATTCATCAATTCCAATGTTAACCTCAATTTATATTTAATTTCAATTTCATTAAATTTAGAAATTATAAAATAAAACTCCAAAAACCCATTTATTTAATTCTTAACCCTTGTTATCTGAGTCTTATACCAATAAGAATATAGCTAACATTGCTTTTAAATCTTGGTTCATAATATTCTCCCATTTTAACTTAATTCCAATTAAAGTACTATTTAATTACCATTAGTTGCAATTAATCTTATTATCATTATAGTTCGAATCCCAATAAATTGATAAATCTTTATTTTCATTCTTCTAATCCAACCAATTGCTTTAATTAATCAAGATTGCACTAATTAAGTCAATTACTACAATTGCTTTCAAATCAATTTCTATGAACAAAACAAATATTGTAATTACTTCTAGAACATTGATTTTATTCAATGACCATTTATTATACTTTAAATTCATTAATCTAATTCAATTCTTACATTTTTTTTTCATATATTCAATTTGTAGCTAAGTATACATCTGCATTATATCCATTGATTTGAATTTAATCAATTTGTTCATAGTCAACTTATATTAACATCACTACCTTTAATTTTAATTATCAATTCATTCAAAAACCACTAACCATACCCCATTACCCAATATTACCTTAAACCTACACTAATGTAATATTTAATTCCATTTATTGCAATAGGTTTCAATTAATAGTGATTGCGATAAATTATTTATTTATCAACTTGCATTAACGTTATTACATTAATCTACATCCAATTACGATTAATATTCCCAATAAATTTATTTAGCTTCCAATTACACCAATTACTATCTTAAAAATAAATTTTCCATTTCCTTTTAAATTTACACCCACACTTTCCGTTATTATATTAATTATCATGAAAGTATATTTAGTTATCTTTGTTCTTCCCAACCAATTACTATATGTTATTATAACTTCACAATTTTAAATAAATTCATTAATTGAAATTTCATTCTACCTATTAATTATTAATCTAAATAGCACTTGTTAGGTTTTAATTTACTTATTAGCTTACAACAAGTGCTACCATTAGTTCATACACTAATTCATTCCATTTCCCTTCATTATACATTATTTTATTGGTAAGTCAACATTTTACATTATTAATTTACCTTTTATATCCCATTATGAATTAATGCACACATTAATTAAGATTTTAAATCAAATTAATCATTTCATCTTGGTAACATTCTTTTATTACAATAAGAATTCTTTTATTACAATAAGAATATAATTAGCATTTACATTGTTTCACTACTTGAAATTACATCCAAGTCATTAACAATTAACTTACATTTATACTGTTATATTCAAGTTATTAAAAATTTAACTTACCAATCTTATCCAAGTTATTATTTTCATTAATAATTCACTAAATTTTTATTTCCTTCAACATTAAGTTATCAAAATCTTATTAAATTAAGAAATGTAATTACCGAATTTTGAGGGTCATTACAATTAATATACAGGAAGTAATATTAAGGTTGAATATACTATTCCATCCAGTGGGAGAGAGTTTGGTTTTGTTTTACTTGATCGATAGAATCTTGCAAGTTTAATCTTATAAAAGGGATGGGCTAAGGTATAGCAAACTACTCATCAATATTTTTATGAGTTATAAATTAACTTTATACGATGTCACATTCCTCTGTTATTTGTATATTTTGTGTTTAAAGACAATATTCTTTTGCAAATAGAATAAGTTCTGTGCAGAGGATATATTGCTCACTGAAGACACTCATTGAACCTATATGATAGTTTTAAGGAGTAGATAACTATTTGGCATGTGTTCTATAATTTTTAATGTCGAAACTTATGCACATTGGGGCTGCAGATTTAATTCTGCATGATATTTTTCCTTTAACAATTAAATAAATCACAAAATTTGAGAACTTCCTTTAACAAAAATCTCACAAAACATTAAAGAACTGTAAAAGAAAACTATAAAAATATTAAACACAATTACACAAACTAATATTTATAGTTACATTACATATTCATCAAGTATTCTTTATCATCTCTCTGATATAGATGGAGCTAACAATGATTAAAATATGATGGAACAAATCATTTGGAAAAGTAATAAAGAAAAAAAGATACATATACTAAGTTATTGGAACATAAATAGAGTACCTTGAAGTAGCTTAGACAGATAATTTAAGATCTCACTGTTATTAAGGACAAATATCAGTTAGACGCCAGCTATAAATGTTGGATGTCGTTATCATCATCATCATGATCTTAAACTTTTTGAAAGCTTCAAATTTGAAACCGGTATGAAATTAGATATTGAAATTAATATTTATAATAACAATTAGTACAAAGTAATATAAGTTACCGAAAATTTCATGGATAAAAAAATAGCATTCAAAAATTAAAGGCATAGAATTTATCTGATATTTGAGATGGATGTAGATCGGCTGTCTTCTACTTTTCAATTTAGGAATCTTGTTTTGAGATCTGATTTCTAATTCTAGCATTAAAGAACCATTTTCGATCTCCTTGCTCAATGTCCATAAACACCTTCAGGGAAGAGAAAAGAGATCGCATCGATTTCAAAAAAATAGAAACAATAGCAAAAAAAACCATCGTGACGGTAGGAAGCTTAGATGGCAGACCAACCTCTAGCTTATCGATCTTCATGCCGGTTAAATACCGATTATGTAAATATGAAAAGGTATATGAATCTCATGACTAATTAGAAAAGAAGAGAACGTATAAGAAGCAGTTGTTGAGGTTATGGAGTGGTTGATGATGAGAGAAATAACGGGATAGAGGGACCGAGAAAAATGAGGAGAGATGATGATCGTGGCAAATGAAAACAATTATGAATGACTCGTATGTCCTTAAAGACATCATGGAAGTTGGTTTGCAACTATGGTCATTTTCGAAATAGCCAAAAAGGCTTCACTTTGACCCGTTGACCAACGATTTTGCTTTATAGTACAAGATATATACATATATATATATATATATATGATTTTAGCTTTAATCAAAAAAACTAAATCATATTTTTATTTTTGGTTTCCTCTACTAGAACTGATTATATATAGACACACACATACACAGATATATATATATATATATATATATTATGGTATATATATTTTGTTTGTTCAAACTTGTAGATTGATTCTATATTTAAATGAGAAAAAATCTTGAAATTTTCGATTTATAATATATATATGTGTGTATGCATGTAAATGTGTTTAATTACGCACAATAATTAAATAAAAAAGCAAATTATTTTTAATTTTGCTTGAACTTTAGAAAATAAAAACAAAAAATTTATTAATGTTTTAATAAGTAAATATGTTTTGAAATTTAAATATTTGGACGAATTCATAATTTTATTTTGTAAATCTATATAAATTTACAACAACAACAAAAAGTATTAATTCAAATTTTTGTATTCGGGCTATATATACACACATAAAATTTTAGATTAGATCAACTATTTTGAATAAAAAAATTCTGTGTTAGTACTTATATAAATCTTTATGGGTATATATAATTATATTTATAATTCAATATAAATAATTCACTTTAAATAAACATATATTTTATATATCGAAAATATATCCATTTTATTTCATTTGCTTATCTTTTTTTTAAATAAATTAAGTATGTACAAATATTAATTAATAATTAACGGTCGGGCAAGTATGCATGTATGCATGTGTGTGTGTGTGTGTATAATTGCACATTTATATTAATGTTGATATAATCATCTTCATGTATAAACATATCCCTTTTGACATCATTGTTAATGCATGACTCAAACTTTCTTTCAATTGTTAATTATACATATGTCCCATGTTATCCTTAGGTCAAATAAACTCTTTATATATAGTTATAATGTATGTATTGTGAAAATAAACATGTGGAAATGTTAATAAATTAAATTAATTAATAAATTAAATTTGCCAAGGACCTCTAGCTTAAGTTATTAGAGGTGTGGCGTTGTAGATAAATATTCTAGTGGTCAAGGGTTCGAACCCCTAAGACATCATATGAGTCCGTTACTTGAATAAAGTATCATCCTGGTTATAAAAAATTAAATTTGAATTGAATGAATAATAAAATGTTATTATTAAACAATAACAAATAAATAAATATTTCAAAAATAATTAAATAAATAGAAATACCTTAAACCTTTTTATTAGTAAATGCTAAATATGGTTTAGTATAAATTTATTATTTAGATAATCACAAAACACAATCTTGTGCAAATTAATAAAATATTTTTTTAAATTCACCATTTTAATCCTACTGGCAATTCACTTGATCCAACATGACAATGGTAGGTTTAATCATGTTTGGAGAATTTAAAGCATTCTTTAACTACCCGCAAATTTTACGCCCTTAATATTGAAGTAATTAAAAATGATTTTTAATAGAAGAGTGAATTGGGTGTCATACTTATAACCACTGTGAGGGTCAATCCGAGTTGATCAATTTGATACATAATTTTGATATATTTAAAATTACAGTTTAGAAGATATTGACTTTATGAATATTTGCACACATGACCAATAATTTTCAATATTTTGATCTAAAAAACAAAATCTACGTTTAGTGTTGTTGATTAAGGGGGTAGACTTCACTTGGAAAGATCATGGTTCGGTCTTGGTTAATGATGCGTTTTTGAATTTTTGTGAAAAATAAACAAAAGATTACATATTCAGGGAGATCTGCATATAGTGTGTATGCGTGTGTGTGTGAGACAGAGATAGAAAAGAAAATGTACAGTAAAAATATATGGTCAAAATAAACATATACATGTACGTATAATTATATAAGGAAAAAAAATGTGTGCATGTGCTCCTTTTATTTATTTATTTATTTATATGTAGTAAATATGATGTAAGTGAAAATGAATTTGGTAACTATGCGCCAATTAAAATAGTAAGAAATTATGGATATATACACGTATATTCAATGCAACAAATTTGTTTCCATATATTTTAACAGTTGAATATATGTGTGTATAATCAGTAGTACATTAATTTCATAGATTGTGGAAGATTAACTGCGTAGGCTAGCAATTAATAGCACAGTAATCGACATATCTCCCAACTGTTGAAAACGATATATATATATATATAGTGTCTGTATTAATTTTACGTATTATTGGAAACTAGTTATGAAAATTAGTAATTAATGTTTGCTGAGTGAATTAGAGGTAAATTAATCCATTTATTTTTGGAGAATAATTCCCCGTAGATATTAGGAATCAAACTGCGTTTGCGATGAAAGGAAATAGGGCATTTGAGCGAAGCATTTGAACATGGTATTTGAATGATCGGAGAATGCATTTCGGGCTTTGAATGGAGTATTTGAGTGAGGCATTTAAGTTATAATTTTTTATCTAATTGATTTATAGTTATTTAATTATTATTTTTTAATTCTGTAAAATGCGTTTAATAATTACAAATAACACTGTATTAATTGTGGAATTTCATTAAAATAAACAAATAAAAATTTTAATTCAAATAAATAAATTGTAAAATTTTAAATTGCCCTGGTTCAGTTCAAGCCAACTTCATAATATAGAGAACTTTGATAAGATCACAACGCCAAAAACCGTGTCTTAAACGGACCTCATTTGCACAAGTTAAATTTTTTTGAAATTTATAAAAAAATTGAAATTTATTAATTAACATTATTAAAATGGTCAAAAGAGGGACGCGTTCGATGCATCGGACGCTAATGTAGCTTCTCTTAACATTCTAATAATGGATTGGGAATATAGCTAACACCATTGGGGCTTTGGATGCGTTGGTCACCTCCCCAATGGAAACAACCTATCTTCATCTCCCTCTACCTTCTTATATATTATATTCAGTATTATTTCATATCTTTGGGGGTGGGAGGGGAATGGAGGAAAATTTCAAATTTATTCTTAGCCTCTACCATCGTCATGTTATTCTAAAAAACAATAAATGAAAAGGAGTATTCGATCAAAAATAAAAGAGGCAAGGAATTCATTCAATAACGTATACGTTTGAAATTTTGGAAGCGAATTAAGTGGAGATGGATGGGCATAAAGCTATTTCTTCATTGATTAGGAGTAAATCCATGTTAATCTTCATTTGAGGTAAGTATTTATGTATCATTCATTGGATATTTTGATTTATATTTATATAAGTGAGATTTATTGTTTTAGATGAAAATATCCTTTTTAAACGATGTTTTCAAATTGAAAAATAGACTAAATTTATTATTCGATTTTGTTGGACATGAGATCTATATAGTTTAATGATACAATATAGTTTACCTATATTGTAGGCGTTAGAATATTTCCTGCATTTATTCACTGATTTGACGATATCTTTATTTGAGAAATATTTATTTAGTTACCTTTGTTTTAGCAAATCTGTTGATTTGACAATATCTTTATTTGGGAAGTATTTATTTTGTTACCATTGTTTTAGCAAATCAGTTGGTTAATTTGTAGCCTATGTTGACTCTTGTAACCATATGTTTTATTGGAAGTTGAATACAATGGGCAAGAAAATTGATTTCTAAATAGATTTCTTTCATGGTATCAGAGCTATTCTCCTTACCCTAGCCTCACCTATCTTCTTCTCCGTTCTTCTTCTTCTGTCTTTAATTCTTTTCCATGGCAGACTCATCTAAGTTTCATCCTGCACCCACCATCACTAATGTTAAATCTCTTATTCCCATAATATTAGACAATGAGCAAGCCATGTATCATTCTTGGGCTACTCTGTTTATCAATCTTGTAAGGGTTCATGATCTTTACGATCACTTAGTTCCACCAACGGAGTAGAAGGCTATGGCTGCCTATGTCCAGTCTAAGTCAGCTGATCAAGCACTTTGGAGGCATTTGGATGTCGTTGTCTTGCAATGGATTTACAGCACCATTTCTTCTGATCTTCTCCTCGCTATCCTCAGACGCAATGACATGGCAGAGGGGGCATGGAACCGTCTTGAAGCTCTTTTTTAGGGCAACAAAGCCTATCGGGCTACCCATCTCGAAGAGGACTTCACAAATGCTACTTTTGAGACTTTCAACTCAATCAATAATTATTTTAATTATCCACAATCTCTGGCGGATAGGTTGGCTAATGTTGATGCTCCGGTGACAAATGATCATCTCGTTTTACGTCTCAACGGGTCCTTACTAGAAGCATATAGTAGTACGGTGGACTATATACAAAATCAAGAGCATTTTCCATCCTTTGAGAGTTGTCGTTCAAGGTTGAAAATGGCTGAGTGTACTATCAAGGCTCGTCAAGCTCGTGAAACTGGTGGTTCTGGGAATCGGTCCAGTGGTGTTGCCACGGTTGCCACCGATTCATCTGCAAGCAACAAGCGCAACAATAATAATAAGGGAGAAACAATTTGAAAAACAATGGAAAGAAAAAGGTCCACCAAAGTACTAATGGGCCCAGTCCTAATTAGCCGCCATATCAACAGCACCAGTGGCAGCCACGTCAGCAGGCCCACCGCTATAGTGGCAACAGCCTGGTTGGGGAGGGTGGACTATTCCTTCTTGCTCATTTTCCGCATACTCTTGGTAGCCAATGCCCAATCCAGCGGCCCAACGTCCCTCCTCTTTTGGGTCAGGCTTACTTGGGTCCAGACCTCAAGCTTTCAATGCCATTGCTCCTCCTGCTCCTGGCTACATGCCCACCGACATTGAGATCGCTATGCATGCTCTTTCATTCTCTCAACCAGATTGGAACTACTACATGGATACTGGTGCTACATCTCACATGATGGTGGATGTAGGTATTCTCTCTTCTTATTTCAATTCAAGCAATAAGCATCATAACATTGTTGTTGGTAGTGGTCAGTTAATTCCAATTATTGGTCACGGTCGCACTCATTGCCGCCACCTTATCCACCATTTACCCTAAACAATGTGTTACATGCTCCCAGACTCATTAAAAATCTGGTCTCTGTTTGTAAATTTACCACTGCTAATATGGTTTCTATCTCTTTTGACCCTTTTGGTTTCTCTGTTAATGACTTACCGACGGGGAACAGACTAATGAGATGTGATAGCATTGAGGGCTTATATCCACTTTTCTCCAACTCTCAAGCCATTTCTTCCAACAATCATTTCGCTTTTACTGTTTTGCCTCTGAATATTTGGCACAATCGTTTAGGTCATCCTGGCGATGCTATTCTTAAGTCTCGTTGTAGTAAAAAGTTTGTTGATTGTAATAAGGCTTGTAAAACCTTTTGTTCTTCTTGTCATCTTGGGAAACATTCTAAACTACCTTTTTATGATTCAGTGTCATACAATTTTCTTCCGTTTGATATTATTCATAGTGATCTTTGGACTTCTTCTATTATTGTGCTTCCGACCATTGTTATTATGTTCTTTTTCTTAATGACTATAGCAAAGTTTTGTGGACCTTTCCTATTGCAAAAAAATCTCAGGTCAAACAACTTTTCTTGGCGTTTCATGACACAATTTGAACGTAATATTAAGACTTTTCAGTGTGACAATGGTACAAAATACATTAATGGCACTTTTAAGGATTTTTTTCAGCAACATGGCTTCCATCTCTCATGTCCTCATACATCTCCTAAAAACGGGAAGGACGAAAGACACATAAAATCCATAAATAATATCATCCAGACTATTCTCGCTCATGCATCTATGCCACTCTCCTTTTGGCATCATGCTCTCTCTATGGCTACATATCTTCTCAATATCCTTCCTTCCAAGGTATTGAATTACCAATCTCCCACTGAAATCCTCTATTAAAGTGATTCAGATTATTTGGGTTTGCGTGTTTTTGGTTACTTATGTTTCCCATTATTCCCCTCTTCTACTATTCATAAATTGCAAGAAAAGTCGACTCCTTGTACTTATTTAGGTCCGGCTCCTAATTATTGTGGCTCCAAATGCTATGACATGTCTAGTGGTAAAATCATAATTTTTCGTCATGTTCGTTTTGTTGAAACAGAATTTCCATTGTCCAAACTCCACAAAACAAACCTTTGAATTATGATTTTTTGAGTGATAATATTAATCCTCAATTAGTACATCATTTATCTCAAAATACCACGCCAAAAAATATGCAGCTTGACCCAACAACGCAGCCCAACGACTCGTCCTCTCTTTCTCAATCTGGGCCACGGTCTCACAAAGGCCCAGATTCCATGCCTCCCACTACTGCCCACACTCGGTCCTCTATTTCCTCCTCTGACCCATCCTCTCTTCCCCACAGTCCAACCCCGTCTATGAGCTCCCCCAATTTGACCATTCTACACCACCCCTATGCCTCCAAACTCTATTTCAACCCGCATGACCACTCGTGCATCAAATGGAATTTTTAAACCCAACCCCAAATACTCTTCTAATTACCATACTACCACCACTATAGATATTTCTCCTGTTTTGAAAAATCCTGTTAGTGCGGTTAGTGACCATAATTGAAAAAGTGCAATGTTGGATGCATTTAATGCTTTAATTGACAATAAGACTTGGGAATTGGTGACTAGGCCGTCTAATGTTAATATTATTCAGTCTACATGGATTTTTCATCGTAAATATAAATCTGACAGCTCTTTTGAGCGTTATAAAGCTCGTCTTGTAGGTGATGGAAATACATAGCAACAAGGCGTTGATTGTGATGAAACGTTTAGCCCTGTGGTTAAACCGGTCACCATTAGAGCGGTTCTCAGCATTGCTCTTTCTAAATCTTGGCCCATTCATCAAATGGATGTCAAGAATGCTTTCTTGCATGGTAATCTCAATGAAGTAGTTTATATGCATCAACCAATGGGTTTTCGTAACAAAAATTATCCGAATCATGTTTGCCTTTTGAAGAAATCTTTGTATGGATTACAACAGGCTCCTCGAGCTTGCTACCATAGATTTGCGGATTTTATTGCTTCCATTAGGTTCTCTTATAGTACGTCAGATCACTCTTTATTCATCTACAAGAATGGTTCTGATATTGCTTATATTCTGTTATACATGGATGACATTATACTTACAGCTTCTTCTGATCGTCTTCGTAAGTATATTATGACTCTCTTAGCTTCTGAATTTGCTATGAAGGATCTAGATCCTTTAAGTTTCTTTTTAGGTATTGCTGTCACTCGTCATGCCCATGGTCTTTTCTTAGCTCAGATACAGTATGCTATAAAAATTATTGAACGCGTCGGAATGTCTAACTGCAGTTCATGTCCTACTTCTGTTGACACTAAGTCCAAACTAAGTGCCACCGTGGACACTCCTTATAATGATCCGACTAAGTATCATAGTCTTACAGGTGCTCTTCAGTATCTTACATTCATTTGGCTGGACATTTCCTATGTCGTGCAGCAGATATGCCTTCATATGCATGCCTTGACTAGTCAGCATATGAAAGCTCTTAAGCGTATCATACACTATCTCCATGGTACCCTTTCTTTTGGTCTCCACTTGTACAAAACCAATATTAATCGTATTATCTCATATACAGATGCAGATTTGGGTGGTTGTCCTGACACCCGTCGTTCTACCTTTGGTTATTTTGTATTCTTTGGAGATAATTTGATTTCTTGGTCTTCGAAACGACAACCTATTCTTTTCCGTAGTAGTGCTGAGGCAGAGTACAGGGGTGTTGCTAATGTTGTTCTGATTCGTGCTGGATCAGAAATTTGCTTCTAGAGTTGCATTGTCCTATTCAAAAGGCTACTCTAGTTTATTGTGATAATGTGAGTGCTATATACTTATCCGACAATCCTGTTCAGCATCAACACACTAAACACATTGGGATGGATATTCATTTCGTCCGTGAGAAGGTAGCTCGTGGCGAAGTGCATATGCTTCTTGTACCCTCCCGTTACCAAATTGCCGATATTTTTACAAAAGGGCTTTCGCGCGTATTATTTAATGATTTCAGGGACAGTCTAACCATACGAGAACCTCCCGCTTAGACTGTAGGCATTAGAATATTTCCTACATTTGTTCTCTGATTTGACGATATCTTTATTTGGTAAATATTTATTTAGTTACCTTTGTTTTAGCAAATCAGTTGATTTGACGACATCTTTTTTTAGGAAGTATTTATTTAGGTACCTTTGTTTTAGCAAATCAGTTGGCTAATTTGTAGCCTATCTTGACTCTTGTAACCATATATGTTATTGGTAGTTGAATTCAATGGGCAAACAAATTGATTTCTAAATAGATTTCTTTCATTTAATTAAGGTTTTTGTAGGATTTACATTATTTCATTTGGGTAGAGTATGAGCTAAACATAAAAGAGATTTATTCCTTAACAGCAGATTTTTTATGTCAACAATGTTTGGGAAATTATGTATATGAGATTTATTGTTGAACGATATTTTCATCGATTTAAATTTGATGTTTTATTGTTGAATCTTGTTTAAAAATAATAAACGCATACCCATCGATGAAAATTTTGTATTTGTTGATATATCTAAGTTATATTAACGATTATCTTGTTACTGCAATATTTGGATATGTTTATTGATGTATCATTGAGTGATGAGTGTATGATTATAATAATGGAAATAATTAATTAATTGATAATGACTAATATTGTGCGATAAGGAAAGAATTGGAGAAATATATAATGAATATGATTGCTTACAGTTTGTGTGAAAATACCGTTTGAATGAAAAATAAAATGAAATTAATAGGATAGATTTAATAAGGTTGTTAGTAATGAATTTCTACGGAAATTCACAAATAATAATGCATATTTTTAAACTAAGATCGGTAAATTTATTAGTATTATTTAATAAAATTAGGTTTTATAAATAATATTATGTTTCTGTGAAAGTTACTATTTTTTAGATAAAATATGATGTATGGAGAGATTTGAAGTAATGAGATTACAATAAATACAATGAAATATATTACGGTTTAAGAAGAATTATTATTGTTTTTGAAATAATTAAATAAAGGTCGATTTACAATAAAAAATAACAAAAATATTTAAGAGAAATAAATGTAAATATATTATTTGATGGTTGTTGAATGTATGATTGATTGTTAGTTAAACTATCACATATGTTTGATGTTTGACGATGTTATCAAATAGTCATTTCAAACATGATTTTTGAAAAAGTACCCATTAAGTGAAAATCCTTACAACCAAAATCAATTTTCAAAACAAATTTTTCTAAAATCAAACATACTTCTTTGATAAAACTCACTCGTTTGAATATTTTATTACATTCTTTACTTAAAAAAGATATTTCCTAAATAAAATACTTGCATAAATTTTTTCAAATATTTCCAACATAACTTCTCAAATAAAAATATTTCCACTATATTGCTTTGAAATTCCCTCTTTTGAGAAATAAATCCTTCAAAATAAAAAATATTTTTGTGATGCCCCACCTCGAGACCTACATTAACAAAGAGAATTGCTAGAGAATTATGTTTGCTAATGCAGAGAATAGGACTGGTTAGGAGCAACCATCTATAATCTTATCTTAAACATCTACTGAATACATCGATAAATGTTCTATGTTTTTTTATCTCTCATGGATCGATATATCCAATAAATGCTTAATACAAAACTATAGGTGGCTAATGGATCTATCAGAATAAAATACAATAACAGATGGCATATGACATCACAGAACAGTAATTTTCATACACACACACACACCGATACATCCCAGTATGATACAGACTGATACACAAAAGTGGTATAGAGACCATACTATATACATCTAATCAAATACATATCAGAGTCAAGTGGAAGGAGATATAAACTACGCAAAAGTGCTAGACTGATATCCAAGCAGATGCAACAAAGCTATGTCCCATAACTGATAGCTAACCTGAAACAACTCGGTCTGACCTAGGTACAAAATACATGGGTCAATCTAGTTAAAACAATCAGTAAATGAGGATAGACAATAATATGAAGCATAAGATATAAGGTGATAATTCATCTCGAATGAGAAGAGGCAACAAACAGAATTTAACCCATGACCTAAGTGAACTAATCTCGCTTAAGTATACAAAGACCTCAAAAGAGGTAAGATCAACTATAACACTCAAATTGTATAAACAATCGCTAATGATAATCTGCAAATCAAAACTCATGAAACTTAATAGAGTTTTTTAATCCCAATATCAAAATAACCATAAAACAACATATATATAAGCCTTTCTCTAACTCAAGGTTATAAGTAAATTCATAATTTCAAAATTGGTGAAATCGAAATAAAAAACTCATAAAAATTTCTCGGATTAGCCAAATCCCATTTATATGCCGAAGCGATGCTACACTTGCCATTCTCAGAAGGCTGAAGCCTCTGACAAGCTCGCTAACACCTCTCAAAGCAATTCGTCCTCATGACAAGGTCACTAACACCTCTCTAAGCCATCTTGTCAGCCCTAACAAGGTCGCTATCACCTTCCAAAGTAGTTCATCCTCATGACTAGGTCGCTAACACCTCTCAAAGCAGCTCTGTTAGGTAAACATCGTGAATGTGTCACAAACTCACGGATAGGAGCCAGAAAAGTGTTAGCGTGTGTCTCATACCACACGTTCGCACTTAGCGGTTTACTATCCGCTAGTCGATGCCACACTAGGTACATTATGAAACTCAAAAAATCATATCTCCCCTCGTCTCATTGGCGGGTGATAAAGAGACAACATACTCGTCTTATCTCATTGACAAGTATTAAATGGCATCATAACATGTCTTTTCTCATCGACAAGTGAAAACATCGTGATGGTTCCTCATAAATCATAAATCTCAAAGTAGAAATCTCTAACCATAAAACTCGCCAAATGTTGGTCTTCCTAGATAATTCATAAAGATAGGAATTATAGTATCAAAAACTCGCCATTAATTGGCTAAATAACTCAGAAATCAATAACCCAAATAGTATCGATCGTACAAGTCCGGAATCAACCGAAATAGTAAATGCACATGTCCCATATCACGTGTTTTACTAAATCTTCTAGACTCTAATTCTCTTTCCCATACGTTCGAATGGTGCAAAGGTGTGTGTTCTATATTTAAAATAGTTTACTAGAGAAAACAAGCTTTTAAAACTTTTTCCCGAAAAGATTAATAAAATCAATATATGAAATTCCTTTATTATAGGAAATAAATAGATTTTATGTTGGAATTTTTTCAAAATAATATATAATAATAATTTGAAATGTCCATTTATTTCAAAAATCACTTCAAAATGGTTTAGTGAAATCCATGCTCGAAAACAATGAAAAACAAGAAAGATAACGCAAGACCGATAACTTGAATTCAACATGAATCAATTCAAATTTAACACAAAATCAATTCAAATTCTATTTAATTTGAATTTCAAATTCTCCAAATATAGCTGGCCTATTGATAGGCATCATAGCTCTCAAAACAACCCAAACAAAACATCAAAATCGAACAAGAACGAGAGGCAAAATAAGCCAATACAATTCATAGGTCAATGGTTGTTATTGTTGTCGTTTTGCTCACAGGACAGCAACAAACAAACACATTTTTTGACCACATCGAAATTTCAGAAAACTCAAAACATGAAAATTTTGTCACAAAGTCTAAGCTTTTTGAAACATCAAAAATTATTAAATTTGGATAAGAAACGTGAAAGATGCGGCCAAAACAAAATCCAGATCTAAAGTTCACTCCAGCTATCGTTTTAGTATTGGGATAGCGATACTGGGATGAACTTTCGACCATGTAACCTCATAATTTAACAAAACTCAAAACATTAAAGTTGTATAAGATAATTTAAGCTTTCAGGAACATCAAGAATCGCCAAATTTGGACATCAAATGAAAAGGATATGCTCAAATTACCAACAACACTTAGCATAGAAAGTCATAGTTTTACAATGACAGGGCAGCGAGTTTGAATTGGGTTTTTCCACCCTTTATTCTCAAAATTGTCGAAAGTGTTTAACAAGAAAGTTAACACAATCTTTTCAAAGCTTTCTATGACTTTAACGAAAATCAAATTTCGATTTAAAACGAAAGAGATATGCCCAATTTACTGACAGCGATTTCACAAATGAATATGCAACAAATAAAATTGAGATTTCTTACCTTGAAATCTCAATCAAAGCTAGAAAATGTGAGTAGTAAACTCATGTTGAATTAGAGATGATCAATCCTTAAATTTTTGCTAAAAGAAGCAAGTTTTGAGGAGAAGAGAGCTTTCAGTAACATGTAGGTTTCTTTAAACAGACATGCAAAGGAAAAGAGATATATTACAGACAAATCCAAACTCAAAATTGAAATTTGATGAACTTTTAGAGTTTTGAAATGGATTACCTTTTAGTTTCTCTATTTATTTGATAAAAGTAGGAATTAAAATTGAAGAAAGATAGGAATTTGGTTTAGATTTGAAAAGATGATATGGTTTTTTTTCTTTCTGTTTGGTTTACTCTAAAATGAATTATGTACGTACAGTGGAAGGAAGAGGAAAACATCTCTTTTCTTTATTCAGGCTATGTTAATAAATGGGCTTTGGACCCAAACAAAAGAAAATCAATAGCCTAAGTTAATTAATTCATCACTTAAACAAAATATACACATATGCGACTTAATAAAACAACATTTTCCACCAAGTTTTAACACGATAAATAAAGTAAACATATCTACAAGTGAAATAAAATATTTACGCTTACTAAAAAGATAATTTATGCTATAAAACATTTTTATTATTAAGAACTCTTATTTTTCATAAATAACCAATTTTACACAAATAAATACACAAAACGTTATTTTTCAACTTCAAAAATTAAACAAAAATCATTTTCTTACTTAGAAAAATATTTCCAACCGTATCCAAACTTTATTTATAGCCAAAAATCATTTTTAAACCAATTTACATCTTTTTACTTAATTAAACACCCTTTAAAAATCAAATACTTCATTTAAAAATTATTAAAAGAAGTAATTTGCAATAAGTTATAGAATTATTTCATTTTCTCTAAATAAAGATCATTTTCTATCATTATTAACCCAAATAAATAAATAAAGTTCCAAACTTTAGTTTTCTCCAAGACCAGAGTTGTTACAGACTCCTTCCTTAAAAAAATTGCATCCTCGCAATTTCTAGAGAAGATTTTGTACTCCATATATTATTACATCCATCAAAGGAAGATAAACAAGCTCGAGTTTTAAAATTTCTCACCCTGAACACAAAATGAGAGAAAACCAAGATAAGATTGCTCGATTAATTCTATGATTTCTGTAACGACCCGCCGCTCTGACCGCCTCTAGCCGGTAATTAAACCAACTAGAAACGTTCAAAATGACGGATTGTTATTTAGTTTATAGAATTTAAACAGAATCAGTCACAGAATCACAAAACAATAATATATTTTTCATAAATGAACTTTCTTTTATATACAATTATCAGAGTTAATACAATAAGTTACATTTTATACAGCGGAAACAAATTTTATTAAGTACAAGAAAAATAATTTTCTGAAAAGCTTTAGTTGTGCTTTCCCCTCTCTCTCTAACTTCGCTGCGCGCAAAACTCCAAGCTGTAAAAATACTCGGTCTGACCCGAGCGTTATTGCAAAACACAAAAACACTCGAGTCAGGATTAATCTTTATTCAAGTAAATAAATTTGAAATGAACTGAATAAATGGTAACAGAGATGATGAAACAAATGAACTAATTTAAAATCTATTTTAGATTTTTACATTAACAATTTCAATTTTTTTTTTAAATTCTGTCGATCCCGTGTGGCTGCAGTACACACGTATATTTACACACATGTGCACTGCCTCGCCAACACGTGTGCAAGTGCAAATCACAAAGACCACAAAGATACAATAACAAGCCAGAACAGAAATAACACAGCAGGTCAAAGGCAGAGAACACAAGTACAGGCAGCAATGCACAACAAGTTCAGCAGCCCCAAATACAACAGTGAATACAACTACAAGCACAAGGTAAATCAACAGCCATAGAATCAACATGTATGCACAACAACCCAGCTACACAAGCAGTGCAGACCACAAGGCTGAGACAATAGAACCCAAATACAACCCAAGTGCTTAGTGCAGACTACAAACTCTTACTTGCAAGTGAATTAATTGCCACAACTCAATGCTAACAATATGGACTGGACAGTGCACCAAGGGTAAAAACAGAGCAAGGCCCAGCGTATAACAGATACACAAGGCAGAGACATCATAATAAAGGTCACCAAGCCATAAACCAAATGCAAAAAGGATCAAGTCAATAAGTCAATTCAACTGCAGCATCAAAGAGCAGTGACCAACACAAGTGACAGTGCCAATTTGAACAAGTATACATGTATCAGAGGGTATGTACAGTGATATGCAGTGATCAAATAGTCTGCATTTGCTCAATTTTCCAGAGCTGTTGCTATTCATTTAGCTTGAATTCGTTACTGAAACAAAGTGCAAGGTTAAACAATCTTTTGAACTTGCTTACATTCAAAACTACAACTTATTTTGATTTTATGGTGCAAGTTTAAACACAGACTCCAACTTATTACAAACCAGTTTCAAAGAGATGTGGAAAAGGGATTTAGATCTTGTAACTGTGTTTCAACAGTTTCTAGAAATAAAGAAGCTTCACAACTTTGCTTGATTTATTATTGAAACACATATTTCAAGTTTAAAACAAAAATTTAACTAGTTTACAACTTTTCAGAAACAAGGAGAGAATCAAAATTCAGATGCTACTGTGTGTTTGTTTTTCTTTTTCTTTCCACATTTTCTAGAAATAAGAATATAAAATTTTTGCTTAAATCTTTATTACTGGAACAAAGTACAGAGTTTTAAACAAACTTGAACTTGGATTACTTTCCATTCCAGAAGAACTGAGGGGGAGAAAGATTGGTTTGGCCATAGTTACACTGTAAACAAGAGAGCCAAGGAAATAGGAAAAAGAAATGTCTTTTCTAGGCATGCATTCTTGGTTTTGATTTGTACGAATATTTTTTTTTCAAGTTCAATTTAAGTGCATCTGAACAATTTTCATATTAACACTTTAACCTATCCACAGTTAACTTCTTTTGAGACCGTATATCATAACAGAGGTGGCCTATGTATATACTCAGGCATGAATCAACTACAAAGAACAGGCATTTGGGGACATGAAGACTGGAACAACTAATGAAGACAACATAGGTCAATGCGACACTACATGCAACAATGAAATGAGTAATGCAACAAGACAGAATGCTACTGCACAAGACAAAGGGGCAGGCACAATGCAAATACAACATAGCAGTACGAATGGTACATGCAACTGAGATGAACAGAAGTGCCACAATGGTTAGGGAATATGAGATGCAGACAACATCAAGTTCGAGCCAGCAAAGACTCAGCAATGTCAAAGAAAACAAAACTACAAATTAACCAAGATTTAACCAAGGAAAATGGATTTTTTTTTTTAAATCAAACAGAAGTTTGAAATTGAGGAAACAGGAATATGACAGATAACAAGCATGCACGCATAGATATATTCGTATTCACAGCAAATTCATTTATAAATTAATTTCTTATTAAAAACATGAAATCAACCTTTACCTATTTAATTTTTTTTTTAAGTTGAGTTACTCACATGCATTTCAAAACAGAGGGACAGTCAACATGAACAAGCATGCAAACACATTATCACTTAACAAAAACAATTTCAGGTACCAAAACATCACAACATATTATAGGCTTAAGTGATTGATTCACAGATAAACAAAGAAGAAGGTTTGGGTTCAGAGGTTTCCATATAAATTTTCATTAACAAAGCAAGATCCAACACATGCAGCAACACAAAGCAAGTCAAGATTTAATAGCCTCTATTCTCATCAGATTCTTAAAATGATAGCATCTGTTCTCAACAGTAAAAAAAATTTAAATTTATAGCATCTGTTCAAATCAGTTTTTAAGAAAAACAAATTTTCAAAACAACAATCTGAAATCAAACATTTGGAAGCACCTGTTCTCATCAGGTTATTTATAGCATTTGTTTTTATCAGTTTAAATTAAAATTTAAATAGTGTCTGTTCTTACCAGTTTAAAACAAATATCAAATAGCATTTATTCTTATTAGTTTAAAATCAAAAATTGAGTAGAATCTGATCTTAACAGTTCAAAAACACAACATCAGAGCAAGTGATAACGAATAGCAACCAACAATCCAACATGCAGTGAGTTATCTGTTCTTATTAGTTTAAAATTCAAATTTAACCGAGCAACTGAAAGCTAATAATCACCAAATCATAGCATGCAACCAACATTCAATCCAAACAAATTTAAACACCTGAATTAAAAATTAATCGTGAGCAGAAAACTCACCATAACAAAGTCGAAATAGCCCCAAATTTGATTACAAGCCCTAGTTTTTGAATCGCGAGAAGTAAAGCCCTAAATTTTCCAAAGCAGAACGAGTCGAGAAGAACGAAGCCGCCATATTTTTTTTTCTTCGTGATTTTTTTTTTGGTTTAGGGTTAATGAACGAGTGAATAACGAAATAAAGGGGATCGGATAAAAGAAAGGGCACTAGTATTCAAACATGGGCCGGTATAAATTTCAAAGCCCAAACCATAAACAAGTTTTCCTCTTATTTTTTTTTATTTGTTTTGAATTTCAATAGGTTTTATTATTACTTTGTTTTGTTTTGTTTTTGTTTAAGTTATGTTGTTAAATTTTTTTACTAAGTGTATTTGTTTATTTTATTTTGTATTGATTTTTTTTTTTTATTTAAGCTAAAGAAAAGAATGTTATTAAAATTTTAACCATCAATTTATTAATTTACATAAATAAAAATTCTTGTATCCAAATTATTTTCTTAAGTCATTAGTTTGAATTTCAATTACAAATTAAATATTCAATTTCAACTCCAAAGTCAAGTTTAAATTTTTCTTCAGCTTTGTATAGATTAAATTTTAAATATTTAATCACCAATTTTATTGTTATATCGGAAATTCAGTTTAAATTATCATTCAAATATTCAAAATTAATTAAATATTCACAATTTAAATTGTTCAAAATTTAGGATCGTTACAATCTCCCCTCCTTAAAAGAATTTCGTCCCGAAATTACAAGTAAGGAAAAATGATTGTTAAAATTTCACCGATATTTATATTTTACTCAATTTTATCAAGTTCAACACTTATTAAAGATGAATGAATATAGGATTCATTCTATTTGTTTTATCTCGCTAGCTTTGCTAATTAACTCTTTTGTTTATTATTTTCTACAATCAAGACACAAAAAAATCTTTACTAAAATTTTCAACTTACAAAACCCAAATTTTAAATTTGAAACACTACATTTAAGAAATTTTACATATTATAACTTTTCCAAAGCTGTGGATTTTTCAAAACATTTCAAAAATCCTCTTCCTTAATTCATTAGGTTGGAATTTCAGATAATTGATTTGCTATTTAAAGTTTGAAAATACTTGCTAACTCGAAATTTAACAAGTCTACTGTCGTTCTTAAAGACATTAGGCATACGCTGGCCAGGCGCAAGTCTAACAATCCCCAAGTACTAAATATACTTGCTTCAATTCCAAGTGAAAATACTTTTTTTTTAAAAAATTCTTTTAAAAATGGATATGGAAAGCACATTCCCCCATGGATCACAGTTTACTCGGCGGTTCCGCTACTATCCCAGTAGAGTCGCTTGTAACTGTGGATATCTCATCCCTTGAATTTCGCCATGGTTGTCGCCAAAGATCGCGGTATCACACGGCGGTTACGCTACTATCCCAGTAGAATCGCTCGTGACCGTAGGCATCTCGCCCCTCGAATTACGCTTTGGTTTTTAGATTGCAGTTTACACGGCGGTTACGCCACTATCCCAGTGGAATCGCTTGTAACTGTAGGCATCACGCCCCTCAAATTACGCTACAACCCGAGTGTATCTAGATCGCGGTATACTCGGCGGTTACGCCACTATCCCAGTGGAATCGCTTGTAACCATAGGCATCTCGCCCCTCGAATTACGCTAGTACACTATCCCATCATGATAAACATGAGGGATACCAGTCCAAAAGGACAATCCAACTAATGGAAATAAAAATAATCACTCCAACTAATGGAAATACAATGTAGCTACGATTTTCAAATGGACACTCATATCGAGTTCCAACAACCTTCACAAAGTTTAAATGGAAGGTACTTTTCCATATCCTCAATTTGGAAAACATAATATCATACATACATATATAATATTTCATTTCACACTTAGTACATATCATACTCATGTACTTACATAAGTTTTCCATAACAATTACTTTTCCAAACTAATTGGTTTTCGAATTAATCGTATTCACAAATATACATTATGAAAACCACAATATTTCATACCCATAACAAATAGAGGATTCACAAGTTTTTCCATTTCATTATCCATTTAAAATTTTCCTCTAAGTCGATTTGGAATTTTAAGGTTATATCAAACCTAATTCACATTCATAATCCAATTTATTATCGACTTCACACTCGATTTGAATTTCATGTTACATCGTCAATTCTCAACACATAATTGATGTCTACCGATATATAACCTCTGAGCTCGTATGTCTCAGAGAAGGGTGTTAAGCTAAGAGAATAAATTCTCCGCCACCACAGATATATATTTAATAGAGGTCAATTGATATGTCGTCAATTCACGACGTTAGACATACAATCCAAATCATCCATTTAAAATTCAAAGTTCAACTTAAATTGTTTTTGGGCGTCAAAGTTAAACTCAATTTAACTCAAAATTCAATCACTTTGAAAATTTCCAAATTGAACTAATTGTTCAAATTTCCCAAAAATAATATCTTTACAAGATATAAAAATTTTCACACTTAGCCATTTGAAACAAATTCAAATCATTTTGCACCTTTTAACCTTTGAAAACAAATTTCAAAGCAATTTCCTTAAATGGAAACATTTCCAAATATTTATCCATTTTAAACTTCAAATGGTTCACTTAAATTAATCAAATAAATCCTTACCGATTTATTTTAAACTTACGTTCCAAATCCGTAAATTTATTTCCACATTTCAAAAATAAATCAATATTTATTTTTAACAAATTCCCCTTTCTTTTATAAATTCCATAGTGAATTTACATTTCCAAAGTATCTATGAATATACGATTTTCAAATCGATTTCACAAATTCATTTTCAATTTATCTTCAAAAGATAAAATTTCAAACATTCACTTCTCACTTTATCTCTAAAAGATATAATTTCAAACCTTTCATTTCATATTGGAAAATATTTCCATACTTATTCAATAATAAGTAATTTACAAATCAATTTATTTTCAATACTTAGAAAATATTCAATATACTTAAACCAAAATCAAGTATATATTTCATTCTTAAAAGAAATCATTCTTTTAAACACATTTTAAAAAAACTTAAAATGGATTTACTCCATTTTATATAATATTACTTCCCCAAAAATTCTCATTTAAGTTTTTTTTTTTCAACTTCAACTTAATTCATAGTTTGAATTCTGCACATTTCAAAATATTGGTTTTAAATCAACTTCAAATTTCCAATATTAAGTTTTCCACTTAACTTAATTTCATGCCATACAAATTCAAATTCTTCATTGAATCAATTAAATCTATTATGAACTTTCATTGGATTCATATCTCCTTTTATATCTCAGTTATTGTCCAAAACCATAGATACAACTCCTTTAATAAGTTATAACAATTTTACTTATCAAAATAAGTCGTTTGTGGAATTTTACAAACATCTTTAGAAATTCCATTTCTATTTATAAAACTTCGTTTTATAATCTCCTTTCTTAATTTGATTCAATTCAATTTATATAACTTAGTTATATACCCAAGTCCATATTATAAGTTAAATACTTATATCCCGTTGATTTACTAAATCGTTCTTCACAACATTTGAAATCAATTTCAAAAGAATTCAGAATCAAATTCTCAAGTTATAGTTCAATAATCCACTTGATTATAATCAAATTGACATATCATTTTATTTCCCAATTATTACATTGGAGATATTCACAATATTCGATTTAAACCAACTTAAACTAATTCGTTAATTCACTTGACTCATATTTTATTTTCCATAAATCTCAAAGATTCGAAAATGAGTTTCCGAACGATTGAAACTCAATCTAACGAGACCTCACTGAAGAGAAACGGTCGCAATCCTAAATTTAGAGACGGGAATCTCTGAAAATAATTCTGATTTTCAAAATACCTCTTATTTAAAGAAAACAATTTTAACTTCTTTAGATTTGAAAACACTTTCTTTAAAGTGATTCTAGTAACTATTCATATTAAACGCCATAAACTAAGCTTTGTGTAAACCAAAGCTCTGATACCACTTTGTAACGACCCGCCGCTCTGACCGCCTCTAGCCGGTAATTAAACCAACTAGAAACGTTCAAAATGACGGATTGTTATTTAGTTTATAGAATTTAAACAGAATCAGTCACAGAATCACAAAACAATAATATATTTTTCATAAATGAACTTTCTTTTATATACAATTATCAGAGTTAATACAATAAGTTACATTTTATACAGCGGAAACAAATTTTATTAAGTACAAGAAAAATAATTTTCTGAAAAGCTTTAGTTGTGCTTTCCCCTCTCTCTCTAACTTCGCTGCGCGCAAAACTCCAAGCTGTAAAAATACTCGGTCTGACCCGAGCGTTATTGCAAAACACAAAAACACTCGAGTCAGGATTAATCTTTATTCAAGTAAATAAATTTGAAATGAACTGAATAAATGGTAACAGAGATGATGAAACAAATGAACTAATTTAAAATCTATTTTAGATTTTTACATTAACAATTTCAATTTTTTTTTTAAATTCTGTCGATCCCGTGTGGCTGCAGTACACACGTATATTTACACACATGTGCACTGCCTCGCCAACACGTGTGCAAGTGCAAATCACAAAGACCACAAAGATACAATAACAAGCCAGAACAGAAATAACACAGCAGGTCAAAGGCAGAGAACACAAGTACAGGCAGCAATGCACAACAAGTTCAGCAGCCCCAAATACAACAGTGAATACAACTACAAGCACAAGGTAAATCAACAGCCATAGAATCAACATGTATGCACAACAACCCAGCTACACAAGCAGTGCAGACCACAAGGCTGAGACAATAGAACCCAAATACAACCCAAGTGCTTAGTGCAGACTACAAACTCTTACTTGCAAGTGAATTAATTGCCACAACTCAATGCTAACAATATGGACTGGACAGTGCACCAAGGGTAAAAACAGAGCAAGGCCCAGCGTATAACAGATACACAAGGCAGAGACATCATAATAAAGGTCACCAAGCCATAAACCAAATGCAAAAAGGATCAAGTCAATAAGTCAATTCAACTGCAGCATCAAAGAGCAGTGACCAACACAAGTGACAGTGCCAATTTGAACAAGTATACATGTATCAGAGGGTATGTACAGTGATATGCAGTGATCAAATAGTCTGCATTTGCTCAATTTTCCAGAGCTGTTGCTATTCATTTAGCTTGAATTCGTTACTGAAACAAAGTGCAAGGTTAAACAATCTTTTGAACTTGCTTACATTCAAAACTACAACTTATTTTGATTTTATGGTGCAAGTTTAAACACAGACTCCAACTTATTACAAACCAGTTTCAAAGAGATGTGGAAAAGGGATTTAGATCTTGTAACTGTGTTTCAACAGTTTCTAGAAATAAAGAAGCTTCACAACTTTGCTTGATTTATTATTGAAACACATATTTCAAGTTTAAAACAAAAATTTAACTAGTTTACAACTTTTCAGAAACAAGGAGAGAATCAAAATTCAGATGCTACTGTGTGTTTGTTTTTCTTTTTCTTTCCACATTTTCTAGAAATAAGAATATAAAATTTTTGCTTAAATCTTTATTACTGGAACAAAGTACAGAGTTTTAAACAAACTTGAACTTGGATTACTTTCCATTCCAGAAGAACTGAGGGGGAGAAAGATTGGTTTGGCCATAGTTACACTGTAAACAAGAGAGCCAAGGAAATAGGAAAAAGAAATGTCTTTTCTAGGCATGCATTCTTGGTTTTGATTTGTACGAATATTTTTTTTTCAAGTTCAATTTAAGTGCATCTGAACAATTTTCATATTAACACTTTAACCTATCCACAGTTAACTTCTTTTGAGACCGTATATCATAACAGAGGTGGCCTATGTATATACTCAGGCATGAATCAACTACAAAGAACAGGCATTTGGGGACATGAAGACTGGAACAACTAATGAAGACAACATAGGTCAATGCGACACTACATGCAACAATGAAATGAGTAATGCAACAAGACAGAATGCTACTGCACAAGACAAAGGGGCAGGCACAATGCAAATACAACATAGCAGTACGAATGGTACATGCAACTGAGATGAACAGAAGTGCCACAATGGTTAGGGAATATGAGATGCAGACAACATCAAGTTCGAGCCAGCAAAGACTCAGCAATGTCAAAGAAAACAAAACTACAAATTAACCAAGATTTAACCAAGGAAAATGGATTTTTTTTTTAAATCAAACAGAAGTTTGAAATTGAGGAAACAGGAATATGACAGATAACAAGCATGCACGCATAGATATATTCGTATTCACAGCAAATTCATTTATAAATTAATTTCTTATTAAAAACATGAAATCAACCTTTACCTATTTAATTTTTTTTTTAAGTTGAGTTACTCACATGCATTTCAAAACAGAGGGACAGTCAACATGAACAAGCATGCAAACACATTATCACTTAACAAAAACAATTTCAGGTACCAAAACATCACAACATATTATAGGCTTAAGTGATTGATTCACAGATAAACAAAGAAGAAGGTTTGGGTTCAGAGGTTTCCATATAAATTTTCATTAACAAAGCAAGATCCAACACATGCAGCAACACAAAGCAAGTCAAGATTTAATAGCCTCTATTCTCATCAGATTCTTAAAATGATAGCATCTGTTCTCAACAGTAAAAAAAAATTTAAATTTATAGCATCTGTTCAAATCAGTTTTTAAGAAAAACAAATTTTCAAAACAACAATCTGAAATCAAACATTTGGAAGCACCTGTTCTCATCAGGTTATTTATAGCATTTGTTTTTATCAGTTTAAATTAAAATTTAAATAGTGTCTGTTCTTACCAGTTTAAAACAAATATCAAATAGCATTTATTCTTATTAGTTTAAAATCAAAAATTGAGTAGAATCTGATCTTAACAGTTCAAAAACACAACATCAGAGCAAGTGATAACGAATAGCAACCAACAATCCAACATGCAGTGAGTTATCTGTTCTTATTAGTTTAAAATTCAAATTTAACCGAGCAACTGAAAGCTAATAATCACCAAATCATAGCATGCAACCAACATTCAATCCAAACAAATTTAAACACCTGAATTAAAAATTAATCGTGAGCAGAAAACTCACCATAACAAAGTCGAAATAGCCCCAAATTTGATTACAAGCCCTAGTTTTTGAATCGCGAGAAGTAAAGCCCTAAATTTTCCAAAGCAGAACGAGTCGAGAAGAACGAAGCCGCCATATTTTTTTTTCTTCGTGATTTTTTTTTTTTGGTTTAGGGTTAATGAACGAGTGAATAACGAAATAAAGGGGATCGGATAAAAGAAAGGGCACTAGTATTCAAACGTGGGCCGGTATAAATTTCAAAGCCCAAACCATAAACAAGTTTTCCTCTTATTTTTTTTTATTTGTTTTGAATTTCAATAGGTTTTATTATTACTTTGTTTTGTTTTGTTTTTGTTTAAGTTATGTTGTTAAATTTTTTTACTAAGTGTATTTGTTTATTTTATTTTGTATTGATTTTTTTTTTTTTATTTAAGCTAAAGAAAAGAATGTTATTAAAATTTTAACCATCAATTTATTAATTTACATAAATAAAAATTCTTGTATCCAAATTATTTTCTTAAGTCATTAGTTTGAATTTCAATTACAAATTAAATATTCAATTTCAACTCCAAAGTCAAGTTTAAATTTTTCTTCAGCTTTGTATAGATTAAATTTTAAATATTTAATCACCAATTTCATTGTTATATCGGAAATTCAGTTTAAATTATCATTCAAATATTCAAAATTAATTAAATATTCACAATTTAAATTGTTCAAAATTTAGGATCGTTACAATCTCCCCTCCTTAAAAGAATTTCGTCCCGAAATTACAAGTAAGGAAAAATGATTGTTAAAATTTCACCGATATTTATATTTTACTCAATTTTATCAAGTTCAACACTTATTAAAGATGAATGAATATAGGATTCATTCTATTTGTTTTATCTCGCTAGCTTTGCTAATTAACTCTTTTGTTTATTATTTTCTACAATCAAGACACAAAAAAATCTTTACTAAAATTTTCAACTTACAAAACCCAAATTTTAAATTTGAAACACTACATTTAAGAAATTTTACATATTATAACTTTTCCAAAGCTGTGGATTTTTCAAAACATTTCAAAAATCCTCTTCCTTAATTCATTAGGTTGGAATTTCAGATAATTGATTTGCTATTTAAAGTTTGAAAATACTTGCTAACTCGAAATTTAACAAGTCTACTGTCGTTCTTAAAGACATTAGGCATACGCTGGCCAGGCGCAAGTCTAACAATCCCCAAGTACTAAATATACTTGCTTCAATTCCAAGTGAAAATACTTTTTTTTTAAAAAATTCTTTTAAAAATGGATATGGAAAGCACATTCCCCCATGGATCACAGTTTACTCGGCGGTTCCGCTACTATCCCAGTAGAGTCGCTTGTAACTGTGGATATCTCATCCCTTGAATTTCGCCATGGTTGTCGCCAAAGATCGCGGTATCACACGGCGGTTACGCTACTATCCCAGTAGAATCGCTCGTGACCGTAGGCATCTCGCCCCTCGAATTACGCTTTGGTTTTTAGATTGCAGTTTACACGGCGGTTACGCCACTATCCCAGTGGAATCGCTTGTAACTGTAGGCATCACGCCCCTCAAATTACGCTACAACCCGAGTGTATCTAGATCGCGGTATACTCGGCGGTTACGCCACTATCCCAGTGGAATCGCTTGTAACCATAGGCATCTCGCCCCTCGAATTACGCTAGTACACTATCCCATCATGATAAACATGAGGGATACCAGTCCAAAAGGACAATCCAACTAATGGAAATAAAAATAATCACTCCAACTAATGGAAATACAATGTAGCTACGATTTTCAAATGGACACTCATATCGAGTTCCAACAACCTTCACAAAGTTTAAATGGAAGGTACTTTTCCATATCCTCAATTTGGAAAACATAATATCATACATACATATATAATATTTCATTTCACACTTAGTACATATCATACTCATGTACTTACATAAGTTTTCCATAACAATTACTTTTCCAAACTAATTGGTTTTCGAATTAATCGTATTCACAAATATACATTATGAAAACCACAATATTTCATACCCATAACAAATAGAGGATTCACAAGTTTTTCCATTTCATTATCCATTTAAAATTTTCCTCTAAGTCGATTTGGAATTTTAAGGTTATATCAAACCTAATTCACATTCATAATCCAATTTATTATCGACTTCACACTCGATTTGAATTTCATGTTACATCGTCAATTCTCAACACATAATTGATGTCTACCGATATATAACCTCTGAGCTCGTATGTCTCAGAGAAGGGTGTTAAGCTAAGAGAATAAATTCTCCGCCACCACAGATATATATTTAATAGAGGTCAATTGATATGTCGTCAATTCACGACGTTAGACATACAATCCAAATCATCCATTTAAAATTCAAAGTTCAACTTAAATTGTTTTTGGGCGTCAAAGTTAAACTCAATTTAACTCAAAATTCAATCACTTTGAAAATTTCCAAATTGAACTAATTGTTCAAATTTCCCAAAAATAATATCTTTACAAGATATAAAAATTTTCACACTTAGCCATTTGAAACAAATTCAAATCATTTTGCACCTTTTAACCTTTGAAAACAAATTTCAAAGCAATTTCCTTAAATGGAAACATTTCCAAATATTTATCCATTTTAAACTTCAAATGGTTCACTTAAATTAATCAAATAAATCCTTACCGATTTATTTTAAACTTACGTTCCAAATCCGTAAATTTATTTCCACATTTCAAAAATAAATCAATATTTATTTTTAACAAATTCCCCTTTCTTTTATAAATTCCATAGTGAATTTACATTTCCAAAGTATCTATGAATATACGATTTTCAAATCGATTTCACAAATTCATTTTCAATTTATCTTCAAAAGATAAAATTTCAAACATTCACTTCTCACTTTATCTCTAAAAGATATAATTTCAAACCTTTCATTTCATATTGGAAAATATTTCCATACTTATTCAATAATAAGTAATTTACAAATCAATTTATTTTCAATACTTAGAAAATATTCAATATACTTAAACCAAAATCAAGTATATATTTCATTCTTAAAAGAAATCATTCTTTTAAACACATTTTAAAAAAACTTAAAATGGATTTACTCCATTTTATATAATATTACTTCCCCAAAAATTCTCATTTAAGTTTTTTTTTTTCAACTTCAACTTAATTCATAGTTTGAATTCTGCACATTTCAAAATATTGGTTTTAAATCAACTTCAAATTTCCAATATTAAGTTTTCCACTTAACTTAATTTCATGCCATACAAATTCAAATTCTTCATTGAATCAATTAAATCTATTATGAACTTTCATTGGATTCATATCTCCTTTTATATCTCAGTTATTGTCCAAAACCATAGATACAACTCCTTTAATAAGTTATAACAATTTTACTTATCAAAATAAGTCGTTTGTGGAATTTTACAAACATCTTTAGAAATTCCATTTCTATTTATAAAACTTCGTTTTATAATCTCCTTTCTTAATTTGATTCAATTCAATTTATATAACTTAGTTATATACCCAAGTCCATATTATAAGTTAAATACTTATATCCCGTTGATTTACTAAATCGTTCTTCACAACATTTGAAATCAATTTCAAAAGAATTCAGAATCAAATTCTCAAGTTATAGTTCAATAATCCACTTGATTATAATCAAATTGACATATCATTTTATTTCCCAATTATTACATTGGAGATATTCACAATATTCGATTTAAACCAACTTAAACTAATTCGTTAATTCACTTGACTCATATTTTATTTTCCATAAATCTCAAAGATTCGAAAATGAGTTTCCGAACGATTGAAACTCAATCTAACGAGACCTCACTGAAGAGAAACGGTCGCAATCCTAAATTTAGAGACGGGAATCTCTGAAAATAATTCTGATTTTCAAAATACCTCTTATTTAAAGAAAACAATTTTAACTTCTTTAGATTTGAAAACACTTTCTTTAAAGTGATTCTAGTAACTATTCATATTAAACGCCATAAACTAAGCTTTGTGTAAACCAAAGCTCTGATACCACTTTGTAACGACCCGCCGCTCTGACCGCCTCTAGCCGGTAATTAAACCAACTAGAAACGTTCAAAATGACGGATTGTTATTTAGTTTATAGAATTTAAACAGAATCAGTCACAGAATCACAAAACAATAATATATTTTTCATAAATGAACTTTCTTTTATATACAATTATCAGAGTTAATACAATAAGTTACATTTTATACAGCGGAAACAAATTTTATTAAGTACAAGAAAAATAATTTTCTGAAAAGCTTTAGTTGTGCTTTCCCCTCTCTCTCTAACTTCGCTGCGCGCAAAACTCCAAGCTGTAAAAATACTCGGTCTGACCCGAGCGTTATTGCAAAACACAAAAACACTCGAGTCAGGATTAATCTTTATTCAAGTAAATAAATTTGAAATGAACTGAATAAATGGTAACAGAGATGATGAAACAAATGAACTAATTTAAAATCTATTTTAGATTTTTACATTAACAATTTCAATTTTTTTTTTAAATTCTGTCGATCCCGTGTGGCTGCAGTACACACGTATATTTACACACATGTGCACTGCCTCGCCAACACGTGTGCAAGTGCAAATCACAAAGACCACAAAGATACAATAACAAGCCAGAACAGAAATAACACAGCAGGTCAAAGGCAGAGAACACAAGTACAGGCAGCAATGCACAACAAGTTCAGCAGCCCCAAATACAACAGTGAATACAACTACAAGCACAAGGTAAATCAACAGCCATAGAATCAACATGTATGCACAACAACCCAGCTACACAAGCAGTGCAGACCACAAGGCTGAGACAATAGAACCCAAATACAACCCAAGTGCTTAGTGCAGACTACAAACTCTTACTTGCAAGTGAATTAATTGCCACAACTCAATGCTAACAATATGGACTGGACAGTGCACCAAGGGTAAAAACAGAGCAAGGCCCAGCGTATAACAGATACACAAGGCAGAGACATCATAATAAAGGTCACCAAGCCATAAACCAAATGCAAAAAGGATCAAGTCAATAAGTCAATTCAACTGCAGCATCAAAGAGCAGTGACCAACACAAGTGACAGTGCCAATTTGAACAAGTATACATGTATCAGAGGGTATGTACAGTGATATGCAGTGATCAAATAGTCTGCATTTGCTCAATTTTCCAGAGCTGTTGCTATTCATTTAGCTTGAATTCGTTACTGAAACAAAGTGCAAGGTTAAACAATCTTTTGAACTTGCTTACATTCAAAACTACAACTTATTTTGATTTTATGGTGCAAGTTTAAACACAGACTCCAACTTATTACAAACCAGTTTCAAAGAGATGTGGAAAAGGGATTTAGATCTTGTAACTGTGTTTCAACAGTTTCTAGAAATAAAGAAGCTTCACAACTTTGCTTGATTTATTATTGAAACACATATTTCAAGTTTAAAACAAAAATTTAACTAGTTTACAACTTTTCAGAAACAAGGAGAGAATCAAAATTCAGATGCTACTGTGTGTTTGTTTTTCTTTTTCTTTCCACATTTTCTAGAAATAAGAATATAAAATTTTTGCTTAAATCTTTATTACTGGAACAAAGTACAGAGTTTTAAACAAACTTGAACTTGGATTACTTTCCATTCCAGAAGAACTGAGGGGGAGAAAGATTGGTTTGGCCATAGTTACACTGTAAACAAGAGAGCCAAGGAAATAGGAAAAAGAAATGTCTTTTCTAGGCATGCATTCTTGGTTTTGATTTGTACGAATATTTTTTTTTCAAGTTCAATTTAAGTGCATCTGAACAATTTTCATATTAACACTTTAACCTATCCACAGTTAACTTCTTTTGAGACTGTATATCATAACAGAGGTGGCCTATGTATATACTCAGGCATGAATCAACTACAAAGAACAGGCATTTGGGGACATGAAGACTGGAACAACTAATGAAGACAACATAGGTCAATGCGACACTACATGCAACAATGAAATGAGTAATGCAACAAGACAGAATGCTACTGCACAAGACAAAGGGGCAGGCACAATGCAAATACAACATAGCAGTACGAATGGTACATGCAACTGAGATGAACAGAAGTGCCACAATGGTTAGGGAATATGAGATGCAGACAACATCAAGTTCGAGCCAGCAAAGACTCAGCAATGTCAAAGAAAACAAAACTACAAATTAACCAAGATTTAACCAAGGAAAATGGATTTTTTTTTTTAAATCAAACAGAAGTTTGAAATTGAGGAAACAGGAATATGACAGATAACAAGCATGCACGCATAGATATATTCGTATTCACAGCAAATTCATTTATAAATTAATTTCTTATTAAAAACATGAAATCAACCTTTACCTATTTAATTTTTTTTTTAAGTTGAGTTACTCACATGCATTTCAAAACAGAGGGACAGTCAACATGAACAAGCATGCAAACACATTATCACTTAACAAAAACAATTTCAGGTACCAAAACATCACAACATATTATAGGCTTAAGTGATTGATTCACAGATAAACAAAGAAGAAGGTTTGGGTTCAGAGGTTTCCATATAAATTTTCATTAACAAAGCAAGATCCAACACATGCAGCAACACAAAGCAAGTCAAGATTTAATAGCCTCTATTCTCATCAGATTCTTAAAATGATAGCATCTGTTCTCAACAGTAAAAAAAAATTTAAATTTATAGCATCTGTTCAAATCAGTTTTTAAGAAAAACAAATTTTCAAAACAACAATCTGAAATCAAACATTTGGAAGCACCTGTTCTCATCAGGTTATTTATAGCATTTGTTTTTATCAGTTTAAATTAAAATTTAAATAGTGTCTGTTCTTACCAGTTTAAAACAAATATCAAATAGCATTTATTCTTATTAGTTTAAAATCAAAAATTGAGTAGAATCTGATCTTAACAGTTCAAAAACACAACATCAGAGCAAGTGATAACGAATAGCAACCAACAATCCAACATGCAGTGAGTTATCTGTTCTTATTAGTTTAAAATTCAAATTTAACCGAGCAATTGAAAGCTAATAATCACCAAATCATAGCATGCAACCAACATTCAATCCAAACAAATTTAAACACCTGAATTAAAAATTAATCGTGAGCAGAAAACTCACCATAACAAAGTCGAAATAGCCCCAAATTTGATTACAAGCCCTAGTTTTTGAATCGCGAGAAGTAAAGCCCCAAATTTTCCAAAGCAGAACGAGTCGAGAAGAACGAAGCCGCCATATTTTTTTTTCTTCGTGATTTTTTTTTTTGGTTTAGGGTTAATGAACGAGTGAATAACGAAATAAAGGGGATCGGATAAAAGAAAGGGCACTAGTATTCAAACGTGGGCCGGTATAAATTTCAAAGCCCAAACCATAAACAAGTTTTCCTCTTATTTTTTTTTATTTGTTTTGAATTTCAATAGGTTTTATTATTACTTTGTTTTGTTTTGTTTTTGTTTAAGTTACGTTGTTAAATTTTTTTACTAAGTGTATTTGTTTATTTTATTTTGTATTGATTTTTTTTTTTAATTTAAGCTAAAGAAAAGAATGTTATTAAAATTTTAACCATCAATTTATTAATTTACATAAATAAAAATTCTTGTATCCAAATTATTTTCTTAAGTCATTAGTTTGAATTTCAGTTACAAATTAAATATTCAATTTCAACTCCAAAGTCAAGTTTAAATTTTTCTTCAGCTTTGTATAGATTAAATTTTAAATATTTAATCACCAATTTCATTGTTATATCGGAAATTCAGTTTAAATTATCATTCAAATATTCAAAATTAATTAAATATTCACAATTTAAATTGTTCAAAATTTAGGATCGTTACAATTTCCCAAGTGGAACTACTGGGATTTGTGGACCATTTAATTTCTACGAGCAATACGTCCCTACTTCGAAGGTGTTTCACCTTCGAAGCAAAACACGGATAGGATGCTACACAATAGATAAATTGGGTAAGATCGATTCCTAAGAAGCTTCACAAACAGGGTCAGCAATTGGTCACAAGTATATCCCAAACTCCAACCCACAAAATGATAATCGATACGATTTTCCGTATAACACTACGAAGGGAGTCATACCGATATTATATCGATAACTATTGCGGAAAGAAAACCCAATAAGAGGTAGGTGGTTTCCCCCAATACCACCAGACTCATATGATTGCATAAATATAAGTTGTAAAATTATTGCACAAAGGCAAGTTAAGACTAAAAGGAATAGATTTTCAAACTCTCTCTTACTAATCAAATATTCTTAAAGTTTTCCAACCTATTATCTTCAAGATTTAAAATTCTCAATTTTTAACACTTGAAAATTTCCAAAGCTTCTTACTTAAATTTTTTTAGTTTACTTCATTACTCTTCACTAGAGTAAATAAAGTTTAAGTTGATTATTCTCTAGTTCATCCATTGGTATACTCTAGTTTGCAACATATTAATTTTCAATTTGTTTTTCATATTTTCTAAGTGTTAAAAATTTCTAGAAAAATCGACGTAGTCCCCTTTGTATGGATAGCTGTATACAATATTACAAAAATTATTTATATAACAAACATCGACCATTAGGGCGGGAACACAATATATATCATCATTTAACACTTTTAAAAATTAATCCGAAATCATACCTTCCATTTTAGCATTTCAAAGCGAGTTTGCACAAACTTATAATCTTTTATCTCAAAATATATTCCAACTACCCTTCATGTTCATTAATAAGAAGTGCTACAATTAATTATTAAGAGAAATAGAATAATTTCATTTCAGACCTGCTATAAAGAAGACATGTTTTGACCAAGAAAAAAATAAAATATGAAAAACTTTATAAAATAAAAGTTGTTTGTCAAAGCTTTACAACAATATAAAGATCATCAAAATTGGATTTATGGTTTGAAAGTTATGTTAATTTTACTTCAGCTTAATCTTAGAGAATTTTGTAATAGGGAAGAACTGCCTATCGATTTTCAAACCTATTTTAGACTCGGTAAAAAGAAAATCTTTTAAAGTGGTTAAAAAACTTTATATCTTACTGAATTCTCTTTAATATGAAAAAAGATTGAACTCATTTGGTGTTATAAATCACAAGTTATCGCTGTTTCAGTACACCACTTTACCAAAAAACAAATTTAGCTTTTTAAATCAATTTAAAATTTTGAAATTTATCCAAACCATTTAAGCTCAAACTACATTTTCAAACAAATTTTTTGCTACATCATTTATTAAATGATTTTTTCCCAAAAAGCTAAAACATACAAAATTATGTTCAACTTATGTAATCATCGTAAAACATTTCATTAAGTGGAAATATTTTTATTACTTTCCAAAATCTACTTTTAAAATAATTAACTTGAAAAATTATTTTGGAAAAGATAACTAATCTCTTTCATTATCAAGTGATGATTATTGATTATCCACAAAAATAAATTTTTGGGACATATATAAAGTTTTAAAATTATCCTCACAGTTTAAAATGATTATACTATATGAATTTTTCATTTATCAAAACAATCCAAATTCACATTTCCACTTGTCATAAAATTTAAATTTACATCTAATTATCAACATAAACTAATTAAAGTTGATAATTTATTCAAACCTGTTTTCAAAAGAATTTTGCAATATCAAACCCACAAGTTTTAATACCATTTAGGTTTAAAACAAAAACTAGCTTACAAATTTACACTAAAAGTTCTAAACTCACACTTCTTTATTTTCTCTTAAGATAGAGTTTTATATCTTTCTTCTACTATTACTCAAACAAATAAGTGTTAAAGAAAATTTTATAGTCATCAGTAATAACTAGCACTAAATTTTAAATTATTATTTTACTTTTTCAAACCAAAGTATTCTTCTGCTTTAAATACATCATTTAATTAATCAAAGCATCAAATAATATTTTCTTCTAATAAAGACATCCCCTTAATTAGAATTATTCACTTTACTTGCCCAAATTACCATATTCAATTCCTCACATTTCAAATAATATGAGGGTATTGCCTCACCATTGATGTATAGTGAATGACTCCCATCGATTGACTATAGAGTTGATCAAATGATCAAAACTGCCTTGCCACTCATCTAACACTCACTATGGTTTAATGGCTTCATTAAACATTTAAAATAAAAATAAAAATTAATACACCACCATATTAATTATTTCCAAACTTTACTTATTAAAACTCAATTTATCGTGTCTAACTATCTCATCACAGCGTTTAGGAAATTCCTATCGATAACATTGGCCAAACGCATCGACCCAAATTCTTAAAGCACTAGACGGACAACCCAACACAAAAATTCGTTTTCATTAAAAAGAAATACCTCATATATACTACTCAAAATATTAATTTTTTTCCCCAAAAAAACAAAAAATCCAATTTCTCTTAGAAACAAAAATTCAATTATAACCTATTCTCAAAATCAAAGACACAAGAAGAACTCGTCGAGATATTCCCAGAATACTCGATTCATAAGATTGATGGAATAGACTGGAGTGTTCATTATTCTAAACGATATATTGAACCACTTACAAGACTCATAACAAGTGCAGAATGCGGTAAAAAAAACGCTATTCTCCGCGACTCGTAGCTTATGAAAAATCGATGTAGGGTCAAGCTAAGGAATGACCCTAGCAGCACATAAGAGATTAAAAGAAATCTATGAGATATAAAAGCAAGGGTAAAATATCTTCTCAATTGAGGAGAAATAACATTGACAACAAATTATTACTTTGAGTGAAGTAATATCACAAAGTATATAAACAATTGAGTATCCAAAGAGGATAACTCAAAATGGGTAAAATGGCAGTATCAAATAAATTCAATGAATCACCTCAATATATTAGTGGACATCCTCGTGGAAGGAGGACATAAAGGCTCAGAATAAGAAAAGAGGTCAATGCAATACTTGATTGCCTGAGTGGGTGGCATACCCGAATGGACTTACAAAAATCAATGGAGTCATAATGACTGAAATTCGAGATATATCATCAACATGTTGAAACTCAAGGGTAAATACAAAGACTTCAAAATCATCATTAACATTCCAATGGACAAGAAAAAACGAATCAGCCGAACTAGGATACTTAATATAGGATTCTTCGAATCACAGAATGTGGCTTGATATAGGCAAGCCACTTCATCACAACATTCCAAATTCTAGATTTAAAATGGCATGCTAATTCGAATGAAAATATAAGCTATAAGCAACAATCCCAAAACCTCATACCCTAAGCTAAATATTGCGAACCCACTCAGTAGGATTCACAATCCTCACAAAAGAACAAGATAAGGACATGCAAAAGTATTAACAAACTCCTTCGATATGGATGAGTGTCAAGCACTCGTATTGAAGAGGACTCGAATAAGACAATCATGATTAGGATTACTCTTAAGATATAATGTCATTAATTCTATTTTTAGAATTCTACGGAAAAATATATTCCTAGACATATCCCAAACTGTCAATCTCAAAGGACACGATAAGATAAAGGACACAATGATTAAGGGATATGTAACATCTGTACTATACTTGGACATATCGTAATGTATGCTTCTGTTTTGTGTTTATCCTATTTTGTTCTGAATTCAGCTCAGATACAAAGCTAAGAGCCCCACCCAGGACCCACATTAACAAAGAGAATTACTAGGTAATTATGTCTGCTAATGCGAGAATAGGGATGGTTAGGAGAGGCCATCTATAATCTTGTTTTAAAGATCAACTGAATATGTCGATAAATGCTCTATTTTTTTTCTATCTCATGGATCGACATATCCAATAAATGTTTAATACAAAACTATAGGTGGCTAATGGATCTGCAAAAAAAATACAATAACAAAATGCATATCACTTCACAGAGCAGTAATTTTCATACACACACACATATACACCGATACATCCCAATATGATACAGACTGATACACAAAAGTGGTACAGAGATCATACTATATATATCTAATCAAATACATATCACAGTCAAGAAGAAGGAGATATAAACTACACAAAAGTGATTGGTTTATATCCAAGCAGATGCATCCGAGCTAAGTCTCGTAACTGATAGCTAACCTGAAACAGCTCGGTCTGACTCGAGTACAAAATACATGGGTCAGTCTAGCTAAAACAATCTGTTAATGAGGTAGACAATAATACAAAGCATAAGATACAAGGTGGTAATTCTTCTCAAATGAGAAGAAGCAACAGAAAGAATATACCCCATGACTTAAGTGAACTAATGTCATTTAAGTATACAAAGACCTCAAAAAAGGTAAACTCAACAATAATACTCAAATAATATAAATAATTGCCGATGATAATCACCAAATCAAAACTCATGAAACTCAATAGAGTTTTATTATCCCAATATCAAAATCACCATAAAACAACATATGTATATAAGCCTTTCTCTAACTCAAGGCTACTAAGTAAATTCATCATCTCAAAATTGGTGAAATCGAAATCAAAAACTCATAAAAGTTCCACGGATTGGCCAAATCCCATTTTCATGCCGAAGCGATGCTGCACGTGCCATTCTCAAACGGCAGGAGCCTCTAACAAGGTCACTAACACCTCCCAAAATAATTCTTCCTCGTGACAAGGTTGTTAACACCTCTCTAAGCCGTTTTGTCAGCCCTAATAGGGTCGCTAACACCTCCCAAAGCTAACACCTCTCAAAGCAGTTCTGCTAGGTAAACATTGTGAATGTGTCAGAAACTCACGGAAAGGAATTCAAAAATTGTTAACATGTATCCCGTACCACACATTTTGTAACGACCCGAAATTTTCGATCTCGAAAATTCTAGATAGTCAGGGAAAGAAAGAAAGAGGTAGAAGAAGAAATAGAAACAAAACACAGATTTTCACATTCGCAGCGGATAAAATATAATATCAAATAAAGTAGCAGTTATACAAAGGAAAAACTGTATCAATTAATTTACATCAATACATCAGAATTACAACATTCCACAACCACTGGACAGTTAACATATCTTGTCCCAGATAAATAACAATATATCGCAGTGGAATACACTCCATACGTTTCTGCCATCCTGCTTGCCTCCTGAGTTCCAGAACGTCCTAACCTAGAAACCTGTAATACTCTGTCTGACCCAAGCATTGCATCAAAGCAACACTCAGGTCAGGCTGGAAACCAGCGTGAGTAAACCCATCTAACATGGAATACAAAAGTATAAATCTTATTTAAAACCCGGGGTGACTCGTACTTCTCTACAAGTTCACAACTTGTTATAGTCAATACTTATTTTCACAAATCCGATCCCTAAGTACCCTTACTTAGTTCAAATGGTCCAGTCATTTAAATTTATCCCATTCCAGCCTATTTGATACACATGTCAAACTTTAAAGAATTATCGAAGATTTAAATCGAAGTGGTTTCGGGTATTCACTGATACCCGACCCCAGTCTCTTCGAACCCAATGTCATTTTAACCCAAGTTATTCAAGTGAATACAATTAAATTTTAATTACAAGATGTCACTTTTACACAACAATTCATCATTGATAGATAACCATATTATCACTGTATAATCCAACATAACATATCACAAAACATTTTATATCAGAGATATCAACCAATTCAAGGCATTCCATATAATCCAATCATCCATAAGCAAGATTAATTTGTCATAACATTTCTAATTAATTAAATTAATTACATTAATCACTTTTAATCCGGCTAATTAACATTAATTAATTACAAACCATTAATTAAACATCCTTTAATTATCTATCTAAATTAATTATCCATAATTACTTCCATTAAGTAATTATCTATTGGTTAATTAACCTTAATTAATTAACCTTTAATCATCAATTTATTGTCATCTAATAATTAATTAAATTAATTATCCCCTAATTAATTTCCTTAATTAACCAAACCTTTAAGTAATTACACTAAGTAATTAATCCTAAATTACTTCCCTTAAGTAGTTAATCTTTAATTACTTTCATCAAGTAATTATCCCATTTGTTAATTATCCTCAATAAATTAAGCCTTAGTTATTAATTTATTTAACCTTTAATTACTAATTAATTTAATTAATCCTTAACAAATTTATCCTTTAATTACTTATATTAAGTAATTATCATTTAAGAAATTAATCTCTAATTACAAATTAATTAATCTATAATTAATTAACTTATAACCCTCAATTACAAATTAATTAATCCTTAACCATTCATTAATTAATTTCTCTTATTTGCTTAATTAATTAATAAATCAACAATTAACCCTTAATTATTTTTCCTTAATCAATCCATACTTTACTAAATACATTAATTCATTTAAATCACCATTATATAATTGCTTTTTAAAACAACAATTTTAGAGGATTTTAAAACCTTGCCAATACTTGCATCAGAACTTGGATTACACTTGCCCTTATTCATTTTGGAAAGTTTTTAAAACTTGATAGCTGCAACTCACAAATACCAGAGCTAAACAAGGAAAATTACCGAGCCAACTCCGTACATTCCTCACGTCAACTTATTTGTGGAGGCATACGTCATCTACTTTGAGTTTAAACTGAGAAATAACCCCCCTTCCATCCAAAAAATCAACAGCGACCCCAAGCACCGATACATCAGTGATGCCGTGCGCATGCACCACCCATCGGAGCGACTCCGACCAACCTCATCATCGCCAGCGAGTCGACCCTGACCTCCCTAAACGACAATGACCATCGGAACTACGCGTCAAGCAAATAATCGAGATTGAGCCTGAGTGAACCCAAAACTAGAATGAACACTTGCCTAAAAACATCCCTATGCCACCACCTCTGGCCACCAGAACCATCGCACTCCGACCATCACCTCGCCATAGGCCCACACCCCAAATCCCCCTCATGCGATCACCTCCGATCCACCCTAGCCATCGCGCGATTCATAACAATATCGTCGACCACAACTGGTTTTTAACCCTACTCTGATGATCCCACGTCATCACAACGTTCGATAATTTCTCCGGCCATTTTTGATGACATCACTTACCTCTAGACTTGCTTCACCCAAGATCTCATGACCCCAAATTTCTTCGATCATCAGAAAAAGCTCAAAAGCCCCATTTTCGATCAACATGCATTATCTCATGAATTACTAACCACATTTGCACTTAGCGGTTTACTAGCCACTAGTCGATGCCACACTAGGAACATCATGAAACTCAGAAAATCATATCTCGCCTTGTCTCATTGACGAGTGATAAAGAGACACCATGCTTGTCTCATCTCATCGACAAGTATTAAATGGCATCGTAACTTGTCTCATCTCATTGACAAGTGAAAACATCACGATGTTTCCTCATAAACATAAATATCAAACCTTAAAACTAGCCAAATATTGTCCTTCCTAGATAATTCCTAAAAATAGGAAATATAATCTCAAAAACCCGACATAAATTGGCTAAATAACTCAGAAATCAACAACCCAGATAGTTTCGATCGTATAAGTCTGGAATCAACCGAAATAGTAAACGCACACGTCCCATACCACATGTTTTACTAAATCATCTAATTCTCTTTCTCATACGTTCGAATAGTGCGAAAGTATGTGTTTTATATTTAAAATAGCTTACTAGAGAAAACAAGCTTTTAAAACCTTTTCCCGAAAAGATTAATAAAACCAATATTTCAAATTCCTTTATTACAGGAAATAAATAGATTTTATATTAGAAAAATAATTTCAAAATACTATATAATAATAATTTGAAATGTCCATTTATTAAAAATCACTTCAAAATGGTTTAGTGAATCCGTGCTCGAAAATAATGAAAAACAAGAAAGAAAACACAAGACCGATAACTTGAATTCAATATGAATCAATTCAAATTTAACCCAAAATCAATTCAAATTCTATTTAAATTTGAATTTCAAATTCTCCAAATATAGCTAGCCTACTAATAGGCATCACAGCTCTCAAAACGTCTCAAAAATAACATCAAAATCAAACAAAAATGAAAGCAAAAATAAGCTAATACAATTCTCAGATCGATGATTGTTATTGATGTCATTTTGCTCTCAGGACAGCAACAAACCAACATAGTTTTGACTAAGATAACATCAAAATTTCAGAAAACTCAAAACATGAACCTTTTAGAATAAATTCTAAGCTTTTCAAAACATCTAAAATTGCTAAATCTGTATAAGAAACGTGAAAGATATGGCTAAAAAAATTTCCAGATCTGAAGTTCACTATAGCTGTCGTTTTAGTTTCGGGACAGCGATACTAGGATGAACTTTCGACCATGTAAACATCAAAATTTTGACAAAACCCAAAACATGAAAGTTGTAGCATATAATCTAAGATTTCAGAACATCAAGAATCGTCAAATTCGGACATAAAACAAAAAAGATACGCTCAAATTACCAACAACACTTAGCATAGAAAGTCACGGTTTTATAGTGACAAGGCAGCGAGTTTGAATTGGATTTTTCGACCCTCTATGCTCAAAACTTTCGAAAGTGTTTAACACGAAAGATATCACACCGTTTTCCCATTTTCGGAACTTTAAAGAATCAAATTTTGATTTAAAAAGAAAGGGATATGCCCAATTTACTGATAGCGATTTCACAAATGAACATGCAACAAACAAAATTGAGATTTCTTACCTTGAAATCTCAATCAAAGCTATAAAATGTGAGTTTTAAACTCACCTTAAATTATAGATGATCAAACCTTAGATTTTTGCTAAAAGAAGAAGCAAGTTTTGAGGAGAAGAAAGCTTCCAATCACCTGTAGACTACCTTAAATAGACATGCAAAGGAAAAGAGATATATTACAGATAAATCCAAACTCAAAATCGAAATTTGATGAATTTTTTGAGTTTTGAAATGGATCACCTTTTAATTCCCCTTTTGATTTGATAAAAATAGGAATTAAAATAGAAAAAACATAGGAATTTGGTTTAGATTTGAAAAGAGGAGATAGTTCTTTTTCTTTCTGTTTGATTTACTGTAAAATGAATTGTGTATGTACAGTGGAAGGAAGAAGAAAACATCTTTTTTCTTTATTCAGGCTATGATAATAAATGGTCTTTGGACCTAAACAAAAGAAAACCAATAGCCTAAGTTAATTAATTCATCACTTAAACAAAATATACATATATGTTACTTAATAAAACAACATTTTCCACCAAGTTTTAGCACAATAAATAATGTAAACATATCTATAAGTTAAATAATATATTTTACACTTAATAAAAAGATAATTAATGTTATAAAATAGTTTAATTATTATAAACTCTTATTTTTCAAAAATAACCAATTTTACACAAATAAATACCTAAAACCTTATTTTTTTAACTTCAAAAATTTAACAAAAATCATTTTTTTACATAAAAAAATATTTCCAACCATATCCAAACTTTATTTGTAGCCAAAAAACATTTTTAAACCAATTTCCATCTTTTACTTAATTAAACACCGTTTAAAAATCAAATACTTCATTTAAAAATTATTAAAAGAAGTAATTGGCAATAATTTATAAAATTATTTTATTTTCACTAAATAAAGATCATTTTCCACCCAAATAAATAAAATAAAGTTCCAAACTTTATTTTTCTTATTATATTTTTCAAATTCATTTTTTATTCCAAATAACAAATAAAATTTCCAGTTTTTTTAATTTACAACATTAAATTATAACTACCATTATAATATAATATTAATATTAATAGGTAATCTACAAAACTGGGTTGTTACAATTTTTGTACTAAAATATTTTCAGTGCATTAATTGGTTGTATATTAATTTCATATATTGTGGGAGATTAATTGCATAGGCTAGGAATTAATAGCACCTTAATTATTATATTTCTAATTATAGTATTTGTGTGTGTGTGTGTATAAAAATTATATATGTATTAATTTTATGTATTCTATGAAACTAAATATGAAAATTAGCAATTATTAACGCATTGAATATTGTATATATAAATTAACCTTTTTATTTAGGAGAATAATTATATGTAAATATTGGGAACCAATATTCTTTGTATAAATGTAACTTTCTAATAAATTTTAAAAAATATTCGTTTGTTACTCTCTTTAAATGGTACATTAAAATTTACTCTTACCTAAAGGCTGGATGAAAATTAACTTTTGGGACCACAACTTATCTTCGTCTCTCTTTCCACCTTCTTATCTCTATATATTTACTGTTGCTTCATATCTTTAAGGGCGTGGAGGAAAAATCCTAATTCTATCTTGACCTCCATCCATTTCTTATTCTTAAAAAACTAAAACATTAGACTTACAAATGAAAAGGATTATTCAATCAAAAAGAAAAGAGGTTAGGTATACACTCAAAAATTATACATCTAGGTTTTTGGAAGCGAATTAAGTGGAGACGGAAGCGAAAAGCTATTCTTCATTAATAGGAATGGATCTGTGTTAATCCTCGTTTGGGGTTATTATTTATGTATCATTTATTAGATAGTTTGAGTTATATTTATATAATTGAGATTTATTGTTTTAGATAAATTTCAAATGATGTTTTAAAATCTAAAAATAGATGAAATTTATTATTTGACTTTATTGGACATGAAATCTATATAGTTCAATTAAGATTTTGTTGGATTTATATTATTTCTTTTGGGTGGAGTATGAGTTATACATAAAAGAGATCTATTACATAAACAGGAGATTTTTTTGTATGAACAATGTTTTAGAAGTTATGTATATGAGGTTTATTATTGAATGATTTTTTCATTGATTTAAATTTGATGTTATATTGTTGAATTCCGTTTAAAAATATTTAGTGCATACCCTTCGATGAATATTTTGTATTTGTTGATGTATGATAAGTTATTGAATGTATATGTAAGTATATTTGTCTTTGATGATTGGGATTGGTGTTGAATGTTGTTGTTAACTAATGGCTATATGCTATTGTTATTATTATTATTGCTGCTATTATTATTATTCTATATGACTATTTTTGAGATGGATGAGTAGGAATATTACTTTCTGTTTTTACTATCTACGTTGGTTGCAATTGTTGCGATGGTTACATTGATCGCATTGTTTTTGATGGTTGCAATGTTTGTATGGATGTTATGGCTGCAGTGCACTAACAAATATTTGAATGCAGGAGAAGAGAAAAAAATAGAACCACGAGGGCTTCACCTCTCAAAAGGGGTACATGGGTCTATGCAATAGCTATCAGATCCCTTATGTTGGGTTGGTTGTATAAGGTTAGGCACAGTCCAAACATAGTCGAAACCTTTTTCTTTTTCTTTATGTATATGTGTATTTGAAGGTTTGCGGGTGAAAAAGAATAATGGAGCAAAGGGTCCATGAGGAGTCATATCTACGTGAGGTCAGTATATCTCTTGCATTATTATTATAAAGATGTTATTTAATAATTGACGTAATAAAATGTACAAACTATGTGATGTATTTTATTTGAGTAATTTTTGATTTGTCAAAACTATATGTATGTATAGGTAGAAAATAGAGTTTAAATTCCACTGTAAGGTTTCTCTTTTATTTATTTTTTTAGAATTTATTTAATTTTTACCTACCCATGGTCAATTGCTTTTAATATCTTAAATTAGCTGTAAGAGTATTTTGATGTCGTTTATAATTAATTTAAATGTTAAAAAATAGTGGATCATCGCATTTGGTATCATAGCTTGGGTCTAGCGATTCCTTGAGCCTTGGGTAAGTTTGACAATTAGGATATAATGATTTACACCTTAGGTTGGGTTAAAATACAGAATAAGAGAGCATTTTTATTGATAATTGTATGCTTTATGTGTATGGGTTGTTTGGTAAGAAACTATATCTTACCCCAAAGTGACGTTTATTTATGATGATGGAAAATAAATACAGTAGGAGCGGGTTAGGATAAACACTTATGAAAGGGATTAATTTGATTATAACCCAAGTGGCACATATCCTATACTAGATTATAATTTAAACTCCATATTAATAAGATAGGACCACCTTTTATTTTTAAAGTGAATAATATTATTTTGGATAATTTATAAAATACACACTTCTGATTTAAAGATATTTTATTAAAATGAAAAAAATGGTTCTTTTTGGACATTGAAGTGATTTGTTGTAATGTTTGATGAGAATGAAGTATTTAATTTTGAAAATAAAATATTCATATGAAGGTATTTTCAAAAAGGAAATGTGAACAGAGTAAAAATATTTTGTTTGAAAGTACACTTAGTAAAAATGTGTTTTTATTAGATATGGGAAGTTTATTTCAATCTTTATCTCTGCGAGAAACTCATGTTGTTTTTTTAGAGTGCATTTCTATAACAGTATTATAATATACAAATGTTTTTTTAGATATGGAAAAGGATTTTAAAAGAGAAATTTTATAAATATATATTTTTATGAAAGGATGTTGGTTAAAAATATTTATTTAGGTAAGAATACTTTCATAGGAACATTTTAGTCATAATCGTCTATAATTTGGGAACATCCTTTAATTAGGGTAATTTTTAACCTCATTATGCCTAGAATTCTTTACAAAAATATTTTTTTGAGAGATATTTTGGAAAGAAATATTTTGTTTAATAGGATATCTGAAAATGTATACGGTTAGGTTAGAGGAGTATTTAATATGATGTTTTAAAGAGGAGAACTATTTTGGTAGCAGTATAGAATTTAAATTGTTTTTCTTTAAAGTTTCTTGTTAGAGAATATTTAGTGAGAACCCTTATTTTAAAAGAAATAAATTTTTAGTTGAGACATTCTTTATAATAAATATTATATAAGTTGGAGAAGCTTTATTACAAAGAGATTATTTCTATAAAAATATATTTTATTATGAAGGAATTATTTTTATAAAATAAGAAATTTAAAGAAGATATAGCGTAAATATTTTTATTTTAGCAGTTACATTATTGGTTGAAATATTTAAAAATAATTAATGAAAGTATTTTATTTAGGAAGTATCTTTTTATGTAAAGAATGTAATAAAATATTTATTCGAGAGGAAATTTTTATCAAAGAATTATATTTGATTTTAGAAAACTTTGTATTGAAAATTGATTTTGTTTGCAAGGATTTTCACTTAATGAGTACTCTTTGAAAACTGATGTTTGAAAGAAAGGCATTCATAAGTAAAGATTTTTGGTTGAAAAGACTTGATTTCAATATCATTTTAATTCAAAATTATATACTATGCTTCTTAACATGGAGTGTAAGATGACGGGGAAGGATGAGTTCTGAGTTGCCCAACACCCACTATGACGATGTTACATTTATGACTATTGTGTGCGACCTTTCCTAAAGTGATATAGGGATGTATAGTTATCCCTTTTATGGAGAAGGAGGTAATGTGATGTTGAGATAGTCTATTTTGATGTGTGGGATAATGAAATTATACTTGTGTTGGCTTGTTTTGGTTGAATTGTTTGGATTGCATTATTGTTTGTTAAATTATTCCCAATTAAGAAAAAAATTCTACTTATTTACTATTTTCTTCTTATTAATTTATGTTGTGCTCATTCAAGTTAATTTATCATACTTGTATTATTTGTTGATTGCTTGTTTAACTATGATTGATTTTAATTATTTGTTCGTTTACTTGTTTATTTAATGTACACCTATTAATTCATGTCATACGTGTTTGGGTTGATCTCTATTGCTTGTATTGATTGTTTGTTTGCTATAAATAGTTGTTTGTTGCTTATTGCTTGTTATTTGTTTGTCTGCTATGTATTCTAACTTTATTATGTAGTTATTCAATGTTGACTTCTAGAAGGGTTTGTATTGGAGAAACTAGTAGGATATTGAGGGACATATCAAATTAGTTGAATTTCCATTAGCTACCAAGAGAGACATATATAGAGCCGCAAATATCATGCGACTCCGAGTCAACACTCAGGTATGTTGACTTGTAGGTCCCATTACAACACCTAATTAAGCTATGGGTAGTATATGACCTACTCTAGAATGGTGTTCCAGTCTCTCCCCACCTCTACGTCAGTACCATGTTTATAGGTCTTACAGTTACTTATGATATAATGGTTTCATTCTAGTAGCATCATATCACTCTGGTTGTCTTTGATCGGACAACTTGAATCCATGTATAACCGATAATATCTATGTATACACTCTCCCACAAAGTTCATACATTTTATTACATAAATTATTAAACATCTTTATAATTATAATGTAAGAGATATACCGATCTCATGTAGATACGACTCATCCCAAACCTTTTTCTTCTTTCTTCCGTTTCACTTGCAAACCTTCAAATACACATATATATATAGAAAAAAGAAAGGTTTCAACTATGTTTGGATTGTTCCTAACCATATAGACACTAGCCCAACCTATGGGATCTAGTAGTTATTGCATAGGAAAATACATATTATGTACCCCTTTTGGAGGATCAAGCCCACGTAGCTCTATTTCCTGCTCTTCTCCTACATCTAAATACTTATTTGCACATTACAACGATAACATCCATACGATCATTGCAATCATTATAAAAAATGCAATCAATGCAACTATTGCAACCAATGCAAATAGGAAAATCATAAAATAGTTTTCTTACCCATCCATCTCAAGAAATAATCATTTGAAGTAGCAGCAGCAGCAGCATACAACCATAAATTATTAACACCATTCAACGCCAACCCCATTTATCAAACACAAATATACTTACATACATACTAGTCATCTGTTTTCATAACACATCACCAACGTAAGTATAAACCATCAAATGTGTATTATTAATCCCATAATAGTGACACAAATCAATAATCAAATGTGTACTAATCCAATCCAATCAATATTAGTAACGCGTCATCCATCATCCAACAACTATTATTAATTACCCGTCAACTAGTAGAAATGCTAATACAATATCACACTCATCAAAATATGGTATCATAATCAAACTTTAAACATGTGTGATAATTGCAACTAGCAATAAATCATACATTAAACAACCATCAAAATAATAATTTTTTTTTTCATTTTTCTCTTATATCATTTCATTATTATTTACTTAAAATTCACTTTATTTATTTATTTCTAAAACAATAAGAATTCTTCCAAAATAGTGATATACTTCAAATATTTTACTGTAATCTCGCAACTTCAAATCACTCCATACATTGTATTTTATCTCAAAAATAGTAGTTTATTATTATTTATGAAAAATCATTTTATTAAATTATACCAAACTTCTTATCCTAGTTTAAAAATATATTTTACGTTATTATTTATGAATTTTCCTAGAAATCCATAAATAATAACCTTATTAAATCCATCACATTAATCTTATTCTATTTCATTCAAACGATATGATTTACAAAATATTTCACACAAACTATAAACAATCATTTTTATTATTTATTTCTCCAACTCTCACCGTATTGCAAAATTTCATTCATTTAAAATAAATAAATTATTTCCATTTAAATAAACAATTAATTGCAATTATACACTCTTCACTTTATGGCATATCAATAAATAGTAAATAGTCAAATCGAGAAACAACATATCCAAATATTGCAACAATAAAGTAATCATTAATATAACTTATCATACATCAACAACTATAAAATTTTCATTGAAGGGTATGCATTTAATATATTTTTTTAAACATCAACAATAAAACATCAAATTTAAATCAATGAAAACATATCAATAATAAACCTATACATAATTTCTAAAACACTATTCATATATAAAATATCTTGTTTATGAAAAAGATTCCTTTTATGTATAACTCATACTCCAACCAAAAGAAATAATGTAAATCTAATAAAAATCAAGATTGAACTATATTGATCTCATGTCCAACAAAATCGAATAATAAATTTCATATATTTTTAGATTTTAAAACTTCATTCAAAAAAAGATATCTTTATCTAAAACAATAAATCTCAATTATAAAAATATAACTCAAAATATCTAATAAATGATACATAAGTACTCATCTCAAATAAAGATTACCATCGATCTACTTCTAATCAACGAAGAATACCCTTTACCCTTCAATCTCCTCCTAATATGCTTCCAAAAACCAAGATATATACATTATTGGGTGAATTCCTAGCCGTTTTTCTTTTTGATAGAATATTCATTTTTATGTCTAAATTTAATATTTTAGTTTTTGTAAGAATAAGATAGAGATGGTGGCTAATAATATTCTAGGATTTTTCCTCCATTCCTCCAAAGGTATGAAGTAATTGTAATATATACAAATAAGAAGGTAGAGGGAGGGGAAGTTAGGTTGTGGTCCCAATGGTTTGGTTTATTTTAATCTAGCTCTTAGGTAAGAGGAAATTTTAATGTACCATTGAAGAGAGTAACAAATGAAAATGTTTTAAAATTTATTAGAAAGTTACATTTTATAAAAATAAGATTAATTCCCAAATATATAGGCAGTTATTCTCCCATAATAAATGGTTTTATTTACCTCTACGTCATTCAAGGCACTATTAATTGCTAATTTTCGTAATTAGTTTCCTAGAATACATAAAATTAATACACAAAAAATTTATATATATATATATACACAAATACTACAATTATAAATATGTTAATTAATGTGCAGTTAATTGCTAGCCTATGCAATTAATTTCCCACAATATATAAAATTAATATATGACCAATTAATATAGTGGAAATATTTTTATTACAAAAATATATTTTACTTTGAAGGATTTATTCTCAAAAAAATAAAGATGAAAATAACATAGTGGTAATATATTATTGGTTGAAATATTTAAAAATAATTTATGGAAGTATTTTATTTGGGAATTATCATTTTACGTAAAAAATGTAGTAAGATATTTATTTGAGTGAAAATTTTATCAAAGAAGTTATTCGATTTCAGAAAACTTTGTGTTGAAAATTAATTTTGGTTTAAAGGATTTTCACTAAATGGTACTTTTTGAAAAATGACATTTGAAAATAAAAGCATACTTAAGTAAAGAGTTTTAATTGAAAAGACTTGATTTAAACAGTTTAAATGAGAATTATAAAACTAGACTTTATATCATATGGTGTAAGATGAGTTTTGAGTTGTCCAAAACCCACTATATATGACGATGTTACATTTATGACCATTATGTGAGACTTTCTCTAAAGATGAATAGAGATGTCTAGTTATTCCCTTTTATGGAGGTAGGAATGTGAGGTAAAGAGTGTCCATTTCGTTATGTGGGATAGTGACCTTATACTTGTATTGGCTTGATATGGTTGAATTATTTGTATTGCATTATCATTTGTTAAATTATTCCCAATTAAGAAAATCTAGTTACTTATTTACCGATGTCTTCTGATTACTTTATGTTGTGCTCATTTAAATTAATTTCTTATGCATGTATTATGTTGCTGATTACTTGTTTAACTATGATTAATTTTAATTATTTGTTTGTTTACTTGTTTTTTTGATGTATATCTATTAATTCGTGTCATGCATGTTTTGACTAATCTTTTTGCTTGTATTGGTTGTTGGTTGTTTGTCTTCTGTAGATAGTTTGTTTGTCTGCTATGTATTATAACTTCATGATGAATTAGTTATTCAATGTTGACCTTTAAAATAGTTTACATTGGCGAAATTAGTGGGATGTTAGGGGACATATTTAATTTAGTCATAATGGGATAGCATAGTTCCTAAGCCGAGGAAGATTAGATATTCGAATTGATTAAGAGATTTGAAGTTGTTCCTTAAAATGAAGTAATAATGATTAGAGGAAGATTAGATATTCGAATTGACTAAGAGATTTGAAGTTGTTCCTTAAAATAAAGTAATAATGATTAGAGGATTTTGATGATTAAAGACTTGCTGGATACCACCAAGGAATTAAGATGATGGGTTGGAGGTTCGTCATACAAAGGACTATTAAAACATGTATTTCAAAATTTGTTTTAGACGAATAATTACCAGTTTATATAAATGTTTTTAAAACAAAGGTTTTCAATTTAGTAGAGATTTTTACAGACTAAAGTTGTAATAAAATAATGGTTTCTCTAAAATTAGTTTTACTTGATTTAAAACGACAAAAATATTTGAGAAACCGTTTTATCAAATGGTGGCGATATTTTTAGGAAGAAAAAGATTTTGCTTTAAAGGAAGATGGAAGCTTTAAAAATTGTTTTTATAAAAATTTTCTTTGAAGATGTATCGGAACTCTTCTCACTAGCACATCCCCTTTTTGGTATTTCAGATGAGGTATCCCTGTCATCGGATGAAGGAATCACTATAAGAGGATTTTGGAATAAGTTATTTCGACGTGATAGGGAGATTGAAACAAGATGGATTCTGATATGGATGTGCACCAAAGGATCGTTGTTGCTTGAATGTTTCGATATTGCTCATAAGGTGGGGAAAAAGAGGGTCCTCTTATAAAATGGTGGTCTTTTGGAAGAGACTTTATAATTTGGGTCTGAGGATCGAGGATTGATTCAACTGTAATATGAGTAAATGGGCATAATAAATTGAGCATGAGCCATGACTAAAATATATTATTTTGAGGATATAGCCGTACCTAGGCATATGTTATTTCGTGGATGTAATTATAAGTGTGCACGGGATATTCGAGATGGTGTGAAAATGAAATGGTACATTTGTTATTATGAAACCGAGACTATGAGGAAGTTTATCAAGGTTTTGAGGACACACATATTATAATGGATACGTAGCCAACAAAGGAATTAACATACACATGCTATTGGTTGATAAGTTAGTATGGTGACTATACGTATTATTTTGAGTATATGTCTAGGCTATGTTGGTTACTGACTTATGCATATTCATTTATTTCTACATATGTGTTTTCATTTGCTTATGTTTTGTTGTGGATTTTTTTTATGGTTGAATTATGGATATGCATAATATGGATTAGTATACGATTGAGACTGTTTCACCTTTTTTTTAATGGAGTGTCTTTTGTATACTATAGCTTGGATTGTGTGATTGAGGAAGTCGTGTGGTATTATAGTATATAAAAAATTGAATTCATTGCCATGAATGAATTATGCTTGTTATACACAATTTTTATGTTAAATTTTTGTTGATATGTTTCCTCATATTTTGTGATTAAGTGCATGTTGAAATTTTATTAATTTTGTTGAAAGTTGTATTTAGGGAATTGCGAGGGAATAATTCTTTTAAAGGGAGGAGAATGTAATGGGCAATATCAAAATCTTCGAGCATCGTTTTCCCTGCTTTATGAGCAACATCGAAACCTTCAACCTTTAATGATCCTTTGGTACACATCCATATCAGAATCCATCTTATTCCAATCTCTAGGTCACATCAAAATATTTTATTCCAATATCCACTTATGGTGATTCCTTCATCTGATGACAGGGATGACTCACCCAAAATACAAAATGAGGGATTTGTTAGCGAGGAGAGTTCCAATCATTTTCAAATCAAAACATTTATAAAAAAGTTTTTTTTTGAAATAAAAGCTTCGACTTCCTTAAAAACTAAAATTCTTCTCGAAAATAACGCCATGGTGACGACCCGCCCTTTCGATCCTCCAAAATCTACATAAATATGCTCATCGTATAACATGACGAACGATCGAGTGTCGAAAAGACAGATTATTGAGGAAAAAGAGAATAGGAGGAAGAAAGAAGAAACTAAAAAAACAGAATCTCATAGCGGATTGAATAACATACAATATATATAGTTCTTTGCTTAAATCTGTAACGACCCGAAATTTTCGATAATTAAATTTGGTTAATTTAATAAGTTTTGGTAATTAAATTCGGAAAGAAAATATTAAAAAATCTGTAATTTAATAATGAAGTCACTAAAATAAAGGTGATAATGTTATGCAGGTTAATAAATAACCAATTTAGTGCAACCCCAATTAATTGAAACAATTGTAAGGTTATAATTGATTGTATTTAGCAAATTGAGAAATAAATTTCAATAAGTATGGTTAAATATTATGTTAAGGTAAATTAAGACGATATTTGAAATTAATGTCAATTCCATTTATAGTATGACAATTGGTTATAAAAAGAATGGAAAACCAAGATTTATTAATTTATTGGAATTTAACTTTAGTAATTACATTAATGGAAATTAAGTTGAAAATTGAGAATATTATGTAAAAAATCATGAACCAATGTTGATTTCATCCATTTGATAATGATAAATTAAATAATAGGATAAAAGGTCAGATTAAATGGATTTTTGGAATTTAAATTTCTAATTTTTGAATTTAATGAGATTGAAATTAAACACCGACATTGAGGAATTAATCAATTTTAAATTGACATCTAAATTTGTTTAAAATAATGTAAATGACTAAGAAATCAAAAATGATGAAAATTGTCAATTATCGAATTGAAATTGAAAATTTGTTTTAATTAATTAATTATTAATTTATTTAATTAATGTAAAAATAGCCATTTTGGCTACTGACTTGGATTTCAACGAAACCAGTTTCATCGGATCTGTAACGGTGAATTATTGTAGAATTTCAAGTTTCGTAGCGATCAAACTCATCGTTTGATCGTAAGGGCTCGAAACGCCTAGAAATCAATTAAATTGAAATTGATTGAAATCAATTTGAAATAACTTGATTTTAGCATAACTTCTTCATACGATGGAATTTGGACTTGAAACCTATACCATTGATTTTAAAATATTTAAAAACATTTATTTTGATATTTGGGTTGGTCCGATTTCGTTCCAGAGTCGAAACGGGCTTTTCGGGCCATTTTATCGTTCAACGTGTAAATCAATCGTGTCCATTAATTCTATTTCAACGCCTATATATCCGGTAATAAACCCTAGACACTCCTTATTCTCATTTGTCTGTACATACAATTCAGCTGTCTCTCCTTCTTAATGGAAGACTAACAAATTCTCAATTCCAATTCAGTTCCAATTCAAAATTCTACTTCAAAATTCTAACTCCTCCAATAACAGCAAATTTTATATTGATTTGAAGCTCTTGATGAGCACAATCCATTGCAATGATTTGTTTTCTAGTTCGAATCATGATTTTTCTACAAATTTACAGTTTGTCCACGACCGTCCATAGGGTATGGGTTTGATCGTACGGTGGATCTACATTGCGGAGTCGATCAGGAGGTGCGGGTGCATAGAGGGTGGCAAGCCATGTTGATCTATAGGGTCGACTTGGGTCCTAAATGACCCGAATGCCTCAAACGACATGATATTTGGCGGCGGAGGCGCTGTCGCCATGGGGGGTCGGAAGTGGCTGCGACCCAGCTATGGGCGCGACTTGATCGGAGGCTTGAGCGGCGTGATGATCGGAATTTCGAACAATTTGGTGGCGGCTCAGATAGGTTCAAACGCATGCGAATTAGGGTATGGTAAGGCTTCGAATAGAATATGAGGACGTGGCTGATAGGGTATTGTTTCTCTTATTTTATTTTAATTATTTTCTAATTTAAATCGTCTAACTTTAAATGTCAATAACTTTTGCATACGATGTTCGTTTCACGCGCGATTTTCTCCACTAGGTTAGCATTGGAATTCCAGACATTTTGATGCTTGTTTAGATCAATTTTGAGACCGCTCAATTTATGGGTTTAAATTGGATTTAAATTCAATTTAAATTCAAAAGATGAGTGTTTTACACACTCACAACTTCTAAAATTTCTTATATATGTTAGATTGATTTACGTTGTGATTAGAAATTTATTTATGACCGTTTGGCATATTTTTAATTATCGTCTCAATTAAATTGAATTTATTGAATTAAATTTTTATTTAATTTATTATTGCATATAACTGTTAGTTAAATTGTCATTTAATTTATTATTGAATATGAACTGCCAGTAAATACCTATTATTTATTATCTATTCTATATGGATGTTATTGATTGAATTGGATGATGATTGTGATAAATGTTTGATGATTGATATTGGATGAATGGATGTTGTATTTTATATTGTTATAAACTGTAAGTTGGTATGGATTTTATTTCATTCGGGATTGCGGTTTGAAATGATACATAACAGTATTTATATTTTAAATTACGGATTGAAATGATAAACATCCGTATCACTTGACCATAGGATAGAAAATTATATACAGACACTACAGTCTATATATAAAAATATTTTGAAATGATTTCTATGGTTTTGTAAAGAAATATATTGGTTATAAAATTATTTATTTTAGATGTTATATAAATGTTATTTTATTATTGATTTTTAGCTATGTACAAATTTTTTTTGAAATATAAAATAAGTTAAATAATAAAGTATGATTATTTTTATATAATATGATTAAATATCTGTTTAAATTATATTGTATATAGAGTTTATAATGAATTAAATAAATTTGAGGTTGGAAGATAAATATGAAATTGATTTGAATTAAATTATTTAAGAATTATACTCGAATAAATTTGATTTGAAAGTTAAATAAAATTGAGGTTTTAAGGGGTATGCTTTTTATAACTTGATTTTGGTTTAGAGTGATTTATATGAATATCAAGTTTATTTAAATGAATATAATAAGTTAAATAAATTGAAAGAATATCCAGTTATTTGAAGTTTAAATGTTTTACTTAAATGATATTGGATTTATTAAGTAAACATTTCAAATCTAAATTATAGTAATTGAATTTTACATATATGGAATTATCAAAGAATTAGTTTGAAATAGTGGAATATTTAAAACTTTGAAATATATGGAAATTGAAATGGTTTATTTGGGGGTTCAAATCTGTATTTGGAATTGATTTGTGAAATTGAAGAAGCTATTTTATTATATGAGTTAGTTTAATAATTAAGCCATTTGAGTGGTGTAGTTATGTTTCAAAGCTATGAAATTCAAAGTATTATGTTTGAAAGCTTATAGTTCAAGCGTTTGGTTTCGAAATATTATAACTATGAAAGTGTTATGGTTTTAGAAAAAGATATAATTGAAATAAAAATGATATCATATTGATTTGGTTTTAAAGGGGAAATGATATCGTATTTATATGGTTTTGAAATGAATATTATATTCTGGTTTTGAAATATAAATTATTTTGAAATGACCGCGGGGTTATAATAACGTTTGGTCATTAAAGAGACCGGGATCGGAAGTTGTCATACTCTCTGCTAACTCTGAAAACCACTTTAACAACCGTGTACGCGGTGGAGATTCCAGAATGAAGTAGGATGGTGGCGGCGTTTCTTTTGAGGTATATACGTGGACCCAATTCTCGTGAGTAGGCATAAGGTGGCTAAAACAGGAGCGATTCTGGGCCAGTGAGGTAGCTCCTCTTATCGGACACACTCCTTCGACATTATATTCTGACTTTGAGATTGATTTGGAGGCCACTTTTGATTTTTGATTTTTGGAGGTGTGGCCCGAGGTGGGCGGTAGCTGCGCGCTATGCGTCACCACCAGTCCGGATAGTAATTAGTATATCTACCCTGGCATTGCCTTGTGTTCCATATCACCTACCCTAGTGAGCCTTGTACGAGTTTGGTTTTCTCCCGTAGCCTGTGTGGTATCCTTTGGTGGCTTCCCAATCAGGAGGGACCATGATACCGGATAGACTACTGGGACTATTACGTATTAAGATGGAAAATGTAAAGCCTTAATGCTATTTAAAAGTAAGTTTATTTTACTATAGACATTATTATAATAGCGAAATATTACTACATAGTAAATACTTTAACGGATCCTTAGAAGATGTGAATCTCGAGCATCTCTTAAGTTACTGCACTCACGTTTGACACTGAATAGGAGATGTCAAATCCTGTAAACATCTCTGATGGTGTTCCACTCATATTACTTACCATTGATTTAACTTACATAAGATCTTTTAGTTCTGACTCGAGTGTTTTGCCTTTTCAATTCGCTCGGGTCAGTCTGAGCATTTCAGGATTTGAAGAACTTTTTTCTGAAGGACGAAGACGAAGAATTATTATTACTATTTATTATATTCCGCCACACTATTGTACTCCGCTGCATTAATTATTATTATTCTCGGGTATGTATAACTCTGATATGTATTGTAGAAATATAATCGAATATTTTGTAAACAGCTTCATGAACTGTTTATTTGATTATTATATTTTATCGTTCCGCTATGAGATTCTGTTTTGTTTTATTTCTTTCTCTGCTTCTCTTATTCACCCCAATAACAATTCACCCTTTTGTATGGTTTGAGTCTGACATGTGTGGTTTATCGTCGATTTAAAACGTACAAAAGGCGGGATGTTACATCTGGTATCAGAGCTTTGGTTTAGCGATAAAGCTTAGCTTTGTGGGGTCTGACTCTTTATTAATAGGGTAGTGATGCCTTATGATGAGTCGTTAATTGTATATGTATGAGAGAGCGTATTTGTTAGTGTGATAAAAGGGTTTAATATTGTGTTAATTTGTTCCATTTTGTATTTATAAATTCCTGTTGGTGCATGAGACGCTATGACATCAATAGGTATTTCTAAACACTTAATAGGATAGACCGACACAATATTTGTTTTTAATATAGGTGAATGAAATAGTTTTGCCTATTATATTTTCTATAGATAAAATAAATTTTATAAAGGTTATATTTGGTTGTAATATATTGATTGTAAGGTAGTGTTATTTATAAATATTAGTAAGGTAGGATTTGAAAATAAATTAAATGAAAATTTGGAATTTTAGAACTTAAGTTCCAGGATTTTTGAAAATAGCTTTCAAATGATTTTGGAATATAATAATATTGTTTATAAGTATTTTATGATATAAATATTTCAATATAATTTGAAATAATTGTTTCAGAGAAACTTTGGAAAGATATAAGTTCTGTACTCCCCTCTCTGTCGCTGGAAAATAATTTCAGTGATGAGTGCGCACATCATCGACATTCCTTTTCGAGTTTCTAAGTGGGAAGTGCACTATAGTAGTTTTACTGCAGAATTATTTTGATAAACAAATGAAAATTTCAAAGTGTTTTAAATATAATTGGATATATAAATTGTAAGTGTATCCATCTATCTATTATTTTGAAATGATTTGAAATTTAAATCCGTATTTGGTTCTTAAGTTTCTTTTAATTAATAGTTTCAACTATTATAGTGAAATGGAATGTAACTAATTAATAATTGAACCTCTAATTAAAATAAGGGATTAAATGCTAGGTTATAAATAAAAATTTCAAGAAAGGCAAAATTGTAACCTATAAAACAAAAGATTTGATTATTGAACATTTAATTAATTTAAAAGAAATGAGATAAACTTGTACAATTGTCAATTGCATTCTTTAACATATATATAACTTACCGACTATAAAAAGTTAAAAAGATAAAAGAAAGTGTAATGGGAAATTTTACAAGTAAAGTTTGAAGTAAGGAAAAGTATTCGATCAAATTCCTTAATAAATAAGACTCTAATGTTGTAGTTGTTTTAAACTTATGTTATAATTGAAATATTACTATAACAAATTGTGATAGAAAGTAAGCATTATAAGACAGTAAAAAAATATTAAGTAAATGAAATTGATATGCCAAGTAACTGATTTGAATATGAATACTATGGATAAATGAATGAAAATAAATGGAATTGAGAAATGAGTGACGGTAATGCAATAAGAAGAAAATTTATATAGTATGAATAAATAAAAATGAATTCATGTAAGTATAAGTGCAACTAAGTGAAATAAACACTGAATGAGCGAGTGGAAATAAAAGTTTATAAGAAATAAAAAGGTAAATTGAAAAGACTGAACTTGATCTATGGGTTGAAATTGCTGTTTGTTTGACTTATATCTATTGTTTGAAATTGTTGTTTGCATGACTTATATCTATTGTTTGAAATTGTTGTTTGCTTTACTTATAGTTGTTTGGGCGAGGATACTTTAAAATTGGTTGGATGTATGAATAATCTATTTAGTTTCATCTAAGACTGTTGAGTAAATGGTGCACTTAATAGTTTATTTTCCATTCTTTACGATTTAAAGTTTTGAACCCGAACAACCATTTGTTTTGTTTGATATGGATGGATAACTAAATTGTGTTGATTTTGTATGATGATTGTATATTGTGGTTGCAAGTGGTTGTTGTTGTTTGACATTGATTTGTTTGCTAGTGGATGAAACAAAATTAATATTTCATTCTATATAATTATTAACTCTTTTAGATTATATAAGTGAAATGCAGATTATGGAAGCAATTGCGACTGCTTTTGGTTTCATAATTAAGCGTAAATTGCCCGACAAATAGGTACGTTTTCGGATTATGGTTTATAGCGCTATTATATTTCTTTTCCCGTGGTGGGATATATATTATTTTGGAAAATATATGTTGTATATTGTTATATTTGATATTATATTTTCTCCCGAGCCACTTCGTACAAAGGAGACTCTGCCAAAATTTTCCGTAAATTTTGGACTTGGAGAAATTTTGAAATTGTTTTCCCAACTCTATTAATTTGAGTATAAAAAGATTAATAGTTATAATTGATATATTTTATTTAATTTATTAAATTTTTGTAAATTTATTTGTTTATAAAGTTAATATTTTCGAATAAGATGTATCGTCTACTCAATTCCTCCTTTTTCCTTCTTTTTCCTTTTCGGGGATGAAAAGTTTTGAGTGGGGCAGAGTGTAAGGACCCGAAATTTTCGATTATTAAATTTGGTTAATTTAATAAGTTTTGGTAATTCAATTCGGAAACAAAATATAAAAAGAAATTTGTAATTTAATATGAAGTAAAGGTGATAATGTTATGCAGGTTAATAAATAACCAATTTAGTGCAATCCCAATTAATTGAAATAATTATAAGGTTGTAATTAATTGTATTTAGCAAATTGAGAAATAAATTTCAGTAAGTATAGTTAAATATTATGTTAAGTTAAATTAAGATGATATTCAAAATTAATGTCAATTCCATTTATAGTATGACAATTGGTTGATAAATAGAATGGAAAACCAAGATTTATTAGTTTATTGGAATTTAAATTTAATAATTGGATTAATTGCAAATATTTGAAATTTAATATTTAAATATTACGTTAATGGAAATTAAGTTGAAAATTGAGACTATTATGTAGTAAATCATGAACCAATGTTGATTTCATCCATCAGATAATGATAGATTAAATAATAGGATGAAAGGTCGGATTAAATGGATTTCTGAAATTTAAATTTTTAATTTCCAAATTTAATGAAATTGAAATTAAACACCGACATTGGGGAATTAATCAATTTTAAATTGACATCTAAATTTTTTTTAATCATTGTAAATGATTAAGAAATAAAAAATAATGAAAATTGTCAATTATCGAATTGAAATTAAAATTTTAATTTAATTAATTATTAATTTATTTAATTAACATAAAAATAGCCATTTTGGCTACTAACTCGGATTTCGATGAAACTAGTTTCAGTAGATCCGTAACGGTGAATTATTGTAGGATTTCAAGTTTCACAGTGATCGGACTCGTCGTTTGATCGTACGGGCTCAAAACGCCTAGAAATCAATTAAATTGAAATTGATTGAAATCAATTTGAAATAACTTAATTTTAGCATAACTTCTTCATATGATGGAATTTGGACTTGAAACCTGTTCCATTGATTTTAAAATATTTTAAAACATATATTTTGATATATGGGTTGGCCCAATTTCGTTCCAGAGTCGAAACGGGCTTTTCGGGCCATTTTATCGTTCAACGTGTAAATCAATCGTGTCCATTTATTCTATTTCAACTTTGCCTATATATATCCGGTTATAAACCCTAGCCACTCCTTATTCTCATTTGTCTGTACGTACAATTCATCTATCTCTCCTCCTCAATGGCAAATAAACAAATTCTCAATTCCAATTTAATTCCAATTCAAAATTCTACTTCAAAATTCAAACTCCTCCAACAACATCAAATTTTATATCGATTTGAAGCTCTCGATGAGTGCAATCCATTGTAATGATTCGTTTTCCAATTCGAATAATGATTTTTCAAGAAATTTACAGTTTGTCCATGGCCGTCCATTGGGTATGGGTTTGATCGTACGGTGGATCGACGTCGCGGAGTCGATGAGGAGGTGCGGGTGCGTAGAGGGTGGCAAGCCATGTTGATCTATAGGTTCAACTTGGGTCCTAGATGACCGAAACGCCTCGACCGACATGATATTGGGCGGTGGAGGTGCTGTCGCCATGGGGGGTCGGAAGTGGCTGCGACACAGCTGTGGGTGCGGCTCGTCGAGGCAGAGACGATGGTGAGGTTTGATCGGAGGCTCGAACGGCGTGGTGATCGAAATTTTGAACGATTTGGTGGCGGCTTGGATAGGTTCGAAAGCGTGCGAATAAGGGTATGTTAGGGCTTCGAACAGAAGATGAGGAAGTGGCTGATAGGGTAATGTTTATTTTATTTTATTTTAATTATTTTCTAATTTAAATCGTCTAACTTTAAATGTCAATAACTTTTGCATACGAGGTCCATTTCACGCGCGGTTTTCTCCACTAGGTTCGTATTGGAATTCTGGACATTTTGACATTAGTTTGGACAAATTTTGAGATTTTTCAATTTTTGGGTTTAAATTGGATTTAAATTCAATTTAAATTCAAAACGTGAGTGTTTTACTCACTCACAACTTCTAAAATTTCTTATGTATGTTAGATTGATTTATGTTGTGATTAGAAATTTATTTATGACTGTTTGGTATATTTTAATCATCATCTCAGTTAAATTGAATTTATTGAATTAAATTGTTATTTAATTTATTATTGCATATAACTGTCGGTTAAATTGTCATTTAATTTATTATTGATTATGAACTACCAGTAAATACCTGTTATTTATTATCTGTTCTATATGGATATTATTGATTGAATTGGATGATGATAGTGATAAATGTTTGATGATTGATATTGGATGAATGGATGTTGTATTTTATATTGTTATAAACTGCAAGTTGTTATGGATTTATTTCATTCGGGATTGCGGTTTGAAATGATACATAACGTATTTATGTTTTAAATTACGGATTGAAATGATAAACATCTGTATCACTTGACCATAGGATTGAAAATTATATACAGACACCGTGGTCTATATATAAAAATATTTTGAAATGATTTCTATGGTATTGTAAAGAAATATATGGGTTATATAATTATTGATTTTAGATGTTATATAAATGTTATTTTATTATTGATTTTTAGCTACGTATAAATTTGTTTTGAAATATAAACTAAGTTAAATAATAAAGTTTGATTGTTTTTATATAATATGATTAAGTATCTATTTAAATTATACTGTATATAGAGTTTATAATGGCTTAAATAAATTTGAGTTTGGGAGATAAATATGAAATTGATTTTAGTTTATAGTGATTTAAATGAATATCAAGTTGATTTAAATGAATATATTAAGTTAAATAAATTGAAAGAATATCCAGTTATTTGAAGTTTAAAATTTTTACTTAAATGATATTGGATTTATTAACTAAACATTTCAAATCTAAATAATAGTAATTGAATTTGATATATATGGAATTATCAAAGAATTAGTTTGAAATAGTGGAATATTTAAAACTTTGAAATGTATGGAAATTGAAATGGGTTATTTGTAGGTTCAAATCTGTATTTAGAATTGATTTGTGAAATTGAAGAAGCTATTTTATTATATAAGCTAATTTAATATTTAAGCCATTTAAGTGGTGGAGTTATGTTTCAAAGCTACGAAGTTCGAAGTATTATGTTTGAAAGGTTATATTTCAAACTTTTGGTTTCGAAATATTATAACTTTGAAAGTGTTATGGTTTTAGAAAAAGATATATTTGAAATAAAAATTATATCATATTGATTTGGTTTTTAAAGGGGTAATGATATCGTATTTATATGGTTTTGAAATGAATATTATATTTTGGTTTTGAAATATAAATTATTTTGAAATGACCGCGGTGTTATAATAAAGTTTGGTTGTTAATGAGACCGGGATCGAAAGTTGTCATACTCTCTGCTAACTTTGAAACAACTTTAACAACCGTGTACGAGGTGGAGATTCCAGAATGAAGTAGGATGGTGGTGGCGTTTCCTTTGAGGTATATACGTGGATCCGACTCCCGTGAGTTGGCATAAGATGGCTAAAACAGGAGCGATTCCGGGCTAGTGAGGTAGCTCCTCTTATCGGACACACTCATTCGATATTATATTCTAACTTTGAGATTGATTTGGAGGCCACTTTTGATTTTTGATTTTTAGGGTGTGGCCCGAGGTCGACGGTAGCTGCGTGCTATGCGTCACCACCAGTCTGGATAGTAATTGGTATATCTACCCAGGCATTGCCTTGTGTGCCATGTCGCCTACCCTAGCGAGCCTTGTACGAGTTTGGTTTTCTCCCATTGCCCGTGTGGTATCCTCTGGTGGCTTCCCGATCAGGAGGGACCGTGATACTGGATGGACTACTGGGACTATTACGTGTTAGTGTGGAAATGTAAAGCCTTAATGCTATTTAAAAGCAAGTTTATTTTACGATAGACATTATTAGAATAGCGAAATATTACTACATAGTAAATAGTTTAACGGATCCTTAGGAGATGTGAATCCCGAGCATCCCTTAAGTTACCGCACTCACGTTTAACACTGGATAGGAGATGTCAAATCCCGTAAACATCTCTGATGCCGTTCCACTCATATTATTTACCATTGATTTAACTTACGTAAGATCTTTTAGTTCTGACTCGAGTGTTTTGCCTTTTCAATTCGCTTGGGTCAGTCTGAGCATTTCAGGATTTGAAGAACTTTTTTCTGGAGGACGAAGACGAAGAATTATTATTACTATTTATTATATTCCGCTACACTATTGTACTCTACTGCATTAATTATTATTCTCTGGTATGTATAACTCTGATATGTATTGTATAAATATAATTGAATATTTTGTAAACAGCTTCAAGAACTGTTTATTTGATTATTGTATTTTATCGTTCCGCTATGAGATTCTATTTTGTTTTATTTCTTTCTCTTCTTTTCTTATTCACCCCAATAACAATTCACCCTTTTGTATGGTTTGAGTCTGACGTGTGTGGTTTATCGTCTATTTAAAACGTACAAAAAGGCGGGATGTTACAAAATCAAAATTTTAATATACATATCTCACATCAGAGTAGACAAATAATAATTACCAGCCTGGGCAGTTATAACAACCATCCCTTACAATTGCTGGTAATTTCAATAAACACTCCAGCGGAATAAACAAGTACGAGAATACGTCTCGGTATCCAACTCGTCTCCTGAGCTCCATAGCATCCTAACCAGAACATGTAGTACTCGATCTGACACGAGCATTATAAGGAAATAACATCTGAGTCAGTCTGGAAAACCAGCATACGAAAACACTCAATTTAAATTATTAAATTTTGTCAAAATCCTTTGTAAAACAAAGATATCTCGTAAGACCACGCCATAAATAAATACGACGCGTTTTTACCTTACGATAACCAAAACATTTCATATCAAAATCCTCTGATATTATAATAGTATCTAAATACAAAAACTTATTCAAATTGCCGAAATGCTTGCATCTCACGTTTTAGCATAGTTGGGTACAATCAAAACCGTACGACGCTTATCGGAGGATGGATTCCATACGAATGACTAGGTACTGGAGTATCACTTATCACAGTGCACGTCTAGAATAGTGTACCGAGGACCATGCCGGGATCCCCGGCTACACAAGACCAGACTATCCCTAACCGTTAGCGGAATAAAACAACATTCAATATTTTCGGTAAACTCAACGCCGGTTCTTTAGGAAATAAACAGACGAAAACAAGATCGAAGCGTTAGTGGACGGATTTCCTAATCAACATCCTAAAAGAATGAAACGAGTTTCCACGTATAGCATAGCACCTCGAACGGTAACTGTACCATATAATTTTTGTGTTTCTTCTAAATATTTCCAAAGTTATACTTAGATTTAGATTAGATGGTCGGTTATTTAACTATCAAATAAACAATCATTCAACCAAATATTTCCCTTTCCACCGAAAACATTAAATCTCTTTTCATTTTAATTTATATTTTGATCTGTAACAGACGGGATTTTCGACCTCCGAAAATCGATATTAATATGTCCACTGTATCAACTGCCAAGCAATCGAATGCCAAAAAGACCGAACCGTTAGGGTTCAAGAAGAAGAAAAAGATAGAAGAAGTAAGAAAGAAGGAGATACAGAAACAATAACAGAATCTCACAATCGCAGCGGAACAACATATAATAGATAAATGAATAATCTTTAAATCAAAAGAATTGTACATTTTATACATTACATCATCAGAGTCAATATACAACACAACACAATAATGGACGGTTATATAAACCTGTCCTCACAACTGAATACGCAGCGGAAATGATAATATCATATACAAGTGATACGCTTTGCCATCCAGCTTACCTCCAGATCTCTACGGCAACTCCCGAATTCCAGAATAACCTGATAACCTGACTCTAGGCTACCCGTGTGGAAAATGATGGGCACCCAGAGTTTAGGAAGGGAACAATAAGCTCCAGGTCAGTCCAGGGGCTGGTGTGAGAACTTAAAACAGTTATATCTTTAAAACAAACAAAGAAATATTTTAAAATAGATCCGCAATTCTTTTCGAAAATGAAACTACCATAAGGCCTCCCGCACACACACACAATGCAAACGCAGAATCGGTGGAGATTTCTCCTTATGATAGTCAAACATGCTTGATACGCAAATTTCTTGGATATTATTACTATAAGTGCAAAGTGTAGGAAAACATTTCGAAAGTATAATATAAATCTTAGCCAGCATAGACATTCCGCGCTTATGCCCACTATAGCTACCATGTTCAATAGCAGGTTACCGCCACATTCCATGGCGGGTTATACAACTAAAACTGTATAGGGCTCGTATTGTTTCTTTGGATTTTCCAACAAATGGTCAGGCCAAGAAACTTCCTATTGCCACATGGAACGCCTCTGGAAAGACGCCTCGAGAACCTAACCGGTTCTCTGCCAACACATAGCCGGGTTACCTCTGCAAAAGTAGGTAACTACTGACACGAGTATGCCATCCCCCGGTTGTCAACAACCTTTATCCGAGGATCCTCAACCAACAACAATCACAAAGTCATATATACTTGCGACATTCACATAAGTTAAGTATCCGGGCTCCATACCATGATACCACTTTTATCCAGAAGGAAATGCACATACCCTAAGGGGCGCTACTCCCTATAACCTGCTGCATCTTTCCTGTTTTGACCATTTCGGGGTGTGAGGTCCGAGGAAGTCTCGTCCACAAAGCTACGCTTTTCACAAAAGCTATGCTTTGATCAACAAATGATCAGTATCACTCAGCATGCCACGTTACCAAATTGGAAATATATCACTAGTAACCATCAACTACATAACCTCTGAGCACGTACGTCTTAGAGAAGGGTGTTAAGCTAATAGAATAAATTCTCCACCACCAACAGAAATGTATTCGATAGAAACCAGCTTTACATCTCAAATTGTAACGTCAGACACACATCCATACAAGTCCGTTCCGGGATCGAACGGAACTGAAGGCACTTCCAAAGAAGCCCTTGCAATCCGGATATTCCCTAATCACGTTCGGATTTCCCATCACAAAGGGTGATAAAATCTCTATATCGGAGATCAGCTGATAGAGAGACATTCGACGGTAATCCTTCCGTTTCCGAAAATATCCGGTCTTTAACACCGGTCTTCAAATGCTATCCATTACGACGTATCACTATTCGAATGGGATTTGTGACCCAAAGGTCCTCTCCCGGCTAAAACTAATAACGAGCACTTATTGTAAAATAAGTATAGCATTCAAATTCAACCAAATCACAACAAATACCCATTTAAAGGTAAATATTGATAGTCGGTTATTTAACTATCAATAGATATGCACAACATCACCAGATTCCAAATAATTTCTCAAATTATTTATTTTCCAAAAATATCTTTACAAGATATATTTTTCCACACTTCAACCATTTGAAAACAAATTTCAAATCACCTTTCACCTTTACAACTTTTGAAAACAAAATTTCAAATCATTTTCCTTACGCGGAAACACTTTCAAATATTTATTCATTTTCACTGGAAATCTGCCGAGTTCAAATACTTTAAAATAATTATATTACTTATCTAAAATATATCGGGAAAACACTTTGAAATAAAACTTTTTTTCTTTAAACACTTTACTTAAAATATTAGTTATAAAAATATTATACCAATATAACATATAACTTAAGTCCAAACTAATTTTCAAAATAAAATTAGTAGATAGAGTATAACTATTTAAAATAACTATTTTCTAAAACAATTATTGATTAAATCTTAGAAATAATCATTTCTATATCAACATAACAAATCTTTATTAAAAGGATTTAAAACAATTTAAGAAGTTAATTTCTCCAAAGTACCCTTTTCAAAACCAATTCTAGAATTTTATATTTCAAACATATTTTAGAAATTTTATTCGGCTTTCCAGGGAGAATACATTCTCATTTCAGAATGGTTCATTTAAATCAATCAAATAAATCCCTACCAATTTATTTTAAACTTATGTTCCAAATCCGTAAATTTATTTCCACACTTCAAAAACAAATCAATGTTTATTTTTAAACAAATTTCCCTTTCCTTTATAAATTCCATGGTGAATTTAAATTTCCAAATATCCACTGATATACGATTTTCAAATCGATTTCAAATATTCACTTTCAATTTATCTTTAAAAGATATAATCTCAAAACATTTCATTTCATATTGGAAAACATTTCCATACTTATTTGATAATAGGTAATTCACAAATCTATTTATTTTCAACATTTGGAAAATATTCAATATACTTAAATCACAATTAAGTATATAATTCTATTCTTTAAGGAAAACATTCTCTTAAACACATTCATTTGAGTCAAAACGAATGTTGCGTAAAACATCGTTACGACAACCCAAAATCATTAATATAGGGATTCGAAATTAAGATAGATGTATAAATCCCAATACTATATAAAACATTTCCTTTCGAAAATCATTTACTATAACAATAGTTATAGTCCACCATTCCCTTTTATTTCTCGAAAACGTTTATTTCAACAATGAATGTTGAAATCTATGGTTTCGATAGTTAATACATTTTAAAACACCTTTAAATCGTTTTAATTCTATTTAAAATATCACTTCCCCAAAACATTTCTTTAATATATTATTTATTATCCAAAATCGTGAATATACTTCGTTAACCAAATTCAACATTTCTACACATTTTATTTTAAAGGATCATCCACTGTCCAAAATCGTGGATATATATCCTTTAATAAGCTATAATAATTAACTTATCAAAATAAGTCGATTTCGGATTTATAAAACAATGTTTATAAATTCCATTTATATTTTATAACAACTTCAACTTATAAAATCACTTTATTAACAAATTCTATCCATATCTCATTTACACGCCAAAATCCAAATTATAAGCAAATTAATTATAATTCTCTATTTACAAATTCATTCATTTTATAACTTCACAAATCGTAGATTCTATTCTTTTATAAAATCCATTTATAATATCATTTTAAAACGCCTTTAAAACTCCTTTATAATTCCATCACTTTGATTTATAAAAATCCAATTTTTTTAAATCTTATATATAAAGCTTTTATAATAAATTCAAAAATCCCCTTTTAAATTATTTTATAAAATAATAAACTTCATATTTCCAAAAATCACCTTTCAACTATATTTCTCAAAACATCATATTTTAATATAAACTTTCAACCTGAATTTTCAAAAATCAAATTATTATTTATTTCCGGTATCTAACGATACCGAAGTTTTATTCGGCTAAATTTTATCCTTCAACGATTTCAATCACAAATATAATCACAGAGGTTATAAATAATCAACACACAACATTGAAACAAATTCAATTATTTGAGGAATCCAGTTGGATCCCTCCAACCTGTTTCCCTGCATCCACAGACGTTAGCACAATACCAATCTCGTTTCAAGATGGAATATCGCGGTACATGGGTTTATATAAAATATTATCCTCTATTATGCGGCGCAATACGGTCTCATCCGCTATATAATGCGGGAAATCAACTCCAAGTACATATATAATATCATTTCCACTTCAAGGTGGAATATCGCGGTATATGCGTTTAATGTAACAACCTCCGCTTAATATGCGGCGCATAGGGTCTATTTCAATACAACATATAGCAATTTATCATCCAAGCATACAATCAAGCAATTTTAAATTTAACTATTTAAAATTTAAGTCAAAACAGATTCGATTGAGTGAGAAGTTCTCACCTTGTTTCAAATACAGTTGCAGTGTTTTATTTTGAATAAAATTAAACGCGCGTTTAATTTTACCCAAAATTCACACTAGCTCCAATCAACTCCAATCCAGCTTCATCGCATAGTGCTCGTCAATACGAACCCAATGCAATTCGTCTCGTCCAAAACGGACCTCGTATTAAAAAGTTATAGTGTTACAAAGTTTATACGATTTAATATATAAATTAATTACTATTTTCTTTTTAAATTTTAATCTAATTTTCATCTGGGCCTTCCACTTCATCAAAGCAAATCACGGCCGCGTGTTTTTGCTTCTTCCCCGTTGCGTTCGAACGCAGTAAACCCAAGGCTGCCATCGATTTTGAATTTTTCGAGCCTTCATCTTACATCTTCACGACGACCAACTACTAGGGTTTCGAAGCTCGTGACGTGCCTCACCCCCACCTCGAACGCCACAGAGCTCGGTGGTGACTACGCCTCGATTTTCGAGCACGAACGCGTACATTCGAATGAGATTTGACATCAATTCGTAGCTCCGTTTCCGATCACAGCCGTTGGATTTGCTCGTCGTGCCGAGCTATACAAGTTTGCAGTTGAAGATTTCTTGTAATTGTTAACGGATTTGAAGAAAAAGGAGGAAGGAAGAGGGGAAGATTTCGGCCATTGATAGAGTAGAGTGGCGGCCTGAAACCTAGCTCAGTTTTGATGCAAAATGAAATAAATGAGGTCCTTATATAAAAAATATTCGCGCACTATTCCCCCGAAATTTTTCCGAACTCCAAACGAAGCGTGCCGCCTGGCGTTTATAATATTTTACCCCCATTCCGAACGCAATGGAATATATATCGGGAGCCAATTCGAAAGTATTTGAAAGCTAAGTTTTCAAATTGACTATTTAAATTTAAAATTCACTTAAACCGATTTTAGTGCGTTTTAGCTTGCCCCGGACAAACCGTAAATCCGATTAACACGAAATTTGAAATCTTACAATAATATAATATTAAGGATCCGATGAAACTTGTTTCGTCAAAATCCGAGACTGTTTGAAAAATGACTATTTTTACTCGTCAATTAAATATTCAATTTCTACAATTTAACTTTTAATTCAATTTTAAAAGTTCTATAACATCATTCTAACTCCAATATGATTTAATACAACTTCATAAATCATTTTCATTCACATTAAACCCAATTTCCAATTATTTCTGTAATTTCAAATATTAAATTATCGATTTAATTATCCAATTAAATCTAGATATCCGAAATAAAAATTTATTCGACTTACAAATTTTACTTGCTAATATTTAAAATCAATTAAATATACGAATTTCCAATGACATAAATTCTGGGTCATTACACGATCACTTAAATCTCTTTATCCGAATATATGTTTTCCTACCGAATTCAATATATCTACAAACTACTTTTTTTCAAAGATGTTTGGAAGCCTTTAAAATAGTTTGGAAAGTACCACTGCAGTTTCAAACCATGGATTCACAGCTCAATGATTAAATTTCTATCCCAGAGAATCCAAAATTTAACTGCAGGCACTCACTGCCTCCGATTACGCTATGCGAGTACACCATCACTTCCCAAAACTTTATTTAAAAATTATCTCAAAATAATGCTTATAAGTTCAAAAATAAGTTTTCAAGTCTAATCTAGGCAAATATACTTAAATAAAAGTTATTATGCAAAGCCATATTAATATTTAATAATTCATCTTTTAAAACACGACGCTGACTAATTCTTAAATAATAATATTAAATCTTTAACAGTCATTATAAGGTTACTAATTAATAATTGAATATGTTTTAAACAATTTGAAATAATTAAATAACTAGTTTCTAGAATATTTTTAACGCTTTTAAAATTACCAAATTAATAATTAAAAATCCTCTTTTTAAAACAAGCCCAATTTCCCGATTTTAATTTCATTCCGTAAGTTTGGAAATCTTGCTTGAGTTCTAGTATGACCAATTTTATACTTATTTTCAATTTCACTTCTATCCTCCCAATCTGTTAATAATCTCAATTTCAAAACCTTTCACATTTAGACAAGTACCACTTAAGGATTTATTATTTAAAAATCCTTTTATATATTATATTCCAAAATCCCTGTTCACAATATCTCGAAATATTTAAATACAATTTCAAAGACTTTCATTTATCCAATTAATTTATCCAAAACTCTATATAAATGTTTTGCTTCAAAACCTCTATTTACGATTCATTACCCATATTTTATTGATATTTAAAAATACCAAAATCCAGGCTAAAATTGTCATGGCATTCAATCAATTTAAATCACACAAGAATCTGTCACAGATTATCCCAACAAAACATATATCACCATATATGAAATTAAATTCAACATTTTTGAGGAATCCAGTTGGATCCCCCTAACATGTTACTCTGCATCCATAGATGTTAATGCAACATAAAAATACCAATTCCGTTTCGAGACGGAATATCGTGGTATATAGGGTCATCCGCTATTATACGGGGAGCATAGGGTCTCATCAGCTATATATATGTGGGAATATCAATCACTCCAATATATACACACACACCACTATATATATGATATCACATTCAATTGACAAAAATGTATCAATTCAATCAATCAATCATTAATTAATTTTAACTATTTAAAATTAATACCAGCAGTCCCATATCGAGTGAGATCAACTCACCTTGATATTCTATTCGCCAAACGTTCAAATTTTAAATTAAATCGAACACATTTGATTTAACCTAAAAAATTTAACTCACTCCAAACATTTCCAAATATGTTCCAACATGTAGTGCTCGTCGCCACGATTCCGTCACTGCTTGTTTCGTCTGATTCCGACCTCGTATGAAAAAGATATGAATTTTTTAAATTATATAAATAAATTACTTTTTTATTTTATTTTAATTTATCAACCTAGATTCGGCCATATGATTTTCCACGGGAAATAATGGCCGCTCCTTTTGCTTTCTTCCTCATCTACGTTCTCGTTCAAGAAACCCCCGCCACCTTTCTTTGATCGATCACCGCTCCCCTTCCTTTCGCCTAGGATCTGATCCAAGGCCATCCGATGTGCGCCCAGGCATGCTCCACCCACGGCCCAATTTTCGGCGAGCTTGGTCATCTCATAGCCAAGATAAACATGAATGAATCATGCACCTTCGAACGAGAATTTTCGACGATTTACACGACTAGATTCGATCACAACCGTTCAATTTGTAGAGCTTGATGAGCTCTTCGATCTTCATTTAGGAAGTTTTCAAAATAAATGAATGGATTTGGTGGAAACTGAGTAAAAACTACATTTCGTTTTGGCCATTAAATGTTAATGGATATGGCGGCTGCAAACAGGATGGGTTTTACTGTTGACGTATATTTATGTACGTGTATAAACATTATTTTAATATTATTTTCACAGTTTACGTGCTTTTTCGAACGTACTCTAAACTAAGCCTGTCGTCTAGCGTTAACAATGTTTTACCCCTATTTCAAACACAATGGAACATATTTCAGGGCTTAATCGATCGTATGTGGAAGACATCTTTTCGAATCGAATTAAAATATTAAATTTTCGAAATTAAATTCAACATGTTTCTACCCCATACGATCAAATGGTAACTCCAAACGCTACAAGATTTGAAATTCGATAATTATACACCATTATGGATCCAATAGAACAGGTTTCGTCAAATTCCGGGACTTTGCCCAGAAAGTGTATTTTAATGCGTCGATTAAATTCAGCGATTTTCAAAATCGATAGAATTTCTTGATATTCAAATTTTAAAAATTTACCAACTTAATTATAAATCAAATAGAATCCTTATTCATATTAGAAGTCATTTCGAATCATATTAAATCAAAATTCAATTATTTACACAATTACTATATATATATTAAATTCCACTTTTAAATAAATATAAAAATCCAAAATTTTAACTTATCGACTTTTAATTCCATTCAAAGGTCTACTATCACCACTCTAATTTGAGTAGAGTTTTAAATCAACTTAAAAATCATTTCCATTTCCCATTAACCCTAGATTCACATATTTACCCAATTTCGAATATTAAATTTACTATTTACCAAATCAAATTAACCACTATATTTGAAATTTTAAACCATTCGCTAATTCAACCTAAATCTCCATATCCAAAATCAATTAATATTTCAAGTTTAACACTTAAAAAATTAACTAAATGTTAAAATTAAACTACCAAAATTATGGGTCGTTACATTCCTCCTCCCTTATAAGAATTTCATCCTAGAAATTGCTATGGTAGGAAAAATGCTCCAAACCCATTAACTTTCCTAAAACTCACTTAGTTAAAATCCTACATTCACTCCCCTAAACCCTTTTGGTTTTGTCTAAAACAATTTGCTTCATTTCTATTTCCAAAAGCATTGATTTCAAATCCGATTCAAACATCAACTTTTCTAGTTAACAAAAATTTTCCAAAACTTTTCAAAACATTTCTAACACCCTAAATTTTCGAATTTTTTTGACATAGTCTACTTTGTATGGAGAGCCTTTCGCAATATCAAAAATATAATAAAAGCAATATACATCGACCCACACGGTCGGAAAACACAATATATCTCAATATATACTATTTCTTTATTTTATTGCATTGGCGTACCTCATATTAGCATTATTTAGTGAGTGGCTCATTTAATATTCATTTAGGCAACCATATTCTATCCAAACAACTCCATGTACCTGTACTTACTCAAAATAAGCATATAGGTTTCATAAAAATGAAATTTTATAGCATTTCATTCCTTTAACTAACTAAACATATAACTTCATAACCGGAACATGCCAATCATATATTACAAGCAATTATAAGGTTCCAACACTAATTTAATTTCTTTCCATGGATCCATATATCATTTCATTAAATTCGAAATGATTTACAACCAAATTTACTGCAACCAATTCATATTTACAACAACCAAACTCATATTCATTCTAAATTGATTTATATGTGCTTTACTTGCATAAATTCACTCCTATTCAATTTCAAATTGATTCACAATCAATTTACTTGCATTCCATTTATTATTGACTTTCATTATATGTAAATCCATTTTATTAAGCTTTCATACACAAACATGTCATATAATGTGTTTTAGAATGTATATGCAATTTACAGGGTTCAAACACTCAACTATACACTTCTAAATTGATTTCCATACCATTTATTCAAATTTCACTTGATTCGCAATCCATTCAATTTTATTCTATTCACATTCACACTTATTGTATTTATATCCATCTTAATAAGCTTTAGTTGTTCCATTTAAATTAATTTTAAATTAATTCATCTATTTTCCATTGGTTTCCATTAATGTTATCCACCAAACTTTGTTCGCTACATTTTGTATTAAACAACATTCCAATCCATGTTAATTTTGTTGATGAATTCATTCCATAAATAATCACTTAAGTTTAGTTTCCATGACAATCAAATTCTAATTCCTTTAAATTGATTCTCATTCAACTTAGCTCAGGTTCATGCACTTACATTTTATTAACTTTACCTCCACTTATTTTACATCCTTTCCATTCACGTCATTTAATTTACATAGATTTATTCACTTCATTTTATAGAGAATGGCATTTCATTTTAAGCTAATTTATTTATAAGCCATTTCATAAAATTTATTTCTAGGGTTTATTATGAACATTCCATATCTCTACTTAAGTTCATATTCAGCTTTATAACTTAAGTTCATACCCAATCTATACTCCAAAATCATATTTCAAAATCATAATTCATTTACTCTTAAATTGAATTCATTCCTTATTATCAATTGCTTAACCATTTTAACTTGGTTATACTTTTCCACTTTCTCAATTTAATAAGTTATACAACTTATTTATTCACAATTCCCTGAATTTCCTACTTATGTTTACTCACGTTCAATATTTTTAACATATAGTTATACAATCACTTCATAATTCATACTTATATTCAATCTACCAAATTTAAGTTCACTCTTCACTTAAAATTCAATTTTTTTTATGAATTTCCATTCTTTTACCATAATATCAAACTATTTTCATTTTGGTTTTACCATTTCATTTCTCAATTTATAAGTTCAAGGACTTATTTACTTAAAACCCCATTTTACTCACTTGAGTCTATTTACATTTTATAATCATAACTTTAGATTATGCATATCACTTTATAGCTTATGTGTATCCATTCCATTCAATAATTATAACTTATAATTGCATAACCATTTCACGTTTCAGCTTTATATTCCATTCAATTCAAATCCAACTTCAATTTTATTTAACTTATCTTAAGTTAAATTCCAACCTATCTTGTTCACTTTAATTTACTCAAGTCATATTTTAATTCCAGGATTAAAATTTTCACTTCCCTTTCTTATTATACCAACTCCGTATTACAAGTTCCACAACTGATTTCTCTTAACCTTACAAATCATTTAAATGGATATCCCAAAATTCAATTTCTCGGTTTTTATTTCAAATCATTTTGAAATCATAAACATACATATATCACTTTGGCATATCAAATCATACCTCCGGATTTTTAAAACAACATGGTTTTACCCAAAACAATTTCCTTATGGAATTTCTAAACAAAACTTGTTTATCAAACAAGTCCAAAGCAAATATTCATAACCAGTCATTATGGTAGCAATCCGTCACTTGGATACTCAAGAATGAATAATGATGATGCGGCCGTCATCACCAGGATTATTTCCATCGACCAAAGTGATTTCAATGCTTCTTTACTTTTAAAATTCATTTTTAAACTAATTTCTTCATTCAGGAATATCCCTAAAACAATATAACCATTCTTCCTTTCAAACACTTCGGAAAAAATTTCCAAAACGCCCCAAGATTTTAAAAATTTCCAAACATTTAGCTCAAACCCAATTTAAAACATTTTCCAAAATTTTTAGATTTTAAATTCTAGTTTAAATTAGATTTTAATTATACTCCGTTGTATAAATCATACTTATACAATTTCTACTTGGTTATATATATAAACATTTCAAATTTTATAATCTATTTTAATTATAATATTAACAGCCAAACATTCCAAACATATACACTGTAATACTTTCAGAAAATAATTTCTTTTACAACAGAATATAGTTTGGGCAAAATTATTCCATCCACCCACTTTAAAACAATACTATGTCAGTTTACCTTATTTAAGAGTAGAAATCCCATTCGATACAACTGTACTTTTCATACCGACCAGATTTTATAAACACCCAACCGATAAGTAAACACAATATAAAAACATTTTATATTCACTAACAATTACACGCTCATATCTAATAATACACTCAACTCATACTAGAATAATACTGACTCTATCTCTAATGAGTAATCCCCACCAAAGCCTAGGTATGTGTCCAACCTCTGATACCAACTATGACAACCTGCCTTTTCGACCCTCAAAAATCAACATAAATATGCTCATCGTATAACATGTCGAACGATCGAGTGCCGGAAAGACAAATTGTTGAGGGAAAAGAGAATAGGAGGAAGAAAGAAGAATTTAACAAAACAAAATCTCACAGTGGACTGAATAACATACAATATAAATAGTTCTTTACACAAATCAAAACTAAAATATACATATCTCACATCAGGGTACACAAATAAATAATACCAGCATGGGCACTTATAACAACCTGCCCTCACAATTACTGGTAATTTCAACAAACACTGCAGCAGAATAAACAATTACGAGAATACGTCTCGGTCTCCAGCTCATCTACTGAGCTCCATAGCATCCTAACATGAACCTGTAGTACTCGGTCTAACCCAAGTATTATAATAAAATAACACCCTAGTCAGTCTGGAAAATCTACGTGAGAAAACACACTCAATTTAAATTATTAACTTTATCAAAATCCTTTGAAAAATAAAGGAATCTCGTAAGACCACGTCACAAATAAATACGACGGGATTTTACCTTACGATAACCAAAACATTTCATATCTAAATCCCTTGATATTATAATAGTGTCTAAATACAGATACTTATTCAAATAGCTGAAATGTTTGCATCTCGTGTTTCAGCATAGTTGGGTACAATCAAAACCGTACGATGCTTATTGGAGGATGGATTTCATACGAATGAGTAGATACTTGGGTATCAGTACACGTCCAGAACAGTGTACCGAGGACCATGCCGAGATCCCCTACTACACAAGACCGGACTATCCCACACCTGGGTAGACGTATATGCTATCATGTCAGGTGTTCCCACACTTTTTCGAGCTCCTTCCATAAATCGTAGAAATAGTATCCGAGGGTATCTAGAAAGGTGATAAACATACCCTAATTGGGTGCTACCCACTTAGCCTTACTACATCTCCCCTGCTTTTCAGTCATTCTAGGTTGATGAAGCTAGATGCTACGATTACGTTTTAAGGAATTTTTACTTAGAATGCCCGTTGTCCTCTTGACAATGTACTAATAAAATTCATCGGTACAAGTCCATTCTGGATTCGAACAAAACCGATGACACTATTCCTACTACAACCATTTTGGAATAATCCTCAGGATTAGTAGTGATTAGCCCTTGCACTTCTGCTTTTCAGTCACTCCAGGTTGATGAGGCTAGAGGCTATGATTACCTTTTAAGAAATTTTTACTTAGAATAATCGTTGTCCTCTTGACAATGTACTGATAAAATTCATCCATACAAGTCCATTCTGGGTCTGAACAAAACTGAAGGCACTATTCCTACTACATCTATTTTGGAATAATCCTTAGGATTAGTAGTGATTTGCCCTCGCACTTCACTGCTTCATCTTCGACTCCATACTCTTATTTTCCCTTCGAAAATGTACTCAATGGATCGAAGTGGTTTTCGAATAATTTATCTGATCCTGTTCTCTTCGAAACAACGTTCGATATTTCCGGTAAACTCAACCCTGGTTCGTTAGGAAGCAAATAGACGTATATAAGATCGAAGATCACCTTCTAACCATTAGTGCACGAATTTCCTTATCAATTTCCTAAAAGAATGAAACGAGTTTTTACGTACGGTATAGCACCTCGAATGGTAACTGTACCATATATTTTCCATGCTTCTTCTAGATATTTACAAAGTTATATATTGGTCCAGATTTGATAGTCGATTATCTAAATATCAAATAAAAAATCATTCAACCAAATATTTCCATTTCCACTGAAAACATTAATTCTCTTTTCAATTTAATTTATATTTCAATCACTTAAATCTCTTTATCCAAATATATGTTTTCCTACCGAATTCAGTATATTTACAAACTATTTTTTTCAAAGATATTTGGAAGCCTTTAAAATAGTTTGGAAAGTACCAATGTGGTATCAAACCATGGATTCACAGCTTAATGGTTACGTCTCTATCCTAGAGAATCCAAAACTTAACTGTAGATACTCACTGCCTCCGATTACGCCATGCGAGTATACCATTGCTTCCCGAAACTTTATTTAAAAATTATCTCAAAATAATGCTTAAAAGTTCTAAAACAAATTTTCAAGTTTAATATTGGCAAATATACTTAAATAAAAGTGATTATACAAAGCCATACTAATATTTAATAATTCATCTTTTAAAACACAACGCTGACTAATTCTTAAATAACAATAATAAATCTTTAACAATCATTATAAGGTTACTAATTAATAATTGAATATGTTCTAAACAATTAAAATAATTAAATAACTAGTTTCTAGAATACTTTTAACTCTTTTAAAATTACCGAGTTAATAATTAAAAATCCTCTTTTTGAAACAAGCCCAATTTCTTGATTCTAATTTCATTCCGTAAGTTTGGAAATCTTGCTTCAGTTCTAGTATGACCAATTTTATACTTATTTCCAATTTCACTTCTATCCTTCCAGTTTATTAAAAATCTCACTTTTAAAACCTTTCACATTTAGACAAGCACCACTTAAGGATTTATTATTTAAAAATCCTTTTATATATTATATTCCAAAATCCCTATTCACAATATCTTGAAATAGTTAAATACAATTTCAAAACCTTTTATTTTATCCAAAACTCTATATAAATATTTTTCTTCAAAATCCCTATTTACAATTCTTTACCAATTCAAAACCATATTTTATTGGTATTTAAAAATACCAAAATCCAGGCTAAAACTGTCATAGCATTCAATCAATTTAAATCACACAAGAACCTTTCACAGATTCCCAACAAAACATATATCACCATATATGAAATTAAATTCAACATTTTTTCGGAATCCAGTTGGATCCCCCAACCAGTTTCCCTGCATCCACAAATGTTAATACAACATAAAAATACCAATTCCGTTTTGGGATGGAATATCGCGGTATATAGGGTCATCCGTTATTATACAGGGCACGTAGGGCCTCATCCGCTATATATATGCGGGAATATCAATCACTCCAATATATATACACACACACTACTATATATATTATATCACATTTAACTGATAAAAATGTATCGGTTCAACCAATCAATCATTAATTAATTTTAACTATTTAAAATTAATACCAGCAGTCCAAAGTTGAGTGAGATTAACTCACATTGATTTTTCAATTCACCAAACGTTCAAATTTTAAATTAAATCAAACATATTCGGTTTAACCAAAAAATTTAACTCACTCCAAACATTTCTTTTTTTTAGTAATTTAATTTATCAACCTAGATCTGGCCATATGATTTGCTACAAGAAATCAAAGCCGCTTCTTTTCCTTTTTTCTCGTCTACGTTCTCGTTTAAGAAACCCACCTGCCGCCTTGCCTTGATCGATCGCCGCTCCCCTTCCTTTCGCCTAAGATCCAATCCTTAGCCATCTCGATGTGCGCCCAGACATGCTCCACCCATGGCCCAATTTTCGGCGAGCTCAGTCGTCTCGTGGCCGAGATAAACGTGAATGAATCGTGCACCTTGAAACGAGAATTTGTGATGATCTAAATGACTAGATTCGATCACAACCGTTCATTTTGTAGAGCTTGATGAGCTCTTCGATCTTCGTTTAGGAAGTTTTCAAAATAAATGAATGGATTTGGTGGAAATTGAGGAGGAATAACATTTCATTTTGGCCACTAAATGTTAATGGAGGCGGCGACTGTAAAACGTTCTAGGTTTTACTGTTGACGTACACTTATATATGTGTATAAACATTATTTTAATATTATTTTCACAATTTACATGCTCTTCCGAACGAACACCAAACGAAGCATGCCGCCCAGTGTTTATAGCATTTTACCCCTATTTCGAACATAATGGAACATATTTCAGGGCCTAATTCGATCGTATGTGGAAGATAGATTTTTGAATCGAATTAAAATATTAAACTTTCGAAATTAAATTCAACGCATTTCTACCCCGTTCGACCAAACGTTAACACCAAATGCTATGAAATTTAAAATTTGATAATAATAGACTATTACCGATCCAATGGAACTGGTTTCATCAAATTACGAGACGGTGCATCGAAAGGCTATTTTAACGCGTCGATTAAATCGAGCGATTCCCAAAATCGACGAAATTTCTTGAAATTCAAATTCTAATAACTTACCAATTCAATATAAATCAAATAGAATTTGTATCCATATTAGAAATCATTTTGAATCATATTAAATCATAATAAATTAAATTATTTACACTATTACTACTAGTATATACACACGTCCAGGTGGACCTACATTTGATCACTGAGCCGTATTTTTAGAGCATAGCTATTAAAAAATAATGAAAATAAAATCAATGCAACGATCACTTGCCACATCAACACATTCAAACATACTCAGTTGCCTCATGAATTGGTTTGTTGCACATGAACAGTAAGATTAGTCAAGGGATTTTTGTCGATTAATATACTCTAGCCTTTCCCAATACTTGTACATAAAAATATAGCTAGAATCAATGTTCAAACTGCTTTGTCTCAATTCCTTGCACGATTGTTTGAATCTCACATCTGAGACCTGTTATCTAAATGTTTCTTTGTCAAATATATAATATCCTTTGATAATAAAAATATAGTTCTGTGACTCAAAATTGCATGAAGACATTAGTTTACGCAGTTTACTCATTCGTCGTTAGATTTAATTTTATTATTTTCTCATTGATGGATTTAAAAAAAATTCTTACAAAATATCATCATTCTAATTCATTTTATTTTGATATATAACTACCAAACAGTGCTTCAACATCATCTAGTTTCAGGAATTTAATCAATATTCATGATTCTCTATTTGAAATACAAATTATTTTATTTTAAAAAATGTACAGGTGCGAATATACAATGCATCGGTTGTAGGGATACAGAAATCTATTTGCAAATGCTACACTAATAAAAATGTTGCAATTGTTTTTTTAGTAGTTGAAAGATGATTGGTAAAGTAGGTGGTTAAGCATTTATAAAATCATTTTTTTGCAAATATACAATTTCTATTCTCTTATTGATAACCACCATTGATATTTTCAACTTGGATGATGTGCACTATAACTTCTTTCCTTTAGTTTTAGTAAACCCAATATTGCCGTCCTAATTTTTATGCAGCCCAAAGTCATATATTAGACATGACCAAACATAGATGGCTTACCATGAAGCTAGCCAAGTTATTGGATTAAGGAGGATGCTTCCAGAAGAGAAATTATTATGGAATTTGTCCCTTTTATTGCATGTTGTTATAGTATTATGATTTAAATGGATTACTTATCAATACTTGATTATAAAATAGATTATAGAATGGAATTAGTTTTCTTTAGTGTACAAATTTAGAATGGTGAGAATAATAAATGGTATTGATTTTTTTCTATTCAACTTGAAAACACGCGAGGTTAATCAATTTTAGAATACAGTCTCTTGTTGATAATTTTAGAATACAATCATTTTACTAATATATTTATAATATACCAAAAATTCATACAACTATGGAATCCTCCTGAACTTGAATTGATCACAAGCATAAAATTCAAACCAAGAAAATAACTATTAAGTAAAAAGGAACCAACTCCTAGCATATAAGCTGAGATACAAAAACTCATCTCTAGCAAATTATTACATATATAAAAGAAACATCTCTTAGCATATAAGCTGAGGATACACTGTCTAGAGCATAATATTTCATAAAGCAAGTAATTATGAAAACCCATCTGAGGTTGTTGGTTAAAACCATTAGTGTGATAACCCGGATTTTTGAACATATGATGGTTGGATAATTATCTGGTTTATAGATTGAACAAATAAGAATTCTAATAATAAAAGATTTCTGGATATAAATAACAGAACTGAATTTTAAATATCGGGATAAATATTTATTTGATAATCTACTAATATAATTATTTATCATTGGCTAATTATTCCTTTTGAACAAATAATATGTTGTTAAATATATATAAGGCTGATTTTAAATTTGATTTTAAATTAAACATTGAATTTGAATTTGAATTTAGATTTAAATTTGAAATTTAAAAGAAATATATCTTAAATATATTTAATATTTTTAAAAATATATTATATATGATTTTATTTAGAATATAATCAATTTTTATTTATTTTCTTTAAGGAATTTTATTATATATATTTTGAAAAGTATTTATTAGTTAGTAAATAAATTCAATTTTTTTTATTAACATTTAATAATAATCAAAAATACATAATGACAAATGTTAATAGATTAGATATGTTAGTAACATGTGTAATGAGATTAAATTATGTAATTGACAAATGTTAGTTTGACTAATATGTGTCACAAATTTTATTTTCATTTTCTTTAATTTCTAATGAATTCTAATTAAATCTATATAAGTATATATCTCACCTCTTCAATTCTTTTTCCCTATCTCTATTTCAAAGCATAGAAAACTCAAACCTGTAAAATATTTCACCAACTCAAAAGCTAAAGTCTGTAAAAAAAATTATCAAAAGCCTGAGCAAACTCTAAGATCATCAAGCTCGGTTCAATTTATATCAAACACAAAGCATAGGCTTGATCATCTCGAAACATCAACTACAAAACAGATCAAAGATCAAACTATTTTCCAGATTATCAAATTCAAAAGAAGCTTTTTCAGATTTCAAAACCTCAGGCTTCTCTGTTTTATAAACAATAAGTGAGTAAACTTCATCTTAAAAGTTTAATATCCTATATATGTGATTGCATGAGATAATCCTTGAAATTTTGAAGTGAAATATGCGTGCATAATGGTTAAAAGCTGAATGAATGTATATATTTATGTTGAAATTGTGTGTATATCTATGTTCCAGATCAACTACTCTTTACTTGATGTTGCAAGTTTAAAATATGTTTAAATTTAATTTCTTTTTCCTTGATTCTCTTTGGACCATAATGTTTAAATAAAATTTGTTAGAATTAACAAGATATAATTTTTAAAAATCATTTTCAAGGTGAAACCTGATGTTACTTTTAAACAAAGAGGAGATTACAGCAAAACTTAAACATAATAAAAATCTCGACTTAAATAATTTGTGGATTCAAGTATGTGGTCTGATTAATATTTGGAAGCTATGATTTTTAAAAATAAAATAATGAATTTTAAGACTGAAATTCGAGATAAATTTTAAGTTGATTGTGATTTTGTTTTTGGGCATTTACGGGTGATCGGGTTGATCTGGTAGTCGAAACTACTATTGGAGGTAGCAGTGGAGTTGGCGAGCTCGGCGAAATTGGGGGTTTATTTTCTCTTACGTCGAGGTGGTGGGACGGAGGAGATCTAGGGTTTAGGTGACTTTCTGGACGAAGGCAAATTCGTGTCTATTGCGGGTCGACGACGATGTTGAGTTGAATCAGTCCAGGGGTAAGGTAAAGAGGGGACAATGACGAAGGTGCTGGCTTGAGACCGAGGTCTCCGGCTGTCGGAGATGGGTGATTTGAGGTGTTTGGTGATCAGGTTTTTCATTTTGGGTTGCGGAATTGTTCAATTTCGATTCTTCGAGTGGCTCGTGTTTCTGGGTAATCGAAGCATTAGAGGGACTCGATGGTGATTTGTTGGTGGCGGCAAGCATGGACGGAGCAACGATGATCACGTGTGTACGTGCACACATGTCTGTCTATATCGGTTGTTTGCTGAGTATTTGAGCTTCCGGAGGAAGAAGGTTGAGCTCGAAGGGGTGCACGAGGATTTGAAAGGGATGATTCGTGTTGGTTAGATGAGCTTTGGTTGAATCGAGAATGACTCGGGTTTTGCTTAAGTACTTGGAGTTTGGGCTCGGGTTGATAGTTTAGTTACGTAGGTTTCCTAAATAATTTATGAGCCAAATTTGATAAGCATAATAGATGTTTTACAAGTTTAAAGGCAAGGCAAAGCCAATTCTAAAACAAGTTTTTCCCAAGCAAACATTTTCAATTTAACCAACTTTTCAAATGTGGTATTAATCAAGTTATAAGCAAGTTTCCAAATTTAATTATTTAGAGTAAATTGGTTTTGAATTTAAATTGTTTGGTATTGATTAATTATTAAGTAATTAATTTAATAAATTCCTAATGTTTCCTAATGTAATTAGGTAAGTGTTTAAGATTTATGAATTAATTAATGAAAGATTAAGATTAAGATTAAGATTAACATAATGTGTGTAATTAGGGATTAATTAATTAATTAATTAAGGGTTAATAAATTAATAATTAAGGATTATAAATAAATTAATTAGAGGATAATTAATTTGTAAGAATTATTAATTAAATGATTAGTGATTAATTAATTAAGTAATTAAGTTGTAATTAAGGAATAATTAATTAAGTATTTTAGATTAATTAACTTATAATTAGGGATTAATTAATGTAGTAATTAGAGATTAATTACTTAAATGATAATTACTTAATGTAATAAAAGGAGGAAATTAAGGGATGATTAATTAATGGTTGCAATTAGTTAATGTTAGGTAAGCAGGATTAAAAGTGGTTAATTTAATTAATTTAAATAAATTGGAATGGAGTGATTAGTTAATCTTTCTTATGAATAATTGAACGATATTGTATGACTTGGATTACTTGATATCTTTGATAAGTAATGCTATGTGATATGGTATGAATGGGTTGAACTGTGATAATATAGGTTACCTATCTGAGTTGAATTGTTATGTGATATGATATCCTGGATATGAATTGTATGTTTTAAAACTTATCAACTTGGATTAGAGATAATATTGAATTCAAAGAGACCGGGGTCGGGTATCAGTAAATACTCGAAACCACTTCGATTCTTTATAAATTTGAATTTAGAAGCAAACATGATGGAATGAAATAAGTTAAGTATCATGGATATTTAAACTGGATAACGGTTCTTAGATATTGTTTTGAAATAAATGATTAACTTAAATAAGATTAGAACTCATAGAAAAGTACGAGTTACCCTGGTATTTCACTTAAGTTATATAGTTTAGTATTATCATATTATATGGGTTTACTCATGCCGGTATTCCAGCCTGACCTGGGTGTTACTTTGATGTAATGCTTGGGTCAGACCGAGTATTGCAGATTTTCAGGTGAGGACGCTCTGGAGCTCAAGTGTCGAGCTGGATGGCAAGAACGTATGGAGTATTCCGCTGTGTATTAGAGTAATTGTCTGGGTCATGTTGATTGTATCTGTCTAGTGTTTTCTGTATATGTTGAAAACTCTGATGTATTGTATGAAATTTAATTGATATAGCTTCTTTTGTATAACTGTTATTATTTGATATTATATTTTGATCCGCTACGAATGTGAGATTCTGTGTCTTGTTTTTTGTTTCTTTGTCTACCTCTTTTCTTCTTTTCTTAACTATCTAGAATTTTCGGGATCGAAAATTCTAGATCGTTACATTTGGTATCAGAGCTGAAGGTTAAACGAGAACCTTGGCTCTGGTGGGACTACTCATTAAGGACAGGGTAAGTAATACCCCAAAATGAGTTGAGTGCATATAAATATATGAGAGCTCACCTGTTATTTTCTTATATAAAGGTTTTTAAATGATTTTAAAGGTAAATGATTTTTATATAAGTTTATTTTTTGATATATAAAGCAATAATTTCTCTAACCACTATATATTAAGATAACTGGTGGTTATATTATTTGAATTAAAGGTAATATTAAGAATTAAGTGGTAATAGAAATACAACCAAATGGAAACTGAATAGTATGAACTAAATTAATAAAGATATGGATCCAAACTGAAATCAAATCCTGAATTTGTAGAAGTGTTTTCAGAATAAGATAAAAATGAATTGGTATTCAGATATGATAATCTTGGTTATTATCATAAATGGTTGATGTATTCAATAATGAAATGTGTGTTAACGATTAAACAAAATGAAATGTTTAAGGAATAAAAACATTTAGGTGAGTATGACTTATAAATTGGAATTGAAGATGATTTAAACTGTGAAGTTTTGAATTCCAAGTTTGAAAATATTTGAAATTATTTCAAAAGGTTAAAGGAAATAATAAATAATATTATTCAGACTATTTTGAATGTATTCTTATTTTAAAATAAGAAGTTGTTTGAAACTTTAAAAGAATTTGTTTTGAATTAAAACCAAAGGTGGTTTAAATTTTAAAATTTGGCTTGGCGGGCCAAGAAGTAAATATGTATATATGTGTGGATATGCATAATATCAAAGATTATTTGAAATAAACTCTAAAGTGATGAGTTCTGATTTTCCCTGAAGGGTGATGTAAAAACCCAAAGTAAAATAAAATTTTGAACTTTTAAGCTATAGAAATTTGAAATGGAGAATTCAAATTTTGAGCGGGTTAATGGGACTAAAATGAATTTGACTTAGGAGAAGTTAAATTAGTTTGAATGAACAACCTTATTTGGAAATTTCAAGATGAAATTGAGATTTAACTTAGGAAAGTTAAATGGGTTGATTTAGAAGGGAGTTATATAAGATCTCAAATGGATTTGAGATTTGGAAATGGGTAATAAATGCCATTGATGGATGTTTTATATAAATTGAATGTTTATTTATACCATACTATCATCCTGTTGTAATTAATAATCTATAGAACTATGAATTGGATTATTTGAATAAATTTAGAAATGGATTGAGGAAATATATATCCATTGCTGAAATTAAATGGAAATAAACTTTAATTTGAAATTATTTAAGTAATTTTGATTTTTAAAGATAAAAATTGAACTTGTGGAAATAAAATCACTTTGAGCTTAAGATTTGAATATTTAAATGAACTTACAAATTTAAATTGTTAATAATTGGTTTCAAAGTTGAAATTAAGTAATAAATTGGATTTGAAAGATTAAATTGTTTAAAAAGGATTTGAAATATTATTTGAAACCAGAAATAAGTTATGAAGAAGTAAAGGTAATTTTAAATGGAATTTTGAAATTTGGACTCAAAATTTAAATTGCGAAAGGACTTGGGTTGTTAAATTAAAAGTAAAGGTTAATTTGATTTAAGGGAACTAAATCAACATTTGAAAATTTAACTCGAATTTATATAATTCGAGATGATTTAAAAAGTGCAGTTTGGAACTGGGATTAATTCAAACAGGAATTGAAATGATTTGAACTTGAAGTGGGTTCAATTTGAAATTAGACCAAATTGATTTGAATAATTTGGGATTGTGATTAAAGGTGAATAGGTTTAAAATTCAAATGGAAACTCATTTGAATTTGGGATATAAATTAAAGTTAATTCAAATTGAATTGGAATTGATTCAATTTAAATAGAAATGGAAATTTAAATTAAATTGATGGGAACGAAGATTGGGAATTGAATAGTTTGACTTTGGACTATTTTCAAAATGAATTGTTTTAATATAAACCTATTTTTCCAAGCTATTTACTATATACAACCTTTTTTTAAACCCCAAACTATCTTATACTTATTTTATAACTACTTTTGGAACTATTTAACTATTTTACCACTGTTTTATAAACTAATTACTATTCTTCAACTACTTTATACCTAATTACTATTTTACAACTATTTTGCACTTATTTAGAATTTCTATAACTATTTGACTATTTTCCAACTATTTTACAATTACTTAACTATTTCACAACGATTTTACAATTAATAATTATTTTTCACTATTTATCTATTTTTAAAACTTTTTCAAGCTATTTTCTAAATTTAAGCTGGACAGAGTGCAAACTGTTTATGATTAAATACCATTTGAAATAAGAAGTAAGGTGTTAATCCAAATGGAATTTGGGACAATTGTGAATAAATGAATAAGAATCTAAGGGATGTGAATAGGAAGCGGAGATTGATTTAGCTAATAATCAATGAAGATATATACATAGAATGTACATATATTATTTTATTTGCATAATGATTTGATCCTGATTCGAGCACAGAATTTTGAGATAGTATATTGATCCGAGTTAGGATTTTTTACTCGATTGTCGACGGCGAACACGGATATGGATTTTTGATTTGGTTTTGGAAATTCTTTATCATAGTTATTACTATGCAAGAAAAATGACGGTTTCTGATTAAGAAAACAGATCTAACTCCACACTAGGAAGTCGGGTGGACGATACTAGTTTGGAAGTGAAATTGTGTGATCGAGTGAGTGATCGGATTGATATAGCGTATAGATGATATGTGTACATCGTGCGGGTTTGAATGAAATTGATATTGAAATTTTTTTGATAAGAACAGTAAAATGGTTTTTGAAATGAAAAATATATTTTGTGAAATATATGATGAAATAAAGTGAAATCGGATATTTCTGTGGCAGAAATTTACTTTATGAAAATAAGTAATATGGTAAGTGACTTTATAGAGTAATTAAGCTTGAATATTGTTTTGGCTTAAACAAAGTTATGTGTATATATACTTGATAAACTCCCCTTGTTGAATCTATTGTCAGGAGAAAAGGGTTTTTGAAAGTATTTGAAGTATAAAAAGGAAATTTATAGTATAAAAAGGGAATTTATACAAGTGTGAAGTGATCCAAAGATTTTTAAAAAGATATATACATATCTAAATATGTATAAAGGATCTTACGAGAATGATTTTGAGGAAAGATTTTTGGAACCTATGGATTTTGGAAAGGCTTATGATTTTTGGGGAAAAATCAATTTTGGAAATTTAGAAAGCCTAGTTTGAGAATTATCGATATTTGGATAATCGATTTTGAGAAAGGAGATTTATATGGGATTCATACTAGGTGTATGATTTGGAAAATACTATATGTGTATAGTATAAAGTGTTTGGAAAATGGCTCGAGGGAAAAAGGCGCTCCCTTGAAATGAACTTCTTAGGAGTACCATAGGTTGGTACTGCCTTGAGCCCTAAGGAGAGGCTCTAAAGTGGATCATTTGAGGAAGTCCGGACAAACTGAAGTTCCTGAGGATTATTAGGTAGCAAAACTTGAGGGAGCTGATGCCTACATGGACATTTGGGTTATGTTGTGACTACTGTGTAACTCGATGTCGCTGCGATCCATTGTGGACCATAGCGGAAATCGTGTGAAGGTGAGTGTCAACGGTCTACATTTGATTTTGCTGGGAAGGCAACATAACATCAGTAGACTTCGATCTATGGTCGAGTGGAGTGGAGAAGTTTCATTTTTTGGCAGCGGAATTCGAGGGCGCTGATGCCTACAGTTACATGGGTTTTTGTCGTGATGGCAACGTAACCCCGGTTGTACTGCGATCTGGAGCTGGTTCCACGGTGTAATCGAGGGGGGTGGAGGCCTACAGTTATCTATGGATTTTTTCGAGATGGCAACGTAACCATCGGGTTAACTGCGACCATGGATAGGGATGATGATTTCTAAAGCATTCTCACCAAAAGATGTTCCCTCTATTTTCAAAATGTTTTCTATATTTTCAACAAAATATAGTTTTCCAAGTATTTTCGTTGGGTGTTGTAAAAGGGTTTACCCGATGTTACAAGTATTTCTATATTTCCAAGTATTTTTCCAAGTATCAAAGAGTAATTTTTCTGATAATAATCATTTTAATAAATTCTGGCTTTGTTCCTTTTTGAGGGCAAAAAGATTCTACGGGGGAGGAATGTGATAACCTGGATTTTTGAATATCTGATAGTTGGATAATTATCTGTTTATAGATTGAATAGTTAAAATTTCTGATTATAAAAGATTTCTGGATATAAATAATAGAAACTGAATTTCAAATATTTGGATAAATATTTATTTGATAATCTACTAATATGATTTTTTACCATTGGCAAATTATTCCTTTTGAACAAATAATATGCTGTTAAATATATACATAGGCTGGTTTTAAATTTGATTTTAAATTAAAAATTGAATTTGAATTTAGATTTAATTTTGAAATTTAAAAGAAATATATCTTAAATATATTTTGGATTTTTAAAAATATATTATATATGATTTTATTTATAATATAATCAATTTTTATTTATTTTCTTTAAATAATTTTATTTATATATATTTAGAAAAGGATCTATTAATTAGTAAATAAATTCAAAAGCTTTTTATTAACATTTAAAAATAATCAAAAATACATAATGACAAATGTTAATAGATTAGATACGTTAGTAACATGTGTAATGAGATTATATTATGTAATTGACAAATGTTAGTTAAACTAACAAGTGTCACAATTTTTATTTTCATTTTCCTTAATTTTTAATAAATCCAAATTAAATCGATATAAGCATATATCTCACCTCTTCAATTCTTTTTCCCTATCTCCATTTCAAAGCAAAAAAACTCAAACCTATAAAACATTTCACCAACTCAAAAGCTAAAGTCTGTAAAAAAAATTATCAAAAGCCTGAGGAAACTCAAAGATCATCAAGCTAAGTTTAATTTATTTCAAACACAAAGCATAGGCCTAATCATCTCGAAAACATCAACTACAAAATAGATCAAAGATCAAACTATTTTCCATATTATCAAATTCAAAAGAAGCATTTTCAGATTTCAAAACCTCAGGCTTCTTTGTTTTATAAACAACAGGTGAGTAAACTTCATCTTAAAAGTTTAATCTGCCTATCTATGTGATTGCATGAGATAATCCTTGAATTTTTGAAGTGAAATATGCTTGCAAGATGGTTTAAAGCTGAATGAATGTATATATTTATGTTAAAATTGTGTGTATATCTGTGTTCCAGATTATCTACACTGTTCTTGATGTTGTAGGTTTAAAATAAGTTCAAATTTAATTTCTTTTCCCCTGATTCTCTTTGGACTGTAATATTAAATAAAATTTGTTAGAATTAACAAAATATAATTTTTAAAAATCATTTTCAAGGTGAAACCTGATGTTAGTTTTTAACAAAGAGGAAATTATAGAAAAACTTAAACATATTTAAAATCTCGACTTAAATAATTTGTGGATTCAGTTATGTGAGCTGATTAATCTTTGGAAGCTATGATTTTTAAAAATAAAACCATGAATTTTAAAACTGAAATTTGAGAGAAATTTCTAGTTGATTGTGATTTGGTTTCTGGGCATTTACGGGTAATCGGGTTGATCTGGGTGGTCGAAACTACTATTGAAGGTAGCAGTGGAGTTGGCGAGCTCGGAAAAAATGGGGGTTCATTTTCTCGGACGTCGAGGTGGTGGGACGGAGGAGATTTAGGGTTTAGATGACTTTCTGGATGAAGGAAAACTCATGTCTATTGCGAGTCGACGACAATATCGAGTTGAATTGGTCCAGGGGTAAGGTAAAGAGGGGACGATGATGAAGGTGTAAGCTTGAGACCGGGGTCTCCGGTGGTTGGAGATGGGTGATTTGAGGTGTTTGGTGATCAGGTTTTTCATTTTGGGTTGCGAAACCGATCAATTTAGATTCTTTAAGTGGCTTATGTTTCTGGTTAATCGGAGCATTAGAAGGGGTCAATGGTGATGTGTTGGTAGTAGCAAGCATGGTCGAAGCAACGGTGATCACGTGTGTACGTGCACACGTGTCTATCTGTATCGAGTGTTTGCTTATTATTTGAGCCTCGGGCGGAAGAAGGTTGAGCTCGAAGTGGTGCACGAGGAATTGAAGGGGATGAATCGTGTTGATTTCTAGTGATGAGATGAGGTTTGGTTGAATCGAGAATGACTCGGATTTTACTCAAGTACTTGGAGTTTGGGCTCGGGTTGATAGTTTAGTTGCGTAGGTTTCCTAAATAGTTTATAAACCAGATTTAATAAGCATAATAGATGTTTTACAAGTTTTAAAGGCAAGGCAAAGCCAATTCTAAAACAAGTTTTTCCCAAGCAAACATTTTCAATTTAACTACTTTTTCAAAGGTGGTATTGATCAAGTTATAAGAAAGTTCCAAAATTTAATTATTCAGAGTAAATTGTTTTTGAATTTGAATTGTTTGGTATTGATTAATTATTAAGTAATTAATTTAATAAATTCCTAATGTTTCCTAATGTAATTAGGTAAGTGTTTAAGATTTATGAATTAATTAATGAAAGATTAAGATTAACTTAATGTGTGTAATTAGGGATTCATTAATTGATTAATTACGGGTTAATAAATTAGTATTTAAGGATTATAAATTAATTAATTAAGGGTTAATTAATTTGTAAGAATTATTAATTAAATGATTAGAGTTTATTAATTAAGTAATTAAGTTGTAATTAATGAATAATTAATTAAGTAATTTTGGATTAATTAATTTATAATTAGGGATTATTTAATGTAAGTAATTAGAGATTAATTACTTAAATGATAATTACTTAATGTAATTAAAAAGGAAAATTAAGAGATGATTAATTAATGGTTGTAATTAATTAATGTTAGGTAAGCAGGATTAAAAGTGATTAAAGGAATTAATTTAATTTATTTAAATTAATTGGAATGGAGTGATTAATTAACTTTTCTTATGAATAACTGAATGATATGTATGCCTTGGATTACTTGATATCTTTGATAAGTAATGTTATGTGATATGATATGAATGGGCCGAACTGTGACAATATATGTTACCCATCTGAATTGAATTGTTATGTGATATGATATCCTGGATATGAATTGTATGGTTTAAAACTTATCGACTTGGATTAGAGATGACATTGAATTCGAAGAGACCGGGGTCGGGTATCAGTAAATACCCGAAACAACTTCGATTCTTTATAAATTTGAATTTAGAAGCAAACAGGCTGGAATGAAATAAGTTAAGTATCATGGATATTTAAACAGGATAATGGTTCTTGGATATTGTTTTGAAATAAATGATTAACTTAAATAAGATTAGAACTCGTAGAAAAGTATGAGTTACCCTGGTATTTCACTTAAGTTATATATTTTAGTATTATAATATTATATGGGTTTACTCTGGTTTTCCAGCCTGTCCCAAGCGTTACTTTGATGTAATGCTCGGGTCAGACCGAGTATTACAGATTTTCAACCGAGGACGTTCTGGAGCAAATGTGGTGAGCTGGATGGCAGGAACATATGGAGTATTCCACTGTGTATTAGAGTGATTGTCTGGGTCATGTTGATTGTATCTGTCCACTGTTTTCTATATATGTTGAAAACTCTGATATATTGTATGTAATTTAACTGATACATCTTCTTTTGTATAACTGTTATTATTTGATATTATATTTTGATCCGCTGCGAATGCGAGATTTTGTGTCTTGTTTTCTGTTTCTTCTTCTACATCTTTTCTTCTTTTATTGACTCTATAATTTTCGGGATCAAAAATTTCAGGTCGTTACAATCAGATTTTGACCTTTAACTTCCTTACAAAAATCTCAACATAAAGATGTCACTAATTGTTTTTACCATATATGCATTTCTCCCAACATTTCAAACAATAAATAACAGTATGAAACCTAAGAAGCAATAGCAAAAGCAATGTACTTGTCAGACTAAGAAACTACATACAAAATGTATACATATATAAACTAACTAGAACCCATTATATCCATAATCATACGACATATGCAATCGAAGACCATACTGCTCATACAAGGGCTCGCCATAATCAACTGACTTAATCTCAACCATTTGTTTCTTACTATCCTATTCCTGAATAGTGCCAAACAAAATCTCCGTAGTATTCTCACAACTCGGCTCATAGAAAGTCTGATGGCCAAGAGAGTGCGGTATATTCTACTGCACATGTTGTTGATGTATATGCTATTGCTGCAATTGTTGTTGCTGCACCTGCTCATTGCCATTCTAACCATTAAAATAAGCATCTATATCATAATGCATATTCTATAACTAGCTAAACTATGATGATTAAAACCACAAATTCAGATAAAAAACTTCACAATTCATCATCTCAAATGAAAGACAATAGACATGGGATACCAAATCCCCTTAAATTCTCCAATTCAACAACCATGGATTTTCTCCCAAATTAAGAAATAAAATGAAACTATATTATGTAATAATTAGTTCCGATCCTATTTAGTTTTATTCATTTTGTTTCTAATGCATTTACTCATTTTTATAATTTTTATTTTTGAGGGTGTGAATTAACACAATTTCATCTACATAACCATTTCTATTTTTGTGTCATCCATAATGTTCGGCTTTTATATAAGTAATTATAATTTCATTTACATCAATTTCTAAATCATGGAATCCATTATTTATTAATCTTTTACATAGCAATTTTCATAAGCTTGAACCAAAAATATTTTCAAGTTACGCTATAGGTATTCGGTTGCTAAGACACCGAATGAAATAACTTTGATATCAATACTTGGATCGTAGATAAAATGCATGCTGGTAAAGCAATTTTTAAGGATTATGAATTCTTTTAGATATTACATTGTAATGACACATGTGCGAATTTTCTTCCATATACAATTCATAGGTTACTGCATGACTGCATGGTATGGTCAATGTTAAATCCAGTATACATGATAAATGCTAATTTATTATACATGAAAAATATGAAGAATTATAATCTGGTATGGACCAGGTATGTATAGGAAATTGGTAACTAATTAATTATGAAAAAAGCAAAGTAGGTGCACCTAACGTAATTAAAAACAAAACAGAAATCAGGTTCACTTAGGTACTAATGAATGGAAGTAGGTTGAAACATCTTTGAACTTGTGAAAAATAAAAGCTTATCACTTCCAACTGAAATGGAATCAAAATATAAAAATTTAAATTCTAATAGAATCTTCAAATAGTTTACTTTGCTATATATCTCGTTAAGTGGTTCTCTAAAAATATTTTACTATAAAAATACATTACTTTACCATGTAATTAATTTGAGCAAAGTGAAAAAATATATTCTCAATTGAAGAGACAGATCACATTATTTAAAGGGAACACCGTGCAATTGTAATTTATAGTATAACAATCTAGTGTTTTGTTTCATAAGTCAAATAATAACCATTGATTGTCAGATTTGGTGTTTAACAGTTTCTTGAAATGTTGATAAATCAAGACAAAGGAAGAAAATACCCCCACCAAAATCACTATCATATTAATTTTGATTTTCTCAAATCTACCATTTTCTCTGTAGTAACAGCTTAAATTATTAACGTGGTTCTGATAGTGATCAGATATATTATCACAAATAGTTTAAACATTCAACCAACCATTATATCCTTCATTAGTCAATATATATATATATATATATATATATATATATATATATATATTTCATTCAACAAAACCAAGGTTTAAGATCTTTTATAAAATTTGTTAAAAAGAACCCATCAGTGCAAATTTAAGAATCAAACATAAGATAAAGTCGATTGTTATTGTATATATATGATCTAACCTGCATTGATAAGAAGCAAATCCGACAACTATCAATATCGGCCACCTTAGACGTGATCTCCCCCACATCCTTATCGACAATATCCAACACATTGGTATTATCAAGCACATATAACAATGAATTTCGTCACTACCGTCTAAATCATACAAACATAAAAACTAAGATGAGAGAAATTTGTGTTATGATAAAGAAAATATGATTTACATGCCTGTTAATTTTATACGCAGTTCAACTCTTTGTATGATTTACATTACCAAAGCTTTTGCACTTATAGTATGCATCCATCCATAAATTTTTTTATTTAACAAAAATTAAATATTTGTGACGACCCACCTTTCTAACCCCAGAAAGACATATCATCAAAAAGAAAAGAAAGGGATAGAAATAGAAAAGATAGAAAGGAAGAATAACAACATCAGAATCTCACAGCGGAATGGAACAAAATATAATACATCACATAACTATTACATAGTTTTTACATATATCAGAGTTATACAATATTATACAACAGGATAGTCATATACATATCTATCAATACATACATCCAAAATACAATATATATCAACTACACAACGGAACTAGATAGATATATGGATACGTTTGGAACTCCTGCTCCAAGCTCCTCCAGAACTCAACAATCCCAAAACCTATCACTTGGCTACTCATAAAAATTTGAGTACCCAAGAGTTTATGAAAAACAAAATATAAACGCCGGGTCAGACATGGGTATGGTGTGAGTAAACAGGTTAAAATTGTTTAACTTTGAAAACCATTTGAAAATAAAGGTATCACGTAAGACTTCCCACACATAAACACGGGAAAGTTTTTACCTTACGCTAACCAAAACATTTTATAAGAAATCCAGTGATATTATAATAGTGTCTAGGGTTTTCAAGTGAATAGAAAATAGCTGAAATTGTTACATTCATTAAATTCCAGCTACTAGCCACAAAAGTGGGTAATACAAATCAAAACCGTAGGGTCTCGTAGGGAAAATGAATTTCCATCAATGGCTGGGCTACTAGTGTACCGCCCGTCACAGTACGGGGCCTAAATCACCGTATCGAGGATCCACCCTAAATCCCCTGCAACACAAGGCCAGAACCATTCCTTACTGAGCAGTTCCGAACAAGATAACCCCGCAGTTGGCTACAGATCCAACTGCCCACACAGCCGAATAAAAAGGGACATCTAGACAGGAATATATCTCGTCCTGCTTGGGCATGACCCACCTAACCTTTCTACACATCTCTTGTTTTAGCCATTCCCGGTTGATGAGGCTTGAGGCTGCGATTACCTTTATAGAACATATCTCTTAGAATGCTCATCGTCTTCCTGACGATTGCTGAAAGCATTCAATCCATACGAGTTCGTTCCGGATTCGAACGAAACCGAAGGCATTATCTCGTTACACTCGTTTTGGAATCACCCTCAGAGTTAACGACAATAACCCTTGCATTCTGAAACACCTTCTCGTCCTTCACTTGAGATGCCTCAACCTAACGTTTAATTTGGATCGATGTGGTTTTCGGAATATCAAACTGACGCCCGACCCGGTCTCATCGAAATCCAAACGCCATTTTAGAGACCAAGTTGTTTAATGGTTTAAACAGTTTAAATTCAATACTTTGAATTCACATAACATTTATCACAGTTCAATCATACATAGTCATCACAGATATATCCAGAATATATCATAAAGTATCACGGAATATCATCCAATAGATATCAGAGTCAATCAAACAAGAATCATCAATTCATATCAAAATAGTTTGATTAATTTGAACTTAATTAATTACTTGAGAATAAACCATTTTATTCTGCTTAATTAATCACTAATTAATCAATTTATTAAATTTATTACTTACTACTTAATTACTCACTTGATTAATTAATTCTTAATTATTAACTAATAACCTTAACTATTAATTAATAAAACTTAATTACCATTTATTAACCACTAATTACTCAATTAATCATTAATTAATAATTAATTAATCATTAATCCTTAATTAGTCATTTAATTAGTTAACTATTATTAATTAACTTTAAGTAGATTAATTAAATTTCTTAAGTTCAAATTGATTAAACACAAGATTAATAATATTAATCTTTAATTACAAATTTATTAAATCCTAAATTATTTATTTAATCACCATTATAAATTAATTACATTCTTAATTAACTTATACTTAAATTAATTAATCATCTTACCTTTGTAAACCTTTCTTGATAAATTTTAAATCAAGTTTTAGCTTAAACCTTCTCAACATTAATAACTTAATTAATAATAAACTTGTTTAGCATTTGACTTAAGGTTTAATTTGGCTAGCCCCTAAAAATTTTGAAACCCGAAGAAATCAACGCATTTTGCTCGAGCAAAACTCGGGTTTCCCCCTGAACTTTCCCGCGTCCCTTCTCTCTTCTCCTCCTTCTACTTCCTTCTTCCTCCACTTCTTATTCTTTCTTTTCACTTTTTTTAGTTAAGTTAAAAATATAAAATGTAGTTACATAAACACACTCACGTACGCACCCAGGAAACCCAAAGCAAACTTCCCAATTTCTCGAGTATCACTCGAGACGACCCAATCACGAAATTGCTGACACCGTACGCCACCGTGCACGTGCACGATGGTCCGCCGACGTTCTGGCGACCCATGTCGCCTCTAGCAAGTCGAAAAAAGACACCACACATGAACTCAAGATCCAATTCGACGCGATATACTCGAAATCAAAATATGCTCGTTTGTACGAACAACAACTCGAACACGTCAATAGAAAATCGCCACGACCACCCAACGTCGACCACCAATGGCTATGCGATTCCAGCCATAGCTCGCCATCATCTTCCTCTACCATCTCCTAAAATCTCGTGTAACTCGGTCGATCCAAGGCAACGAACTCAACGAAAATGAAGACCACAGGAAACATGAACCCAAAACCTTATTTTCGATTCGACCTAAAAATTCTTGCATTAGAAATTTTTTTCAACATTTTCCTATATTCCTGAATCAACAATCTAGCTCAACAACAAATTTCAACATCAAATATTTGTTGAATCATCAGATATTCACAAAAAGGAATTTTCGGTTCCTTTATGAACTGCACCCTGTATAGTTGTCTAAAAATCATAATTCTTGTTTCAAAAATCATACTTTTGAATGTTTATCTAAGATATAAAATCAAATTTACAATTTAAATTATTCGAATTTTAACAATTGATTACCTTGTTACTATAAAATTGAATATACAGTCTCTATGTTTCACTGTCAAGCTTTAAACAACTTCCAGGCTATGATTTAAGTTAAAAAAAACTTATTTAGTTTAAAAATCCTAAGTTTTAAAATAATTTGCAAGAAGATGAATTAAAGTCTCCTACTATTCT